>JAJHSY010000139.1:373050-1082194 GCA_020800305.1 Porphyrio hochstetteri | reverse complement strand
CCAGGACCCCCATAAACCCCCTTGGGAACACCCAGGAATTCCAACCCCCCCCCCCAAATCCCCTGGGACCCCCAAATTCACCCCCCAGGACCCCAAACCCCCCAGGACCCCCAAAACCACCCTGGACCCCCAATCCCCCCTGGGACCCCCAAACTCCCCCAGACCCCCAACCCACCCCCCGGACCCCAAAACCTCCCAGGACCCCCAACATCCCCTCCCCCCAGACCCCAGATTCCCACCCGGGACCCCCAAAAACCACCCAGGACCCCAAATCCCCCTCCCCAACCCTCCCCATCACACCCCCTATAGAAGACCCCCCCCCAAATAGATTCCCCAGGCCCCCCAAATCCCCCCAGCCACCTCAAGCCCCCCCAAACCGCCCCCCAGAGACCCCCAAAACTACCTGGAACCCCCAAATTCCCCCTGGGACCCTCCTGGGGACCCCAAATCTCCCCAGGACCCCCCCCCAGCCCCCCCAAAACCCCCCAAAACCCATCACCCCCACCAACCCCCCGAAATCCCCCCATCACCGCCCCAGCCCCACCAAACCCCCCCAAATCCCCCCCCATCACCCCCCCACCCCCCTCAAACCCCTCTGAAACCCCCCCAAATCCCACCCCATCACCCCCCAACCCCCCAAATCCCCCATCACCCCCCCTACCCCTCAAACCCCCCTCAAAACCCCCCAAATCCCTCCCAGCCCCCCAATTCCCCCCCCATCTACCCCCCACCCCCCTCAAACCCCCCATCACCCCCCAAATCCCCCCCCAGCCCCTGACCTTATGTTCCCCCCCTGCCAGGGGGCGCTCCCTGCCCCGGGGGGTCCCGGGGGGGGTCCCGGTCCCTGGGGGGGGTCTCAGGCAGCGAGCAGGCGTAGGGGGGGGCGGGGGGGGGGCGGCTCCCTCCTCGGGGGGGCTGAGATCTGGGGGGGGGGCAGGGTGAGACCCCCCCTCAAGGGGAGACACCCCACAGACCCCCCAGTCACCCCCCCACGGGAGACCCCCCCCCCCAGTAACCCTCCCCATGGCCCCCCAATAGACCCCCCCCATTCCCCCCCCATGGGAGACCCCCGAGACCCACCCCCCTAGGACCCCCCCCAGTGCCCCCCCCCCAAATGGAAGACCCCCCCAGACCCCCCGCAGTCCTCCCCCAGACACCCCAGACCCCCCCAAATCCCCCCAGACCCCCCACAGCCCCCAGACCCTCCCGGGACTCCCCCCCACAGCCCCCCGGATACCCCTAGCCCCCCAAGGAGCCCCCCCGGACACCCCCACAGCCCCCCCAGACCCCCCCAGACCCACTCAGACCCCCGGGACCCCAACAGGGCCCCTCAAGACCCCCAGAGCCCCCCCGGGACCCCCCCAAGTGTCCCCTCAGCACCCCTCCAGCCCCCAGGACCCCCCTGGGACACCCCCAGACCTCCAGGGACCCCCCCCCAAGTTCCCCCCTCACTCCCCAGCCGCCCCTGGGACCCCCACAGCCCGCCCCCCAATCCCCCCAGGACCCCTCCTCACCCCCTGTCCCACTCTTTCCCCCCCCCCCAGGACCCCCCCCCAAACCCCCCAGCACCCCGGGACCACCCCAGGACCTCCCCAACCCCCTCTGGGACCCCCCTGTGACCCCCCAGCCCCCCTCACCCCCCTTTCCCCACTGGGACCCCCCCAGGACGCCTCCGAATCCCCCTGGGACCCCCCCCAGGACCCTCCCCTCACCTCCCAGACCCCCCCTCACCCCTGTCCCCCCCTTTTTCCCCCCCAGGACCCCCCCAAACCCCCCTAATCCCCCCAGGACACCCCCCACCCCCCTTACCCCCCCCTTTCCCCCCCAGGATCCCCCCAACACCCTCTGGGACCCCCCTGGGCTCCCCCCGACCCCCCCTCCCAGGCTGCAACCCCCACCTCACCTCCCCCGGGACCCCCCCAGCCCCCCCTCATCCCCCTTTCCGCCCTGGACCCCCCCGTCTAATCTCCCCAGGACCCCCACAGTACCCCAGGGACCCCCCCAGGACCCCCCCCTCAGCCCCTATCCCCCCTTTCCCCCCCCCAAAGCCCCCCAGGACCCTCCTGGGACCCCCCCTCACCCCTTGTCCCCCCCTTTCCGCCCCCAGGAACAGCACCCAGGAGCCGAAGCAGAGCTGGGGGGGGGTGTCGGGGGGGTTTTTGGGGGGTCTGGGGGGGTCCTGGGGGGGTTTTGGGGGGTCCTGGGGGGGTCCTGGGGGGGTTTGGGGTCAATAAAGGGGTTTCCTGGAGCCTGGTTGGTTCTTTGTCTGAATTGGGCGGTGGGGGGAGGGGAAAGGGGGGGTTGAGGGACCCCCAAATAACCCCCAGACCCCCCCAGATCCCCCCACAGACCCCCCACAGTCCCCACAAATTGATCCTAGACCCCTCCAGACCCCCCCCAAATTGCCCCCCAGACCCCCTAAACTCCCCCCTAGACCCCCCAGACCCCCCCAGTCCCCCCAAACCCCCCCCGACACCCGCACAGACCCCCACAGTCCCCCAAATTGCCCCCCGAGCCCCCCAGACCCCCCAGGTAACCCCAGTTCCCCCCAGACACCCCCCAGACCCCTCAAATACTCTCCAGACAGCTCAGACCCCCCAAATCCCCCCACAGACCCCCCCAGACCCCCTAAATCCCCACCAAGACCCACCCAAATCCCCCCCAGACACCCTTAAATCCACCCCCAGGCAACCCCAGACCCCCCTAAATCTCCCCCAGACCCCGAGACCACCCAAGACACCCCTAAATCCCCCCAGACACCCCCAGACGCCCCCAGACCCCACTAGACTCCCGCCAAATCCCCCCAGACCCCCCCCCAGACACCCCTACATCCCCCCCAGACACCCCTAAATCCCACCCAGACACGCCCAGACCCCTCCCAGAGCCCTCTAAATTCCCCCAGACCCCACCAGACCCCCCCCAGACCTCCCAAATATCCCCCAGACGCCACAGGCCCCCCCAGGTCACCCCCAAATCACCCCCAGATACCCCTAAATCTCCCCCCAGACCCCCCCAAACCCCCCCGACACCCCACAGACCCTCCACAGTCCCCCCAAATTGCCCCCCAGACACCCCCAGACCCCCCCAGACCCCCCAGGTAACCCTCAGTTCCCCCCAGACACCCCCCAGACCACTCAAATACTCTCCAGACATGCTCAGACCCCCCACAAATCCCCCCACAGACCCCACCAAATCCCCCCCAGACCCCCCCAGACCCCCCAGATCCCACAGACCCCCTAGGTCACCCCCAAATCGCCTCCAGACCCCCCAGACAGCCCTAAATCCCCCCCAGAGACCCCTAAATTCACCCCAGAACCCCCTAACTCCCCCCCAGACTCCCCTAAATCCCCCCAGACAACCCCAGATCCCAGAGACCCCCAGGTCACCCCCAAACCGCCCCCAGACCCCCCCAGACAGCCCTAAATCCCATCCCAGACAACCACAGACCCCCGCAGACCCCCCTAAATCCCCCCTAGACACCCCCCCAGACCCCTCACAGTCCTCCCCCAGACACCCCCAGACCCCCCCAATTCCACACAGACCACCCCAAATCCCCCCCAGACACCCCTAAATCTCCCCCAGACACCCCCAGACCCCTCTAAATCCCCCCAGACCCCACCAGACTCCCCAAATCCCCCCCAGACGCCACAGACCCCCCAGGTCACTCCAGGTCACCCCCAGATACCCCTAAATCCCCTCCCAGAGCCCCCCAGACACCCACAGACCCCCCCCAGACACCATTAAATCTCCCCCAGACCCCCCAAATCACCCTCAGACCCCACAGGTCACTCCCAAATCCCCCCCAGACACCCCTCAGACCCCTCAAATACTGTCCAGACATGCTCAGATCCCCCCAAACTCCCCCCCAGACCCCCACAATCCCCTTACCTCACAATCCCCTTGTCTCAAAATTCCCCTATCTCACAATCTACCCCTCTTTCAATCTACTTACCTCACAGTCCCACCAGTCAATCTCCTTACCTCACAATCTATAATTCCCCTTCCCTCACAATGTGTCCATCTCCTGACCTCACAATCTATCAGTCAATTTCCTGTCTCACAATCTATCCCCTTACCTCACAATCTGTCAATCCCATGATTTCCAAATCCTTTTACCTCACAATCCCCTTAACTGACAATCCCCTGACCTCACAATCTATCAGTCACTGTCATTACCTCACAATCTATCAGTCACTGTCATTACCTCACAATCTATCAGTGTATCCCCTTGCCTCACAATCTCCTTGCCTCACCATCACCTCACATCACAATCTGTCAATCTGTCTCCCTCTGTCCATTACTATCTCTCTATCTGTCAATCTCCTGACCTCACAATCCACCTGTCAGTCAATCCCCTTACCTCACAATCTGTAAAGCATTCAATGCCCTTGCCTCACAATCCCCTTACATCTCAATCTCCTGACCTCACAATCTGCCCATCTCCTGACCTCACAATCTCTCATTCCTCTTCCCTCCCATTCCCTTTACATCACAATCTATCATTCAATCTCCTTACCTCTCAATCTTTTAATCAATCTCTTCCCCTCACAATCTCTATATCAGTCAATCCCATTGCCTCACAATCCCATTGCCTCCAGATCCCCTTACATCACAATCCCCTTACATCCCAATCCCCTTACCTCACAATCTCTCTTTCAATCTCTTTACTTCACAATCTCACCAGTCAATTTCCTTACCCCACAATCGATATATAAATCTTCTTACCTCAGAATCTGTCCATCCCCTGACCTCCCAATCCATCAGCCAATCTCCTAAAGTCCCAATCTTTCACTCAATCTCTCAAACTCACATCTCTCAGTCTCCTGACTCACAATCTCTCAATCAAACCACTTATCTCACCATCCAATTACCTCACAATCTCCTGACCTCACACCCAATCAGCCAATCTCCTGACCTCCCAATGGATGTATCACCCCATCTCCTTTCCTCACAATCTCTATAGAAGTAAATCTCCTTATCTCACAATCTCTCAATCCCCTGACCTCACCAATTATCTGTCATTCCCCTTCCCTCACAATCCCTTGCCTCCAAATCCCCTTACCTCACAATCTATCTCCCTTTCATTCTACTTACCTCACAATCTCACCAGTCAATTTCCTTACCTCACAATCTGTCCATCTCCTTACCTCACAATCTGTCCATCTCCTGACCTCACAATCTCTCCATCTCCTTACCTCACAATCTGTCCATCTCCTTACCTCACAATCTCTCCATCTCCTTACCTCACAATCTGTCCATCTCCTGACCCCACTATCTGTCCATCTCCTTACCTCACAATCTGTCCATCTCCTGACCTCACAATCTATGCATCTCCTGACCTCACAATCTATCCATCTCCTGACCTCACAATCTATCCATCTCCTGACCTCACAATCTGTCCATCTCCTTACCTCACAATCTGCCCATCTCCTGACCCCACTATCTGTCCATTTCCTAACCTCACAATCTGTCCATCTCCTGACCTCACAATCTGTCCATCTCCTTACCTCACAATCTGTCCATCTCCTTACCTCACAATCTGTCCATCTCCTGACCTCACAATCTGCCCATCACCTGACCTCACAATCTGTCCATCTCCTGACCTCACAATCTGTCCATCTCCTTACCTCACAATCTATGCATCTCCTGACCTCACAATCTGTCCATCTCCTTACCTCACAATCTATGCATCTCCTGACCTCACAATCTGTCCATCTCCTGACCTCACAATCTGTCCATCTCCTGACCTCACAATGTGTCCATCTCCTTACCTCACAATCTGCCCATCTCCTGACCCCACTATCTGTCCATCTCCTGACCTCACAATCTGTCCATCTCCTGACCTCACAATCTATCAGTCTATCTCTATAACTCACATCTCTCAGTCTCCTGACTCACAATCTCTCAGTCAAACCACTTACCTCACAATCCCCTTGCCTCACAACCTCCTTTCCTCACCATCCCCTGACCTCACAGTGTAGAGAGTGTTGTGGAATCCTGGCTGGTGGCCAAAGGCCATGAGCTTGGTCCAGTGACATTGGTCAAGCAGTAAGGGCGTGAGAAACGTGGTGGATGTAACAAAGACGTTATATCCTTGAGAGAGTAAAGTATGGGAAAGAGGAACTGAGCACGGGGGAAGGAGCCATAGGCATTCAGAGTATGTGCCAATATGGGCAGAGATGTTCTTTTATCTTGGACCAATGATGAGCTCAATCTTTGCAATATGCATAAGCTCATTATTGTAACCATAACAGTGCGATGTGTAACCGAATAGAGCTGAGGCTTGCTGGACATCATCGGGTGTGGCTGTCTCCACGTCGATTTTCCACAGCATCCACCTTCAAACATGCCAATGGTCCAGCAATATCTCCCAAACAAAAGATGGGAGGGCTGAAAGATGTTCCTGACCTGAAATTTAAGCAGGCAGCCCACTACCAGACAAAGTAACCTTGGGGTTCAAGGAGTTTAATGCAAAGGGAATGGTCCTAACAGTGCCTGACATCATGTTTGGGTCTACCAGCATCCATCTTCAGAACTGATAAATGTCCCATGATAACTCCCTAAAGAAATGTGCAAGAGCTGAAAGATGATCCCAGTCAGAAACATCCCAAGGTAGCCCACTATCACCACTTGAAACCATTGGATCAGGGCATTTCTAGGAATGGGAATGGTCCTAACAGTGCCTGACCTCATTTTTGGGCTCTACCAGCATCCAAATTTGAAACTCCAAAACATACAGCCATAGCTCCCAAAAAAAGAGGTGGAGGGATGAAAGATATTCCTGACCTAAAACCTCGCCAGTAGCCCAGTAGCAGCACCGGTAACTCTGGGGATCAGAGCTTTCCTTTCCAAGGGAACAGTCCTGACAGTGCCTGACACCATCTTCAGGTTACACCAGCATCCACATTCGAAGGTGAAAACATCCAGCAAGAGTTCCAAACAAACTGTGTAAAGGTTTGAAAGATGTTATTGGCCTGAAACCTCCCAGGATAGCCCACTAGCACAGCAGGCTACCTTTGGGCTCAGGTCATTCCTAGCCACAGGAATGTTCCTAAAATTGACTGAAATCTAATGCTGTCTCTACCAGCATCAACTTTTGAAACTGCTAAATGTGCAGACATAGCTCCCCAAATAAAAGGTTTTGAGGGCCTAAAGAGGTTCCTGGCCTGAAAACTCCCCATGTAGACTACAAACAGGACCACTGACCTTGGGGCTCAGGGCTTCCCTTGCCAAGGGATTGGTCCCAACAGGGCCTGAATTCATCTTCGGGCTCTCCCAGCATCTGCCTTCAAATATGCAAAACATCCACCAATTGCACCAAAACAAGAGGTGAGAGGGCTGAAAGATGTTCTGGCACTAAACCTCCCCAGGGATGGGATGAGAAGCACAAGTGACCTTGGGGCTTAGGGTTTTCCTTGCCAAGGGAACAGTCAGAACATTGCCTGATGTCATTTTCAGGCTCTACCTGCGCCCATCTAGGAAACTGCTAAATGTCCAGCAATAGCTCCCAAACACAGGATGTGAGGGCTGAAAGATGTTCCTGGCCTTAAACCTCACCAGGTATCCCACAAAAACACCCCAAAACTAAACAGGGTCTAAATAAAAGAAGACCAGTCTCCTGGGGAGGCATCTTAGCAGGCGAGGCTGAGGATCTGGGGGATGTCAGAGAAGAACTGGTCACCAGCATTGCCCTTGCAGAGGGGAAGGGAACATGTATTGGCTGTGTGCAGCACAGCACTGAGAAACCCGCTGCAGCTCCCGTGTGTCTGCCAAGGGCAGGAGGAGGAAGTGGGGAATGAAGCTGCCCTTGGACATTCTCTGCCTCTTGGCATGAAGCCCTCTGCAAGGAGAACAAGGCAGTGAGAACTTGGGGCACTCTTCACTGAGAAAAACCTTCTCACCGGAGCCCCAAGGAGTGCCTCTCCCTGTTCTATTAGACATTGGAAAGGTTCTTTCTGGGAGGTGCATTTCCAGCTGGCTGAGGGTGCCACTGGCTGTCTGGGGCTGTGATGGGAGCTCTCCAGGGGTCAGTTTGTCCTTGCAGCAGAAGGTCTATCTTTTTTCATACATATGATCTTTTTTGCATTGTGGGTCACACTTCCCCCAGCTGCAGAGCAGAGCTTTGTAGGTTTGTTTTTCCTGATTTTGTTCTTGTGAAACACCGAGAAATGCCCAAATGCTCACCTAAACCCCTTCCTTTCCAGGGGAAAGAGTCCCCTCCCTGTCCCTGCCTGGGGGTCCTGTCTCATGGGGAGACAAAGAAAGGTGATTGTCCTTCCCAGCCCTGGTTTGATCAGGAGTAAGAAATCTGATGGACAGAAGGATTTTTCCTGAGCCGAGGGAGGGAACGTCAGAGAGGACTTCATTACCTTTCCAAGTTAGTTCCTGGGAGCTCCAAGGACACCTCAGAGGAGCCCAGAGGGGATGGAATATGTACTATCTTCACCTGCTCCTCTGCTGTGAGCTGAGCTGGGCTCCTGGGACAGTGGGAGCTCATGAAACATTGGAGCACTTATAAGGGACAGCTCTGGCCAGGAGCAGCTCCTCTGCCAAGCACACAGGGCTGGGGACACTGCCTGTAGGCACCGAGGGGAGACCTGTGAGGCTGAGAGAGCTGATGGATGCTGAGAGCTCACTGCAGGAGAAATCTCCACAGCACTCTCCCTGGTATGTCTGTGGGTGCAGGGCAATGCAGCTTCTGTTCCTGGAGGGATCTCCTAAAGCTGGGACATGGGGCAGTGTGTGGGGTCTGTCAGGAGAAGAGGTTCTCTCCAGGACAAGAAAGAGCAGCATGGCTCAGCTTTGCTCCCTGCTCCAGCTGATCCTTGAGAAATTCCAAAAGGACTTTGGAGTATAACATCAAGGAAGCATTTTCCTGCCAGGCAGAGTCTTTGCTTTGACTTTTCCTCTCCTGTGGGCTGTGTTGATTGTGGATGATGAGAACTTATTTCTCCCCTTGAGAATATGCAGTGAAAACTTGATTCTCATGAAGATGTCCGAGTTCTGCCTGAGCCCTGCACACACAGAGGATCCCTGGGGCAGTGCCCTGATGCCAGGAAGGGTCTGCAGAGCAGAGCTGAGATCAGGGCAGTTTGGGTGAGGTGTGTGATAAAAGATCAGGGAGTGACATGGGCAGAGAGCAGCAGCTGCAGAAACAGCTCCAGGCAGCAGAGACATTGCCAGGGAGAGAGAAGGAGCTGCTCCCAGCAATGCCCTGGCAGTGGGGATTTGGCACCTCCCTGACATCCCCCACAGTGCTGACATTTTCCCACAGTGACCCCCTGGTTTCTGCCACACAGCAAAGCCTCTGACCCCAAACTTCCATTGTTGCAGGTTGAGTTTTCTCCTTAGCAACCCAACCCCCAGGTGAGGAGAAACTCTTGTGTACATGTCTGTCTGTCTGTCCCTGTCCCTCCAGTCCTGGCTGCAGCATTTCTCACTATTTCATCTCCTGTCCTTCCAGCCTTTGTCCAAGCATTAACTGGGGCTCTGGGACTCTGTGTGTTGGTTGGAACCGAGCAGACCCTAACTTAAAGACCCCCACCTTTAGAAATGTTGAAATATTTGGGAGCTCCTGCTGGGCTGCAGGCTGCCTCCCACAATGGCACTGCTCTCCTAGGGACTCTTGTGCCCCAGAGAGGATCCCCATGCAGAAGATATCTCGGTGCTGAGGCTGGTGCAATGCTGCTCATCACCTGTGTGTGGGCAGCTGCACTGAGCCCTATGTGTCCCTGGCTGGGAGTGGGGAGCTGAGATCCTCCTTGGGCAGGATGAGGCAGCAGGAGGGCTTTGGAGCTCTGCCCTGGGACACTGGATTCCTCAGGTCTCTGCAAGGTCCAGTTTCTTCTACAGGGAACAGCAGGGTGTGATCACAGAGTATCCAGCACAGGGCAGCTGAGACCAGGGCTGATGGACAGAGCAGCTCTCCCCACTCTGCACTCAGGGGAAGGTCTCACTGGCACTGCAGCAGCAACGTCAGGCAGTTCTGACAGAAGAAACACTGCTCAGGTACAGGCAGGAGAAAACCAAAGCTCCAAAAATCTGCTCTGCCCTGGGGTGAAACTGGAGTGACAGTGCTGAAAAGCTCATTCCTATCCACAGGGGATTCAGTCTGAGATCACACCATCATTCTGTTTACTAACTGCTGCCAGGCTGGACTGAGTTCTGGAGAGCCCACAGCTGACCCTCCTCCCAGCAGTGGCACGCTCAAGCCAGCACAAAGCAGACCTCCCAAAAGGGACCTGCCTAAATTCCTCCTGAATACAGAGAGGAAATGTGAACTGCAAGAGGTTTTCCTCAAAAAGTGTTTCCTAACTTCTCACTGTGCCTTTTTCTCCTTTGACAGGTCTCCACACTTGACACAGCAGATGTCCAACAGCAGCAGCTCCATCAGCCAGTTCCTCCTCCTGCCCTTTGCAGACACACGGGAGCTGCAGCTCCTGCACTTCTGCCTCTTCCTGGGCATCTACCTGGCTGCTCTCCTGGGCAATGGCCTCATCATCATCACCATAGCCTGTGACCACCGCCTCCACACCCCCATGTACTTCTTCCTCCTCAACCTCTCTCTTACTGACCTTGGCTGCATCTCCACCACTGTTCCCAAATCCACGGCCAATTCCTTGTGGGACACCAGGGCCATTTCCTACACAGGGTGTGTGGCTCAACTCTTTTTCTTTCTTTTTTTGATGACAACAGAGTTCTGTCTTCTCTCTGTCATGGCCTATGACCGCTACGTTGCCATCTGCCACCCCCTGCACTACGGGACCCTCCTGGGCAGCAGAGCTTGTGTCCACATGGCAGCAGCTGCCTGGGCCAGTGGGTTTCTCCATGCTGTGCTGCACACAGCTAATACATTTTCCCTGCCCCTCTGCCATGGCAATGCTGTTGACCAGTTCTTCTGTGAAATCCCCCAGATCCTCAAGCTCTCCTGCTCAGATACCTATCTCAGGAAATCTGGAGTCATTGTGGTTGGTGCCTATTTAGCTTTTGGCTGTTTTGTGTTCATTGTGGTGTCCTATGTGCAGATCTTCAGGGCTGTGCTGAGGATCCCTTCGCAGGAGGGACGGCACAAAGTCTATTCCACCTGCCTCCCTCACCTGGCCGTGGTCTCCCTCTTTGTCAGCACTGGTGCATTTGCCTACCTGAAGCCCCCTTCCATCTCCTCCCTATTTCTGGACCTGGTAGTGGCATTTCTTTACTCGGTGTTTCCACCAGCAGTGAACCCCCTCATCTACAGCATGAGGAACCAGGAGCTCAAGGATGCTGTGTGTAAACTGATGGCTGGATGTTTCTAAGCAGCAATAAACTGCTCATCTTCTTCTGCATATCGCTGCCATGTAACTCATTTTAGGACCAGCCTGTGTTTAGTACATTTTTTAGTTTTAGAGATTTTTTTTTCTTTCTTGTTTGTCAAAGCTATATTAACATGGGACACAATTATCTTATTCCTAATTAACCATCTCCTTGTCTCATGTGACCCAGACACTTTGTAATGATGAGCTGTGCTCTCTTTCCATCATATCTACCTGAAAGGTGCACAAAGTTTTACTTTCTCTTGACATTTATAAAAATTTTACAGGCACATTTTCATCAGCTGGATCACTCCACTACTTGTCTGAATTGACAATGTTTTCCCACCATGACAGGACATGAACTTCCAGGAAATGTGTCATAGAATCACTTATGTTGAAAGAGAACTTTACGATCTTTGAGTCCAACTACAGCCTAACCCTGTCCAGTTGTATGGGACTCTGATTTGAGCCACCTCTAGACCATGTTCTCTAGCACAACATCTACACACCTTTTAAACCCCTCCAGGAATGGTAACTCCACCATTTCCCTTCTCAGCCTGTCCCAATACTTGGCTACCCTTTCAGGAAAGAAATTCTTCCTGATACCTAACCTAAATCTCCCCTGGTGCAATTAGAAATCCTCTAATCCTATAACTTGTAACCTGAGATAAGAGACCGAACCCCACCTCTCTAGACCCTCCCTTGCAGGTAGTTGCAGAGAGCGATAAGGTCTCCCCTCAGCCTCCTTTTCTCAAGACTACAAAGCCCCGGTTCCCTCAGCCACTCCTCATAGGATTTGTGCTCCTAACCCTTCTCCAGATTCTTTGCCCTTCTCTGGACATTCTCCTATATCTCAGTGTCCCAAAACTGGACAGGGTACTCGAGGTTCAGCCTCACCAGAGCTGAACATATTGGAACAATCCCTTCCCTACTCCTGCTGGCCACATTATTCCTTATCCAGGCCAGGATTGCATTTGTCTACTTGGTAACTTGGGCTCAGTGCTGGCTCATGTCCAGCTGGCTGTCCATTAATGCCCCCCAGGTCCTTCTCAACAATTCAAGCAGGGCTAAACCACTCCAGAAGGCTTCTGGAGGACAACTATGCTATTAATAGAATCACACAGTCATAGAATACCAGGTTGGAAGGGAATTCAAGGGTCATTATGTTCAACCTTTTCTGTCAAGGGCTCAATGTCAAGCAAAGCACCAATTGGACCATATGTCCCCACACCCCATCCCGCTGAGTCTTATAAACCTCTGATGTTGGGGAATCCATCACTTCCCACAAGAGATTATGCCAATGGCTGCTTGTTCTCAGGGGAAAAGATTTTCTCTGTGTCCTGTGGGAATCTCTCCAGAAGGAACTTGCACCCATCATTCCTCAGCTATTCCCTGTGATTCCTTCTAAAAACAGGAGTCTCTCCCTTCTTTGTAGACAGCCTTCAAGAACTGGAACCTGTTGATGAGGTCTCCCCTCAGCCTTTTTTACTGAGGGCTGAACAAAACCATCACCCTCAGCCTTTCCTCATCTGGCAGGCTGCCCAGGCCTTGGGTCATCTGTGTGGCCCTTTTCTGGACCTTCTCCAGCCTGGACATGACTTCTTTTTTTAGAGCAGCAACCAGAACTGCAGCCAGTATTCCAGGTGGGGCCTGACAAGGGCTGAGTAGAGTGGGACAGCGACTTCTTTATGTCTGCTGGTGATCCCCATGCTGATGCACCTCGGAGTTGTTTGGCACAGCAGCACTCTGTTTATTCCTAGTGAGCTGCTTGTTCCCAAGAAGCCCCAGGTCCCTTTGCACAGAGCTCTTCTCCAGCCAGGTGGATCCCAGTCAGTGCTGCGCTCCTGGATTATGCTTCCCCAGCTCTTAGACCCTACACTTGACCTTACCCACTCTTCCACTTTGTCCATGTGTTCCTGCTGGGTGGCAATCCCTTCCCAAGTGTCTGTTTTCCCTACTGAGTTCAGCACAACCCACAAACATCATCAGGGTTAACTTCATTTGGGTCAAACTTCAGCAATCTTCTTCCAGCTCCCCAGTGCACAGCAGCAGGGCAGGAGTGTGATTGCCTCACAACTCTCTTGTATAGTTGGAGTTGTTCTTGGCACTACTACTTGTGGGAAGAGGTTTAATGAGCTTGAACAAGGGCAAGTGTAGGATCTTGCATCTGGGGAAGAACAACCCCAGGTACCAGCATAGGTTGGGTGAGAGGGACCTGGGGATCCTGCTGGACAGCAGGATGACCATGAACCAGCAATGTCCCTCCTGCCTAAGAAGGCTAATGGCATCCTGGGGTGTATTAGAACGGGTGTATTTGAAAGGATTAGTAGGTCAAGAGAGGTCCTTCTCCCCCTCTCCTCTGCCATGGTGAGACCACACCTGGAATGTTGCATCCATTTCTGGGTCCTCCAGTTCAAGAAGGAGAGAGAACTCCTTGAAAGAGCCCAGTGCAGGGCCACCAAGATGATTGCTTATGAGGAAAGGCTGAGGGAGCTGGGACACTTTAGCTTGTAGAAGAGGAGACTGAGGGGTCACCTTAGTAATGTTGATAAATATTTGAAGGGGTGAGAGTCAGGAGGACGGAGCCAGGCTCTTCTCAGTGATGCCCAGTGATAGGACAAGGGGCAACAAGTGCTAACTGGAGCAGAGGAAGTTCCATGGGAATGTGAGGAGAAACTATTTCACTGTGAGGATGATGGAGCCCTGGAACAGACGGCACAGAGAGGTTGGGGAGTCTCCTTCTCTGGAGACATTCAAAGCCTGCCTGGATGTGTTCCTGTGTGATTCACCCTGTGTGGTCCTGCTCTGGCCATGGAGTTTTGTCTAAGTGATCTTTCAAGGTCACTTCCTAATGTTCTGTGATTCCATGATTCTGTGATTCCTGCCCAAGAAAACAATCCTAAATGGTCCTGATGTTATTTTCAGGCTCTGCCAGTGTCCATCTCAGAAACTGCTAAATTTCAAGGTACAGCTCCAAAACAAAAGCTTTGAGTAGTGAAAGATATTCCTGGTCAGAAACCTCCCCAGGAGGCCACTAGCAGCCCCAGTAACATTCAGGCTCAGGGCTTTAATAGACAAAGGAATGGTCCAAAAATTTCCCGTTGTCTTTTTCCAGCTCTAACAGCGTCCACTTTTGAAAACATTAGAACTCCAGCTATAGTTCCCAGAGAAAATATATGAGGTGTGAAATATGTTCTTGGCCTTAAACCTGCCTAGGTAGCTCACTAGCAGCCCCAGTAACCTTTGGGCTGAGGACTTTCCTGAGACAGAGAATGGTCCTAACAATGCTTGACAACACTTCTGGGCTCTACCAATATATACCTCCCAACTGCTGAATGAAGAGCAACAGATCCTTAACAAAAGCTGCAAGGGATGAAAGATGTTCTTGGCCTGAAACCTCCCCAAGTAGCCCATTAGCAGGGCCACTAGCCCAGGAACCTTAGGACTCAGGGCTTTCATAGACAACAGAATGGTCCTTACAGCGTCTGATATCATTTTCGGGCTCTTCCAGCATCCAGCTTTGAAACTGCTCAACATCCAGCAATAAATATGCCCCCAAAATATCAAGGGGTGAAAGATGTTCCTGCCCTGAAACCTCACTAGGTAGCCCAGTAGCAGCCCCAGTAACATGGGGGTCAGGCATTTTGTAGCCATGGGAGTGGATGTAACTCTGCCTGACATAATTTTCCAGGTTTAAGTGTCCAACATCAAAACTACTAAATGTCCAGCAATAGCTCCCAAGCAAAAGCTGCGAGGGATGAAAGATGTTCCTGGCCAGACACTGCCCCAGGTAGCAGCACACTTGCAGCCCCATTAACATAGGGCCTCATGGCTTTCCTTGACAGAAGATGCTCGTAAAGTTACTTGACGTCCTTTCAGAGCAGCGTCCAACTTTGAACATGCTAAACATAGAGTAATAGCACACAAGAGTCTACTAGTCCCCCTTAAAAATGGGTAAACGCCCAGCAATCTCTTCCAAACAAAAGGTGTGAGAGATGGAAGATGCTCCTGGACTGAAACCTTCCCAGGGAGCGGACAGAAGCTGCAGATCCTACAATGGGAATGACCGCTTGTTCTTTAAGAGGGAGTGGGGAGGGAGGAATTGAGGGAGGGGGAAAGGGAGGGAGAAGAAAAACCAGTGAAGCAGAGAGAGAGAAACAAAAGCAATAGAACTTTATTGCAAAATATACAAATATGATGATACACAATGCAGTTTCTCACTAAACAGCACAGCTCAGGCCTCACAGCTCAGACACATCCCGAAACCAGATCGTTCCCAAAACTGTGCATCTTGGAGCTGCCTCCTCCTTCCCCCACCAATCCCCCATTTATGCTGAGCATGACACAGTTGAATAGAATCCCCTCTTTGGCCAGTTTGGGTCGCCTATCCTGACTGTGTCCACTCTCTTCTTGTTAGCAGGAAAATATGCACAACTGAAAAGTCCTTGGTTGCTTGGAAACATCCAGAAACATCAGAGAGCCATAAGCACTGCTGTCATTCGAACTCCCAAACACTGCATTCCACTGGCTGCCAGAAAGAAAGTTAACTCTACCCTGGTTGAAACCAGGACATAACAGAGCAGTTTATGAGACTTCTGAAAGGTGGGATGTTTTCCAACTCTCTGAAGGTCAAAGCAGAAATCAGACAGCTGAATGGCATCTGAATGACCAAAGATCAATCAGAGAAGGAAACCTGTGAGCAAAGTGAAGGCCATACATCCAGCCAGTCTGCTGAAAAGATATCCATAGGCATGGCCATACCATCAGGAGAGGTGAAAACACCTGAATGAGGAGGGAGATAACAGAGACAGACTGGAGGTAATGCAGGTAGAGGGGAAAGTGAGTATTTCCTCTGCTGCCATGGGTGCCAATCCTGGAAAGTCCCATTCTGACATGGTGGGAAAGCATTGCCATTTCAGACAAGTAGTTCAGTGATTCAGCTGCTGAAAATGTGCTTGTAACATTTTTATAACTCTAAGAAAATAATAAAAAGCAGGAAAAAAAAAGGCCTTTGAAGGTAGATATAACACAAAGAGAGAACAGTGTCTGTGTCACACAAAACCAGGAGATACTTCATTAGGAATGGGATGAACACGGATCATGTTATTATAGCTTAGACAAAAAAGAAGGAGAAAAAACCCAAATCAAAACAAATCAAAAAACCAACAACCCTAAAAACAATTCTAAATAGGAAATGGTCATAACGTGCGTTTGTAACACAAGCAGTTTATAATTGCATAAAAATACCAGTCATGAATTTCCACACAGCATCCTTGAGCTCCTGGTTCCTCATGCTGTAGATGAGGGGGTTCACTGCTGGTGGAAACACTGAGTAAAGAAATGCCACTACCAGGTCCAGAAATAGGGAGGAGATGGAGGGGGGCTTCAGATTGGCAAACACGGCAATGCTGACAAACAGGGAGACCACAGCCAGGTGAGGGAGGCAGGTGGAAAAGGCTTTTTGCTGTCCCTGCTGCGAGGGGATCCTCAGCACAGCCCTGAAGATCTGCACATAGGACACCACAATGAACACAAAACACCCAAAACATAAACATAGAGTTACCACAATGAGACCAGTTTCCCTGAGGTAGGCATCTGAGCAGGAGAGCTTGAGGATCTGGGGGATTTCACAGAAGAACTGGTCAACAGCATTGCCATGGCAGAGGGCAGTAAAAATGTATTGGCTGTGTGCAGCAGAGCACAGAGAAACCCACTGGCCCAGGCAGCTGCTGCCATGTGGACACAAGCTCTGCTGCCCAGGAGGGTCCCATAGTGCAGGGGGTGGCAGATGGCAACGTAGCGGTCATAGGCCATGACAGTGAGGAGACAGAACTCTGTGGAGAGAAAAAATAAAAAGACAAAGATTTGAGCCACACACCGTGTGTAGGAAATGGCCCTGGTGTCCCACAAGGAATTGGCCATGGATTTGGGAACAGTGGTGGAGATGCAGCCAAGGTCAGTAAGAGAGAAGTTGAGGAGGAAGAAGTACATGGGGGTGTGTAGGCGGTGGTCACAGGCTATGGTGATGATGATGAGGCCATTGCCCAGGAGAGCAGCCAGGTAGATGCCCAGGAAGAGGCAGAAGTGCAGGAGCTGCAGCTCTTGTGTGTCTGCAAAGGCCAGGAGGAGGAACTGGCTGATGGAGCTGCTGCTGTTGGACATCTGCTGCCATCAGTTGTGGAGACCTGTCCAAGGAGGAAAAAAAGAGCTGTTATGGGCAATGATGCCAAGGAGACTATTCTCCACCACTGCACACAGCCTGCCTCAGGTGATGTGTACAGCGTGGCCACGGGGTCATGTGCAGGGCTGTGGGGCTGCATCTGTACAAGGGAGAGAATGCATACAGCAGACACCATGATCCAGGGAGCTCCCACACTGCTGGGGCCTTACACTTAACCCTTGCCCCCAGCCAGTCAGGGATCTTGCTGATGTTACTGCAGTGGTTGCACTGGAATCATGCTGGCTGAGTAGAAAGCACCTGCCAATCTGATTTAACTCTCATGTTCTTCCCACTCAGAGCAGACCATCATGCTAAAGACCATCACAGGTCCCTTCCCATCCAACCCTCAGTGGGGAGAGTGGATAAATGGTGGTGGAGAGGGTTGTGTGTTGAGGCATTTCTGGCATTTTTAATTATCAGCCAACCCTGACTTTGAGATTACACAATGAATTACTTCATCTTTAAAAGGAGGTTCAGCTCCATGGCCACCAGGGATACAACTGCAAATTTCTTATAAACACTCTTGGGCCATCAAAATTTATGAATCAAAGGGGGCTGGAAGAGGCCCCTTCCACCACCCCCTATCACCACTCTTTGGGCCCAACCATCCAGCCAGTTTTTAACCCAGCAGAGGGTCCACCTGTCCAGGCAAGTGGCAGCCAGTTTCTCAGTCAGAATGCTGTGAGAAAATGTGACTTGGCATTTGGAGATCGGTCGATTGGGATATTGTAAGTCATTGGGAGACATCCCACACGAGTGCCACATACCAGGTTACTAGTGCCTGATTGTGTACACTTGGCTAGTAGCATTTATATGCTGGATTGGAAGTCTCAATAATTATGCCAAGTATTGTTCTTGTTTGTATTTGTCTTATAAAGATCTTGTGCAGGTGGGACTGAGATGTTCAAGTCAGCACGAAGCGAGCGTTGAGTCCTGCTGTGAAATTCTGTAACAGCATCCTTCTCTGTGGGGCAGAAGAAGAACAGCTGTCTGTCACACAGGAGACCAGGGTTTGATTCTCCAGTGAGGAATTGCTACTCTGGTGGCACTGATTTATTGGTATTGGCTTTGGATATTGCTAGAAGGAACTGTGTATGGAAAATTGATTTAGATTTGAAGAACTGTTTGTGTGAGTGAAATTTGTCTTTCAGGGAGAGACATCAGTACAGGAAGGGAGATGACAAGGTTAGGAAAAGGTGGAAAAATGAGATGGGTGTCTAAAGACTTCAGGGAAATATATGAGACAGCACAGGACACCCTGAGGTGGAGATGATGAGGGCATGAGCAATGCAGAAAAGCTTAGCAGGACAGAGATCTTTGTCCCCTTGGCTATGGCAGTTGTCACTGTCACTGAGGACTATGAGGAGACACCTTCTCCTCATTACTCTGGGGCCTCCTTGCGTCCTTGCACACTCCAGAGATGGCAGGAGGTTTTGTATCATTGCCCTTCACTGGACATCCCACCGCCCCAGGAAAAACCTGAGCCATGCATGAGGGACAGGCTCTCCCTCCCCGAGGGCTGGGAGTCAGGGCTTGGTGTTTGGCTTGATGAAACACATCAAGCCTTTCCTCAGCATTGGAGTCACCTGAACTCTCCTCTGCCTGCCTCTGAAGAGGGGCCTTGAACAAAGACATCCCTCAGGCACTGAACCCTTACAAAGTTCCCCACACCTCAGCCTCACAGGGCACTTCAGACCAATAGTAACAGTAAGGTCTGGGGACTTTTGGCTTTTTATTGGGTTTTGGGATTTGCTGTTTTGTTACTGAGCTGTTTTGAAATGGTCATCTTCTGATACAATACTCAGTGATCCTACACCCTGTTTCACACCCTCTTAGGCTGGTTTCAGCTGATGAGCTTTTTGGCATGTGGCAATGCAGTTGTCACAGTTCATGTACCAGGGACTGTCAGCTTTGTCCACTCCAGCTATTAATGTTTACATTGCTAGAGCTAAGTTTCAGATAATGTTTTCCAAAACACAAGTCCATGGGGAAACTTTATTGGTAACAGCCCTCAGTGGGATAAATTAATACTCCAAGAAACCTCAGTGTTTGCTTCTGACTTTACCTTCTTGAGCAGCTAATGAAATCTTTCAGCACTGAAGATCCATGTGCTCAGCATCAACTACACCATGAGGCTCCTCAAAATGCAGAGAGCCCCCAAGTGATTTGTCTCTTCCTAGTAATTTCCCTCAAGACTCTAAGACTTGTTAAGCTAATCCTAATATAACAAGGGAGATTTCAGTGCACATTTAATGGAAGAGGAAATTTGCTATTTAAAAGGCTATTTATAAATTTTTCTTTTACAGAGAAGAGGCGACAGCAGCATTCTCCAGTTCATATTGATCCACATGGTCACCTAAGGAGGTAGGAAAAGCAGTCTCCTTATAGTCCAACATGATATTAAACACCTTTCTCCTCAGCTCCCCAACAACACCATCTCTCTCACTGGCCACCTGGGATGGGCATCACTTTTCCTGAGATCAGACTTCACTGAACTGCACAGCTAGATGCAAGAGCTCCTTTGCACCAACTCCCACCTGCTTTCCTCAGAGAGCTGCCTGCTCACAGATACAGAGAGATTTCTCTCACTACCAGGAATCAAAAGTCAAATAGGATTCAGTTCAGGAAACCATAAACCACAGACTGAAACTGGATGTGCTAAGTGCAAGCAGTACCTGCTGAGCTGTGCCTTCCACAATGACCATCCCTGCAAGGACTCTTTATGAAGGAGAGAGAGGAAAGGACACATATAAACACAACACAGAACTGGCTAAAGAGGCACTGAGACTGACTACTGGAAGATGGGGAAAATTTTAACTCCCTGAAACTGAAAGCAGCAGCTCCACAGTTTCTTGAACTTCGTCAGTGCATCTTTGATCTCCTGGTTCCTCATGCTGTAGATGAGGGGGTTCACTGCTGGAGGCACCACTGAGTACAGGACAGTCACTATCAGGTCCAGGAATGGGGAGGAGATGGAGTGGGGCTTAAAGTAAGCAAATGTGCCAGTGCTGACAAGCAGGGAGACCACGGCCAGGTGAGGGAGGCAGGTGGAAAAGGCTTTGTGCCGTCCCTGCTGCAAGGGGATCCTCAGCACAGCCCTGAAGATCTGCACATAGGACAGCACAATTCCAATAAAACACACAAAGAATAAACAGGCACTAAGCACATTAGGCCCAACTTCCCTGGCATAGGAATGTGAGCAGGAGAGCTTGAGGATCTGGGGGAGTTCACAGAAGAACTGGTCAATAGCATTGCCATGGCAGAGGGGCAGTGAAAATGTATTGGCTGTGTGGAGGACAGAATTGAGAAACCCACTGGCCCAGGCAGCTGCTGCCATGTGGACACAAGCTCTGCTGCCCAGGAGGGTCCCGTAGTGCAGGGGGTGGCAGATGGCAACGTAGCGGTCATAGGCCATGACAGTGAGGAGATAAAACTCTGCTGAAATGAAAAAGACAAAGAGAAAGGCCTGTGCAGCACATCCTGTGTAGGAGATGGCCCTGGTGTCCCACAGGGAAATGATCATGGATTTAGGGACGGTGGTGGAGATGGATGGACAGGTTGAGGAGGAAGAAGTACATGGGGGTGTGGAGGCGGTGGTCACAAGCTATGGTGATGATGATGAGGCCATTGCCCAGGAGAGCAGCCAGGTAGATGCCCAGGAAGAGCCAGAAGTGCAGGAGCTGCAGCTCCCGTGTGTTTGTGAATACCATGAGGAGTAGCTGGGTGATGGAGCTGTCGTTTGCCAGTTCCTATTTCTTGGCACAGGGCACTGCTCAAGGAGGAAAACACAGTAAGTTAGGGGAGACTTCTCTGAGCAAACTCAAAGCCATGTCCTACAAATACTCCTCCTGCTACACAGACCTACTTTTATTTTCCCAGGATTTGCCTCACCTCTACAGCTGGAGTCCTGGTTGATGCTGGCTGAGTGTGCCATGAGGAGCAGGGCCTCTGCCCTCAAGAAGGCAAGGACTCAGCCCTTGGTTTGGGGCTTTGGATGCAGAGGAGATGGTTCATGTCTTGGAACCCACTGCCCTGTAGGGAGAGGCTTTGCTTGGAGGGATAGGGCTTTCTCATAGGAAGGGGTCTGCAGTGGAAGCAATGATACAGGGTTTTCTGAATTCTCCCACCCACATGTCTGGGTTTGGTTTCCTCTCATTCCCTTATCATGTCCCTGCTGCCTGGAGATTTTCCTCCTGGCAGATGTTTCCCTGTTATGGCTTTTTCCTGTCATCTCTCACAGACCCCATCACAAGCTCTGTGGACTCACCTTGGCCCTACAAAACCCTTTCTCAGTTCAGAGCACTGCCTGGGGGCAGGTCCTTGTTGGCACGTGGAAAAGGGTGGGTCAGAGCATCCCTGATGAATCCGGTCATTGCCATGCAGGTGCTGTCCATGGGAAGAGAAGTAGCTGAAGGCACTTGAGGAGGCTCTTGGTAGACCTACTGATCACTCAAAGGGAGGGTTCAGGAGTCTCACTGACTGGTTCAAACCGGAAAGCTCCTTTTCGTATCGCCTGTCCCATTGTCCAGCAGTAGGAAAAGGAGAAGTCAGACTCAGGAAATCTCCTCATCTTTATATGAATTTGTTCCTTGACCTTCCCCTTGAAGCACCTCCTCAAAAATGTCCTTGGGTGATGTGAAGGTGTGAACAGCTCTGACACATGCAGTGCCCTCTGAACAGACAAGACTCTGCCCTTCTGAGGGTCGGTCCTTCCACCCAGAACCACTCCCCCAGTGCTGTTGCACGTTCTCCAGGAAGCTGAGAGCTGAACCTAGCAGGCATCAGAGTCCTTTCCCCAGCACAAAGTCCCCCAGGGCACAGAAAACCTGCTAAGGAATGTCCTGAGAACCCCAAGGGTACACCTGGCTACACACCCCTGCAGCCTTTCCCAGGAGAAGGAAAGGGTCATGCCCTTGGTCCCTCTAATAGTGAAGCAGAAATTCCTTGATCCAGAGCATGTCCTTCTGCTCTACACCAACTGTTGGATGTGCCAGCTTGGGGATATCCCTTCAGGATACTCTTGTGTGTTTCCCTACAGCCAGAGACAGAACATGTCCACAGCCATGAAGATTCCTCTGTGAGCTCTGGGCATCCTCCCACCCAGATTGCCTTTATCCTCTCTCTGTCTCCCTTGGAGCCTGCAGGCAGTGCCCTCAGCCCCGCTGCTCTTGGCAGAGGAGCTGCTCTGGGCAGAGCTGTGTCTCTTCAGTGCTGTGCCAGGAGCTCCCTCCATCCCAGAAGCCCAGCCCAGCTCAGCAGCAGCAGACCAGCCCAAGGCACCACTTTCTCTGCCCGCTCTGGGCTCACTGCAGATGTCTCATGGTCTCTGTGGCTGCAGCTCCTGAGAGGCACCAGGGTCACCCCTGGGGAACACGCTGCAACTAATAAACATACTTAGCATCCTGCTGGAGAAACTCACTGCTCATGGATTAGATGGGTATACTCTATGCTGGGATAGAAACTGGCTGAAGGCCAGGCCCAAAGGGTTCTGGTTGAGTTAAATCCAGCTGGTGGCAGGTCACAAGTGGTGTTCCCCAGGGCTCAGAGCTGGGGCCAGTTCTCTTTAACATCTTTATTAACGATCTGGACAAGGGGACTGAGTGCACCCTCAGTAAGTTTACAGGCAACACCAAATTGTGTGGGAGTGCTGATCTGCTGGAAGGAGGAAGGCTCTGCAGAAGGACCTGGACAGGGTGGATCGATGGGCAGAGGCCAACTCTATGGGGTTCAACAAGGCCAAGAGCCAGGTCCTGCACAATAATCCCAAGCAACACTACAGGCCTGGAGCAGAGTGGCTGGAGAGCTCCCTGGAGGAGAAGGATCTGTGGGTATTAGTGGACAGCCAGCTGAACATGAGCCAGGGCTGTGCCCAGGTGGCCAAGAAGGCCAAGTGTGGTGACCAGCAGAGAGCAACACGCAATTCGAGATGAATTTGAGGTGAAGCCATTTTATTGGGTGAAATCACACAGATTATAGACCTTCATTACTGCAAATGGGGCAAGCTAAAAACCTGCTAATTGTTTACACACACTGATCACACCGTATTGATTGGTCAGTGATTCTAACGAGTTCTGATCAGCCCATCTTATAGCTCAGTATCCTTAGTTTACCTTTGATGCCTGAAAGTATCCACACACCTGCTGTTTTGACCCTCTTGTTATGGTTGGTTCTTAATATGTTCCATTACTCCCAAATACCTTCCCATAACTGCTTCTTGGTTTAGGGCAGCCTGTACCCTTATCAACAAGGCTGCTGTGTTTGAGAATGTGATTATTAGGATCCTCTCAGAATGAGTAACTTTTCCTCTCTCATGGGAAGAGAAGAATATTGTCAGTGCCTAAATCCTGGGAGCAGAGAGCCAGGCTGCTAGCAGGGCTGCTGTCTGCCCCGACAATTCCCCCTTTTTGTATTTGTGATACAAAAGCTGCCTGTAGAGATCTCTGCAGGGCCCTTTGCAGAAAGCCCAACAAACATGGCAGTAAGAGTAAGACAACTACTAGGATTGCTACGATCAGCAACAAGGTTTTGGCCATTGACAATATCCATCCTGAAATTCCCCACCCATGAAACCAATTATCCAATCCAAAGAATCCATTTTCTTCTTGTGTCTCTTGTGTAATTTCTGAATGCTGGCATGAATCACCTGAGAGTGGTCAGACAGACTCATGCAGCACATGCCATCAAAATCTTGAGCCCCATGTCCATGAGCCAGTAACAGGAAATCAATTGCTGCAGGATTCTGTCAGGTGGCATGTCTCACAGAACCCACAGCCGTAGCTAAGTGCCTCAGCTACCTTTGCTGCTGTATTGGTTTGCTTTGCCAATCAGGAGTGTTTGGGTGTAGGTAACAGCAGCTTCTCTTCTGGTACAGGCACCCATTGTAGTCCATGGCCTCAGGCTGTGCAGAAGTCACTATTTCACTGATTTACAGGCGTATTTCAAAGACTGTTAAATAGTTCAATATGTCCCATAGCAGAACTCAAGTCCACCGTGGCTGCAGTTGGAACACTTGACTTCAGTTCCTGGGATCAGGATCTCGTCCTGGTTCATGCAGGCTTGCTTTCTTCTGGATCCACAGCTTTATCCACTTGGCTGGTACCCACTTGGTTCCCATATCTGTAATGACACAGGCAGATCTCTTTCCCCAAGTTAGTACCTGTAACTTCATTTTTTACCTAAAAGCTGACATTGGCTTTCTTTGATCCCTTCCAAACCTCCTTTTAAACCTGCTCCATGTTTCACCATTAGAGGTACCAAACTGTCCTGTGGCAGAAATAAATAGTTCAAAACATAAAGACCTTTGTTCAGTCGATCAGCTGGAGACATGTCCTTCTCTCCCCCTTTTTCTTTGTGAAGCAAACGTTTGAGAGTTTGGTTCATACGTTCCCCCATGGCCTGGCCTGTGGGTGAATGTGGTGTCCCTGTGACATGGGCAGTGCCCCATAACTGGAAGAAGGTTTGTGTTGCCTGTGCCATATACTCTGGGCCATTGTCGGGTTTGATTTCATGGGGCACCCCAAGTGCTGCTATGGCAGAGCACACGTGGCGTTGGACATGATTACTAGATTCCCCCTTTGTGCAGTAGCCCCACACTGCCAGAGAAAAAGGATCTACACAAACATGGACATATTTCTGCTAACCAAATTCTGGGTCGTGTGTAACGTCCATGTGCCAGACTTCTAGTGGGCCTGTGCCACGAGGATTGCCGCCAGGGGCAAGGCCACTGGTGACCTGCTGACAGTCTGGGCACGACTGTACAATCCCTTTAGCCTCAGCAGCCGACAGGTGGTGTTGTCCTTGAAGGACCTGGGCAGATTGATGAAAGAATTCATGGGATCTCCGAGCCTGTGCAAAGCGTCTGCTGAGGGAGCAGCCCGTGCCGGTGCCACCAGCCTGTCTGCTCTCTGATTTCCTTCTGCCAGACCTTGAGTTAGTCCAGTGTGGCTGTGAATATGGGTAATAAAATACTGTTGTGTAATAAGACACAATGATATAGCCCAGTTAATACCTCCAAGAAACATTTGAACATTATTTAACATGCTGACTTCAGCTCTGCTTTCAATCTTTTGGGGTGTTAGGGTACATTTATCAATCTGCCATCCCAGATATTGCCACACTGGCTTCTTTTGAATTTTCTCTGGAGCAATCTGTAACCCCTTGCTTATCAAATGCACTGTTAACTCATGAATCAAAGTTTCAATGTTGAAGGTGGTAGGGGTTTTGTGGTTTTTTTTTTTAATTTTTTTTTTTTTTTTAACAATGTATCAGCCATGTGATGATAAAAGATTAGATCAGGATGTGCTTTTCATACTGGAGCAAGTGCCCAGGCTACATAAGTCTGGCACATAGTTAGATAACTTTTCATGCCTTGTGGAAGCACTACCCAATGATACCTTTTCATGGGTTCATTTTTGCTTATAGTAGGGACGGAAAAAGCAAATTTTTCACAATCATCCGGGTGTAAAGAATAGTGAAAAAACAATCTTTTAGATTAATAATTAAGACATCCCAATTTTTAGGTCTCATGTTTGGAGATGGCAGACCGGGCTGCAGAGCTGCGAGATCTCCCATCACTTCATTGACTTGTCTTAACTCGTGCAACAGGCGCCATCTCCCGTCCTTTTTAGGAATGGTAAAAATAGGCGAGTTCCACGGACTCACGGAAAGCTTTATATGCCCGTTGGTCAGTTGCTCCTGTATTAAACCTTGTAGCTGAACAAGTTTTTCTTAAGTGGCCATTGATCAACCCAAACAGGGTTTCCTTATTTCCAGGTTAATTTTACAATGGAGCTACCAACTTTCACTGGCTGCTATCAAAAACCCTTTTGCTTGGTAACCAGCCTTGCTCTCAGCTGGCTGAGTGCATCCCTGAACCTGCATCACATACGAACAAACGCTGCAAACCAATCCATCAGACAAATAACATTGCAAGACACGAGTTGCCACACAATTCTGTATGGATGGGGGTGGGGGGGTGATTCTCCCACTTCTGAGGCACTTCCACCAAGGCACCCAGTGCCACACCACGTTCTCACAGGTCTCAGCCACTTCCCACAGCGCCGTTTCTCCCCCAGCCCCACTGTGAACCACAGCGCGACCACGCCAGCCAGCACTAGGACCCGGGCGAACGCTAGGACCTGGCACCACACGGTCTCCATGTTCCCTCTGCCTCCCCCCAGCCCACTATCAGCTCTCTCCACCACACGCTCATCCCCACATCAAGTTTTCCCCAATAATTTCCACAATTGAGCAGGACTAGAGTTCCCTTCAGTTTGAATCAAAATACCCTGATTGAGCCATTTTTCCTGTTCTGATGCCACCTTATGTTCCCCAGCTCCATCGAGCAGTCTCTGCAGAGTCTCTCAGGTGTCAGGAGGCAGTGGTGTATTGGTGAGTTCATCGGGAGGTGTGGGTGGGAGTGGTGGGTATTGAGGTGAAATGGGTCCCTGATCCAATGGGTGTCAAAGCGGATTCTTGTCTGTCTCTGTAGGATTCTTGTCCCTGTCCTTAGGTTCCTTGTCCGTGTCCATAAGTTCCTTTTCCATGGGGGGAACACTAACTGGTGCCTTAGTCGGTGATTCTTCGTACCCGTAGTTTTCGGGTGGGTGGGTGGGCAGTCCTGAGACTGGAGGCTCAAACCCTTTCACAGCAGGGCATGCCCTTGCCTGCTCTGCTTCCATGTCTGCCAGCCTTTCAAGGAGAAACTGGAGTTGTTGATCTTGGTTAACATTTTTGACTGCTTCATGGGGTGTTTTAGGCTCAGCAAAAGTTACAGGCAGACAGATATTGGAGGCAGTCAGTTGTACATTTGTTTCCACATCTTTTTCTTCCAAAGGCACAATAATGGGTGAGTACAGACCGTGGTGGCAGTTTTAGGTGCACTACTCCCTCCCCTTCCCATCGGATCCAACAGATTTATCACTGTGCTCTGATAATATGGTATTATTACTTAATAGAGTAACTGAGGCAGGTGAAGGGGCACCCAGAAACATAAATACATTCTACATAGTAGATTTTTCCCTTTCTGAATCGGTTCTGTAGAAACCAGAACTGGCATTGAAGCTGCTGTTGTGCCAGTGATGTAATGCTCAGCATAAAGGGGATGGGGGTGGGGGGGGGTTGGAGCACACAGGTTGAGGAAACGCACCATATTTGGGGGATCTGGTTTTGGGACATCTCAGCTCTATGGCTTGAGCTGTGTGGTTTGGTGAGAAACTCCACTGTGCATCACCAGTTTTGAATATATTGCTACAAAGCCCCATTGTTGCTGTTTCTCTCTCTGCTGTCCCAGTAAACTGTCCTTAGCCCAAATATGAGAGGTTTGGGTTTGGGTTTGTTTATATTTTCCTTTCCCTCCCTTCCCCCCAACCCTGCCAGTCCCCCAAACACACCCTTTTAGGAGAGAGTGGCTGCATTGTACTTGGGTCTCAGATGGGGTAAAACAACAACAAAAGGTTCCAGCATGACACTTGCACAGCAAGGCAGGATCAGACAGGACAGGAGGAGAACCAAATGCATGGAGAAGAATTTGGGAATTTCAGGGGATGCTGCAGGTGCTGAACAGGAATCTGGCCATGAGCACATTGGGCTGCACTGGGAGGAGCGTGGCCATGCAGACAATAACACTTATTGTCCATCTGGACTCAGCATTGGTCACACCACCTCTGGAGCAGTCAGTACCTGTGTGGGGCTCTCTGGTCTGGTGGAATGGGTAGGAACGTTTGTGTGGGCAGAGCAACTCTGCCAAGAGAGGTTTAGGGGTCTAGTGTGGGGGTGCTGAGAGACCTGGGCTTCTACATTTGGGGAAGGGGAGGCTGAGGGAAGCCCTCCTTGTGCTACAAGGAAAGTAGAGTAGAAAGAACTCCACGTGAAACTGCAGCTTTGAAGATCAGAGTAGATGTGGGGATAAAGAAATGTCATTCTGAGGGCAGTGCTGTGCTGCAAGGAGTCACTTGAAGGAAGTGTGGATGAACTGGTGGTTTGGGCTTGTGGGAACAGCTGGGGAGGAGGGAGAGACAGCAGTACGGGCAAGGATATGGTGGGGTGAGAACAAGGTGTGGAAAGAGAAGGGCATTGGGTGCCTGCAGCCTGCAGAGAAACAGGCACAGGCATGGGGCAGTGTGGGATGGGCTGTGGTGCAGATGGCCAAGGCTGCAGGCCAGGCTGAAAGGGCCTGATAGAAAGGAGGTCTTGCCCCCTTGGCTATGGATGATATTCCTGCCACAGAGGACTCAGAGGAGGCCTGATGGCTATGGGGCATGGCTGCCTCCTTGCACCCACCCCAGGAAAGGCCACATTGTGTCCTACCCCTGGCCATCCCTTGGTGCACATATCAAGGAATTACCCCTGAGACACAGGTGAGGGTCAGGATCTCTCTGCCCAGGGAGCATGGGGAAAGTGATTGGCATTTCTGATTCATCAACATAGCCAGGGTGTCCTCAGCATCAGAGCTGCCTGTGCTTTGCCTGTGTTTGTCCTCATGGCCTCCAGTTGTCTGCTCTAACCAGCCCATGGGGAGGCTTGATCAGTAATGGCTCCCAGTGGGGCCAGTTAATGCTTCAAGGTACTTTGGGCATTACTCCTGATTTAACATCTTGAGAGGTTTCATCATTCTCCACTTGGTATCTGAGGTCTCTGGACTCAGAAGAAAGACACCATGGGGCTCATTAACATTCATAAAGCCCTTACAAGCATGTCTCTTCAACTCACTTTAATTAAGAAATTAAGACTTGTATAATTATTTGGAGAGGATTTTATTTGAGTGATGAAAATTTCAAAGGAGTTTCACAATGCAGGAATTTTTCATAGGAAAATGTGTTTCTGTTTTATCTCTGATCATGTAAGGAGCTTCAGCAGCATGCTGCAATGGGTGCTGGTCCAGAGGTCTTCTAAGGAGATCTGCAGAGGCAGGAAAAGCAGTCTCTTGAGATCCATCCATACATGGAGAACCTTGCTCTAACCCAAGCCCAGCAGTTCCCTCACTGGCCTCCTGGGACTCCCAACACTTTTTCTCCCATCATCTGTGCTCACAGGCACAGACAGATTTCTCTGACAACAAACAGCAGTTACACATGACACAGTTTAATAACCATGAGATATCTCTCCTCAGCTGCCTGCTACGGCCAAGCAGCGTGTGAAGGGGGTCAGCTTCCAGAGGAGATTCTCTCCCAGAACAGTTTAATCAGATACATAGAAAGGTCACTTATCAACACAGAGAATTTCTGACAGAGCAAGTTCAGTTGGAAACCTGAGAGCAAAGTGAAGTTCATACGTCCAGCCAGTCTTCTAAATGGTGTCCTTAAGCATGGCTGTAACATCAGCAGAGGGGGAAACACCTGAATGATGAGGTTGATTACAGAGACAGACTGGCAGTAATGCAGGTACAGGGGAAGGTGAGTATTTCTTCTGCTGCCATGGGTGCCAGTCCTGGAAATTCCCATTCTGACATGGTGGGAAAGCATTGCCATTGTAAATAAATAGTCAATTGATTCAGAAGAAATAAATGTGCTTGTAATTTTTTTCTAAATAGAAGGAAAAAATAAAAAGTGGGAAAAAATATCCTTTGCAGGAAGATATGGTGCAAAGAGAGCAGAGTGTCTGGGTCACACAAGGCCAGGAGATACTTCATTAGGAATGGGATGAACGTGGATCATGTTATTAATGCTTAGAAAAACTCAAAATTCAAAAAAACATAATCCTTCCCCTCCCACAGCTATAAAACCCTTCTAAATAGGGAGTGGTCATAACGAGATTTACAAGATCTTTTATATGAGCAGTTTATTATTTTTTAAATATATCCAGTCATCACTTTCCACATGGCATCCTTGAGCTCCTGGTTCCTCATGCTGTAGATGAGGGGATTCACTGCTGGTGGAACCACCGAGTAAAGAAAGGCCAGTACCAGGTCCAGAAATAGGGAGGAGATGGAGGGGGGCTTCAGATAGGCAAATATAGCAGTGCTGACAAACAGAGAGACCACGGCCAGGTGAGGGAGGCAGGTGGAAAAGGCTTTGTGCCGTCCCTGCTGCGAGGGGATCCTCAGCACAGCCCTGAAGATCTGCACATAGGACACCACAATGAACACAAAACACCCAAAACCTAAACAGGCACTGACCACAGAGAGTCCAATTTCCCTGAGGTAGGCATCTGAGCAGGAGAGCTTGAGGATCTGGGGGATTTCACAGAAGAACTGGTCAACAGCATTGCCATGGCAGAGGGGCAGGGAAAATGTATTGGCTGTGTGCAGCAGAGCACAGAGAAACCCACTGGCCCAGGCAGCTGCTGCCATGTGGACACAAGCTCTGCTGCCCAGGAGGGTCCCGTAGTGCAGGGGGTGGCAGATGACAATGTAGCGGTCATAGGCCATGACAGTGAGAAGATTGTACTCTGTAGCAATTAAAAATAGAAAGAAAAAGAGCTGAGCCACACATCCTGTGTAGGAAATGGCCCTGGTGTCCCACAGGGAATTGGCCATGGCTTTGGGAATAGTGGTGGAGATACAGCCAAGATCAGTAAGAGAGAGGTTGAGGAGGAAGAAGTACATGGGGGTGTGGAGGCGGTGGTCACAGGCTATGGTGATGATGATGAGGCCATTGCCCAGGAGAGCAGCCAGGTAGATGCCCAGGAAGAGGCAGAAGTGCAGGATCTGCAGCTCCTCTGTGTCTGCAAAGGCCAGGAGGAGGAACTGGCTGATGGAGCTGCTGCTGTTGGACATCTGCTGCTGTCAAGTGTGGAGACCTGTCCAAGGAGGAAGAAGGCACATTGGGAAGTCAGGGAACACTTCTTGGCGGAAAAACCTCTTCCTATTCTTAGGGATAAACTTGATATTTACTCTATGGATTTAGGGAGACTTTTGTCAGGTCCCTTTTGGGAGGTCTGCTTTGTGCTGGGTTGAGCGTGCCACTGCTGGGAGGAGGGTCAGCTGTGGGCTCTACAGAACACAGTCCTGCCTGGCAGCAGTCACTAAATAGAAGGATGGTGTGATCTCAGACTAAATCCCCTGCGAATAGGAATGAGCTTTTCAGCACTGTCACTCCAGTTTCACCCCAGGGCAGAGCAGAGCTTTGGAGCTTTGGTTTTCTCCTGCCTGTACCTGAGGAGTGCTTCTTCTGTCAGAACTCCCTGAAATTGCTTCTGCAGTGCCACTGAAACCTTCCCCTGAGTGCAGAGTGGGGAGAGATGCTCTGTCTATCATTTATGGTGTCAGCTGCCCTGTGCTGGATGCTCTCTGATCACACCCTGGCGTTCCCTGTACAATATCAGTGTTGGTACTACGGAGGATGTCAGGGAAGTACTAAATCCCCACTGCCAGGACATTCCTGGGAGCAGCTCCTTCTCCCTCTGTGCAAAAGTCTCTGCTGCCTGGAGCTGTCCCTGTACCTGCTTCTCTCTGCACATGTCAACTCCTACTCTGTGCTCACAGACCTCATCCAACCTGCCCTGCACTCAGCTCTGCTCTGTAGACCCCTCCTTTCATCAGGGCACTGTCCTGGGGAACCTCTGTGTGTGCAGGGCTCAGCAGATGCTCTTACAAATCCTTGTGACAAAAGAGTTTGCATTGCCTTCTGCAAAAATATCAAGAAAAGCTCAGCTCCCTCTTCTACCCAGTCCACAAGAGCAGAAAATTCAAAGCAAAGTCTCTTTACCTTTCTCCTGCATTGAGCTCTCAGCATCCATCAGCTCTCTCAGCCTCACAGGTCTCCCCTCGGTGCCTACAGCCCTGTGTGCTTGGCAGAGGAGCTGCTCCTGGGCAGAGATGTATCTTATCACAGCTGCCGGGTTTCCATGAGCTCCTTTCATCCCAGGTGCCCAGCCCAGCTCAGCAGGAGACCAGTTCTTCTAGGCTCCCTCCTGGTGCCTCAGGCCTCATGGGGAAGGCTCTGTGATCTCACCTCTGATGTTCCCTCCCTCAGCTGGGAGAAATCCTTCTGTCCAGCAGAGTCCTTTCTCCTGATCAAACCAGAACATGGCAGGACAATCACCTTTCCTTGTCTCCCCATGAGACAGGACCCCAAGGCAGGGGCAGGGACGACTCACTTTCCCCCTCTCAAAGGAAGGGGTTTAGGTGAGCATTTGGGCATTTTTCAGTGTTTCACAAGAAAAAAAAACAGGAAAAACTTATCTACAAAGCTCTGCTCTGCAGCTGGGGGAAGTGGGAACCACCATCCAGCAATGATCCTACATATCACAAAAGATAGACCTGCTGCTGCAAGAACAAACTGACCCCTGGAGAGCTCCCATCACAGCCCCAGACAGCCAGTGGCACCCTCAGCCAGCAGGAAATGCACTTCTCAAAAAGGACCTTTCCAATATCTAATAGAACAGGGAGAGGCAGTCCTTGGGGCTCCAAGGAGAATGTTTTGCTCAGTGAAGAGTGCCCCAATTTCTCACTGCCTTGTTCTCCTTGCAGAGGGCTTCATGCCAAGAGGCAGAGAATGTCCAAGGGCAGCTTCATTCCCCACTTCCTCCTCCTGCCCTTGGCAGACACACGGGAGCTGCAGCGGGTTTCTCAGTGCTGTGCTGCACACAGCCAATACATGTTCCACAATGGAGATTTGCCTTCTTGTGTTTTGTACCTGTTTTGTTTTGGGGTGTTCTGTGGACTACCTGGGGACGTTTCAGGCCAGGAATATATTTCTTCCTGCACACCTTTTATTTTGCAGCTCTTGGTGCAGTTCAGCAGTTTCAAAGGTGGAGGACTGTAGAGCTGTGCAATGACATCAGGCATTATTGGGGTCATTTCCTTGCCTATTAATATTCTGAGCCTTAAGCTTACTCCTGCTGCTAGTGGGTTATATACAGAGGTTTCAGGCCAGGATCTTTTTTTGCCCTCTCCCCTCTTTTTGGGGACCTATTTCTGGAGATATATATCTTTCAAATTTGGACACAGGTGGAGCCTGAAAATGATGTCAGGCACAGTTAGGACAATTCCCTTGGCAAGGAACTCAGCCCTTGCTCCTTCTGTTGTGGTGCTGTTGGTGGACACTGGGCATATTTGAATGTGGGTGCTGCTGTAGACTGAAAATGAAGTCAGGCACTGACTGATATCCTTGAGTGTGAAAGCCCTGAGCTCCAGTGTTAATGAGTGTTGCTTGTGTCCTACCTGGGAAGGTTTCAGGCCAGGGATATTTTTCAGCCCTCACATGTTTGCTTTAGAGCTGTTACTGGATGTTTACCAGTTTCAAAGTTGGTCACTTTCAGATCTGGAAGATTCTCTCAGGTACAGTTAGGACCAGTTCTTTGGAAGAAATGCCCTGAGCCTGAAGGTTACTGGGGCTGCAAGTGGGATACCTGGGGAGGTTTCAGGCCAGAAACATCTCTCAGCCCACACACATTGTGTTTGGGAGCTGTTACTGGACATTTAGCATTTTCAAAGTTGGACTCTGGTAAAGTCTAAAAATGACCATTCCCTCAGCTATGAAAGCTCTGAGCCCCAATGTTACTGGGGCTGCTTTTGGGCTACTCAGGGAACTTTCAGGCTACAAAGATATTTCAGCTCTCAAACCTTTGGTTTGGGAGCTATTGCTGGACATTTAGCATTTTTGAATGTGGACACTGGTAGAACCCAAAAATGACATCTGGTATTGTAGGACCATTCCCTTGGCTAGGAATGCCCTTTGCCCCAAGGTTACCAGGGCTGCGTGTGGGCTACCTGGGCAGGTTTCAGGCCAGGAACATCATTCAGCCTTCATAGATTTATTAGGGAGCTATTGCTTTATGTTTAGAATTTTCAAAGTGGGACATTAGTAGAGACACTAAATGACATCAGAGACTCTTCAGACCGTTCCAGTGGTTAGGAAAGCCCTGACCCCCAAGGTTACTGGAGCTGCTAGTAGGCTACAGAGGGAGGTTTCTGGCTAGGAAACTTTTTCATCCCTTGCAAATTATTATTGTGACCTACAGTAAAGGTGGGAATTCTCCCTGTCCCTCCTTTTCTTACTAATTCTATAAATACATTAATAACAATGTTACTGGTATTAATAACAGACCAATAATATTAATATTAACAAGAATATTAAAGTTAAATATTATTGATAATTATTAAAATTGGTATAAATATATTAATGACAAAAGGAGGGACAGGGAGAATCTCCCACCTTTATTCAACCCAGGGGAACCAATGTGACAGAGGGTGAAGAAAAGGCTGAGGTCCTTAATGCCTTTTTTTGCCTCAGTCTTTAGCAGTAAGACCAGTTGTCTCCTGATACCCAGAGCCCTGAGTGGAAAAATGGAGATGTGAAATGGACTGATGCCCCCACAATCCTGAGGGAATTGGTTAGTGACCTGCTCAGCCCCTTAGATCTGTACATGTCAATAGGTCTGGATGGGATACACCTGAGGACACTGAGGGAGCTGGCAGAAGTGCTCACCAAGCCACTTTCCCTTATTCACCAGCTGTCCTGGCTGATCAGGCTGGTTCCATCCTGACTGGAAACTGGCACATGTGACACCCATCTACAAGAATGGGCAGAAGGAGGAACTGGGGAACTACAGGCCTGTCAGCCTGACCTCAGTGCTGGGGAAGGGGATGGAAAAAATCATCTTGAGTTCCATCATGCAGCACATGCAGGACACTCAGGGGATCAGGCCCAGTCAGCATGGGTTTAGGAAAGGCAGATTGTGCTTGGCGAAGCTGATCTCCTTCTATGACAAGGTGACCTGCTGAGTGGATGAGGGGAATGCTGTGGATGTGATCTGCCTGGACATCAGTGAAGCCTTTTTCACTGTTTCCCACAGCATCCTACTGGAGAAACTCGCCACTCATGGATTATTTGATGGGTACACTCTGTGCTGGGTTAGAAACTGGCTGAAGGCCGGGCCCAAAGAATTCTGGTGAATGGAGATAAATCCAACTAGTGGCAGGTTACAAGTGGTGTTCCCCAGGGCTCAGTGCTGGGGCCAGTTTGCTTTACATCTTTATTAATGATCTGGATGAGGGGATTGATTGGACTCTCAGTAAATTTGCAGATGACACCATATTGTGTGAGTGTTGATCTGCTGGAAGGCAGGAAGGCTCTGCAGAGAGACCTGGACAGGCTGGAAAAAGGTCCTCCATTGGGAAATTGCTTTGAAATCTTCATCACTAAAGACCTACCTAATATCCAAGTAGTTGTAGAAGTCTTGAGTTCTTTAATGAAAATGAGTTGAAGAGACATGATTGTAAGGGCCCCATCAGCCCCATGGTGTGTTTTCTTCTCAGTCCAGAGACCTCAGATAGCAAGAGGAGAATGATGAAACTTCTCAAGAAGTTAAGTCAGGAGTAATGCCCAAAGTACCTTGAAACTTTGAACAAGCCCCACTGGGAGCCATTCATGACAAAGCCTCCCCATTGGCTCGTTAGAGCAGACAACTGGAGGCCATGAGGACAAACACAGGCAAAGCACAGGCAGCTCTGATGCTGAGGACACCCTGGCTTGGTCTGATGAAGAAGCAATGCCAAGTGCTGACCCCCAGCCCCTGGGCAGGGAGATCCTGACCCTCACCTGTGTCTCAGGGCTATTTCCTGGGATGTGGGGAGTGTGACACCAAGGGAAGGACAGGAGTATGACACATGGTGTCCTCCCCTGGAGTGGGTGCAAGAAGGCCATGATGCTCCATTGCTGTGAGGACAATGTGTCTCCTCTGTGGCCTCTTTGGCAGGGACATCAGCCATTGCCAAGGGGGCAAAGACCGCCTTTCTATCAGGACCTTTCAGCCTGGCCGGCACCCTTGGCCATCTGCACCACATCCCATCCCACACTGCCCCACACCTGTACCTGTTTCCTTGTAGGCAGCAGGGTCCCAATGCCACTCTCCACCATGTCCCTGCCTGTACTGCTGTCTCTCCCTCCTCAGCAGCTGTTCCAACAAGCACAAAGCCACCAGCTCATCCACACTCCCTCACAGTGACTTCTTGCACCACAGCACTACCCTCAGAATGACATTTCTTTCTCCTCACATTCACTCTGACCTTCAAAGCTGATGTTTTATGTGGACTTCCTTTCTTATGTTCTTTCCCTGTAGCACAAAGGCTGCTTCTCTCAGTCCCCTTTCCCCAGGCTAAAGGAGCCCGGGTCTCTCAGCCTCTCCACACAAGACCCCTCACCGTATCTTGGCAGACTTTCTCTGCCCATGTGACAGTTCCTCCCCATTTACCAGACTGGGGAGCCCCACACTGGCACTGACTGCTCCAGAGTTGGCCTCACCAGGGCTGAGTCCAGATGGACCAGAAGGGTCCTTGTGTGCGTGGCCACGCTCCTCCCAGTGCAGCCCAATGTGCTCATGGCCAGATCCCTGTTCAGCACCTCTGGCTGCTATGGCATCCCCTACAATGCCCAAATTCTTCTCCTTTTCACCGGTTCTCCACCCATCATGTCTGGTCCTGCCTTGATGTGAGGGTGTTGTGCTGGAACCTTTTGTCCTGGTGTCGCCCCAGCCGAGAGCTGAGCCCCACGCAGCCGCTCTCTCTCTCAGAGGGGGTGTGTGTAGGGGGGATTGGGGGCGAGGGGAAGGGAGGGAAGAGGAAACCAAAGACACCAAACCTCAAGGGCTGGGATAAGGACAGTTTACTGGGACAGCAGAGAGAGAAACAACAACAACAATAGGACTTTGTAGCGAAATGCACACAAGTGGTGATGCACAGTGCAGTTTCCCACCGAGCCGCACAGCTCTGGCCGCTCAGCTCACAGCCGCCCCGAAACACGTGTGTCCTGGAGCTGAGTTCTCCTGCCCCCCCACACTCCCTTTGTGCTGACCATGGGGGAATTTGAAGGGAATATGCTTCTTGGGCAGTTTGGGTCACCTGTCCTGGCTGTGTCCCCTCCCAGCTCCCTGGGTGCTCCCCTCCTACATGTAGTAGTGCAGTATGAACAGCAGAAAAGTCTTTGATTGCTTGGACACAACGAAAGCCTCCCTGTTCTCAGCACTGCTCTCATCCTAACACCCAAACCTGGCACCACACGGGCTGCTAGAAAGAAAGTCAACTGTATTCCTCCTGAAACAAGCCTCCTTTGTAGACAACAAGTGCAACACAATGGTGGGCTCACTCCTATAGCCATACAGTATGGATAATCCCCATGGTCAGTTATGGCCAGCTGGGCCTGTTCTGTCCCCTTCCAGGCACTTGAGCTCTCCCAGTTGTGTGAGTGGACAGCCAGCTGAACATGAGCCAGCGCTGTGCCCAGGTGTCCAAGAAGGCCAATGGCATCCTGGCCTTTGTAGGGAATAGTGTGACAAGCAGGAGTAGGGAAGTGACTGTTCCATTATACTCAGCTCTGGTGAAGCCAGACCTCAAATACTGTGTCCAGGTTTGGGCCACTCACTACAAGAATGATGTTGAGATGCCGGAGCATTTCATGAGAAGGGCAGCAAAGCTGGTGAAGGGTTTGGAGCACAAGTCCTGTGAGGGTCAGCTGAGGGAACTGGAGCTTTTTAGTCTTAAGAAAGGGAGGTTGAGAGGAGAACTTATCACTCTAAGGCAAGCTGCAAAGAATATGTGGAAAGGTGGGGATCTTATCTCAGACAGGGAGGGATGGGGTAAAGAAAAAATGGGTTTCAAATTGTACCAGGGGAGATTTATGTTAGATATCAGGAAGAATCTCTTTACTGAAAGGGTAGTCAAGTACTGGAACAGGCTGCCCAGGGAAGTGGTGGAATCAAAATCCCTGGAGGTATTTAAAGGACATGTGGATATTGTGATTGAGGACATGGTCTTGAAGTGGACTAGTAAGGGTTAGGCTGTGGTTGCACTATATAAGTGATTCTATGATTCTATGGTGAACTTCCAGCAATTTCCCGTTCTGTGATGGTGGGGAAGCATGGCCACTTCAGACAAGTAGTCGAGTGATTCAGCTGATGGAAATGTGCTTGTGAATGTTTTATAAATGCCAGGAGAAATGTAAAGAATAAAAACTGTGCACGTTGTAAGGTAAATCTGATGCAAAGAGAGCACAGCTCATCGTTACACAGTGTGTGATTCACACAAGACCAGGAGATACAGCATTAGGAATGGGATGAAAGTGCCCAATATTATTACAGATTAGACAACATAGAAGGAAAAAACCCTACTAAATACAGACTGGTCCTAACCTGAGTTACATGGCCAGTGAAATGAAGAAACAGATGAGCAATTTGTTGCTGCTTAGAAACATCCAACAATCAGTTCCCTCATGGCATCCTTGAGCTCATGGTTCCTCATGCTGTAGATGAGGGGGTTCACTGCTGGTGGAAACACTGAGTAAAGCAATGCCACTACCAGGTCCAGAAATAGGGAACAGATGGAAGGGGGCTTCAGGTGGGCAAACACAACAGTGCTGAGAAACACGGAGACTACAGCCAGATGAGGGAGGCAGGTGGAAAAGGCTTTGTGCCGTCCCTGCTGCGAGGGGATCCTCAGCACAGCCCTGAAGATCTGCACATAGGACACCACAATGAACACAAAGCACCCAAAACCTAAACAGAGAACAATCACAGTGACTCCAGATTTCCTGAGGTAGGAATCTGAGCAGGAGAGCTTGAGGATCTGGGGGATTTCACAGAAGAACTGGTCAACAGCATTGCCATGGCAGAGGGGCAGTGAAAATGTATTGGCTGTGTGCAGCACAGCACAGAGAAACCCACTGGCCCAGGCAGCTGCTGCCATGTGGACACAAGCTCTGCTGCCCAGGAGGGTCCCGTAGTGCAGGGGGTGGCAGATGGCAACGTAGCGGTCATAGGCCATGACAGTGAGGAGACAGAACTCTGTGGAGATCAAAAATGCAAAGAAAAAGATTTGAGCCACACATCCTGTGTAGGAAATGGCCCTGGTATCCTCAAAGGAATTTGCTATAGATTTGGGAACAGTGGTGGAGATGAAGCCAAGGTCATTTACAGAGAGGTTGAGGAGGAAGAAGTACATGGGGGTGTGGAGGCGGTGGTCACAGGCTATGGTGATGATGATGAGGCCATTGCCCAGGAGAGCAGCCAGGTAGATGCCCAGGAAGAGGCAGAAGTGCAGGAGCTGCAGCTCCCGTGTGTCTGCAAAGGGCAGGAGGAGGAACTGGCTGATGGAGCTGCTGCTGTTGGACATCTGCTGCCATTAAGTTTGGAGACCTGTCCAAGGATAAAAAGGCACACTGAGAAACAGAATAAACTTTTGCAACTCTTAGGAAAAACCCTCAGATTGACTCTCTGTGTTCAGGAGGATATTTAGAAGGTCTTTTTTGGGAGGTGTGCTTTGTGCTGGCTTAAGTGTGCCGCTCCTGGGAGAATGGTTGGCTCTGGGCTCTCCTAAACTCAGTCCTGCCTGGCAGCAGTCAGTAAACAGAAGGATGGTGTAATCTCAGACTAAATCCCCTGTGGATAGGAATGAACTTTTCAGCACTGTCACTCCAGTTTCACCCCAGGGCAGAGCAGAGCTTTGGAGCTTTGGTTTTCTCCTGCCTGTACCTGAGGAGTGTTTCTTGTGTCAGAACTCCCTGACATTGCTACTGCAGTGCCAGTGAAACCTTCCCCTGAGTGTAGAGTGTGGAGAGCTGCTCTGTCCATCAGCCCTGGTCTCAGCTGCCCTGTGCTCGGTGCTCTGGGATCACACCATATGGTTCCAAATAGAACATCAGTGTCAGCACTGTGGTAGATGTCAGAGAGGTCCAAAACCCCCACTGCAATTGCATTTCTGTGAGTAGCTCTTTCACCCTCCCTGCCAATGTCTCTGCTGCCTGGAGCTGACCCTACAGCTGCCTATCTTTGCCCACTTCACCTCCCACTCTGTGCTCACAGACCTCATCCAACCTAACATGCGCTCAGCTCTGCTCTGCAGACCCCTCCTGGCATCAGGGCACTGCCCCAGGGATCCTCTGTGTGTGCAGGGCTCAGGAGACGCTCTGACAAGTCCTAATGACCAAGGAGTTTGCACTGCCTTCTGCAAAGTTATCAAGAAAAGCTCAGCTCCCACTTCCCATCCCGTGCACAAGAGCCGAAAATTCAAAGCAAAGTCTCTTTACCTGGAGTGGAAAATGCATCCTTGGTGTTCTGGGAAGTTCCCAGGGATCATCTGCAGCTGGGAGCAAACCTGGCCCACGCCGTAATCTTCAAAGCTGAAGGACCCTCCTCTGTCCTTCCCTGGGTCACACTTTCAACCCACAGCTTCTCTCTGTGTGCGCTGATGGAAGCCCAGCAGGCAGGCTGAATCACAGAATCACAGAATCACAAGTTTGGAAAAGACCTTTATGATCATCAAGTCCAAACATTCGCAGCCTAAACTGGACCATATCCCTAAGTACATCATCTACCCTTTTTTTGAACACATCCAGGGAAGGTGACTCAAAACCTCCCTGGGCAGCCTGTTCCAGGCCCTGACAAATCTTTCAGTAATACATTTTTTTCTAACATCCAGTCTAAACCTGCCCTGGCACAGCTTCATGCCATTCCCCCTTGTCCTGTCACCTGTCACCTGGCTGAAGAGACCATCACCCACCTCTCTATAACCTCCCTTCAGGTAGTTGTAGGTGGTGATAAGGTCTCCCCTCAGCCTTCTCTTCTCTAAGGTAAAATGCTGATCCTGGCAGCAGCAGAGTCCCTGCCCCAGCACACAGACCCAGGAGTGAAGGGATCCTGCTCACAAGCACAGTCCTGGGCACCTCTGGGTGCACACGCTTCTTCACACCTCTGCAGCCATGTCCAGGAGAAGACAGCTGTCCTGCCCTGTCCCTCTGATGGGGCAGAAGGGCATCCCTTCCAGGCAGCTTCTTCTGGTTCTATAGAGAAACTGTCCTCCTGACAGACCCCACACACTGCCCCATGTCCCAGCTTTAGGAGATCCCTCCAGGAACAGAACCTGCATTGCCCTGCACCCACAGACATACCAGGGAGAGTGCTGTGGAGATTTCTCCTGCAGTGAGCTCTCAGCATCCATCAGCTCTCTCAGCCTCACAGGTCTCCCCTCGGTGCCTACAGGCAGTGTCCCCAGCCCTGTGTGCTTGGCAGAGGAGCTGCTCCTGGCCAGAGCTGTCCCTTATAAGTGCTCCAATGTTTCATGAGCTCCCACTGTCCCAGGAGCCCAGCTCAGCTCACAGCAGAGGAGCAGCTGAAGATATCACATATTCCATCGCCTCTGGGCTCCTCTGAGGTGTCCTTGGAGCTCCCAGGAACTAACTTGGAAAGGTAATGAAGTCCTCTCTGACGTTCCCTCCCTCGGCTCAGGAAAAATCCTTCTGTCCATCAGATTTCTTACTCCTGATCAAACCAGGGCTGGGAAGGACAATCACCTTTCCTTGTCTCCCCATGAGACAGGATCCCCAGGCAGGGACAGGGAGGGGACTCTTTCCCCTGGAAAGGAAGGGGTTTAGGTGAGCATTTGGGCATTTCTTGGTGTTTCACAACAACAAAATCAGGAAAAACAAACCTACAAAGCTCTGCTCTGCAGCTGGGGGAAGTGTGACCCACAATGCAAAAAAGATCATATATATGAAAAAAGATAGACCTTCTGCTGCAAGGACAAACTGACCCCTGGAGAGCTCCCATCACAGCCCCAGACAGCCAGTGGCACCCTCAGCCAGCTGGAAATGCACCTCCCAAAAAGGAGCTTTCCAATGTCTAATAGAACAGGGAAAGTCTGTCCTGGGGTCTCCAATGAAAACGTTTTGCCCAGTGAAGAGTGCCCCAAGTTCTCACTGCCTTGTTCTCCTTGCAGAGGGCTTCATGCCAAGAGGCAGAGAATGTCCAAGGGCAGCTTCATTCCCCACTTCCTCCTCCTGCCCTTGGCAGACACACGGGAGCTGCAGCGGGTTTCTCAGTGCTGTGCTGCACACAGCCAATACATGTTCCCTTCCCCTCTGCAAGGGCAATGCTGGTGACCAGTTCTTCTCTGACATCCCCCAGATCCTCAGTCTCACCTCCTCAGACACCTACCCCAGGGAGATTGTTCTTGTATTTAGTCCCTGTTTAGTTTTGGGTTTTTGTGGGATACCTGGGGAGGTTTAATACCAGGAACATCTTTCAGCCCTCACATCCTGTGTTTGGAAGCTATTGCTGGACATTTAGCAGTTTCCTATATGAGCGCTGGTAGAGCCTGAAAATGACATCAGGCAATGTTCTGACTGTTCCCTTGGCAAGGAAAACCCAAAGCCCCAAGGTCACTTGTGCTTCTCATCCGATCCCTGGGGAGGTTTAGTGCCAGAACATCTTTCAGCCCTCTCACCTCTTGTTTCTTTGCAATTGGTGGATGTTTTGCATATTCGAAGGGAGATGCTGGTAGAGCCCGAACATGAATTCAGGCCCTGTTAGGACCAGTCCCTTGGCAAGGGAAGCCCTGAGCCCCATGGTCAGTGGTCCTGTTTGTAGTCTACATGGGGAGTTTTCAGGCCAGGAGCATCTTTCACACCTTTTGTTTTGGAGTTATTGCTTCAGTTTTGCATTGTCAGATGTGGAGGACTGTAGAAACATGCAATGACACCAGGTCATTCTTTTTGCTAAGAATGTTCTGAGCCTTAAGGGTACTTGTGCTGCTAGTGGGTTACCTGGGGAGGTTTATCCATGTGAGCTGAGGGAGCTGGCGGAAGTGATTGCGGAGCCGCTCGCTATCATCTTCGACAGCTCTTGGAGAACAGGAGAAGTACCTGAGGATTGGAGGATAGCCAATATCACTCCAGTCTGAAAAAAGGGCAACAAGGAGGAACCTAACAATTATAGGCCAGTCAGCCTCACTTCTCTCCCTGGAAAGGTGACGGAACAGCTTGTCCTGGATGCCATTACACAGCAACTGGAAGAGAAGAAGGTCATGAGGAGTAGTCAGCGTGGATTCACCAAGGGGAGATCGTGCTCCACCAATCTCATAGCCTTCTATGATCTCATCACCGGCTGGGTGGATGAGGGAGAGCAGTGGATGTCATCTACCTTGACTTCAGCAAGGCTTTCGATACTGTCTCCCATGACATCCTGATAGCAAAGCTGAGAGATCATGGGATAGATGAGTGGACAGTGAGGTGGGTTGAGAACTGGCTGTCGGACCGGGCTCAGAGGATGGTGATCAGTGGAGCAGAGTCTGACTGGAGGCCTGTGACTAGCGGTGTTCCCCAGGGCTCAGTGTTGGGTCCAGTCCTGTTTAATATCTTCATTGACAACCTGGATGAGGGAACAGCATCCACCCTCAGCAAGTACCCGGTGATACAAAGCTGGGAGGGGTGGCTGACAGCTACGGACCCCTCACAATGGACAGGGGTGATTCCTGATGGGATAATAGAAGGACAGTGGGAAGCGGCATCGCGAGTTGGATATTGGACAAGGGGAATCACAACATCCATCTAATAGTCTATCTCCTTACCTCACAATCTCTATGACTGTCAGTCTCCTTACCTCACAATTAATCTCTCAGTCAGTCCACTTGCCTCAGAATCCCCTTACCTCACAATCCACTTGCCTCACAACCTCCTTGCCTCAAATTTCATTGCTTAACATTCCTCTTACCTCACAATCTATATTTCAATCCTCTTACCTCACAATATATCAACCAGGCATTCTCCTTACTTTCACAGTCTATTACTCAATCTCCTTACCTCACAAATTATTTACCATTCCCCTTACCTCACAATCCCCTTGCTTTACAATCCTCTTACCTTACTATTATCAGTCAATCTCCTTACCTCACAATCTATCAGTCAATTTCCTGTCTCACAATCTATTCATCGGTCGATCCCCTTACCTCACAATCTGTCAATCCCATGACTTCCAAATCCTTTTACCTCACAATCCCCTTAACTGACAATCCTCTTACCTCACAATCTATCATTTAGTCTCTTTACCTCATATCTATCAGTCCTTACCTCAAAATCTGAGTCAATCTCTTTAACTCATAATTTATCTTACCTCACAAACGATCAATAAATCTCATTACCTCACAATCTATCAGTCAATAACCTTACCTCACAATCTATCAATCACTGTATCCCCTTGCCTCACCATCTCCCTGCCTCAAAATATCCTTGTCACAAAAAATCCTTGCCTCACCATCAGCTTACATCACAATCTATCAATCTGTCTACCTCTTTACATTACTATCTATCTATCTGTAAATCTCCTTACCTCAGAAACCATCTGTCAGTCAATCTCCTTACCTCACAATCCATCTGTCAGTCAATCTCCTTACCTCACAATCTATCAGTCAATCCCCATACCTCACAATCTATAAATCATTGAATGCCCTTGCCTCACAATCCCCTTACATCACAATCTCCTTACCTCACAATCTCTCAATCTCCTTACCTCACAGTCTATCATTCCTCTTACCTCACAATCCCCTCACCTCAAAATCTATCATTCAATCTCCATACTTCACAATCTTTTAATCATTCAATCGTTTTCCCTTACAATCTATATATCAGTCAATCCCCTTGCCTAACAATCCCCTTACATCACAATTCCCTTACCTCACAATCTATCTTCAATCTCCTTACTTCACAATCTTACCAGTCAATTTCCTTACCTCACAATCGATATATAAATCTTGTTACCTCAGAATCTATCTGTCAATCTCCTTACTACACAATCCATCAGCCAATCTCCTAAACTCAAAATCTTTCAGTCAATCTCTCAAACTCACATCTGTCTCCTTACTCACAATCTATCAGTCAAACCACTTACCTCACAATCCAATTACCTCACAATCCACTTGCCTCACAATCCACTTGCCTCACAATCTCCTTTCTTCACAATCCCCTTAATTCACAATCTCCATACCTCACAATCTATCAGTCATTCCCCTTACCTCACAAACTCCTTGTTCAAAATCCCCTTGCCTCACATTCAGTCAATCCCCTTACCTCACAATCTATCAGTCTATATACTTTCCTCACAAACTCCTTGCTTCACAATCTCCTTACCTCACAATCCCCTTGCATCACAATCTCTATCTTGTTATCTCACTACGTATAAGTCAATCCCCTTACCTCACAATCCCCTTGCCTCAAAATTCGCTTACATCACAATCTATCTCTCTTTCAATCTACTTACTTCACAATCTCACCAATTTCCTTACCTCACAATCTATCAATCTCCTTAGCTCACAATCCCATTACCTCACAATTTATCAGTCATACTCTTTACCTCACAATCTCATTTTTTTTAAAAGGGTAGACAATGACAGGACAAGGGGGATGGATTAAAACTAAAGGAAGGAAGGTTTAGATTAGATATTAGGGGGACTTTTTTTACAGAATGAGTGGTGAGGTGCTGGAACAGGCTGCCCAGATAGGTAGGGGATGCCCCTTCCCTGGAAGTGTTCAAGGCCAAATTGGATGGGGCCCTGGCCAACCTCGTGTAGATCCATGCCTTTTGTTGGTGGCCCTGCCTGTGGCAGGGTGGTTGGAGCTCTGTGATCCTTGGGGTCCCTTCCAACCCAGACCAGTCTATGTTTCTATGATTCTATGATCTGTCATACCCCTTAGCTCACAATCTGCTTACCTCACAATCCCCTTGCCTCATAATCTATAAATCAATCTCCTTACCTCACAATCTGTCAATCTATCAATCAATCTCCTTACTCACAATCTATCTGTCTATCCCCTTGCCTCACAATCTGTTTGCCTCAATCTCCTTTCCTCACAACCCTATCTCACAATCCCCTTACCTCACAGTCTATCTCCTTACCTAACAATCTATCAGTTCATCTACTTACATCACAATCAGTCAATCCAGTTACATCACAATCTCCTTACCTAACAATCCCCTTACCTCACAATCTCTCAATTTCCTTACCTCGCTATTAGTCTATCCCCTTGCCTCAAAACCTCCTTGCTTCACAATCAATCCCCTTACCTCACAATCCCCTTATTTCACAATCAATCTCCTTTTATCACAATCTATATTTCAGTCAATCTCCTTATCTCATAATCTATCAGTCGGTCTCCCGACCTCACAATCTATCAGTCAATCTACTTGCCTCACAATCCCCTTTCCTCTCATTCCCCTTACCTCATAATCTATCATTCTATCTCATTACCTCAGAATCTGTCAATCCCATGACATCCAAATCCTCTTACCTCACAATCCCCTTATTTCACAATCTCCTAACATCACAATGTATAGACCAGTCAATCTTCTTATCTCACAATCTATCAGTCAGTGTCCCTACCTCACAAAGTATCAGTCAATCCCCTTACCTCAAAATCCACTTTCATCATAATCACAAAATCACAGAATCAAAAGGTTGGAAAAGACCTCTAAGATCATCAAGTCCAACCATTCCCATCCTAAACTAAATCATATACCTAAGGACCTCATCTACCCTTTTATTGAACACATCCAGGGAAGGTGACTCAGCCCCTCCCTGGGCAGCCTGTTCCAGGCCCTGAAAACTCTTTCAGTAAAACATTTTTTTTTAATGTCCAATCTAAACCTGCCCTGGCACAGCTTCATGCCATTCCCCCTTGTACTATCACCTGTCACCTGGCTGAAGAGACCATCACCTCCCTCTCTATAACCTCCCTTCAGTTAGTTCGTGGTGGTGATAAGGTCTCCCCTCAGCCTCCTCTTCACCAAGCTAAACAGCCCCAGCTCCCTCAACCGCTCCTCATAAGATTTGCCCTCAAGGCCCTTCCCCAACCTGGTTACCCTTCTCTGGACTCACTCCAGGACCTCGATGTCCTTCTTATGGTGAGAAGCCCAGAACAGGACAAAGCACTCGAGGTGTGGCCTCACCAATGCCCAGTACAGGGGCACAATCCCCTCCCCAGACCTACTGGCCACACTGTTTTTGATACAAGCCAAGTTGCCATTGGCCTTCTTGGCCGCCTGAGCACACTGCTGACTCATATTCAGTCTGCAGACACCCAACAGCCCCTGGTCCTTCTCTGCCTGACAGCTCTCCAGCCAGTCTCCCCCAGCCTGTAGCGCTGGGAGAGTTTGGGTCTACAGGTCAAGCAAATATCTACTTAGCCATGGAGATAAACAAAGCAAAGCCTGTAGAAAAAAAAAGAACTTTGACTACCCCTGAACAAGAAGAATGCACCCTGAACATGTTGATTGATACAGGCGCGGATGTAACGATCATTAGTCAGGACCTGTGGCCCTCGCACTGGCCCCTGGAAACACCAGGAGCGACCGTCATGGGGGTGGGAGGAATACAGGCTACAAAAAGCAGTGCTCGTGTTTTGCAGTGTCATTTGTCTGACGGGTCGGTTTGCAGCGTTCATCCGTGTGTGATGCAGGTTCCTATTTGTTTGTTGGGGAGGGATGTGCTTGGCCAGCTCGGAGCAAGGCTGGTTACTAAACAAAAGGATTCTTGATGGCGGCCATGGAAAGTGGGCAACCCCCTTTAAAATTAACCTGGGAAACAGAAACCCCCGTGTGGGTCGATCAGTGGCCGCTTACTAAAGGGAAACTTGCCCACTTACAAGACTTAATACAGGAGCAACTGACCAAGGGACATATCCAGCCTTCCCCGAGTCCCTGAACACGCCCAGATTTACCATTCCTAAACAGGACGGGAGATGGAGCCTGTGGCACGAGTTAAGAAAAGTCACTGAAGTGATGGAGGATACAGGAGCTTTGCAGCCTGGTCTGCCATCTCCAAACATGACACCTAAAGATTGGGACTTTAATAATTCATTTAGAAGATTGTTTTGTCACTATTCTTTACACCCTGATGATTATGAAAAATTGGCTTTTTCAGTCCCTACTATAAACAAAAATGAACCCATGAAAAGGTATCATTGGGTAGTGCTTCCACAAGGCATGAAAAATTAACCAACGGTGTGCCTGTCTTATGCAGCCTGGGCACTTGTTCCAGTATGAAAAGCACATCCTGATCTAATCTTTTATCATTACATGGATGAGATAGTGATTGTGGGAAAAATCTTGAACATTGAATATTTGACTCATGAGTTAACAGTGCATTTGAAAAGCAAGGGGTTACAGATTGCTCCAGAGAAAATTCAAAAGAAGGCAGTGTGGAAATATCTGGGGTGGCAGATTGATAAAAGTACCATAACATATCAAAAGCTTGCGATCCCAGCTGAGGTCAGCAAGTCAAATGATGTTCAAAAGCTGCTTGGAGATATTAACTGGGTCAGACCATTGTGTGGCTTTAGGAATAGGGAATTGGAACCTTTAGTGGCATTGCTAAAGGGAGGAGGTGGTGCAGGAGCACCCAGAATCCTGTCAGAAGCAGCTAAAAATGCCCTGGAAGTTATTAGTAACAAAATCAAAAATGCATATACCCATCAATGTGACCCTGACTGGGACATAGGAGTCACAGTCATCAATCAAACAGAGCATCTGTTTGCTATTATAATGCAGTGGACTAGTGACAAAGATCCCTTAAGGTTGTTAGAATGGGTGTTCTTGCCAGTGCAGCCAAAAACAGAATCCACATTTCAGGGTATTTAGCTTGGGCCTTGAGGAACAGTACTGCCCTGCAAATAGCTTTATTAGACTACGCAGGGGAAGTGAAAGTGCATTACCCACCACATGGAATCTTCACAGTAGCACAGAACTGTCAAACAGAAGAAAAGCCCTTGCTGTCTGGGCATCCAGTTCGGGGTGTTACAGTATTTACTGATGCAGGAGGTAGAACTCAGAAGGCTGCAATTACATGGCAAGAGAATGGTAAATGGCAGGATTTGATATTAAAAGGAGCCCAAGCCTCAGCTCAGCAGTTGGAGTTGCAGGCGGTTGTAAAAGTGTTCACCAAGTGGAAAGCTGAACCGGCTCATACAGTCTGTGACTCACTGTGTGAGGTGGGAATAGTGACCCGAATGGAGCAGGCACTATTGAAGGGAATTCCAGACCCAAGATTTTATAGATTGTTTAAGGAATTATTGCCCCTACTGTCTAACTGACAGCATCAGTACTTTATTACCCATATTCACAGCCACACTGGACTAACTCAAGGTCTGGCAGAAGGAAATCAGAGAGCAGACAGGCTGGTGGCACCGGCATGGGCTGCTCCCTCAGCAGACGCTTTGCACAGGCTCGGAGATCCCATGAATTCTTTCATCAATCTGCCCAGGTCCTTCAAGGACAACACCACCTGTCGGCTGCTGAGGCTAAAGGGATTGTACAGTCGTGCCCAGACTGTCAGCAGTTCAGCAGTGGCCTTGCCCCTGGCGTCAATCCTCGTGGCACAGGCCCACTAGAAGTCTGGCACATGGATGTTACACACGACCCAGAATTTGGTTAGCAGAAATATGTCCATGTCTCTGTAGATCCTTTTTCTCTGGCAGTGTGGGGCTACTGCACAAAGGGGGAATCTAGTAACCATGTCCAACGCCACGTGTGCTCTGCCATAGCAGCACTTGGGGTGCCCTGTGAGATCAAACCCGACATGGCCCAGGATATACAGCATAGGCAACACAAACCTTCCTCCAGTTATGGGGCATTCCCCATGTCACAGGGACACCACATTCTCCCACAGGCCAGGCCATGGGGGAACGTATGAACCAAACTCTCAAACGTTTGCTTCACAAACAAAAAGGGGCAGAGAAGGACATCTCTCCAGCTGATCGACTAAACAAAGCTCTTTATGTTTTGAATTATTTTAATCTGCCACAGGACAGTTTGGTACCTCCAATGGTGAAACATGGAGTAGGTTTAAAAGGAGGTTTGGAAGTGATCAAAGAAAGTCAGTGTCAGGTGGTAGTAAGAAAAGAAGTTACAGGTACTAACTTGGGGAAGGAGATCTGCCTGTGTCATTACAGATATGGGAAACAAGTGGGTACCAGCCAAGTGGATAAAGCTCTGGATCCAGAAGCAAGCAAGCCTGCATGAACCAGGACGAGATCCTGATCCCAGTAACTGAAGTGTTCCAACTGCAGTGTTCCAAGTGCAGCCACGGTGGAGTTTTGCTATGGGACATATTGAACTATTTGACAGTCTTTGAAATACGCCTGTAAATCAGTGAAATAGTGACTTCTGCACAGCCTAAGGCCATGGACTACAATGGGTGCCTGTACCAGAAGAGAAGCTGCTGTTACCTACACCCAAACACTCCTGACACTCCTGATTGGCAAAGCAAACCAATACAGCAGCAAAGGTAGCTGAGGCACTTAGCTACGGCTGTGGGTTCTGTGAGACATGCCACCTGACAGAATCCTGCAGCAATTGATTTCCTGTTACTGGCTCATGGATATGGGGGTCAAGATTTTGATGGCATGTGCTGCATGAGTCTGTCTGACCACTCTCAGGTGATTCATGCCAGCATTCAGAAATTAACAGATCAAACACAAGAGACACAAGAAGAAAATGGATTCTTTGGATTGGACAATTGGTTTCATGGGTTGGGAATTTCAGGATGGATATTGTCAATGGCCAAAACCTTGTTGCTGATTTTAGCAATCCTAGTAGTTGTCTTACTCTTACTGCCATGTTTGTTGAGCTTTCTGCAAAGGGCCCTGCAGAGATCTCTACAGGCAACATTTGTATCACAAATACAAAAAGGGGGAATTGTCGGGGCAGACAGCAGCCCTGCTAGCAGCCTGGCTCTCTGCTCCCAGGATTTAGGCCCTGACAATATTCTTCTGTTCCCATGAGAGAGGAAAAGTTCCTCATGCTGAGAGGATCCTAATAATCACATTCTCAAACACAGCAGCCTTGTTGATAAGGGTACAGGCTGCCCTAAACCAAGAAGCAGTTATGGGAAGGTATTTGGGAGTAATGGAACATGTTAAGAACCAACCATAACAAGAGGGTCAAAACAGCAGGTGTGTGGATACTTTCAGGCATCAAAGGTAAACTAAGGATATTGAGCTATAAGACAGGCTAATCAGAACTCGTTAGAATCACTGACCAATCAATATGGTGTGAACAGTGTGTGTAACCAATTGGCAGTTTTTAGCTTGCCCCATTTGCAGTAATAAAGGTCTATAATCTGTGTGATTGCACCTAATAAAATGGCTTCACCTAAAATTCATCTTGAATTGCCTGTTGCTCCCTGCCTGCCACCACAACTCTCTGTTGGACACTTGGACATTGAGCTGCTGTTGGATATTTGCTGCCTCTGGGCATGGAAAAGTGTTGCAGGAGGAAAAGAGAGAAGTTAGGAGAGGAAAACTAAAATGCTTTATTTCTCTCACATACTCCCAGGTGTGCATTAGGAGCAGAAGCCTCTAACTTGGGCTACCAAAGAGTCATTCCTGGTCTTCAGATTTGGATGTGGGGAAATGGGGGTGAACAACATTTACACAAATTCTCAATCAGGTGAGAGAAACTGTCATGGGAAAGGGGATCGTGGCAACTTGCCTCTGACACCCAATAATTCCCATGGAAGCTGGGACCAGCAGCTCCCAGGAAGAAGATGCCTGTTGTCTGCCCAACAGAACTGAGGCAAGAGGGATTCCACCCCCACTTCCAGCCCCAGGACTGCAAAGCAAGGATGTGTTTCCTGGAGTCACTCGACAGGCTCCCTTCCTTTACAGGGAGAAAGAGTCCCCTCCCTGTCCCTGCCTGGGGTTCCTGTCTCATGGGGAGACAAGGAAAGGTGATTGTCCTGCCCAGCTCTGGTTTGATCAGGAGAAAGGACTCTGCTGGACACAAGGATTTCTCCCCAGCTGAGGGAGGGAACATAAGAGATGAGATCACAGACCCATCCCCATGAGGCCTGAGGCACCAGGAGGGAGCCTACAAGAACTGGTCTTCTCCTGCTGAGTAGGTCTGGGCTCCTGGGATGGAGGCAGCTCATGGCAACCCAGCAGCCCTGACAAAAGACAGCTCTGGCCAGGAGCAGCTCCTCTGCCAAGCACACAGGGCTGGGGACACTGCCTGTAGGAACCGAGGGGAGACCTGTGAGGCTGAGAGAGCTGATGGATGCTGAGAGCTCACTGGAAGATTGAGGTAAAAGTCTTTGCTTTTGAATTTTCTGCTATTCAGGACTGGGCAGGACGTGGGAACTGAGCTTTTGTCAGTAACTTTGCAGAAGGCAGTGCAAACTCTTCTGTCATTAGGACTTGTCAGAGCATCTCCTGAGCCCTGCACACACAGAGGTGCCCTGGGGCAGTGCCCTGATGCCAGGAGTGGTCTGCAGAGCAGAGCTGAGCACAGGGCAGGTTGGATGAGGTCTGTGAGCACAGAGCAGGAGGTGACATGGCCAAAGAGAAGCAGCTGCAGGGACAGCTCCAGGCAGCAGAGACATTGCCAGGGAGGGAGAAGGAGCTGTTCCCAGAAATATATTTGCAGTTCGGATTTGGTACCTCCCTGAAATCCACCACAGTGCAGACACTGATATTCTATAGGGAAAAATAGGGTGTGATTCCAGAGCACATAGCACAGGGCAGCTGAGACCAGGGCTGATGGACAGAGCAGCTCTCCCCACTCTGCACTCAGAGGAAGGTTTCACTGGCACTGCAGCAGCAATGTCAGGGAGATCTGACCGAAGAAGCACTCCTCAGCTCATTACTATTCACAGGTTATTTAGTCTAAGATCACACCATCCTTCTATTTACTGACTGCTGCCAGGCAGGACTGAGTTCTCCAGAGCCCACAGCTGACCCTCCTCCCAGCAGTGGCTCACGCTAGCACAAAGCAGACCTCCCAAAAGGGACCTGCCAAAATCTTCCTGAATACACAGAGTCAATGTGAATTGGCAGAATTTTCCACAAAGAAGTATCCCCTAACATATTAGTGTTTTGTCCTCCTCTGACAGGTCTCCACACTTGACACAGCTGATGTCCAACAGCAGCAGCTCCATCAGCCAGTTCCTCCTCCTGCCCTTTGCAGACACACGGGAGCTGCAGCTCCTGCACTTCTGCCTCTTCCTGGGCATCTACCTGGCTGCTCTCCTGGGCAATGGCCTCATCATCATCACCATAGCCTGTGACCACCGCCTCCACACCCCCATGTACTTCTTCCTCCTCAACCTCTCTCTTACTGACCTTGGCTGCATCTCCACCACTGTTCCCAAATCCATGGCCAATTCCTTGTGGGACACCAGGGCCATTTCCTACAGAGGGTGTGTGGCTCAACTATTTTTCTTTTTCTTTTTGCTCTCCACAGAGTTCTGTCTTCTGACTGTCATGGCCTATGACCGCTACGTTGCCGTCTGCCACCCCCTGCACTACGGGACCCTCCTGGGCAGCAGAGCTTGTGTCCACATGGCAGCAGCTGCCTGGGCCAGTGGATTTCTCCATGCTGTGCTGCACACAGCCAGTACATTTTCACTGCCCCTCTGCCATGTCAATGCTGTTGACCAGTTCTTCTGTGAAATCCCCCAGATCCTCAAGCTTTCCTGCTCAGATGCCTACCTCAGGGAAATTTCAGTCATTGTGCTCAGTATCTGTTTATGTTTTGGGTGTTTTGTGTTCATTGTGGTGTCCTATGTGCAGATCTTCAGGGCTGTGCTGATGATCCCCTCTCAGCAGGGACGGCACAAAGCCTTTTCCACCTGCCTCCCTCACCTGGCCGTGGTCTCCCTGTTTCTCAGCACTGGTGTGTTTGCCCACCTGAAGCCCCCTTCCATCTCTTCCCTATTTCTGGACCTGGTGGTGGCATTTCTTTACTCGGTAGTTCCACCAACAGTGAACCCCCTCATCTATAGCATGAGGAACCAGGAGCTCAAGGATGCCATGTGGAAACTGAGGACTGGATATTTCTAAGCAGCAACCTATTTATTATCTTGTTCTGCATATCACTGACCATGTAACTCACGTTAGGACCAGTCTGTATTTAGTAGGTTATTTAGCTGTTGTGGATTTTTCTTCCATCTAGTTTGTCTAAGCAATATTAACATGGTCCACATTCATCCCATTCCTAATGCAGTATCTCCTGGTCTTGTATGAGCCAGACACTGCCAAAGAGAAGTTGTGCTCTCTTTGCATCATGTCTGCCTGCAAAGGGCCACAATTTTTTCTTCCTTATTTATTTTCCTGACATTTATAAAAAAATCACCAGAACATTTGCATCAGCTGAATCACTCGACTCCTTGTCTGAAAAGGCCATGCTTCCCCACCATGACAGAAGGGGAATGTCCTGGATGTGTGCCATAGAATCACTTAGGTTGGAAGAGGTGTTTATGATCATCAAGTCCAACCATAGTCTAACCCTGCCTAATCCACTCCAGACCATGTTCTCAATCAGACATCTAAAATTGCTTTTAAATACCTCCAGGGATTGTGAGTCCACCACTTCCCTGAGCAGCCTGTTCCAATACTTGACTACCTTTTCAGTAAAGAAATTCTTCCTCATATGTAATCTAAAGCTCCCCTGGTGAGTTTGAAACAATTCCCTCTCATCCTATTGCTTGTTACCTAACATAAGAGACTGATCCCCACCTCCCTATATCCTCCTTGCAAATATTTGTAGAGAGTGATGAGGTCTCCCCTCAGCCTCCTTTACTCAAGACTAAAAAGCCCAAGTTCCCTCAGCCACTCCTCACTGGACTTGTGCTCCAAACCATTCACCAGCTTCTTTGTCCTTCTCTGGACATGCTCCAGCATCTCAACGTCCTTCTTGTAGTGAGGGGCCCAAAACTGGACACAGTACTGCCACGCAATTTGGTTTAGTTTGCCACTTTACTGAGGTTGCACTCCATCTTTGACCTGCTGCCAGATGGTTCAGCACAACTCTTTGGGCCCGGCCATCCAGCCACTTTCTAAGCCAACAAAAAGCACACCCATCTAATCTATGGGCAGCTAGTTTCTCCAACAGGATGCAGTGGGATAAAGTGTCAAAGGATTTAATGAAGTCTTGGTAGACCACATCCACAGCCTTCCCCTCATGCACTGAGCAGCAGGTCGCCTCATCATAGAAGATCCGGTTGGTCACACATGATCTGCCTTTGCTAAACCCATGCTGACTGGGAACTGATTGCATAATGTATTGCTCCATGGCACTCAAGATGATTTCTTCCTCCACCTTCCCCAGCACTGAGGTCAGGCCTGCAGTTCCCCAGGACCACCTTCCAGCCCTTCTTGTAGATGGGTGTCACATGTGCCAGTTTCCAGTCAGGTGGAACCACCCTGGGCAGCCAAGACTGCTGGTAATAAAGAAGAGAAAGTGTCTTGGTGAGCACTTCTGCCAGCTCCCTCAGTGCCCTCGCATGGATCCCATCTGCCTCCATCCACTTGTGCAAATATATGTGGCTGAGCAGGTCACCAACCAATTCCCATAGGATTATGGGGTCTTCGGTCTCCTTCCTGTCCCCATCTTTCCAATCAGGGGTCTGGCTATCACTAGAGAAGTGGTCTTACTGCTAAAGACTGAGGCAAAAAGGCATTAAGTACCACAGTCTTTTCTTCATCCTCTGTCTCAATAGTACCCTGTTCATCCAATGAAGGTGAGAGTTTCTCCCTGGCCCTTCTTTTGTGATTAATGTATTTATAGAATTCATAACAAAATGTATTTGTATAATGTATTAATAGAATTAATAACAAAAGGAGGGCCAGGGAGAATCTCCCACCTTTATTGTAGGTCACAAACAAAAGGTGCAAGGGCTGAAAAAGATGCCTGGCCAGAAACTCCCTAGGTAGCCCTCTAGCAGCTTTGGGGCTCAAGGCTTTCCTAGCCGAGGCAACGGTCCTATGAGTGCCTGATATCTTTTTCTGGCTCTTCTAATGTCCTCCTTCAAATGCTGCTGTCACTTCCTCTATCAACTGAGCCATGACAGAAAATGCCCATGACTGAAAGAAGGTCCTCGGTCCTCCATGGGAAATTCCTTTCAAATCTTCATCACTAAGGACCTAACTAAAATCCAAGTAGATGTAGAAGTCTTGAGTTCTTTAATGAAAGTTACTGGGAGACATGCTTGTAAGGGCTTTCTGGGTGCTAATGAGCCCCATGGTACTTTTTCTTCTGAGTCCAGAGACCTCGGAGACCAAGAGGAGAGTGAAGAAACCCCTCCAGAAGTTTAATTCAGAAGTAATGCCCAAAGCACCTTGAAGCAGTAACAGGCCCCACTGGCAGCCATTCCTGACAAAGCCTCCCCATGGGCTCCTTAGAGCAGACAACTGGAGGCCATGAGGACAAACACAGGCAAAGCACAGGCAGCTCTGATGCTGAGGACACCCTGGCTTGGTCTAATGAAGCAGCAATGCCAAGTGCTGACCCCCAGCCCCTGGGCAGGGAGATCCTGACCCTCACCTGTGTCTCAGGGCTATTTCCTGGGATGTGGGGAGTGTGACACCAAGGGAAGGACAGGGGTATGACACATGGTGTCCTCCCCTGGAGTGGGTGCAAGGAGGCCATGATGCTCCATTGCTGTGAGGACAATGTGTCTCCTCTGTGGCCTCTTTGGCAGGAACATCAGCCATTGCCAAGGGGGCAAAGACGGCCTTTCTATCAGGCCCTTTCTGCCTGGCCGGCACCCTTGGCCATCTGCACCACATCCCATCCCACACTGCCCCACACCTGTACCTGTTTCCTTGTAGGCAGCAGGGTCCCAATGCCACTCTCCACCTTGTCCCTGCCTGTCCTGCTGTCTCTCCCTCCTCACCAGCTGTTCCAACAAGCACAAAGCCACCAGCTCATCCACACTCCCTCACAGTGACTTCTTGCACCACAGCACTACCCTCAGAATGACATTTCTTTCTCCTCACATTCACTCTGACCTTCAAAGCTGATGTTTTATGTGGACTTCCTTTCTTATGTTCTTTCCCTGTAGCACAAAGGCTGCTTCTCTCAGTCCCCTTTCCCCAGGCTAAAGGAGCCCGGGTCTCTCAGCCTCTCCACACAAGACCCCTCACAGTATCTTGGCAGACTTTCTCTGCTCATGTGACAGTTCCTCCCCATTTACCAGACTGGGGAGCCCCACACTGGCACTGACTGCTCCAGAGGTGGCCTCACCAGGGCTGAGTCCAGATGGACCAGAAGGGTCCTTGTGTGCGTGGCCACGCTCCTCCCAGTGCAGCCCAATGTGCTCATGGCCAGATCCCTGTTCAGCACCTCTGGCTGCTATGGCATCCCCTGAAATCAACAAATTCTTCTCCTTGAGGCCAGTTCTCCACCCATCATGTCTGGTCCTGCCTTGATGTGAGGGTGTTGTGCTGGAACCTTTTGTCCTGGTGTTGCCCCAGCCGAGAGCCGAGCCCCACGCAGCCGCTCTCTCTCTCAGAGGGGGTGTGTGTAGGGGGGATTGGGGGCGAGGGGAAGGGAGGGAAGAGGAAACCAAAGACACCAAACCTCAAGGGCTGGATAAGGACAGTTTACTGGGACAGCAGAGAGAGAAATACACACAAGTGGTGATGCACAGTGCAGTTTCCCACCGAGCCGCACAGCTCTGGCCGCACAGCTCACAGCCGCCCCGAAACACGTGTGTCCTGGAGCTGAGTTCTCCTGCCCCCCCACACTCCCTTTGTGCTGATCATGGTGTCATTTCAATGGAATACGCTTCTTGGGCAGTTTGGGTCACCTGTCCTGGCTGTGTCCCCTCCCAGCTCCCTGGGTGCCCCCCTCCTACATGTAGTAGTGGAGTATGAACAGCAGAAAAGTCTTTGATTGCTTGGACACAACAAAAGCCTCCCTGTTCTCAGCACTGCTCTCATCCTAACACCCAAACGTGGCACCACACAGGCTGCTAGAAAGAAAGTCAACTGTATTCCTCCTGAAACAAGGCCACCTTTGTAGACAACAAGTGCAACACAAAGGTGGGCTCACTCCTATAGCCATACAGTATGGATAATCCCCATGGTCAGTTATGGTCAGCTGGGCCTGTTCTGTCCCCTTCCAGGCACTTGAGCTCTCCCAGTTGTGTGAGTGGACAGCCAGCTGAACATGAGCCAGCTCTGTGCCCAGGTGTCCAAGAAGGCCAATGGCATCCTGGCCTTTGTAGGGAATAGTGTAACCAGCAGGAGTAGGGAAGTGACTGTTCCATTATACTCAGCTCTAGTGAAGCCAGAACTCAAATACTGTGTCCAGGTTTGGGCAACTCACTACAAGAATGATGTTGAGATGTTGGAGCATTTCATGAGAAGGGCAACAAAGCTGGTGAAGGGTTTGGAGCACAAGTCCTGTGAGGGTCAGCTGAGGGAACTGGAGCTTTTTAGTCTTAAGAAAGGGAGGTTGAGAGGAGACCTTATCACTCTAAGGCAAGCTGCAAGGAATGTGTAGAAAGGTGGGGATCTTATCTCAGAGAGGGAGGAATGGGGTAAAGAAAAAATGGGTTTCAAATTGTACCAGGGGAGATTAATGTTAGATATCAGGAAGAATCTCTTTACTGAAAGGGGAGTTAAGTAGTGGAACATGCTGCCCAGGGAAGTGGTGGAATCAAAATCCCTGGAGGTATTTAAAGGACATGTAGATATTGCGATTGAGGACATGGTCTAGAAGTGGACTAGAAAGGGTTAGGCTGTGGTTGCACTATATAAGTGATTCTATGATTCTATAGTAAACTTCCAGTTATTCCCCGTTCTGTGATGGTGGGGAAGCATGGCCACTTCAGACAAGGAGTCGAGTGATTCAGCTGATGGAAATGTGCTTGTGAATTTTTTATAAATGCCAGGAGAAATGTAAAGAATAAAAACTGTGCACGTTGTAAGGTAAATATGATGCAAAGAGAGCACAGCTCATCGTTACACAGTGTGTGATTCACACAATACCAGGAGATACAGCATTAGGAATGGGATGAATGTGCCCAAAGTTACAACAGATTAGCCAACATAGAAGGAAGAAACCCTACTAAATACAGACTGGTCCTAACCTGAGCTACATGGCCAGTGATATGCAGAAACAGATGAGCAATTTGTTGCTGCTTAGAAACATCCAGCAATCAGTTTCCTCATGGCATCCTTGAGCTCCTGGTTCCTCATGCTGTAGATGAGGGGGTTCATTGCTGGTGGAACCACCGAGTAAAGCAATGCCACTACCAGGTCCAGAAATAAGGAAGAGATGGAGGGGGGCTTCAGGTGGGCAAACACACCAGTGCTGAGAAAAAGGGAGACCACAGCCAGGTGAGGGAGGCAGGTGGAAAAGGCTTTGTGCCATCCCTGCTGCGAGGGGATCCTCAGCACAGCCCTGAAGATCTGCACATAGGACACCAGAATGTACATAAAACACCCAAAAGCAAAACAATTGACCACAATGAGTCCAATTTCCCTGAGGTAGGCATCTGAGCAGGAGAGCTTGAGGATCTGGGGGATTTCACAAAAGAACAGGTCAAGGGCATTGCCATGGCAGAGACGCAGTGAAAATGTATTGGCTGTGTGCAGCACAGCACAGAGAAACCCACTGTCCCAGGCAGCTGCTGCCATGTGGACACAAGCTCTGCTGCCCAGGAGAGTCCCGTAGTGCAGGGGGTGGCAGATGGCAACGTAGCGGTCATAGGCCATGACAGTGAGAAGACAGAACTCTGTGGAGATCAAAATCCGAAAGAAAAAGAGTTGAGCCACACACCCTGTGTAGGAAATGGCCCTGGTGTCCCACAAGGAATTGGTCATGGATTTGGGAACAGTGGTTGAGATGCAGCCAAGGTCAATAACAGAGAGGTTGAGGAGGAAGAAGTACATGGGGGTGTGGAGGCGGTGGTCACAGGCTATGGTGATGATGATGAGGCCATTGCCCAGGAGAGCAGCCAGGTAGATGCCCAGGAAGAGGCAGAAGTGCAGGAGCTGCAGCTCCCGTGTGTCTGCAAAGGCCAGGAGGAGGAACTGGCTGATGGAGCTGCTGCTGTTGGACATCAGCTGCCCTCAAGTGTGGAGACCTGTCAGAGGAGGACAAAACAGTGAGATGTTAGGGGATACTTCTTTCTGGAAAAACTCTGCCAATTCACATTGACTCTGTGTATTCCGGAAGATTTTGGCAGGTCCCTTTTGGGAGGTCTGCTTTGTGCTAGCGTGAGCCACTGCTGGGAGGAGGGTCAGCTGTGGGTTTTGGAGAACTCAGTCCTGCCTAGCAGCAGTCAGTAAATAGAAGGATGGTGTGATCTTAGACTAAATAACCTGTGGATAGCAATGAGCAGATGAGTGTTTCTTCTGTCAGAACTCGCTGACATTGCTGCTGCAGTGCCAGTGAAACCTTCCCCTGAGTGAAGAGTGGGAGAGCTGCTCTGTCCATCAGCCCTGGTCTCAGCTGCCCTCTGCTATGTGCTCTGGAATCACACCCTATTTTTCCCTATAGAACATCAGTGTCTGCACTGTGGTGGATGTCAGGGAGGTACCAAATCCCCACTGCAAATACATTTCTGGGAGCAGCTCCTTCTCCCTCCCTGGCAATGTCTCTGCTGCCTGGAGCTGTCCCTGCAGCTGCTTCTCTTTGCCCAGGTGACCTCCTGCTCTGTGCTCACAGACCTCATCCAACCTGCCCTGTGCTCAGCTCGTCTCTGCAGACCCCTCCTGGCATCAGGTCACTGCCCCAGGGATTCTCTGTGTGTGCAGGACTCAGGAGATGCTCTGACAAATCTTAATGACCAATGAGTTTGCGCTGCCTTCTGCAAAGTTATCAAGAAATGCTCAGCTCCCACGTCCTACCCAGTGCACAGGAGCAGATAATCTCTTTACCTGGAGTGGAAAATGCATCCTTGGTGTTCTTGAAAATTCCCTGGGAAATGCCCAAGAATCAGCTGCAGCTGGGAGCAAACCTGCCCCACGCTGTAAACTTCAAAGCTGAAGGACCCTACACTGTCCTTCCCTGGGGCACACTTTCAACCCACATCTTCTGTCTGTGGGCAGTGATGGAAGTTCAGCAGTCAGGCTGAGTGCTGATCCTGGCAGCAGCAGAGTCCCTGCCCCAGCACACAGACCCTGGAGTGAAGGGACCCTACTCACATGGACAGCCCTGGGAACCCCTGGGTGCACACGCTGCTTCACACCTCTGCAGCCATGCCCAGGAGAAGACAGCTGTCCTGCCCTGTCCCTCTGATGGGGAAGAAGGGCATCCCTTCCATGCAGCACTTTCTAGTCCTAGAGAGAACCTCTCCTCCTGACAGACCCCACACACTGGCCCATGTCCCAGCTTTAGGAGATGCCTCCAGGAACAGAACCTGCATTGCCCTGCACCCACAGACATACCAGGGAGAGTGCTGTGGAGATTTCTCCTGCAGTGAGCTCTCAGCATCCATCAGCTCTCTCAGCCTCACAGGTCTCCCCTCGGTGCCTACAGGCAGTGTCCCCAGCCCTGTGTGCTTGGCAGAGGAGCTGCTCCTGGCCGGATCTGTCTCTCTGCAGCACTGCAAAGTTTCATGAGCTCCCACTGTCCCAGGAGTCCAGCCCAGCTCACAGCAGAGGTTCAGATGAATACATCACATATTCCATCCGCTCTGGGCTCCTTCAAGTTGTCCCTGGAGCTCCCAGGAACTACCTTGGAAAGATACTGAAGACCTCTCTAACGATCCCTCTCTGGGTTTCGGAGAAACATTTGTGTCCAGCAGAGTCCTTTCTCCTGATCAAACCAGAGCTGGGCTGGACAATCACCTTCCCTTGGCTGCCCATGAGATAGGACCCCTGGGCAGGGACTGGGAGGGGTCTCTTTCCCCCTCTGAATGGAAGGGAGTCAGTCGAGTCACTCCTGACCCCTCATCCTTTCTTTGCAGCCCTGGGGATGAAAGGAGAAGAAGCTCTGACCTATGTCTGCCTCAAAACAATTGGAGCTGGGATTCTTCTTGCCTCATTTCTGGTGGCACAAAATAGGCACCTTCAGTTTGTGAGCTGCTGGTCCCAGCTCCCATGGGAATTACTGGGGGTGGAGGTAAGTTATCATTGATCCTTCTCCATGAGAGTGAGCCTCATCAGATGGAAACTGTGTGTCACACCCTTTCCCCCGTACCCAAAACTGAAGACCAGGACTGACTCTTTTGGAGCCCATGGGAGAGGCCTCTGCTCGTCCTGCACACATGGGAGTTTGTGAGACAAAACAAGCATTTTTATTTTCCTTGCTATAAATCTCTCCTGTCTTTTACTTCTGAAAACACTTTTCCATACCCAGAGGCAGCAGATGTCCAACAGCAGCAGCTCCATCAGCCAGTTCCTCCTCCTGCCCTTTGCAGACACACGGGAGCTGCAGCTCCTGCACTTCTGCCTCTTCCTGGGCATCTACCTGGCTGCTCTCCTGGGCAATAGTGTCATGATCATTACTGAAGCTTACGACAATTTATTCCACATGACCAAATACTTCTTCCTCTTCAACCTCTTGTTGAAGTGGGTTGACCCTGGTGCTCACCAAAGCTGTTCTATCACTCCCTCTCCAATGCAGCACAGGGGATGGGGAATGGGGCTTGGGGTCAGTTCATCACACATTGACTCTGATGCTCCTTCCTCCTCATGGGAGGGCTCCACATAGTCTCCCCTTGCTCCAGCATTGGGTCCCACTCAACTGAGACAGACCTCCATCAACCCCTCCTACATGAGTCCTTCCCACAAAGCTTCAGATCATCCCCAACTGCTCCAGGGTGGGTCACTTTAATGGGTTGCTGTCCCTCAGCAACAGACTGCTCCAGCATGGGTCCTCCACAGCCCTGCCAGCAAACCTGCTCCAGCACAGGCTTCCTATGAGGTCACAGCCTCCTTCAGTGTCTGCCCTTGCTCAAGCTTGGGGACGTCTCTGGCTGCTGGTAGAATCACTGTTCCACATCATCCAGCACAGGCAGTGGGGGAACAGCCTCATTCACCATGGGGCTGGGAGGACCTTCTCCCCCTACTTCACTGACATTGTTGTCTGCAAAGTTCCTTACACTTTCTCACTCCTTTCTCTGACAGCAAAAAGCAGCAGATAATTTTTATTTCCTTCTTAAATATATAGTCAGAGCCAATATATTTTCACTGCCACTCTGCCATGGCAATGCTGCTGACCAGTTCTTCTGTGAAATCCCCCAGATCCTCAGGCTCTCTCACTCACAGGCCTCGCTCAGGGAAATTGTGGTCAGAGATTGTTTAGCTTTTGGGTGTTTTGTGTTCATTGTGGTGTCCTATGTGCAGATCTTCAGGGCCGTGCTGAGGATCCCCTCAGAGCAGGGATGGCACAGATTATTTTCCACGTGCCTTCTTTACCTGGGAGAGGACTGCTTTTTTGTCAGCAGTGCAATTTTTTCCAGCCTGAAGCCCCCTCCATCTCCTCCCTATTTAAAGATTCACAGAATTGTTGGAGATCATCCAGTCCAAGCCCCCCTGCCAAAGCAGCTCCCTAGGAAAGATTGCAGAGATCTCCGTCCAGACGGGTCTTGAATCTCTCCAGAGAAGGAGACTCCACACCCCCCTGGGCAGCCTGTCCCAGGGCTCTGTCACCCTCACTGTGAAAAGTTCTTCTGCATTTTGGTGCAGAACATCCTGTGCCCCAACTTGAAGCCATTTCCCCTTGTCCTGTCCCCACAGACAACTTAACCTGGTAATGGCATTTTTTACTCAGTGTTTCCTCCAGCAGTGAACCCCCTCATCTACACCATGAGGAACCAGGAGCTCAGGGAGGCCATGTGGAAACTGAGGACTGGATGTTTCTAAGCAGCAACCAACTGATCATCTTCATTGTATTGCTGGCACTGATGATTCAATGAAATGTAATAATGCTGAATAAGTTGATGTAGATGTAGCTTAAGAGACAATTAATATATCTTCATTATAAGAATTTTCATGTTGTTAAGAATAGATTTGTTTTGGATTTTAGTGATGTGGTTTTGCCCCAGCTGAGAGTCAAGCACCATGCACTTGCGTTTTCTTTAAAAGGGAGGGGGGGTGGATTTGGGAGCGGGGAGGGAGAGGGAAGGGGAAGGGAAAAAACCCCAAAACCAAGGAAAGAAAACCTCACAGGTTGGGTAAGAATAGTTGACTAGAATTGCAGAAAGAGAGATATAACAATGATAACAGAACTTTTTAGCAAAATATGTGAAACTGGTGATACACGATGCAGTTTCTCACCAAACCACACAGCTCAGGCTGAGCTGCCCAGAGCCATCCCAAAAACTGGATCGTCCCGAAAATAGCAGGTCCTGGAGCTGCCTCCTCCTCCTTCCACCAGGCAAAACTTTTATGCTGAGCTTGAAGTAATTGGCATGGAATACCCCCTTTGGTCAGTTCAGGTCACTGGTCCTAGCTGTGTCCCATTCCTTCTCCTTAGTAAGGAAATAGGAACAACTGAAAAGTCCTTGGCTGCTTGGCAACAACTAGAAACATCAGGGTGTTATCAGCACTGCTCTCATCCCAACTCCCAAACACGGCATTCCATCCACTATTAGAAAAGAAATTAACTCCATCCCAGCCAAAACCAGGACACTGATATAATTTTCCTGTCAAAGGGGCTGGTTGGGGAGCGTGGTCCTGCCATGGTGCTGCACTCTGTTGGGTGTGTAAGGTACTCTGTGCTGTCACTGGGAGTGAGTAAAATTGGGGCTGCTATTGTTCACATTTATGGTGCTTTTGTCAGTAACCTGTCCTTATCCCAACCCACAGAGGCTCTGTCTGTTTCTCCTCCAGGAGTGAGCGTGCAGCGTGTGGTGCTCAGCCATTTTTTGGGGCTGAAACACCACAGTTTCCAAGCCACAAGCAGTGAGCTTCTCTAGGAGAAGGTGGTGGGAAACTATATCCAAGGCCTTGCTAAAGTCAAGGTAGACAACATCCAGAGCCCTTCCCTTTTCCCAGAGGCAGGTCACCCTGTCATAGAGGGAGATCTGGTTGGTAAAACAGGAGCTGCCATTATGAACCAAAGCTGACTGGGCCTGATCACCTGGGTGTCCTGCATATACCACATATGGTACTCAGGATGATCTGCTCCATCAGCTACTCCAGGACTGAAGTCCAACTATCAGGCCTCTAATTTCTCTTATCATCCTTCTGTCCCTTCTTATATAGGGGGCTATGTTGACTGATTTCTAATCTGCTGGTACCTCTCCAGTCAGCCAGGACTGTTGGAAAGTGGCTTGGTGAACCCCTCTTGCCAACTCTTTCAGCACCCTTGGGTGCATCCCTTTCAGCCCCACAGATCTGTGCACATCTCTGTGGTGCAGCAGCAGGACCAACTCCTCCTGGACTTAGGTGGGCTCATTCTGCTCCCTGTCCATGTCTCCTGGCTCAGGGAATGGATTCTCTCTGTACAACTGGTCCTATTACTAAAGACAGTGGCAAAGATTTCATTAAGCACCTCAGCCTTGTCCTCATCTTTCGACAATGTTTCCTCCTGAATCTGATAGGGGATGGAGGGTGTCCCTGCTCTTTCATTCTTTACCATGGAGCTGGGCTTTGGACCTACAATGAGGAGAAACATTGTCCTAAGGAACTGGGGTAATGGGCTTGGTGTCTCCTAACACACTCCTTGTAAGTCTGGGTACTCTCATGCTGTTATCCTTTCCATCATCATTACACACCCCATGTTGTGCTCTCCCAGGAAGAGTCCTGACCAATGCTTGAGGGACAGGACCTGTCCCTGTCTTCCCTGGGCTGGGGGTCAGGGCTTGGCCTTTCTGCTTCATCAAACACACCCAGGGCTTTCTCAGCATCTCAACTGCTTGTACATTGCCTTTGCCTACCAGCCAACATGGCCTCCAATTACCTGTTCTAACGAGTCCCTGGGGAGGATCAGCCAGCAAGGGCTCTCAGTGGGACTCATTAATACTTCAGGGTACTTTGGCTTTTGACATTGAGTTTTATGTGCAATTTCCTCTCAGTACCTGAGCTTCAAGGACTCAGCACCAAATGCACCACAGAGCTCATTTGAAAGAAAAATCAAGCCCTAATGAGCTATGTCTCTTTGTGTAATTATCTTCAAGTCTTCAAGAGATGTACAGATCATTGAAGCAGTTTCCAAGGGAGCTCGTAGTAAAATTGATTTATTTTTAAGGGTGTAGGTTATTATTTTCATTTGAGAGGAGAGGTGATAACCTCTGACTGAGATTGATCCAGGGTGCCTCCTTAGGAGGTCTGGACTGGTCTGAAAAGGGGCCCTAGAGGCAATGGTGACAGCCTTGCTCCACATCTCCACACACCCACCATGACTCTCATCAGTCAACTGGGACTTTCACCCCTTGTCCTTACATCAGGTCTCTCTGCTGCACTCCACAGTGGGGTGTTACAGCCCCTCTGTACCAGCTCCCCTGCTTTCCTTAGAGATCTGGCTGCACACAAACAGCACCAGAGAGGGAGTTATTTTCCCAACAACAAAAGAAACCTGACCAGATTCCCCATTAAATTAAACACTCCTCAATCTCTGCCAAGTGCAATCTGCCACCAATGAGGTTCAACTTCCACAAAGCTTAACCATGTGAGAGATGTTCTAGTGAGGAAAAAAGACTGTGAAATCACTGCAAATCAAGAGGTGGCTAAAGACAGAATGAGTCAGACAACTGCCAGAAAGGCAAGGGTTTAACTGCCTGAAACTCGGAGCAGCAGCTGGATGGTTGAGAGGTGTATGAATGTTCCAAGGGGAAGGGGAAGGGAAATCTAGAGAGCAACTGCACTGGTGTGCAGATCCACTGTTGGAACAATGATGATTTCAGAAATGTTTAATTGACTTTGGACAGGTAGAAATATGTGACAGAAAGGGGAGATGAAATGCACAGCTGTCCTGTTTCTGGCCAGGCAAGAGTTAACCTCCCCAAGCAGCCAGCAGAGGTTAGATAAGTTAGCAGAGGTGCCCTGAGTTAGTACAGCTGAGCTGAGTTAGTCCAGGCTGTTTTCCACACCACCTGAACTCTCTCCCCCATCAAAGAAGCTGGTTGGGGAGGGGCACTCCTGGGTTCCTTAAGGGCAGTCTGAGTGTGGTTGCGGCATTTGGTTGGTCCTTGCATTGTGCAGTACCTTGTTATCCTTTGGTCAATAATCATTTTTTTACAGTGATTCTTTCAGTAAACTGTCTTTGTCCCAGCCCACAGAGGGTCTGTCTGTTTCTCCTCCAGGAGTGAGCATTATAACCTGACCCTTGTACATGAGTGAGCTGGGAGACATGAGAAAAGATTTCAGCTGCCTTCCAGGGGAGCACATCATCACCTGGCTACTCCCATGCTGGGACAGTGGGGAACACAGCCTGGAATTAGAAGGCTGGGAGGCCAAGCAGCTGGGATCCCTGTCCAGAGAAGGAGCCATTGACAAGGAGATTTGAAAGAAGCCTCAAGCCCTCAGCCTCTGGAGGCAACTTCTGGTAAGTGTGGGGGAAAGACGCCCCTTAAGTGAATATGTCAGGTGTTGGCCAGCCAAGTGGATGACCACAGAGCAGAGTATGCAGTATTTGAAGGAATTAGCTGTGTGAAAGATGAATTACTATGATCCTGATGATCTGCAGCAGGTTTAGATTGGACATTAGAAAAAAGGTTTTTACTGAAAGAGTTGTCAGGGCTGGAACAGGCTGCCCAGGGAGGGGCTGAGTCACCTTCCATGGATGTTTTCAAAAAAACTGTAGATGAGGTACTTAGGGATATGGTTTACATTATTATGAGAATGGTTGGACTTGATGATCTTTAAAGGTCTTTTCCAAATTTGTGCTTCTTTGATTCTGTCCTGGTTGATGACAGGTTGGCTATGAGCCAGCAGTGTACCCTTGTGGCTAAGAGAACCAATGGGATCCTGGGGTGCATCAGGAGGAGTGTGGCCAGCTGGTTGAAGGAGGTGATCTTCCCCTCTACTCTGCCCTGGTCAGGCCCCACCTGGAGTGTTGTGTCCAGTTCTGGGCTCCCTGGTATAAAAAAGCCATGGATCCCCTGGAGAGACTCCAGAGGAGGCTATGGAGATGATGAAGGGCCTGGAGCATCTCCCCTGTGAGGAAAGGCTGAGTGAGCTGGAGCTGTTCAGCCTGGAGAGAAGAAGACTAAATGGGGACCTTATTAATGTTTATAAATATCTGAAGTATGGGATGCAGGGGGAAATGGCCAGCCCCTTTTCAGTGTCTGTGGGGACAGGACAAGGGGCAATGGCTGCAAGTCAGAGCATAGGAAGTTCCACACCAACGTGAGGAATAATTTTTACACAGTGAGGATGAGGGAGCCCTGGGACAGGCTGCCCAGGGTTGTGTGGAGACTCCATCTCTGGAGAGATTCCAGCCCAGTCTGGATGCCGCCCTGTGCAACCTTTCCCAGGGACCCTGCTCTGGCAGGGGGTTTGGACCTGATGATCTCTGGAGGTCCATTCCAACCCCTGTGATTCTATGATTCTATGTTTGATGAACAGACCACAATCCCCATTCCCTGTCCCCCAGTGCCACTCAGTTGGAGACAGGAGAGAGTTAAAGAGTGAAGTGGACCCTGGGATAAGAAGGGAGGGGTGTAGGTGGGTGTTTAAGATTTTCATTTCTTTTGGTTTTTTTACTCATTGCTCTGCTCTCTTTGGATTGAGTGATGAATTAGATTGATTTTATTGTTGTTGTTAAGTCTGTATTGTCAATGACAGTAACAGCTGCAGGAACTCCCCTTGTGCTTTCTCCCTGCATGATTTCTCCCTGTCCTGATCACTCTGCTCCCAGGCAGAATCATCTCAGAGATGAGATCATAGAACCATCCCCAAGAGGCCTGAGGCACCAGGAGGGAGCCTACAAGAACTGGTCTTCTCCTGCTGAGCTGGTCCAGGCTCCTGGGATGGAGGGAGCTCATGGCAACCAGGCAGTGCTGCAGGGAGAGAGCTCTGTCCAGGAGCAGCTCCTCTGCCAAGCACACAGGGCTGGGGACACTGCCTGTAGGCACCGAGGGGAGACCTGTGAGGCTGAGAGAGCTGATGGATGCTGACAGCTCACTGCAGGAGAAAGGTAAAAAGACTTTGCTTTCAATTTTCTGCTCATGTGCACTGGGTGGGAAGTGGGAACTTGATCCTCCTTGAGATGTTGGAGCTTTGTCTGAGATCTGCACACACAGAGGTTCCCTGGGGCAGTGCCCTGATGCCAGGAGGGGTCTGCAGAGCAGAGCAGAGTGCAGGGCACTTTGGATGAGATGTGTGAGCACAGAGCAGGAGGTGACATGGGCAGAGAGAAGCAAGTACAGGGAGAGCTCCAGGCAGCAGAAACATTGCCAGGGAGGGAGAAGGAGCTGCTCCAAGAAATGCCCTGGCAGTGGGGATTTGGTACGTCCTTGACATCCTCCGTAGTGCAGACCCTTTCCCTCACCGACCCTCTGGTTTCTGCCACCCAGCAAAGACTCTGCACCCAGAGTTCCAGGGTTTCAGGCTCAGTCTTTTCCTTGGTAACACAACCCTCAGTAAGGATAAAAACTTGTGAGCCTGTCTGTTTGTCCCTGTACTTCCAGCCATGCCTGGAACTTTTCTCCCTGTAAACCTTCCTGATCTTGCTGCCTTTGTCACCCGGTTACCTGGGGCTCTGGGCACGTCCATTGGTGGCATTGTCACTGAGCTGACACTCACTTCAGTACAGCCATGTGTAGGACTTTCCTCTTTCCATCAGTGGCAGGCTCAAGCCAGCAAAAAGCAGAGCTCCCAAAGGAAACCTGCCAAAATTCCTCCTGAATACAGAGAGTAAATATGGAGTTTATCCCTAAGAATTGGAAGAGATTTTTCCGCCAAGAAGCAGAGTTCCCTAATTTCTTAATGTGCCTTTTTCCACCTTGGACAGGTCTCCACACTTGACAGCAGCAGATGTCCAACAGCAGCTCCATCAGCCAGTTCCTCCTCCTGCCCTTTGCAGACACACGGGAGCTGCAGCTCCTGCACTTCTGCCTCTTCCTGGGCATCTACCTGGCTGCTCTCCTGGGCAATGGCCTCATCATCATCACCATAGCCTGTGACCACCGCCTCCACACCCCCATGTACTTCTTCCTCCTCAACCTCTCTCTTACTGACCTTGGCTGCATCTCCACCACTGTTCCCAAATCCATGGCCAATTCCTTGTGGGACACCAGGGTCATTTCCTACACAGGATGTGTGGCTCAATTCTTTTTCTTTATTTTTTTGATGACAACAGAGTTCTGTCTTCTCACTGTCATGACCTATGACCGCTACGCTGCCATCTGCCACCCCCTGCACTACGGGACCCTCCTGGGCAGCAGAGCTTGTGTCCACATGGCAGCAGCTGCCTGGGCCACTGGGTTTCTCTATTCTCTGCTGCACACAGCCAATACATTTTCCCTGCCCCTGTGCCATGGCAATGCTGTTGACCATTTCTTCTGTGAGATCCCCCCGATCCTCAAGCTCTCCTGCTCAGATGCCTACCTCAGGGATATTGGACTCATTGTGGTCGGTGCTTGCTTATTTTTTGGATATTTTGTGTTCATTGTGCTGTCCTATGTGCAGATCTTCAGGGCTGTTCTGAGGATCCCCTTGGAGAAGGGACGGCACAAAGCCTTTTCCACCTGCCTCCCTCACCTGGCTGTGGTCTCCCTGCTTGTCAGTACTGCCATGTTTGCCTACCTCAAGCCCCCTTCTATCTCATCCACATCCCTGGATCTGATGGTGGCAGTTCTGTACTCAGTGTTGCCTCCAGCAGTGAACCCCCTTATCTACAGCGTAAGGAACCCGGAACTGAAAGCTGCACTGAAGAAGCTGATTCAGTCAGTAGTCCTTCAGCAGGAATAATCTACATGCAACCCACTTCCCCAGAGGGCTAATCCCTGCCTCTCTGACCTAGAGGCCTTCACGCCTTTTTTTTTTCCTACAACAAATGTGCAAGTTCATTTCTACATCAGCAGTCTAATAAAATGGGCATTACTCAGTACTGGTGTTTGAAGGCAGAGATGTTCTTCTACACATGAGGTCAGTCGCAGGGTGAATGAGTTTTCATCAAAACTCTGTACTACAGAATCACAGAATCTCAAGGTTGGAAAAGACCTTTAAGACTATCAAGTCCAACCATTCCTGTCCTATGCTAACCCTTCTCCCTGAGCACCTACATCTACCCATCTTTTAAACGCATCCAGGGATGCTGACACCACCCCCTCCCTGGGCAGCCTGTTCCACATCCCCACAACCCTTTCAGGGAAGAACTTTTCCCTCACATCTGAGCTGACCCTGCCCTGGCACAGCTTGAGGCATTTTCTCCTGTCCCCTGGCTGAAGAGACCATCGTCCACCTCTCTATACCCTCCTGGCAGGGCAGGGGATGTGGGGAGAAGGTCTCCCCTCAGCCTCCTCTTCTCCAGGCTCAACACCCCCAGCTCCCTCAGTTGCTCCTCATAGGATTTGCCCTCCAGCCCCTTCCCCAGCCTGGTTGCCCTTCTCTGCTCTCATTTGAGGACCTCGATATCCTTCTTATCCTGAGGAGCCCAGAACTGGACACAGCACTCGAGGCGCAGCCTCCCCAATGTCCAGTACAGGGGCACAATCACCTCCCCAGACCTACTGGTCATACTAGTTCTGATACAAGCCAGGATGTCATTGGATTTCCTGGCCACCTGGGCACACTGCTGGCCCATGTTCTGTCAGCAGTCAACCAAGAGTACTACTTTTCAGGAGTTCTCCATGTGTTGAAGGAGGAGGATATGTTATGAAATGGGCCTGCACTGAGCTTGTGGCTTCCCTAATGTGCTATGTCCAGTGGTTTTCCCTGACCACAGTTTTATGTTTTAGTTGTGCTGCACGGCCATTTCCCTCTTCCTTCCAGGGTGAGGAGAGCATGGCCAGGGAGAATGGCCAGCCCTGTTCCACCTCTCTCCTTGTCCAGAACCTTACAGGCCCCAGGGCAGGGATGCCAGCTGTGGAATATGTCTCCTGGAATAGGAACATAAGGGGGAGAGGGTACAAAGGACTGTTTTGGGGATCATGCAAGATCATAGAATCATAGCTTGGTCTGGGTTGGAAAGGACCTCAAGGATCAGAGAGCTCCAACCCCCCTGCCACAGGCAGGGCCACCAATCTCCAGGCTTGGAGCTACAAAAGGTTGCCCAGGGCCCCATCCAACCTGGCCTTGAACACCTCCAGTGATGGGGCACCCAGCCCCTCTCTGGGCAGCCTGCTCCAGCCCCTCATCACTCTGTCTGTAAAAAACTTCCCTCCAATATCTACTCTAAACCTTAAATAGGCTCTACCACACTCTGATTCCACCCTTGGCCATGCTTTGCCTTTTCAGTGTGTCCATGGGTCTGTGTGTGGGGCAGTAGGCTAGGACAGCACTGGACACAGTACAGACCATGAATCAGCTGCCAGGGGGTGACCATCTGGAGTGGGTGGCTTCTGAAGAGTCAAGAGCAAGAATAAGAGCTACAATTGTGGGGTTACTGACTGAGGTTGATAAAGGAAATGCAGGGCTGCTCCTGAACGAGGATGGTGATCTAACAAACAGCAGACACCAGGGGGCTTGAGGGACTCAATACCTTTTTTTGCCTGGGTTTTTACTGAAAAGGTCTCCCAGGGCTCTGTGCTCAGTGAAGGGCTTCACAGAGGAGGAGGGCACGTCGTGGCAGGAACCTCATGACTTCCCAGAATGACAAACACCAGTTTCTGCTCCTGAAGATGACTCGCCCTGGCAGTGGCACAGGCTGGGGGGGCCTCCTTGGCAGCAGTCCTGTGAGAAAGGTCTTGGTGGGCAACAAGCTCGAGAGGAGGGAGCCGTGTGCCCTGGGAGCAAGGGAGGAAAGGAGCAACCTGGGCTGTACAACCAGGAGAGTGGCCAGGAGATGGAGAGAAAAGATGCTCTGGGGCACTACATTCTGGTTGCAGATTCCCGATTGATTAAGACAAGGGCAAGCTGGAGTGGGTTCAGGAAGGGGTTCTCAGGACAGTCAGGGACTAGAGCACTTTGCCTGTGAGGAGAGGCTGAGGGAGTTGGGCTTGTCCAACCTGCAGAAGGGAGTGCTGATGGGGAGCTTATCCCAATATGTCAGTACTGAGAAAGAGAACATGGAGAATACAGAGCCAGTCTCTTCAGCACAGCATGTGATGGGAGGACAAGGGGCAATGGGAGTGTTGTGAGGATTGTCAGGGCTATTCCATTGGTTGTGGGGTGTGTGATGGCATGTGAAAAACAGTGGTATGACACAGGGTGGCCTCCATGGCTGCCAGGACAATGTGTCTCCTCTGATGCATTTGTTGCAGGGACATCAGCCATAGCAAGGTAGCCCCTCCTTTTTGTCAGGGCCTTTAATCCTGGCCAGCACCCTTGGCCATCTGCACCACAGCCCATCCCACACTGCCCCACTCATGTGCCTGTTTCCCTGCAGGCACCCAACACCCTTCCCCACCTTGTTATCACCCCATTATGTCCCTGCCTGTACTGCTGTCTCTCCCTCCTCATAAGCTGTTCCAAGAAACACAAAGACACAGGCAGATCCAGACTCCCTCTGAGTGATTTTTTGCACCACAGCACTACCCTCAGATTGATATTTCTTTATCCCCACGACCACTCTGGACCTCCAAAGCTGCAGTTCCTGCTTGATTTCCTTGCTCATTATCTTTCAAATATCAAACCAGCAGTGCCAGTAGCTCATAAAGTAATTTTGAAGTTTTCTTGAGATACTCCTATACTTCCTTCAGCCTCAGGCTAAAGAAGCCCTTGACTCTCAGCATCTCCACACAAGACCCCTAAGCGTATCCTGACAAACTTTCTTGCCCTCATCACAATTCCTCCCGATTCCACCCGACCGGGGAGCCCCACACTGGGACTGACTGCTCCAGAAATGGCCACACCAGTGCTGAGTCCAGATGGAAAATAAGTGTTACTGTCTGTGTGGCCACCCTCCTCCCAGTGAAGCCCACTTTGCCCATGGCCACATTCCTGTTCAGCACCACTGGCAGCTGTGCTGCGCCTCATAATTCCCAAAGGCTCTGCCCTGAGGACGCTCTGCCTCCAGCCACGTCTGAGCCTTCCCTCATGTACAGGCATTACGGTTTTACAGTGTTTACTCATGATGCTGTAAGGTATGGGAGATGCCCTTTGTCAGTCATGGTCATCTGTGCTGGTAGTGTCCCCTCCTCATTTTTCATTCTCTCACAGCCTACTTCCTGCATGAGAAGCAGGAAAGGCCTTGATGCTGTGCAAGCACTGTTCAGCCAATAACCAAACCCTCTGGGGAACTACAGGCCTGTCAGTCTGACTTCAGTCCCAGGGAAGATCATGGAGAGGGTCATCTTGGGGGCTGAGACTGAGGAGAAACAGGTGACATTGGGAGGGAGAAGATGAGGGCCGATGGGTGGGGCTACGTGGTCAGGGGATGGACCAAGAAGAGTCATGATTTGGGCAAAAACAGTGAATGTTGGGTCAACATGGACACTGCCGGGCCCGAAGCAGCCCGAGCTCAGAGTAGAATGGCAAAGCTGGGCAAGACGTTACTCCAAGGGCCAAGTTTTGGGGTGATAAGTTGAGGGTCTGGGTGACCAATTGAGGTTCTGGGGGAACGGTCACGTCTTGGTCCCTTGACCGTTCCCCACAGGTCTCAGCCGTGTTTGCCCCAAACCCCAACCCATCCCCCCAAACCTTGACCCCTGGAGCCATGGCAAAGGCTCGGCCCAGACTTGCTCCCACCAAGGGGTGATGACATTGATAGAGAAGGTGATGTTGGGACTGGGTGACTCACTGGTGTCCTTCCTCCTTCCCCAGGGCTGTGGGTGCCTGTGACACTGGTCGAGCCTGGGGGATCCCTGCTCCTCCTCTGCAAGGCCTCTGGCTTCTCCTTCAACAGCACCTACATGAGCTGGGTGCGTGAGGCGCCTGGGAAGGAGCTGGAGTGGCTCACAACTAGTTACCCCAGTGGTAGCAGCACAGCCTACGTGCCGTCAGTCAAGGGCTGTTTCTGCATCTCCAGGGACGACTCCCAGAGCACAGTGATGCTGCAGATGAACAGCCTCAGGGACAGAGAGACGGCCACCTACTACTGCACCAAAGCTGTTACTGGTTATGATGGTGATGCTGGTGGTGGCCCCAACCCCGTCCCCTTGTCCCAACTTCTTTGTGAAAAATTTTGGCCCTTTATCAGGTTTTTCTAACCCACCTTTGATTGTGTTCATCCCAAATCTTGCCCACTGTTGTTCAGAACCTGCCTGTGGTTGCCACTAACCCCTTAACATGGCCATTGGCAATGTTGAGTAAAACATGGTCAGTGCTTGGCCCGGAGAAGCCTGAGCTCAATCCTTCAAGGTCCAAAGCTCCAGGGTCAGAGTTGGGGCCAGAAGCCATCAGGGCCTGAGGCAAACCTGTCCAGGTTGGAGCCAGAGAGGTCCCAGTGTGGGGGTGGAGCTGGGCTGTGGGGCAGGAACATCTGGGGGATTTCGGAAGAAATGGTCAGATGGTGTCAGGGGTTGGGCCAGACTGGTGATGGGGTCGGGGCCACCAAAACCTGCACCACCAGCACCAGCACAAACTTCTTTGTCGCAGTAGTAGGTGGCCGTGTCACTGTCCCTGAGGCTGTTCATCTGCAGCGTCACCGTGCTCTGGGAGTTGTCCCTGGAGATGGTGAATCAGCCCTTGACAGACGGCGCGTAGTCTGTGCCACCACCACTGTTAATAACTGTGACGTATTCCAGCCCCTTCCCAGGTGCCTGGCGCACCCAGCTCATGTAGATGTTGCTGAAGTTGAAGCCAGACCCCTTGCAGAGGAGGCGCAGGGACCCCCCGGGTGTCTGGAGGCCCCTCCAGACTCCACCAGCATCACGGCTGCCCGCAGCCCTGGGGAAGGAGGAGGGACACCAGTGAGTCACTGTCCCACCAGTGCCATCTGTGTCCCAGTCCTCATCCAAGGGGAGCAAGTCTGGGCCAAGCTTTCGACATCAGTCCAAAGGTGAAGGTTTGGGGTGTGTGGTGGTTTGGCCCGGGCTGGAGGCCAAACACCCACCAAAGATACTCAATCAACCCCCATTTTCTGCTGAAAAATGGAGAAAATAGATATTGGGCAGCTCAGGAGTGGAGATAAGGACAGGGGCACATCACCATGCCATGTCAGCCTCTCCCACGAGAGATCTACCGCTCCCATGGGGCTCCCCTGGCAAGGCAACAACTCCAAATCCCCTTGTACCTCAGGATCTGTTGCTGCAATTCTGGCTGCGCTGGCTCTGAGCAGTCGACCTTGTGGATCTGCTTTCTGTGAACCCATGTGTACTGGGCCTGATCCCCCGGCCATCACACGTGCTGCAAGATAGCTCCCAAGATGACCTTCTCCATGATCTTCCCTGGGACTGAGGTGATGCCTCCCATGGGATCTTCTCCAGCAGCTTTCTGAGCAGCCCCAAGGCAGCCCTAGGGCAGTGTCAGGTGGCTGTTCTGCTGTCTCACTCCCAGGTAATGAGGGGGTGGTGAGGACATGGCGATGGAGATGATGATGATGATGATGATGGTGGGACCGGGCAACTCACTGGTGTCCTTCCTCCTTCCCCAGGGCTGCGGGCGGCCGTGATGCTGGTGGAGTCCGGAGGGGCCTCCAGACACCCGGGGGGTCCCTGCACCTCCTCTGCAAGGGGTCTGGCTTTGACCTCAGCAGCTTTCCCATGCAGTGGGTGCGCCAGGCGCCCGGGAAGACCCTTGAGTGGGTTGTGCAGATTAACAGTGCTGGGAGCAGCACATGGTACTGGCCACCAGTCAAGGGCCGATTCACCATCGCCAGGGACAACTCCCAGAGCACGGTGATGCTGCAGATGAACAGCCTCAGGGATGACGACACGGCCACCTACTACTGCGCCAAAATTGATCCTGGTGCTGCTGGTGCTTTTATTGGCTGTGACCTCAACCACCCTGAGTTTGAGCAACACAGCCCTGGTCAGGTGTGAAGCAGCCTTTCCAGGGGGGTGTGAAGTCTTCTTCTCTGGAGACATTCAAGACCAGTATAGATCCCGACCTGTGTGACCTGTCCTTGGGACCCTGCTTTGGCAGGGGGTTGGGCCTGATGGGCTTTGCGGGTCCCTTCACACCCCTGTGATTCTGTGAGTCTGTGATTGGTGTCCACCACAGGAAGGGTTTGAACCAAAGTGGTGGAGATTTGGGCTGAAAATAATCAAGGATGGGTCAAAAAAGGCTGATAATGGGCCAGAATTGTTCCCTGGGGAGGTAAGGATATGGTGACGGGGTTGGGACCACCGGCACCAGCACCATAAGCAGTTTTGGCGCATTAGTAGGTGCAGTGATCAGTTGAAGTGTTGGTTGAATGGTCAGCAAGGTGTCCGGTCTGCAAGGCGGTTGGTCAGTCAGGTGGCCTGTTAGGCAAGGCGTCTGGTCAGGTGGATGGCTGGTCAGGGAAGGCGATTGGTCACCGAGGTGGCTGGTCAGGCAGGAGGTGTGTGAGGCAGGTGTCCGGTCAGCAAGGCAGCCAGTCACTCAGGTGGTGGGTTGGACAAAGCAACCGGTCAGGCCAGGCAGCCGGTGCACATGATGGCCACCTGACCAGCCGCCTGACATGACCCCTGCCTAACGTGACCCCCTGCCTAACGTGACCCCCTGCCTGATGTGAGCCCCTGCCTGACGTGATCAGCCGACTTACCTGATGGGGCTGCCTGACCTAACTGGCCACCTGACTTCACCAGCCTCTTGACCTGACCCACCACCTGACCTGACCCACGCCTGACCTGACACACCGCCTGACCTGACATGCCGCCTGACATGGTGACAGGGTCAGGGCTACCTCCTGACCTGACTGCCAGCCCCCACCACTACCATAATCACCATCACCATCTTTGGCGCAGTAGTAGGTGGCCGTGTCATCGTCCCTGAGGCTGTTCATCTGCAGCGTCACTGTGCTCTGGGAGTTGTCCTTGGAGACTGTAAATCGCCCCTGGACCGATGACGTGTACCATCTGCTGCTCTCATCCTTGGTAATACTCGCCACGAACTCCAGCACCTTCCCAGGCGCTTGGCAAGCCCAGGACATCCAGGTGCTGCTGAAGGAGAAGCCAGACCCCTTGCAGAGGAGGCGCAGGGACCCCCCGGGTGTCTGAAGGCCCCTCCGGACTCCACCATTGTCATGGCCACCCGCAGCCCTGGGGAAGGAGGAAGGACACCAGTGAGTCGCCCGCTTCCACCAGCATCAGCATCATCATCTCCATCACCATGTCCTCACCACCCCCTCGTTACCTGGGAGGGCAATGAGGAAGAGGAGGATGGCGGAGGCCCAGCAGGTGCCCATGGTGATGGGTGGTGGGTTTGGGGAGGGGGGTGATGGCACCACGATGGGGTCAAGGAGTTCTTATAGGGCGGAGGGGTAGGGAGTGATTTGCATAATGAGGGCGAGAGGAGGGGGTGGGCTCATTACCTCCCCTTGGGTACCAGATCACTAACAAGCGCACCCAGCTGGATTGGCTTGACTTAATTAATTAGTTCTCCAGGGAATGAGACGCACAAAAATATTAGGGAATCCTTTAATTAGTTAAATAATTACGAGGGTATGGTCTGAAGCACAACTGGAACTCAGCCTGACCAGTTTTGTATCAGAGAATCAAAAGTCCGTCTCTAGGGAGATGAACAGGAAAAGGAGTCAAGGAGAATCTTCAGCCCTGATTAGACCAAAATTGTTTTCCAGGGAGAAATCATTAATATTTTGCTGTTAATTAATATTACCATTAATAGCCTAACTTTTAATAATTTCAGTTTTATTTCAAAGAGTTTTAGATTTTAAAATTTCTCCAGAATTTAGATTTTATAAATTCTCATTTTTACCCTTTTTACCCTTTACTATAGTTATTAACACTCCTATTCCTATATATTCATTATAGTAATCCTACTGATATTATTTTCCCTGCTCAGACTTTTAAATTCTGGCACTCTCCAGGGTTTTAATTTTAAATTTCTCTAATATTCACCTTTAAAATTTCAAAATTTGAAAATATTCTTCATCGCTAAAGCGGCTCCTGGTTGTATTTTAATATAACTATTAATATTCATGTTAGTAAAGGTTTCACTTTCACTTTTATTTGTTCAATACATATTTTTAGTTGTTTATATTTCAAAATATTAAAATGTTCAAGTTTTAATATTTTTGAGATTTTTTAATTTCCCATTTGAAATTTCATATTCAAAACTTCGTCAAAATGTTACAATTTCATAGACATTAATCTTTTTATTGGTTAATATTTTTATTTTTAATATTCTTCATAATAATCTTTAATAGAATCAGGTACAAAATTCAAATTTGAAGACTTTTCATGATTTTAAATTATTAAGACTCTGAAATTTCCCATTTTTAATATTTCTAATTTCATATTTTAAAAATCTATTATTAATTAATTAATAATATAATTTCATCATCACCATTAATATTTTATCTCTAATAATTAACTTTTAATTTAAATTTTTTGATATTTTAAGACTTTGTGTATTTTAAATTCTTAAATATACAACTTCTAAATTTAATATTTTTCAATTTCAAAATTTGTAATATTTGTTAATTTGTAATATTTGTTAATTACGTTCTGTTTCAAATACATTTCAGTAGGGTTTCATATTAATTTTAATATTCTTGTGTCTAAAGCTATTTTAATATTATTTTGAATTCTATATTTAGTTCTCAATTTAAAATTTTAAGATTTCTATCTATAAACTGAAATGAAGTGGGATAAATGAAATAAACTAAAATGAAAATAAATGAAATTAAAAAAAAGTAGGAAAATTAAATGGACTAAAATAAAATATAAAAGCGAATGTAATAAGTTAAGTAATAAAATAAAACAAGATAAAATAAAATAAATTGAATAAAATAAAATGAAAAATGAAATAAATTGAAAAAAGTAAATAAAGAAAAATTAATTAGAAATGAAATTGAAATGAATTAAATTGAAATAAAATAATTTAAAATTTAAAAAAGAAATTATATCAAAATAAAAGAAAATAAATTGACATGAAATGCAATAAAATGGAAAAACAACCCAAACAAAACTAAATGTAGAGAAATAATAACATAAACAAAAATTGCAATGAAATTAATTATGAAATGGAATAAAATGAACTAAAGGGAAATTAAATGAACTGAATTTAAAAAAATCCCCCTCAAAATAAAACAAAATAAATGTACATGAAATAAATAAAATAAAAATTATATAAAATAATTGTAAATACAATTAAATAAATGGAAATGAAATTTAATGATATAAAAATTATTAAAATGACATAAAATATATTGAAATTACATAAAATTAATTAAAATGACATAAAATGAATTTAAATGAAATAAAATAAATTGAAATAAACTGAACTCATAGGAAATAAGAGAAATTAAAGAGAAATAAAATGAAATAAAATTTATTGAAATAATGTGACTTAAAAACCAAAATAAATTAAAATGAAATGAAATAATTAAAATGAATGAAAATTAATTAATAAAATTAAATAAAAATGGGTTAAAATACATTAAAACCCATTAAACCCCAGACTGCGGAGCCGAAAGGAGCCGAAGGTCCCCGCTCTAAGTGCGCCCGGCCCCTTGAAGAGCCCCCGCCACGTCCCCACCCCGGAACTCCCAAACCCGGCACTGCACCCGCTGCCAGAGAGAAAATGAACTGGATTCCTCCTGAAACCCGGCCCCCTTTGGAGGCAACACCAACCGCCAAGCGCTGGTGGGCTCACTGCTGTCGCCACCCAGTGTGGAGAATCCCCTGGGGCAGCTGGGGGCAGCTGGGCCTGGCCTGTCCCCTGCCAGGCACCGACTGGGTCTCACAGAGCTCCCCGGAAGGGATCCCTTTGGAACGCCGCAGCTTCCGGGCTTAGAGAATCCTCACATGGGAAACCCCCAAAATCACTTTAGAGCCTCCCAAAATGCCTTTTGTAGTGGTTTGAGGCCATTTAAAAAATAACCTCCAAATTTAAAAAAAGTTTTTAAAATTTTCAAAATAAAAAATTTTTTTAAAAAAATTTTTAAAAATTGGAAAAATTTTTTAAAATTAAGAAATTTCAAAAATTTCAATAATTCCCCCAAAAAGCAGAAGTGGGTGAAAACCAACCCCCAACTTCTCCTTTTCTTTTTGTTTCTGAAAGTGAAAGTCATTATTAAGGGGGATTTTGTGGGGGGGAAACCCCCACAATCGGCACAGGTGTTGCCGTGCCGCCATCTTGGATTTTTGGTGAAATTCATTTTATTTTGGGGAAATTTTTTAAAATTAAAAAAAATTGAAAAAATTATGGAATTGTTATATTTCTAGAGGGTTTGAAGGCTTCTAATTGGATCAGAATTTTACATTTTTGCCCCTCAAATTTTGAAATACTAAAAAGCTTATAGAATTTTTTAAATTTAAAATTTAAATTTAAAATTTAAATTTAAAATTTAAAATTTGGATTTTCCAAATTATTTAAAGTTTTTAATGATTGTTATTCATCACATTTAACCCCCAATTTCTAATATTTTTGATAGCTTTTATTCTACTAATATTTATATTTTAAAATTTCCCCAAAATTTTTACCTTTTCATCTTTTAAATTTTCCCCCTTAGAGTGTTTCCTATTTCTCAACAATCCCCAAAATTTTCAATTTCAAATATTTTTAATGTTCTCACTATTTCCCAACTTCTAGATTTAGTTAATTTCTTAATTATCTCTTTTTGTTTATTTTTCTATTTTCTCAATTTTTCTCTATTTTATTTTATTTTATTTTATTTAAATTTTTCTTAGGTGTTCCTCAAATTTTCTCAAATTTCATAAAATTTTCAATTTCTTTTTCTATTTCTCTGAATTTCTCTTATAAATTAGTTTAAATTTCCCAATTTCTCTCTATTTTCTCTATTATTATTCTTTTTCTCTCAATTTCTGATAATTTCCTAAACTTTTAAAAATATCTCAATTTATCTTAAATTTGTCGCTTTCATATTTCCTCAATTTTTCTCTCATTTCTCTTAATGTTTCTCTGTCTTTTATAGATTTTTGTCAGATTTTCTCAATTTCTTTCAATTTCTCTTAAATTCTCAAAAATGTTCTCAATATTTTTCTATTTTCTAATATTTTTCTCAAATTTTGTAATATTTCTCTCAAATTTTAAAATATTTCTTAAATTTTCTTCTATTTATCAAAATTTTTCTGAATTTCTCTCCGTTTTTCTCCAATTTTCTCATCATTTCTCAATTTTCCTCAGATTTTCTTGCATTTTCCTCAATTTCTCTTCCATTGAGAAATCCTTGGAAATTGGAAGGGGGGGAATTCTACAGATCAATAAACTACACCAAAAAAAGCCCCCCAGAAATCCCAAATTCCTCAAATCCCCACCTGAAAATTGAGCGGTTGTGGCCCAAATCATGACTCTTCTTCATGATCAGAGCTTGAAGTTAGTTGATTAATTGGGGTGAAGTGATCAGGGCTTGCAGGTAATTAATTATTTGGGGTAAAAAAACCCCATTTCTTTATTACTTTTGCTGTGCATCTGCCCTGGGCTCTGAGGAGACCCCCTATAATTGCTTCATTAACTGATTTCCTAACTGCTTTTGCCATGCACCTGCCATGAGTTCCCCAGAGACACCATATATTAATTAATTAAATGATTTCTTAATTACTTTCGCCGTGTGCCTGCTGTGGGGTTCCCTAGAAACCCCCTGTAATTAATTAATTAAAATATTTCTTAATTACTTTTGCCATGTATCTGACATAGACTCCCCAGAGACACCCTTTAATTAATTACTAACAGATTTCATAATTGCTATCACCATGTGTCTGCTGTGGGCACCCTGTAGACCCCCTTTAATTACTTAACTAACTTATTTCTTGATTGGTTTCTGGCATGACTCTCCCTATATTTAATTAATTAACCTGTAAATCTGCCATGTCTTCCCTGGAGATTTTATAATTAATTAATTAATACCTTGTTTTGACCAGACACCTGAGACCAGACCCTCATAATTAATTAATTATTTGATTAATTTTCCCCTGCACCTTGTTCCCTGGTGAACTAATTAGTTCAGTCAAACCAAACCAAGTGGGAGTGCTCGTTAGCGATCCAATACCCATGGGGAGGTAGCAAACCCCCATCCCCCTGCCCACCCCGCCTCTTTATGCAAATCACCCCCCACCCCTCCACCCTATAAGAACCCCTGAAGCCGGCGTGGTGAGGGGCAGAGCTCAGTTCCAGCCCTGGTGATGAGGTCATAATTAGTTAATTAAGGGGAAAGAAGGGATAAGGGCTGGTAATTAAGTAATTAAGGGGATAGAATGGATCCATGCTGGTAATTAATTAATTAATTGGGGTGAATTGATCAGAGCTGGCAGTTATTTAATTAAGGGCAAAGAAGTGATCAGAGCTTGCAGTTAACTAATTAATTGGGGTGAAGAAGTGATCAGGCAAGGCATGTAATTAATTAATTAAAGGCACTTCAGAGTTTGTGATTAATTAATTAGGTGCAAATAAACAGTCAAGGTAGATCTGGTAATTAATTGAGGGTAAAGAAGTGATCAAAGACTGCGATTAATTAACTGGGGAAATAAGAGATCAGAGCTTGTAATTAATTAACTGGAGTTGAGAAGACATCGGGGCTTGCAATTAATTAATTAAGGGCACAGAAGGGATCAGGGCTCACCATAGAATCCCCGCTTAATTAATTAATTAACTCGCTCCTCCACGAGCTCCCCAGGGGAAACAGAATTTATTAATTATTGTTTTGGCCATACACCTGGCCATGGGCATCCCCAGGGACAGACAGCCTTATTAATAAATTAATTAACTAATTGTTTTTTGGCCATACACCTGCTGCGGTTTCCCCTGGGGGGAACTCTCAGTTCTGTTAATTAATTTAATTAATTAGTTAGTCTGATGGATTCCCCGGAGACACACAGACACACAGACACACACACATGTGTTATTGATTAATTAATTTCCTGCAAGAGAAATGAATTATTTAATTGACTAAGTGGAGGGAGACCCCCTATAATTATTTAAAGGATTTCCTAACTACTTTTGTAGTGTATCTGCCACAGGATCCCCAGAGACCTTATATAATTAATTAATTACCTTATTTCTTAATTATTTTCACCATGTGTCTGTCATGGGTTCCCCCAGAGATGCCCTATAATTAATTAATTAACAAATTTCTCAATTGCTTTTCCCCTTTATTTGACATGCACTCCCCCAGAGGCCCCATATAATTAATTAATTATGAGATTAATTATATACTTAAGTCGTGCAAATTACATGGGCTCCCTGGAGACTCCCTATATTTAATTAATAAACAGATTTCTTAATTACTTTTGCCCTGTATCTGACATGGGGTGTCCAAGAGAACTCCTATAATTAATTAATTAACAGATTTCTTAATTGCTTTCACCATGTGCCTGGCACTAACTCCCCCAGAGATCCCCTTTCATGAATTAATTAATGTATTTCTTAATTACTTTTCCCGTGAATATGACATGGGCTCCCACGAGACCACCTATAATTAATTAATTAAATGATTTATTAATTGTTTTCAACAATCATCTGCCATGGGCTCCCTCAGAGACCTCCGATAACAACATAATTAACAGACTTCCTATAATTCCTATAATAGACCTCCTTTAATTACTTAATTAACAGATTTCCAAATTCAGTTCTGCAACCCATCTCCCCATAATCTATTAATTATATCCTACATCTGCCCCGGTTTCCCTGGACAACTTTTAATTAATTAATTAACCCCTTCTTTTGACTGGACACCGGAGACCAGATCCTTGTAATCAATTAATTACCTAATTAATAAACCAATTAATTAATTTTTCCATCTGCCTCAACCTCTGGAGAAATAATTACTAAAGTCAAACCAAACCACTCTATGGGTGCACTCATTAGCCATCCAATACCCACGGGAGGTGTCATTAATGAGGCCTCTCCCTCCTCTCGCCGTCCCAAACTCATTATGTAAATCACCCCCACCTCTCTGCCCTATAAGAACACCCAAACCCCATTGTGGCGACATCACCCCCCCCTCCCCAAACCCACCACCCATCACCAAGGGCACCTTCTGGGCCTCCGCCATCTTCCTCTTCCTGGTCACCCTCCCAGGTATCGAGGGGGTGGTGAGGACGTGGCGATGGAGATGATGATGATGATGATGATGATGGTGGGAGCGGGCGACTCACTGGTGTCCTTCCTCCTTCCCCAGGGCTGCGGGTGGCCGTGACGCTGGTTGAATCTGGAGGGGCCTCCAGAAAACTGGGGGGTCCCTGTGCCTCCTCTGCAAGGCCTCTGGCTTCACCCTCAGCAACTTCGGCATGTACTGGGCTCGCCAGGCACCGGGGAAGGGATTTGAATACGTCGCACTTATTACCAGCGATGGTGGCACCTACTACGCGATGTCAGTCCAGGGCCGGTTCAGCATCTCCAGGGACAACTCCCAGAGCACGGTGACGCTGCAGATGAACAGCCTCAGGGACAGTGATACAGCAACCTACTACTGTGCCAAATGTGCTGCTAGTGGTTATGGTGCTACTGGTGGTGGTTCCCCAACCCCATCCCCGTGTCCCCATCTCCCTAAAGAACAATTTTTTCTCATTATCAGCCTTTTCTGACCCATCTTTTTATGTTTTGTCCCAAACCTTGACCAGTTTTCTGGTCATCACCCCGCTGCCGGAGCCGAAGTTTAGGGGACTCGACTTGGGTCAATGTGATCAGTGCTGAGCTCGTTCATTCAAACACACACACGGCTTATATGGGTTTCTCTATCAGCACACGAGTTACATCACATTGCTGTTGGTCAGATGCTCCGCTCACCCGCCTCACATGCATCTCACTGTTGCTAATAGCTGGTTAAGGCTACACAGTCACGTTAGTTCTTACAAGGCAGCTGTTGCCATTCCTGCAGTTTCTTATCTAACAACTTGTCTCTCTCACGCTCCTGTTCTCCTGTTACTGCATTCTGATCGTGCCCCAATGTATCTTCACTCGACCCCCAGGCCTGCTGCCATGGGAGCCGAGCCCTGTGGCAATAAATCTGGATGGGCCACAAACCCGCTCCTCTCAAGATACATTGCTACAGGTGGGGACACGGTGACGGGGTCATTGCCACCAGCAATATAGATATCACCAGCAGTAGCAGCTCTGACACAGTAGTAGGTGGCCATGTCACCATCCCTGAGGCTATTCATCTGCAGCGTCACCGTGCTCTGGGAGTTGTCCCTGGAGATGCTGAACTGCCCCTGGACCGATGGCACATAATAGGTGCTGCCACCAGTGCTGGTGATACCTGCGACATATTCAAGCCCCTTCCCAGGAGCCTGGTGCACCCAAGCCATGGCATAGTTGCTGAAGGTGAAGGCAGACCGCTTGCAGACGAGGCACAGGGACTCCTCGGGTGTCTGGAGGCCCCTCCGGACTCCACCAGCGTCACGGCCACCCTCAGCCCTGGGGAAGGAGGAAGGACACCAGTGAGTCACCCCAGTCCCACCATCACCCTCCGTGTCCATCTCCTTGTCTTTCAAGGGGAGCAAGTCTGGGCTGAGCTTTTGACATGGCTCCAGGGGTCAAGGTTTGGGGTAACCACTTCGGGTTTGAGGCAAAACCTTTCAAGGACTTAGGTGACCAGATATGGGTTAGGTGGAACGGTCACATCTGAATGGGTCTGGGAGAAGCTGGAGGCCAATGGCCAAGGTTTGGGGCCCAGGGCAGGTATTCGGGGCAGGAAGGTCATGATGTGGCTTTGCCACTGAGATGTTGGGTGATGGGTTGGTGTGTTGGGCAAAACTGCTCAAGAGTTGGGCAAGTCAGATGGGGTAACTCATTGATGTCCTTCTTCCTTCCCCAGGGCTGTGGGCAGCTGAGATTCTGAGTCCGGAGGGGCCTCCAGACATATTTGGGGGTCCCTGCGCTTCCTCTGCAAGGGGTCTGGCTTCCCTTTCAGCAGCACCTACATGGGATGGATGCTCCACGTGACTGGGAAGGGGCTGGAGTGGGTCGGGGGTATTAGCAACACTGGTAGCAGCACATGGTACACGCTGGCTGTCAAGGGCCGGTTCAGCATCTCCAGGGACAACTCCCAGAGCACGGTGACACTGCAGATGAACAGCCTCAGGGACGGCGACACGGCCACCTACTACTGCGCCAAATGTTCTAGTCATGGTGCTTAGAATCGTGGTGGCCCCGAACTCGTCCCCATGTCCCCACCTCTCTGGAGAACAATTCTGGCCCATTTTCAGCCTCTTTTGCCCCATCCTTGAGTGGATTTGGCCCAAATCTTGACTCTTCTTGGTCAGCCTCTTGACCGTGTGGCCTGAGTCCCCTGACGCCGTTACCCCAAGACCCTCGGCCTTGCCCTTCTCCCTTCCTTGCCCAATGTCACCCGTGCCTCCTCAGTCTCAGCCCTTTGCATCCAGCTGGGACAGTGTCTCAAAGGCCGAGGTTTGGGGTGACCAGTTGAGGTTGGAGTGAAATGGTCAAAGCTGGAGGCCAATTGTCAAGGGTTGGGCAAAGGGTTGGTGGGCAAAACAGGCAGGTTCTGAAAAAACTAGTCATGATTTAGGCACAAAATAGAGTCAAAAAATGCTGATAATGGGCCAGAATTGTTCTCCATGGAGGTGGGGACATGGTGACTGTGTTGGGGCCACTGCCACCAGCACCAGTATCACTACCACCATCTTTGGCGCAGTAGTAGGTGGCCGTGTCGCCGTCCCTGAGGCTGTTCATCTGCAGTGTCACCGTGCTCTGGGAGATGTCCCTGGAGATGATGAACCGGCCCTGGACCGACGGCGCGTAGTAGGTGCTGTCACCGCTCCCAATATATGCGACGTACTCGAGCCCCTTCCCAGGTGCCTGCCGCAACCAGTTCATTCCAGTGCCACTGAGGGTGAAGCCGGACCCCTTGCAGAGGAGGTGCAGGGACCCCCCGGGTGTCTGGAGGCCCCTCCGGACTCCACCAGCATCACGGCTGCCCGCAGCCCTGGGGAAGGAGGAAGGACAGCAGTGAGTCGCCTGCTCCCACCACCATCATCATCATCATCTCCATCGCCACATCCTCACCAACCCCTCATTACCTGGGAGTACGACAAGGAAGAGGAAGATGGCAGAGGCACAGAAGGTGCCCATGGTGATGGGTGGTGGGTTTGGGGAAGGTGGTGACGGTGCCACAGTGGGTTTGGGTGTTCTTATAGGGCAGAGAGGTGGGGGGTGATTTGCATAATGAGGCTTGGTGGGCTAGAGAAGGGAGAGGTTTCATTAAGGGCACCTCCTGTGGGTATTGGATGGCTAATGAGAGCACCCATATAGTGATATGGTATGACTTAATTAATAAGTTCTCCAGGGATTGAGGCACAATAAAATTAATTAATTGGTTTATTAATTAGGTAATTAATTGATTACAAGGATCTGGTCTCAGGTGTCCAGTCAAAAGAAGGGGTTAATTAATTAATAAGAAAGTCTCCAGGGAAGCCATGGCAGATATAGGATTTAATTATTAGTTGTGTGTAGATGGGTGGCAGAATGCAATTATGAAATAGATAAATTAATTAATTATAGGGGGTCTCCGGGGAGCCCATGTCATATGCACGTCAAAAGTAATTAAGAAATCCATTAATTAATTCATGAAAGGGGGGTGTCTGGGGGAGCCTGTGGCAGGCACATGGGGAAAGCAATTAAGAACTCTGTTAATTAATTAATTAGAGGAGGTCTCCTGGGTAGCCAATGTCAGATGCAGGGCAAAAATAATTAAGAATTCCATTAATTAATTAATTATACAGGTCTTCAGGGAGCCCATGAAATATGAACAGAAAAATAATTAAGAAATCTGTTAACTAATTATACAGGATCTCTGGGGGAGCTCATGGCAGACACATGGGGAAAATAATAAAGAGATCAGTTAATTAATTAATTTCATGAGATCTCTGGGGACCCTGTGGTGCCCCTGGACCGACGGCACGTAGATTTGGTACCCACCATCGTTCCTGGTACTCGCCACGACCTGGAGCCCCTTCCCGGGCGCCTGGTGCACCCAGTGCATGGGGAGGCTGCTGAGGGAGAAGCCGGAGGCCTGGCAGAGGAGGCGCAGGGAACGTGACGCTGGTGGAGTCCAGAGGGGCCTCCAGACACCCGGGGGGTCCCTGCGCCTCCTCTGCAAGGGGTCTGGCTTCACCTTCAGCAGCTACGGCATGGGATGGATGCGCCAGGCGCCTGGGAAAGGACTCGAGTACGACGCGAGTATTTACAGCAGTGGTAGTTACACAGCCTACGCGCCGTCGGTCCAGGGCCGGTTCAGCATCTCCAGGGACAACTCCCAGAGCACGGTGACGCTGCAGATGAACAGCCTCAGGGACGGTGACACGGCCACCTACTACTGTGCCAAATCTAGTGATAGTTATGGTGCTGCTGTTTCCTGGTGGCCTCAACCCAAACCCCATGTCCCCACCTTCCTGGAGAACAGTTTTGATCCATTATCAGCCTTTTCTGACCCATCTTTGAGTGTTTTGGACATTGGTCCTTTGAGCGACGCCTCACCCGGCTTTGCCATCCTGCCCCAGCTCGGCCCCCTCCAGCTCCAGCTCTGTCCCAGTTCTGGGTCGCTGGGTCCTGGGAGACAACAGGGGCTGCAGCAAATGGCTGCTGCAAGGAGCAGCCAGAAGCTCTCTGCAGGCCCCACAGAGCAACATCAGCCAGTTCAAGGTTGGAGTCGCTGCTGTCCAAGGCTGAGCCCATCAGCGATGGTCACAGCGCCTCTGGGAACCACATTGAGGGGAAAACCCCCTGAAGCAGCCAATTTGTGCCCCCAGAGAAGGGGGTGAGAAGGTGTGAGGAGCCATATGGACAACAGGACCAGGGAAGAAGGTGGGTGGGAGGGAATAATGAGGCGCTCTGGGTGCCAGAGAGAGATTCCCTTGCAGCCCCTGGAGAAGCCCATTGTGTAGTGGTGCCACAGTGGGGCAGAGGCCTGCCTGCTGCCAGCTGCCGGCCTGGCCTGTGCCAGCGACTCCTGTCCTGCAGCTCCTCCTGCTCAGGGCTGTGGCTGGAGCACAGACAGACCCGTGTTTGGGGAAAGGCTTGAGAAACAGCCCCTCTGGGAGCGGCGGGGCTGACCCAGTGCCACTGGAAGGGACTCTGCAGCCTGAAACACTGATGGTAGGCAGGCACTGGGCTCAGGAGCAGCAGGTTCGGGAGACTGTCTGCCTGTAGCAGAGACCTGCTGCTGTAGGGGACAGAGGGGCCTTTTTGGACCAGGACTGGGGAGCAAAGGGATGAACCTTTCCCAGCACAAGATGGGAAGTCTGTCTCCTCTCTGCCTGGCTGTGCTGTCTCCCTCCTGGCGTCACAATATCCCCTCTAATGCTGCGGGCTGATGTCACCGGGGCATGCTCCACGTCACAGGGAAGTCTCCCTGGCAACATGGCAGTGCTGGCACTTCCCTGAAATGCCTGGGCTGGGGGGCTGCCAGAAGAACCCTGCCCGATGGTCCCACTAGGCTTGGGTGGGGGGGAAAGTGGCAAGCACAAGTCCCAGCTGCCCTGGGCCCAAAGGCTCCCACGGGCACAGCTTGGTCCCCTGGCCAGGGTGGCCATCCAGGGCCAGCATCCCTGGGAGCTGGTACCTCTTTGGCTTGTGGCTCTGGGATGAAAAGAGGTCCTGCACCCTGGGGGCCTGGGTGTCCTGCTGCTCTCACAGGCCCCTCATGAGCCAGCTGCAAATGTCGCTGCTCTACACCAGCCCCTTGACCTGGTCTCCTTTGGGAGAACTTCTGCTCCTTCCCACAGGATCCTCTTGTGCTTGGGAGTCCTCATCCAGGTCCTTCAGCCTCTGAGGAGACAGGGCACATGTGTGGAGCCCCAAACCATCTCTTGGGAGGCCTCATCCAGGTCCTTCAGCCTCTGAGGACAGGGCATGAGACAAAAGGGGCAAGGAAGGCCAGGTCCTTCAGCATCTGAGGAGTCAGGGCACGTGCTTGGAGGCCCTAACTATCTCTTGGGAGGTTTCGTCCAGGTCCTTCAGCCTCCACTGGAATGTCTCCAGTAGTTCCCTTGTCTTTCTTGAACTGGGGAGCCCAGAACTGGACACAGAACTCCAGATGTGGCCTCACCAGGGCAGAGTATTCAGATTCTTTCCAACAAGGCAGGAATCATAGAATCATAGAATCCCAGCCTGGTCTGGGTTGGAAGGAACCCCAAGGATCACAGAGCTCCAACCTCCCTGCCACAGGCAGGGCCACCAACCTCCAGGCCTGGAGCTACACAAGGTTGCCCAGGGCCCATCAAACCTGGCCTTGAACACCCCCAGGGATGGGGCACCCACCCCCTCTCTGGTCAGCCTGTTCCAGCCCCTCACCACTCTCTCTGCAAAGAACTTCCCCCAATCTCTCCTCTCACCCTTCCCTCCTCCAGCTTCACTCCATCCCCCTTGTCCTGCCAGTCTCTGCCCTTGAACAAGCTGATTCCCCTCCTGTTCCTCTGCTCCCTTCAAAGACTGGGAGGCTGCAATGAGGTCCCCCCACAGCCTTCTCTTCTCCAGGCTGACCCAGCCCAGCTCCCTCAGCCTCTCTCCGTAGGGGAGCTGCTCCAGCCCTCTGAGCATCTCAGTGGCTTCTCTGAACCCTCCCCAACAGCCCCACATCTTCTTTGTGTTGGGGCCCCAGCTCTGGACACAGGACAAAACCCGACGCTTCCTCTTTCTTCTGTGTTTCCGAGCAAATTTGGGCTGATTTTCCCAATTTTCCAAGGTTTTGACCAAATTCTAGTCATTTTTTTACCCCAAATTTGGGACTTTTCAACTTTATACCAATTTTAACCCAAATATTTCAACTCCTCTCCCCCTTTTGACCAATTTTGCCCAAATCTTCACATTCTTTTACCATTTCTGTCATTTTTCTGCCTCAAAACCAGAATTTTCTCACCAAAATTTGCCAACTCTTCACATTCTTTTACCATTTCTGCCACATTTCCCCCCAAATTTCACAATTGTGTGCCTAAAATTGTCACTTTTTTCCCCAAAATTGTGCTTTTTTCCTGTTTTCCCTCAAATATGGGCATTTTTCCAAATAAAATTTTCTTTTTTGACCCAAAATTAGGGAATTTTTCTACTTTAAACCCATTTTTGACCCAAATATTTTGACTCCCACTTTTGCCCATTTTCCCCCATAATCTTCACATTCTTTTACCAAAGATGTCATTTTTTCTCACCAAAAATGGACTTTTATGACCAAAAAACAGTATTTTTGCACAAAAGTCGCCCCTTTTGCCTCTTTTTGCACCATTTCCCCTCAAATTTAAGCAATATTTGACCACTTATGGGCATTCCCCCCATCTCTCCACCTCACTACGATGAACCCAAATCCATTCTTTTTTCTCACCATTTAATCCAAATTTTTGCGGATTTGGGGGAATTTTTCAAAGTTTTTGTTAATTTTTCCCTTTCCTTGCCATTTTTCATCCAATTTTTGCCAAAATCCATCACTTTTCTCTCCCAATTTTGACCACGCACCCCAAAAAATCCAAGAAATTTTTGAATTTGAAAATTTAAGAAAAATCTTAAATTTCAAGTAATTTTTAAAAACTTTTGAAACTTTTTGGATTTTTTTTTCCCAAAATTTGACTTTTTAGCCCCAAAAGATTTGTGAGGGGAAGCCCCAGTCTAGAATCACAGTGGTTATCCTGGTCGTATTGAGCACTGGGGCCTTGGAGCTGTCGTCACCGTCTCCTCCAGTAAGTCCTCGTCACCGTCATCACACCGGGACCAATTTTGGCCTTTGCAACAAAATTTCACCCTCCTAGGGTGGGGGCAGGTGGGGAAGGGTATTAGGGTCTACCTCCCCCCCCCCAAAATCCCATCCTCGAGGCTGTCGTTGGGTCAAAATTTGGGGTTTTTGGAGGGGGGGAAATTCAATTTTTAGTTGAGAAATTTGATTTTTGGGGAGAATCTGGGGAATCTTTTAGAATTTCAGGGGTTTTTCATTAGGACAGGTCAATCTGCACAACAAAAAATGTCAATTTTTAGGGTGTTTTGTGTATTTCCAACCTTAAAAAATCACGTTAAGAAAATTTAATGGAAGAAAAAGGGGAAAAAAGTTGAATTTGTGGAATTTGGAATTTTTTTTCTGGCAGAATAAAAGTTTTGGTGAATTTAGTTTTGTTTTTTTTTTTTAGGGGAAAAATGGAATTTATGGAGTAATATTTTCCAAAAAATGAAATTTTAAGGATTTATTGGGGGTGAAAAATAATCCATAGGCGAGTTGCTGTCGGAATATTGAATCTTGGGGGAATTAAATGGGAAAATTGTTCTAGTTTGGGGTAAGATTAAAATCAAGTGTGAGAAGAGGCGAGGGGTGGGGGGAAGAAGAAGTGTTGAGATCTGGGGAAGGAAAGCAGCTTGTGAGGAACTGACCAGAACCCCACTGCCCATTCCCTGCCCCTCCCAGTGCCATGTTGGGGGGGAAGAAGGGAGTAAACTTGTGATGAGGTTTCATTCCATTAAGAAGGGAGGGGTGGGGGGAAGGTGCTTTAAGACCTGGCCATGCTTCTTATTACCTGACTCTGGTGTCACTGGGTGTGTGGCTGTAGTGTAATAAATCCCTTTTCTTTCTTTTACTCTGTGCTGAGGCTGTTTTGCCCGTTGCACTAATTGCAGAGGGATCCCTCTGGCCTTAGCTTGGATCCTGACCCTCCCCATATCCATTTTCTCCCCTTATCGGCTGAGAAGGGGAGTGAGTGAGTGGTTTGGTGGGCATTGGGCCTCCAGCCAGGGCCAAACTCCCACACCCACAAAAATTAGCATTTTTGACCCCAAATTGGGGAATTTCCATTTTTTTAACCATTTTAACCAAAGATTTAAACTCTTCCCCACCTTTGAGCCATTTTGCCCCAAATCTACACATTCTTTTACCATTTATGCTGCATTTCCCTCCCCCCCAAAATTTTGCCTTTGTGTGCCTCAAATTGTCACTTTTTGCCTACACATTGCCCTTTTTTACCTCTTTTGCTCCAAATATAGGCATTTTTCTGCCTAAAATTGCAATTTACGACAAAAAATTGGGGAATTTTCTACTTGAAACCCCTTTTTGACCTAAATATTCCAACTCTTTTCCCACTTTTTCCCCATTTCCCCCCCAAATCTTCACATTTTTTATGAATCGTGTCATCTTTTGCCCCAAAGATGGCCTTTTATTACCAAAAATCAGCATTTTCACCCCAAAGTCGCTCCTTTTGCCTCTTTTTGCCTCATTTCCCCCAAATTTGGTCAACTTTTGACCATTTTAGACCATTCCCCCCCATCTCTCCACCTCACAACGATGAACCCAAATCCATCCAGTTTCCCCTTTTTATCCCAATTTTCGCTAATTTTTGTTAATTTTTCCCATTTCTTGTGATTTTTCACCAAATTTTTGCCCAAATCCATCACGTTTCTCTCCCAATTTCCACCATGCACCCTCAGAAATCCAAGACATTTTTGAAAGAATTTAAAGATGAAGAAAAATCTTAAAATTTAAAAGAATTTTTAAAAGTTTTAAATTTTTAATTTTTTTTCCCAAAATTTGACTTTTTAACCACAAAAACTTTGGGAAGGAAAGCACTGGGCGAGAATCACAGTGTTTATCCTGGTCTTATTGATCACTGGGGCACTGGGACTGTTGTCACCGTCTCCTCTGGTAAGTCCTCGTGACCATCATCTCGCAGGGACTAACTTTGGAGGATTTTGCCCCAAAATTTAATCCTCCTAGAGCAGCAGCGTATGGAGGAGGGGATGAGGGTTGACCCCACCCCTTCAAAATTTCCACCCTGGAGGCTGTCATTGGGTCAAAATGTAGGGGTTTGGGGCAGGGGGATTAACATTTGATTTTGGGGGAGAATTTGGGGGAATTTTGGGGGGTTTATAATTAGGATGGGGCACTCTGCCAGGCCAAAAATCACAGAATCGTAGGGGTTGGAAGGGACCTCGAGAGATCATCGGGTCCAACCCCCCTGCCAAAGCAGCTCCCCAGCTCATATTGCACAGATAGGCGTCCAGATGAGTCTTCAATCTCTCCAGAGATGGAGACTCCACACCCCCTGGGCAGCCTGTCCCAGGGCTCCCTCATCCTCACTGTGTAAAAATTATTCCTCACGTTGGTGTGGAACTTCCTATGCTCTGACTTGAAGACATTGCCCCTTGTCCTGTCCCCACAGACACTGAAAAGGGGTTGGCCATTTCCCCCTGCATCCCATACTTCAGATATTTATAAACATTAATAAGGTCCCCATTTAGTCTTCTTCTCTCCAGGCTGAACAGCCCCAGCTCACTCAGCCTTTCCTCATAGGGAAGATGCTCCAGGCCCTTAATCATCTCCATAGCCTCCTCTGGAGTCTCTCCAGGGGATCCATGGCTTTTTTATACCAGGGAGCCCAGAACTGGACACAACACTCCAGGTGGGGCCTGACCAGGGCAGAGTAGAGGGGAAGATCACCTCCTTCAACCAGCTGGCCACACTCCTCCTGATGCACCCCAGGATCCCATTGGCTCTCTTAGCCACAAGGGTACACTGCTGGCTCATAGCCAACCTGTCATCAACCAGGACAGAATCAAAGAAGCACAAATTTGGAAAAGACCTTTAAAGATCATCAAGTCCAACCATTCTCATAAGAATGTAAACCATATCCCTAAGTACCCCATCTACAGTTTTTTTGAAAACATCCATGGAAGGTGACTCAGCCCCTCCCTGGGCAGCCTGTTCCATCCCTGACAACTCTTTCAGTAAAAACCTTTTTTCTAATGTCCAATCTAAACCTGCTGCAGATCATCAGGATCATAGTAATTCATCTTTCACACAGCTAATTCCTTCAAATACTGCATACTCTGCTCTGTGGTCATCCACTTGCCTGGCCAACACCTGACATATTCACTTAAGGGGCGTCTTTCCCCCACACTTAACAGAAGTTGCCTCCAGAGGCTGAGGGCTCGAGACTTCTTTCCAATCGCCTTGTCAATGACTCCTTCTCTGGACAGGGATCCCAGCTGCTTGGCCTCCCTGCCTTCTAATTCCAGGCTGTGTTCCCCATTGTCCCAGCATCGGAGTAGCCAGGTGATGATGTGCTCCCCTGGAAGGCAGCTGAAATCTTTTCTCATGTCTCCCAGCTCACTCATGTACAAGGGTCAGGTTATAATGCTCACTCCTGGAGGAGAAACAGACAGACCCTCTGTCAGTTTACTGACAAAATCACTGTGAAAAAATGATAACAGCACACTGCAAACTACACTCACATGCAGTGATAACACAGAGTACTTCACTGACCAAAGGATAACAAGGTACTGCACAATGCAAGGACCCACCAAACGCCTCAGCCACACTCAGACTGCCCTTAAGGAACCTAGGAGTGCCCCTCCCCAACCAGACCCTTTGATCGAGGAGAGATGACAGGTGGTGTGGAAAGCAGCCTGGACTAACTCTGGTCACCTCTGCTAACTAAGGTCAACTCTGCTGGCTAACTGGGGAGGTTAACTCTTGCCTGACCAGAAATAAGACAGCTGTGCATTTAATCTACCCTCTCTGTCACATATTTCTACCTCTCCAAAGTCAATTGACTGTGTCTGAAATCATCGTTCCAACAGTGGATCTGCACACCAGTGCTTGTGATTGCTCTATAGACTTCCCTTCCCCTTGGACCATTCAGACACCTCTCAACCATCCAGCTGCTGCTCTGAGTTTCAGGCAGTTAAACCCTTGCCTTTCTGGCAGTTGTCTGACTCATTCTGTCTTTAGCCAGCTCTTGAGTTGCAGTGATTTGACAGTCTCCTTCCTCACTAGAACATCTCTCACATGGTTAAGCTTTATGGAAGGTGAACCTCATTGGTGGTAGATTGCACTTGGCATAGAGTGAGGAGTGTTTCATTTAATGGTGAATCTTGCCATATTTCTTTTGTTGTGAAAATAACTCCCTCTCTGGTGCCTGTGTGCAGCCAGTTCTCTAAGGAAAGCAGGGGAGCTGGTACAGAGGGGCTGTAACACCCCACTGTGGAGTGCAGCAGAGAGACCTGATGTAAGGACAAGGGATGCAAGTCCCAGGTGTCTGATGAGAGTCATGGTGGATGTGTGGAGATGCACAGCAAGGCTGTCCCCACTGTGTCAGACCTCAAGGGACCCTTTCTCGGACCAGTGCAGACCTCCTTAGGAGGCACCCTAGATCAATCTCAGTCAGAGGTTATCACCGCTCCTCTGAAGTGAAAATAATAACCTACACCCTTAAAAATAAATCAGTTTCACTAGGAGCTCCCTTTGAAACTGCTTCAATGATCTGTACATTTCTCAAAGTGTTGAAGATACTTACACAAAGAGACATAGCTCGTTAGGGCTTGACTTTTCTTTTTAATGAGCCCTGGGGTGCATTTGGTGCTGAGCCCTTGAAGCTCAGGTACTGAGAGGAAATTACACAAAAAACTCAATGTAAAAAGCCAAAGTACCCTGAAGTATTAATGAGTCCCACTGAGAGCCATTGCTGGCTGAGCCTCCCCAGGGACTAGTTAGAACAGGTAATTGGAGGCCATGTTGGCTGGTAGGCAAAGGCAATGTACAAGCAGCTGAGATGCTGAGAAAGCCCTGGGTGTGTTTGATGAAGCAGAAAGGCCAAGCCCTGACCCCCAGCCCTAGAAAGACAGGTCCTGTCCCTCTGGCATTGGTCAGGGCTCTTCCTGGGAGAGCACAACATGGGGTGTGTAATGATGATGGAAAGGATAACAGGATGAGAGTACCCAGACTTACAAGGAGTGTGTTAGGAGACACCAAGCCCATTACCCCAGTTCCTTAGGAAAATGTTTCTCCTCATTGTAGGTCCAAAGCCCAGCTCCATGGTAAAGAAAGAAAGACCAGGGAGACCCTCCATCCCCTATGAGATTCAGGAGGAAACATTGTCAAAAGATGAGGACAAGGCTGAGGTGCTTAATGAAATCTTTGCCACTGTCTTTAGTAATACGACCAGTTGTACAGGGAGAATCCAGTTCCCTGAGCCAGGAGACAGGGACAAGGAACAGAATGAGCCCACCTAAGTCCAGGAGGAGTTGGTCCTGCTGCTGCACCACAGAGATGTGCACAGATCTGTGGGGCTGAAGGGGATGCACCCAAGGGTGCTGAAAGAGTTGGCAAGAGGGGTTCACCAAGGCTCTTTCCATCAGTCCTGGCTGACTGGAGAGGTACCAGCAGATTGGAAATCAGTCAACATAACCCCCTATATAAGAAGGGACAGAAGGATGATAAGAGAAATTAGAGGCCTGATAGTTGGACTTCAGTCCTGGAGTAGCTGATGGAGCAGATCATCCTGAGTACCATATGTGGTATATGCAGGACACCCAGGTGATCAGGCCCAGTCAGCTTTGGTTCATAATGGCAGCTCCTGTTTTACCAACCAGATCTCCCTCTATGACAGGGTGACCTGCTTCTGGGAAAAGGGAAGGGCTCTGGATGTTGTCTACCTTGACTTTAGCAAGGCCTTGGATATAGTTTCCCACCACCTTCTCCTGGAGAAGCTCACTGCTTGTGGCTTGGAAACTGTGGTGGTTCAGCCCCAAAAAATGGCTGAGCACCACACGCTGCACGCTCACTCCTGGAGGAGAAACAGACAGAGCCTCTGTGGGTTGGGATAAGGACGGGTTACTGACAAAAGCACCATGAAAGGGGAACAATATCAGCCCAAATAGCACTCACAGCCAGTGATAGCACAGAGTACCTTACAAACCCAACAATAAAAGAGAGCAGTACAATGCCAGGACCACCCCTCCCCAACCAGCCCCTTTGACAAGGAAAATATGTCAGTGTCCTGGTTTTAGCTGGGATGGAGTTAAGTTCTTTTCTAATAGTGGATAGAATGCCGTGTTTGGGAGTTGGGATGAGAGCAGTGCTGATAACACCATGATGTTTCTAGTTGTTTCCAAGCTTTCAAGGACTTTTCATTTGTTCATATTTCTTTACTAAGGAGAAGGAATGGGACACAGCCAGGACAGGTGACCTGAACTGGCCAAAGGGGTTATTCCATACCAATTACTTCATGCTCAGAATAAAAGGGGTGGCTGGTGGAAGGAGGAGGAGGCATCTCCAGGACATGAGTTTTTGGGGATGGTCCAGTTTTCAGGATGGCTCTGGGCTGCACAGCCCGAGTTGTGGGTTTGGTCGCCGAAGGAAGAGAGCTCAGGCAAGGGAGACCCGGCGGTGGAGCCCTCTGAAAAGCGGCAACCCCCGAGCATTGATCCTCGAGGGCAAATAAAAGAAGGAGAGGAGAAAAGGAGAGACCCCGTGACGCACCCGGCGGCAGCCATTGCCTCTCGCTGTGACTGCACGTCGGCGTGACTCCTCGGGGGCGGAGCTTAGCGCGGCAGCTGCAATCCGACTCCCTACAAGAGGCGCCTCTGGGAGCGCCAGCGACCAGGAGCGCGGCGACCAGGACTGGCAAACAGGGAATGGCGCGTCAGAAGGGCGTGGCGCGGCAGTTCGCGCAGCAGTTCGCGCAGGCAGGGCAAGCAGGCAGGGTGAGCCTTCCCTCCTAGCTCAGAGGGGAAATTGAGCGCACCAGCTCAGAGTACACAGGTTGAGCCAAGGACTCCCTGTTTCTTGTGTTCAGACATTTGGACCATGGTGTCCACCAGGCGGAGACCTTCCCCCTACAAATCTGGGGCAACCCCAATGAGGGATGTGCCTAAGGACACCTCGGTCCAGGTCACTGGCTGCAGGGAATGTTTGAGTCTGCTGCTGCCAAGCAAAAGTGGCAAGGGCCTCACCTGTGTGAGGTGTGAGCAGGTGGATGACCTCCTCTGCTTAGTTGCCAATCTTGAGGATGAGCTTGAAAGGCTGAAAGCCATTCGGGGAAGGGAGCTCAGCCTTGTTGTGGAGCTTAGGGAGGAGATAGATAGACTACGGACCATCAGAGAATGCGAGCGGGAGATAGACTGGTGGAGCAACTCTCTGCGAGAAAGGCGCAGAGATTGCACTTCCCAGACTAAGGGAGTATTGGGAGAAATGGCCCCTCTCTCTCACCATAGTCCAGCAGGGAGAGACAGCTTGAGAGGAGAGGAGGAATGGCAGCAGGTCTCAGCCCGGCGTTGCAGGCGACCCCCATCCCGACCTACCTCGGTTCCCCTAGTCCCTCTCTGTAACAGGTATGAAGCCCTGAAACCAGAGGGAGACGTGAGTGATGATGGCATGGGAGCGCTGCCGTCAAGCTTGCCCAAGGTAAGGCAGACGGCTCCACGTTTGAAGACTGCTTCCTCCAGGAAAGAAAGGAGGGTGATAGTTGTGGGCGACTCTCTTCTGAGAGGAACAGAGGGCCCAATATGTCGGCCTGACCCTACCCATAGGGAGGTGTGTTGCCTTCCCGGGGCACGGATCAGGGATATTTCTAGAAAACTCCTCAGCCTTATCCGCCCCTCCAATTACTACCCTTTATTGGTAGTTCAGACTGGCAGTGATGGGTTTGCTGATAGAAGCCTGAGGATTATAAAAAATGATTTTAGGAAGCTGGGGAAGTTAGTCGATGGAGCGGGCATACAAGTTGTGTTTGCCAGTATTCCTTTGGTGGCAGGGGCAAACACTGAGATAAGCAGAAAAGGCCATCTTATAAATGCATGGCTGAGAGGCTGGTGCAAACACAAAAATTTTGGATTCTTTGATCACGGGGCGGTCTACTCGGCACCTGGCCTGAGGACAGCTGATGGGAATTGCCTGTCTCCGAAAGGGAAACGGATACTTGCCTAGGAGCTGGCAGGACTTGTAGAAAGGGCTTTAAACTAGATAGGAAGGGGGAAGGGGATAAAGCCAGGTCTGCTAGAGATCGGCCTGGGGAAGTGGTATTGGGATTAGGAGAGAGGCAAGGGGCTCAGCTGAGGTGCGTCTACACTAACGCACGCAGCATGGGCAACAAGCAAGAAGAGTTGGAAGCCATAATGCGGCAGGCAAACTATGACCTGGTTGCCATAACAGAAACATGGTGGGATTGCTCCCATGACTGGAGTGCTGCAATGGATGGCTACAAACTCTTCAGGAGAGACAGGCAAGGAAGGAGGGGTGGTGGTGTGGCTCTATAAGTTAGGGAATCCTTTTCTGCCACTGAGATTGTGACTAGGGATGATAACATTGAATCCCTATGGGTAAAGATCAGAGGAAGGGCTGACAAGGCAGACATCCTGGTGGGCGTCTGTTATAGACCGCCAAACCAGGATGAAGAGACAGATGAGGTGTTCTACAAGCAGCTGGCACGAGCTGCACGGTCATCAGCCCTTGTGCTCATGGGGGACTTCAACTTCCCTGACATATGCTGGGAGTACAGCACAGCACAGAAGAAGCAGTCTAGGAGGTTTTTGGAGTGCACAGAGGATGCATTCCTGATGCAGCTGGTCAGAGAGCCCACAAGAGGAACTGCCCCGCTAGACCTGCTGTTCGTGAACAGGGAAGGTCTGGTAGGAGATGTGAAGGTTGGGGGCTGCCTTGGACAGAGTGACCATGAAATGATACATTTCTCAATTCATGGTGGAGCTTGGAGGGGGAATAGTAAAACTGCTACCTTGGACTTTCAGAGGGCAGACTTTGATTTGTTCAAGAGACTGGTAGGGGGAGTCCCTTGGCATTCAGTCTTAGCGAACAAAGGGGTACAAGAGAGCTGGTTGCTCTTCAAGAAGGAAGTCTTAAGGGCGCAGGAGCAGGCGGTCCCCCTGAGCCGCAAAATGAGCCGGCGGGGAAGAAGACCAGCGTGGATGAATAGGGAGTTACTCTTGAGGCTCCGTGAGAAAAAGAGAATCTACCGCCTGTGGAAAGAGGGACGGGTAACTGAGAATGAATTCAAGGAAGTTGTCAGGATGTGTAGAGGTGAAATCAGAAAGGCAAAAGCCCAGCTTGAATTTAACCTGGCCGCTGGGGTGAAAAAGAATAATAAACTATTTTATAAGTACATTAACAGTAAGAGGAGGACAAAGGAGAATATCCACTCTTTACTGGATGAGGCTGGGAATGTGATCACTGAGGATAAGGAAAAGGCGGAGGTTCTGAATGCCTTCTTTACGTCTGTCTTTAAAGGTCAAACAGATCCTCAGGGTACCCCTCTCTCTGACCTGGTAGTCTCAGCTGGGGAGCATGCTAACTCCCCTGTGATTCTGGAAGAAACAGTCAGAGACTTCCTACTCCAACTGGACTGCCACAAGTCCATGGGGCCGGATGAGATCCACCCGAGAGTGCTGAGGGAACTGGCAGAGGTGGTAGCCGAGCCGCTTTCCATTATCTATCAGTCCTCCTTGCTGACTGGTGAGGTCCCAGAAGACTGGAGGCTTGCCAATGTGACTCCCATTTACAAGAAAGGTTGTAAGGAGGATCCGGGGAACTACAGGCCTGTTAGCCTGACCTCGGTTCCAGGGAAGGTTATGGAACAGATAGTCTTGAGGGAGATCATGCGGTATGTGCGGGATGGCCGGGGGATCAGGCCTAGCCAGCATGGGTTCATGAAGGGCAGGTCCTGTTTGACCAACCTGATCTCCTTCTATGATCTAGTGACCCATCTGCTGGATGAGGGAAAGGCTGTTGATGTGGTCTACCTAGACTTCAGCAAAGCCTTTGACACTGTCTCCCACAGTATTCTCCTGCAGAAGCTGGCAGCCCGTGGCTTGGATGGGTACACCCTCGGCTGGGTAAGGAGCTGGCTGGAGGGCCGGGCTCAGAGAGTGGTAGTAAATGGAGTTAAATCCAGCTGGCGACCGGTCACGAGTGGTGTTCCCCAGGGGTCGGTGCTGGGGCCTGTCCTCTTCAATATCTTTATTGATGACCTAGATGAGGGCATTGAGTGCACCCTCAGTAAGTTTGCAGATGACACTAAATTGGCTGGGAGTGTGGATCTGCCTGGGGGTAGCGAGGCCCTACAGAGGGATCTGGACAGGCTGGAGAGCTGGGCTGAAGCCAATGGCATGAGGTTCAACAAGAGCAAATGCCGAGTCCTGCACTTTGGCCACAACAACCCCAGGCAGCGCTATAGGCTTGGGGCGGAGTGGCTGGAGGACTGTGTGGAGGAAATGGACCTGGGGGTGCTGATTGATGCACGGCTGAACATGAGCCGACAGTGTGCGCGGGTGGCCAAGAAGGCCAACGGCATCCTGGCTTGCATCAAAAATAGTGTTACTAGTAGGAGCAGGGAGGTAATTGTCCCCCTGTACTCAGCACTTGTGAGGCCGCATCTCGAGTACTGTGTTCAGTTTTGGGCCCCTCACTACAGGAAAGACATTGAGGCTCTGGAACGCGTTCAGAGGAGGGCTACTAAGCTGGTGAGGGGTCTGGAACACAGGCCTTACGAGGAGCGTCTGAGGAAGCTGGGATTGTTCAGCCTGGAGAAGAGGAGGCTTAGGGGAGACCTTATAGCTCTCTATAACTTCCTGAAGGGAGGTTGTAGTGAGCTGGGGGTCGGCCTCTTCTCCCGTGTAGGCAGTGACAGAACTAGAGGGAATGGTAGCAAGCTGCGCCAGGGGAGATTCAGGCTCGACATTAGGAAGCACTACTTCTCAGAAAGGGTAGTCAGGCACTGGAATGCACTGCCCAGGGAGGTGGTGGAGTCACCAACCCTGGGGGTGTTCAAGGAAAGACTGGATGTTGTATTGAGGGATATGGTTTAGTGGGAGCTAGTAGTAATAGGTGAATGGTTGGACTGGATGATCTTCTAGGTCTTTTCCAACCTTGATGATTCTGTGATTCTGTGATTCTGATTCTGTGAAGTAAGCAGATTGTGAGCTAAGGGGTATGACAGATGTGAGGTAAAGAGTTTGAATGATAAATTGTGAGGTAAGGGGGTTGTGAGGTAAGGAGACTGATAGATTGTGAAGTAAGGAAATTGACTGGTGAGATTGTGAGGTAAGTAGATTGAAAGAGAGATAGATTGTGAGGTAAGGGAATTTTGACGCAAGGGATTGTGAGGTAAGGGGATTGAGAGGTAATGGGATTGACTGATAGATAGATTGTGAGGTAAGGAGATTTACTGATAGGCTGTGATATAAGGAGATTTACTGATAGATTGTGAGGAAAAGAGATTGACTGATAAATAGTGAGTTAAGGAGATAGATGGATAAATTGTGAGGTAAGGGGATTATGAGGCAAGGAGATTGTGAAGCAATGTAATGGTGAGGAAATGGATAAACTGATAGATTGTGTGGTAAGGGCATTGACTGATTGTGTGGTAAGGGGACTGACTGACTTCATTGATTGTGAGGTAAGGGCATTGTGAGGTAAGGGGAATGACAGATAATTTGTGTGGTCAGGAGATTGATAGATTGTGAGATAAGGAGATTTACTTATATAGAGATTGTGAGGAAAGGAGATGGAGTGACACATACATTGTGAGGTAAGGAGATTGGCTGATGTATAGGTTATGAGGTAAGGAGATTGATTGTGAGGTCAGGAGATTGATCGATAGATTGTGAGGTAGGGGATTGTGAGGCAAGGGCATTTAATGGTATATATGTTGTGAGATAAGGGGATAAACTGATAGATTGTAAGGTAAGAAGATTGACAGATAGTGAGGTAAGGAGATTGACAGATAGATTGTGATGTAAGGGGATTGTGAGGTAAGGAGATTGTGAAGCAAGGGGATAGACTGATACATGGTAAGGTAAGGGGATTGACTGCTAGACTGATATATTGTGAGGTAGGGAGATTGAGTAATAGATAGTTTGTGAGATAAGGAAATTGGCTGATGGATTGTGAGGTAAGGGGAATGTGATGTAAGAGGATTGTGATTTAAGAGGATTGTAGGGGAAGGAGATAGTAAGGCAAGGAGATTGTGAAGTGAGGAGATTCTGAGGCAAGGGGATAGACTGATAAATTTTGAGGAAAGGAGATTTACTGATGCATTTTGAAATAAAGGGATTTTGAGATAAGGGGATTGTGAAGCAAGGAGGTTTTGCGGCGAGGGGATATACTGATAGAGATTGATGTAAGGAATTTGACTGATAGACTGTGAGTAAAGGAGATTGACTGATAGATTTTGAGGTAAAAAGATTGACTGATAGATTTTGAGGTAAAAAGATTGACTGATAGATAGATAGTGAGGTAAGAAGATTGACAGATAGATAGATTGTGAGGTAAGAAGATTGACAGATAGATAGATTGTGAGGTAAGGGGATTGTGAGGTAAGGAGATTGTGAGGCAAGGGGATAGACTGATAGATGTTGAGGTATGGGGATTGACTGATAGATTGATACATTGTGAGGTGAGGACATTGAGTAATAGATAGATTGTGAGGTAAGGAAATTAGCTGATGGATTGTGAGGTAAGGGGATTGTGATGTAAGGGGATTGTGAGTTAAGAGGATTGTGGGAGAAGGAGATAGTAAGGGAAGGAGATTGTGAAGCGAGGAGATTCTGAGGCAAGGGGATAGACTGATAGATTGTGAGGAAAGGAGAATGACTGATAGATTGATTGTGAAGTAAGGGGATTGTTAGGTATGGGGATTGTGGGGTAACTGGATTGACTGATATCACAGAATCACAGAATCACAGGGGTTGGAAGGGACCTCGAGAGATCACCAGGTCCAACCCCCCTGCCAAAGCAGCTCCCCAGCTCATATTGCACAGATAGGCGTCCAGACGAGTCTTGAATACCTCCAGAGAAGGAGACTCCACCACCTCCCTGGGCAGCCTGTCCCAGGGCTCTGTCATCTTCACTGTGTAAAAGTTCTTCCACATGTTGGTGCGGAACTTCCTGTGCTCCAACTTGCAGCCATTGCCCCTTGTCCTGTCTCCACAGATGACTGAAAAGGGGTTGGCCAATTCCCCCTGCATCCCATAGTTAAGATATTTATAAACATTAATTAGGTCCCCCCTCAGTCTTCTTTTCTCCAGGCTGAACAGCCCCAGCTCACTCAGCCTTTCCTCATATGAGAGATGTTTCAGGCCCTTCATCATCTTCGTAGCCTGTAGAGAGCTTTGTGGAATCATGGCTGGTGGCCAAAGGCCATGAGCTTGGTACAGTGACATTGGTCAAGCAGTAAGGGCGTGAGAAACGTGGTGGATGTAACAAAGACGTTATATCTTTAAGATAGTAAAGTATGATAAAGAGGAACTAAGCAAGGGGGAAGACGCCATAGGCATTCGGAGTATGTGCCAATATGGGCAGAGATGTTCTTTTATCTTGGACCAATGATGAGCTCAATCTTTGCAATATGCATAAGCTCATTATTGTAACCATAACAGTGCGATGTGTAACCGAATAGAGCTGAGGCTTGCTGGACATCATCGGGTGTGGCTGTCTCCCTGTCAATTTTCCACAAAATGGTGACCCCGACGTGATACACTGGAGGCTCGTCCGGGATCGACATCAGCACCGTGAGGGGCTCCTGCCGCCGAAGGACGGGGAGACGCGTCCTGTTGGTTTCAACGGTCTCGTGTATCGTCGACAGGATTCCCGGTGGGGCAGTGACTAGGTTCTGAGACAGTTTGGGGGCCCGACGTGATACTGGGAAAAGCGCCGTGATACTGGGGAGCGCCGTGATACTGGGGAGCGCCGGGATTAAAGCGCCGTGATTACAAGGAGCGAAGAAAACGTCCTTATCACGACCCACGGTGGAACGACGGAGGGTGTGTGGGTCCTAAGCAGCAGGACGGCAAATAAGCACGCTGACAAGAGAGTGTGCCGTGCCCTAGGTGATCACACCAGTGAGCCTGGCCGCTACGTGCTACCGGACCTGATAAAGCTGCAACAGCGCTGACGTTATAATGGACAGGCAAGTAGCATATGATTTATTTACTGCATTTTTACAGAAGCGACAGGTCAAAGGCATGAGGAATTGCCCGGACCATTAGAATACGGGTATGCAAAGGGAATGTTTCTTAACCCAGAGCTGGAGCAGAGACTGGGCCTGCCCAGACCCCCATGGCCGCCCAGCAGCCTCTGGCCTACAGCTCCCACCATGCACCAGGAACCACCATGGCCGCCCAGCAGCCTCTGGCCTACAGCTCCCACCGTGCACCAGGAAGCTGCTTCCTGCACTGGGACCATTAAGACACAACATCCCCCAGGCCGCTCCCGCCCCTGCAGGCCCCATGGCTGCCTCCCCGGGGCTGCCTCTGCCCAAGAGGGACAGAGGGACAGCAGAGGGACAGAGGGACGGTGGGAAAGGGGGGCAGGGAGCAGAGGGAGGGAGAAGCTGGGAGAGATGGCAGCAGAGGCAGAGATCAGAAAGGAGACGGAGGGGCAGGGGAGGGAAGGTGCCCAAAGGAAACTGGTGCTGAGCAGCAGCCCAGAGGAGCAGCAGGGCCGGGAGGAGGGCAGAGGGACCGGGCGACACAGGCTGGGGATGGGAGCAGGATGGGGGGACACGGAGAGAGAAGAGGCAGAAGGGAGCAGAAAGGATCAACAGGAAACAGAGAAGGGCAGGGAGTGGGAGAGAGATGTGTGGAGAGAGGGAATCATATAATCATAGAATGGTCTGGGTCGGAAGGGACCCCAAGTGTCACAGAGCTCCAACCCGCCTGCCACAGGCAGGGCCACCAACCTCCAGGCCTGGAGCTACACAAGGTCACCCAGGGCCCCATCCAACCTGGCCTTGAACCCCCCTGGTTTGGGGCAACCACCCCCTCTCTGGACAGCCTGTTCCAGCCCCTCACCACTCTCTCTCTTTAAAGAACGATCCCCTAGTATCTCATCTAACCCTTCCCTCATTCAGCTTCACTGCACCCCCCTTGTCCTGCCAGTCTCTGCCCTTTAACAAGCTGATTCCCCTCCTGTTCCTCTGCTCCCTTCAGGGACAGGAAGGCTGCAAGGAGGTCCCCCCACAGCCTCCTCTTCTCTAGGCTGAACAAGCCCAGCTCCTTCAGCCTCTCTTCACAGGGGAGCTGCTCCAGCCCTCTGATCATCTTCGTGGCCTGCTCTGAACCGTCTCCAGCAGTTCCCCATTTTCTTGTACTGGGAGCCCCAGCTCTGGACACAGGACTCCAGATGGGGCCTCACGAGGGCAGAGTAGAGAGCAATAACTGTCCTTCACTCTAGACAGTAGTCGCCTCCAGAGGCTGAGGGTTTCCGACTTCTTCCCAATCGCCTTGTCACTGCTTCCTTCCCTAGCGAGGGATCCCAGCTGCTTGGCCTGTTCTGCCTTCTAATTCCAGGCTGTTGGCTTAGTTATCCCATCATCGGAGCAACCAAGTGATAATGAGCTCACTTGGATGGTGGCTGTAATCTTTTCACACCTCTCCCATCTCACTCAGGGTCAGGGATTGGGTGGTTCTGCCTCATCCTCCTGTTCTCAGGATGGCCCCAGTTCATCATCATCATCCTTCACTACACAAACTGATTTCTTTGTGTCTTTCCTTATCTGTAGAGGGGCGACAGACACGGGAGTGGGTTGGGTTTTTGGATCACCTGCAGTGCCTGTCACAGGGGTAGCAGCAGTTGCAGTGCCAGTTGGTTGCAGTAGCTGCAGTATCTTCAGGTCTGTTTTCCTTCCCATTCCCCTGACAGTGCTGCCTGCCGTCAAGCAGCATTCAGTAGAGTCGCCAGGGCCCAGCACAGGGCAGTGAGACACAGTCTGTGTCTTTGGAATAACTACAGCATTTTCTTTTTCAGATATGCAGTCACTTGATCAGGGTCCTGTAGCTGTTCATGAGTGAAGTTCCAAACCACTGGGTGTGAGAAAGTCCCTAGGTACCTGCCCATGCTCTGCCACATGCCCTGCCACTCCTGTTTATCCAGCCTCGGGGAAAATCCCTGAGTGGTATGCTTAATCCTGTGCTTAATGTGAACCAAAACTGCAGAAAGCTCAGTGATAGCACAGTGCTAGTTTCAGCATCCCAGGGATATTGAAGATTTTCAAAAACTGTTATAAGAGCTGTAGTATTTAACCCAAAGGAAAAGAAAGTGGTGTAGTTATTCCCCTCTGTGCCCCCATCATACCGGCTGCCGTTTTTAACCCCTCCCCATCCAAGGAATGGACAGGACAGCAAAACCTCATACAAATCCCAGCTTTAAGCTGTGGTCATTGATGTTATCATATCACAGGCTGGTATCACAGAGTAAAGCAAAGTGCAGAAGCCCCAGCCCAGAGATGGCAAAGAACCCTGCCAGGAGTGCCTATGGCCCGCACCGGTTTGAGTCCCACAGCCATGACCTCAGCCATGTACCAAATACAACAGCATCGTGACCAGAGGCTGCTTCAATAACAGTGCTTATCACAGCTGGGTCTTCAATGCAGTCGGGTCGGTTCTGCTGTTATCCCAGCCCTCTGTGCCCCATGTTGGGTGCCAAAAAGGACTGTGGTGGTTTTGCCCCAGCCCAGAGCCGGGCAGCACGCAGCCGCTCGCTCTTTAAGAGGGGGAATTGAGGCAGGGGAAAGGGAGGGAAAAGCAAACCAGAAAAACCAAAACCTGGTGGGTTGAGATAACGATAAGGACAGTTTACTGGGAGAGCAGAGAGGTAAGATGCAATAACCGGGCTTTACCCCAAAATACACAAAACTGGTGACACACGATGCGGTTTCTCCCCGAACCGCACAGCTCAGGCCATACAGCTCAGAGCCTTCCCAAAACCCCACCATCCCCAAAAACACACGTTCTGGAGCTGAGTGCTCCTCCCCCCACCAGCCCCCCTTTAAGCTGAGCATGACAGAATTGGCATGGAATACCCTCTGTGGGCAGTTTGGGTCACCTGTCCTGGCTGTGTCCCCTCCCAGCTCCCTGGGTGCCCCCCGCACCTTTGTTAGCAGGGCAGCATGAACAACTGAGAGTCCTTGACTGCTTGGCCACAGCTAAACCATCCCTGTGTTACCAGCACTGCTCTCATCCAGACTCCCAAACACGGCACTGCACCCTCTGCTAGAAAGAAAACCAACCCTATCCTGGCTGAAACCAGGACAAAGAGCTACACACAGGACACTGAGGCAGCTTAGGATGACTGGAATGTATTGTTTGAAAACAATGGGATCAGCTGTGATTACACAGCTGTGAATACTGTATCATCAATCCTATTCCTTCATCATTAACTAACTCTAATGTACTATTTGTACTGAATTCTATTTCACTTTAACAAGGGACACCCACTGAGTGTGAGGAGTGCACGAGGACAGGCAGCTCTACTGTGGACATCTCTCAGCACCCATCTCATTGAACCAGGTCAAACCACTGTGAAAAGCACTTTGTGAAACTCCATCAACCTTCCTGAACTCGAGTTAGTATTTTACCCCATCACAGCATAGTGCTGGTTCTTTCTTTTGAGTGAGGTGCATTCTACTCATGTGCAACCCCTACACGGTCCTGGGCAGGAAGGGTTTGGGGGCAGGCATGGGGCTCTCTATACCACAACCATTTTTCCTTTTTTTACTGATACTGCTTTGCTTAATGCTACTTAGTATCCTGCTCCCAAATACAAAAGCAATGAAGAGAAGAAAAGAACCTAGAGGAAAGAAATGTAAAGGGAAAAATGAAATGTGTTACCACGTATTTCATCTTTTACATTTCCTTACACTTTTCTTTAAATGTTTCTGTCTGTTTTGGAATTTGTTGTTGATTTTAATTTTTGAAACAGGAAACTGTTCTCCAGCTCTAGGGTGTCCTGGTTTCAGCAGGAACAAAGTCAGTTTGCTTTGTAGTAGTTGTGTACTATTCTCTTTGTTATTTAGGATGAGAGCAATGTTGAGAACACATTGATATTGGCCATTTTTTTCTCTCTCTTAAGGCAAAACCAAGCCAGAATGGGTCTTTAGACTCAGGGACTAGTTTCAAGAATCTACTTAAACTGGGTTTTGATCTTTTTGGGATTTTTGTCTTTCCAATTCACACAAGTGGTAGCAGCTTCCTCCCAGTGACACTGAACCAGAGCATCAGTAGACCGGTGAAAAGAACAAGTTCCTTCTTTAGAAGAGGTCAGATTTAAGTTAAGTTTATTTAACTACATTTATTTCAGTACATACCAGACACAACAAAAAGAACAAGAAACCCGCAACAGACAACAATGATGATAAAGAAATCAACCAACTGCTGTTGGATACCCTGGGAGTCACTTCTGAAGAGACATGGGACCTTTGAAAGAGCTGAGAAACATCCAGTGAACACCTTCCCTCACGGCTTTCTTGAGCTCTTGGTTCCTCATGCTGCAGATGAGGGGGTTCACAGCCATCACACAGTGATGCCATCAGACAGCCGTGCTCTGGGGGAGGGCAGCCTGCATCCCAGCAAGACCCCTTGGGAAAGAAGTAAATGACCCCAAAGATGGGATTTCCTGAAGGCAGAATCAGGTCATTTGTATCCTCAACTGGAGCCCAGTGACATGGACACTTCATTCCCATGGAAACATCTGCATGGCAAGACCCACAGGGCTGGGGTCTCTGAGGTGCTTCTGAAAGCCACCCACCCACCCATCCCATCACAGAATCATAGAACCATAGAATGGCATGGGTTGGAAGGGACCCCAAAGATCACAGAGTTCCAACCCCCCTGCCACAGGCAGGGCCACCAGCCTACAGGCCTGGATTACACCAGGTTGCCCAGGGCTCCATCCAACCTGGCATCTGGGGCCAAGGGGATGGTGCTGCTGAAATCCCCCAGCCCTCCCACACCCCCGGTACCACCTGGCACAGGGTTCTGGTGCCACTGCTGCATCCTGGAGGGTCTGGCACACACGGCATCTCTTCTCATTGCAGCTGACAGATGATCTCTGGCTTGACAGTGACCTGGCCTGTCCAGGGCAGACAGAGAGGCACCCTCTCCCGCACTGCTGGGATGGCAGCACAGGCCACCCCCTGCCAAGACCCAGCATCTCCCCAGCTCTGCTCCTCTGTCCTGCCTCTGCCTGGCTATGGCTTCAGCAACCCTTGAGATTGTCCAGGAGGGAGCCTTTCTTTACCAAGGGCTGGTCCCATCCCATCCCCATCCTCCCCCATCTCATCCCACCCATCGCACCCCATCCAAGCCCTAAGGCACCCCATCCCATTCCTCATCCCACCCATCCCACCCCACCCTCTCCCCCAGGCCCGCTCTCCGCAGGTCCAGCAACGGAACCGGCTACGCCAAAAGGCCCCGTCACTGGGTTCAGCAGCACCAGCAGCAGCAGATGGCCGTTCCACAAGGGGATGTGCACTTGCACCACGACCATTTAAAACTATTTTATTTAAATAAAGGTGGAGATTTCAAAAGAGGAGACTGAAAAATGAACACTTCTTGAGGAAAGGAGGAAAAAAGGAGCAGAAGCTACTTGCTGGTGGAGGGGGCTGATGCCGATCTCAGACGGACTTTCCCTACTGATTTCCATGGCTCTTAGAGCACAGCCTGTAAGGAAGCGCTAGTTTCTGCCTGGCAGCTCCCGGTTGGAGCTTAAGAGCAGCCAGCCAGGTTGCAGCCAGGAAACAATCCTGGCTGCTGCATCTCGCCCATGCAAGGACCGATGGAAAAATGAAGTGTTTCCAGCCAGGAGAAGGCAGCGGGGGCACGAGTGATCTGCCCAGAGGTACCCCAAGGAAGCCGAATATTCCCAGTCCCTGGGCAGGGCAGTAGTCAGCAGTGAGAGCTCCTCAGGCTGAAGAGAGAAACACACTGCTCCTCTGACTGCTGGAACTAAACCTGCTGGGAGGGCTCAGAGGGGTCTCTGGGAGTCGGGGTGCCCAATGCCTGGTCTCAGGGAGGCTCTGGCAACGTCTCCTTCCCCCTGCACCCGGCCTGGCTGTTCTCACTGGGAGCCCAGGCCTCAGCTCAGCTTGGCCGCAGCTGCAGCAGAGCCTGGGCCGGCCCAGACCCCCATGGCCGCCTGGCAGCCCTGTGCCCCAGAACTACAGCTCCCAGCATGCCCCGGGGCAGGCCTTGCTGCAGCCTCTGGGGACACCGTCCCCCGGCCCGGCCCAGCTCCCTCAGGCCCCATGGCTGCTCCCTGAGGCTTCCCTGGCCCTGCGCTGAGAGGGGGACAGCAGATGGGCAGAGGGCCGGAGGGACACAGCCTGGGCCAGGGGGACACAGCAAAGGCAGGGGGGAGCAGAAGGGATGGAGAGAAAAGAGAGAAGGGCAGGGAGCAGCAGAGAGACGTGTGGAGGAAGGGAAGCAGAGCAACAGGCTCTGGGACAGCCAGGGAGGGATTAGGAGGGACAGACAGGCTGCCAGGGAAAGAGAACATCAGCCAGTGTCTCTGGGGCACAGAGGGGAGGAGGAAAAGAAGAAGAAGATGAGTCAGCTGAGAGAGAAAGGGAAAGAACAAGATCCTGATGGGCTACAGACAGCGAGGGAGCAATCCCAAAGTGGGGGCAGGGATCTGGACAGAGCACCGTAGGGAGAGTCAGAAGCAGCAATTACAGGCAACGGCCCCAGTCCTTGAGCTCCTGTTTGATCAACGTTTGGAGATGTGCCATGGTCTGGAGAGCGTGCTGCAGGGAGGAGACAGCGACTGGCGAGCAAGGCTGAGACCTGCTTGAGCGCAGAGGTGGCCGCAGAGCAGCCCAGGTGAGCTGGTTCCATTGACTGTCACAGGGGACCCCCTGCTTGTGCTCATGGAGCAAAGGAGGATGTGCTGAACAGAGATGTGGATAGTATTCGACTCCCCACCCAAGTCTCACAATGGCTTTGTTTCCACACGCTGTGTCAGTCCTGCAGGGCAGGGATGGCAGGGAAGGTTTGTATTTGGACGTTTGGGATTTGGGTGGATGAGCCGTTGGTTTAGGAAATTCTTTTTTTGGCACCGAGATGGGTGCCAGTGGTTCCAGAAAGTTCCTCTCTCTTCTCCCTTTGCAAGCATCTTGGAGAAGGGCAGAATTTGGGAGGGACGCCCTTGCCAAGGGATAAATTCCAAGGGCATTGTAATGCGGGGTGGTGGCAATATCACTTGGTTCATGGTGAAGAGTGGCCTGAAAATGGGACCTTGATATATCACACTGTCTTTCCCTTCCTGTTGTTTTGTCCAAGAAAGGAGAGGTGGGAGGAGATAGCATATGTGTTGAGAAGGGATTGGAAGGTTAGAAAGAGAGATGGTTTGATGGATTTGTGAATCCCAGAAGGGCAGATAGTCTTTAACTGAGGAAAAGAAAGGAAAGGGAGAGGAGCATTTGTGTGGCAACGATTCAAAGATGAGAAAAGAGTGTGTTTGTTGTTGAAGCCTTGAAAAACTGGCATCAAAACTCACTAGCCTTGGTGACTGTTCTGCAGGTATCCTTTATTGCAGCGTTGGGCAGATGGCTTTTCTGAATGTGTGCCCCCTTTAAAGCAAAATGTCTCATCTTTATACAGATTAACTCTGCATTGTCTAAGAAAAGGCAGGGGTATGCAGATTCTTTACAGGAAGTCATTTCCATTCTCTCCTCCCAGATAGAGCATGCTCAGGGACACTCAGGGGGACTTCTGGTGGCCTTCAGGGATGAAGGCTGGATGTCTTCCTCTCGCCCAGCACATGCTCTTTACGTTTCTTCTCCATGGTTATCGGAGCTCAAAAACACATTCCTTTTTGCTGAAAACAAGATATACTCTGTCTCTTAATTGGTCGTTTGTCTCATTATTTATGACTCCCCTAACTCCTCCTGTTGCACTGTTCTGGCTCAGTTTTGTAGCTGCTTTCACGAAGCACCTCACACAGCTGCAGCCATATTCCAAAACAAATTTATTCTTCAAATACACAAATTGAAGTTATGTTAATTGTCTCAAGCTACATCTCCATCAGTCTATTCAGCATTATGATATTTCATTGAATCAGGACCAAGCAATGACTTTTTATAAGGGGGTTCAGCTCCCTGACGTTCATGTTCTGTCCCTCAGGCTCAGCTTTTTGCTGAGGAGTAGGACGGGCGCCGCTCCCGCTGGTGCCAGCGGCTCCGGCAGCAGATTTTTCTCCCCACAATCTGCACCGAGAAGGGCCCGGAGAACCGGCGGCCTGTTCCTGGTGACCCATGGCGTTCGCCAGGAAGGAAGGAGACCCGGCAGGTAAAAGGGAGCCGAATCCTTGGGGGCTTTGCCAGGAGGTTGAATTAAGGTGGCGAGGGGTCTTTCCAACCTCGGTGCGGTTCTGAGGTTTGGAGAACTGAGGAGGAGGAGGGAATTGGGGAAGGATTTTGGGTCGGGGCTGAGCTGTGCCTAAAGAAACTCGCTCAGCGTAACAGCTCTTAAAAGGGTAGACAATGGCAGGACAAGGGGGAAGGATTAAAACTAAAGGAAGGAAGGTTTAGATTAGATATTAGGGGGAAATTTTTTCCAGAGAGGTTGGTGAGGGGCTGGAACAGGCTGCCCAGAGAGGGGGTGGGTGCCCCGTCCCTGGGGTTGTTCAAGGCCAGGTTGGCTGGGGCCCTGGGCAGCCTTGTGTAGCTCCAGGCCTGGATGTTGGTGGCCCTGCCTGTGGCAGGGGGCTGGAGCTCTGTGATCTTGGGGTCCAGTCTGGGATTGTATGATTCTTGTTGTTTTACGCCGCCGAGTAGCGGTTCAGAAGCGCCTGGGAAGAACGCTGCGCGGAAAGTACTGCCGGAACCTTCCCCCGGGTCCTCGGCGAGGTGGGAGACGCAGCCAGAGATGGAAGCCCCCCCAGGTGTTCTTTGATGACATCACAGCGTTACCCCTGGTGATACCGGTCTGTGTACCGGTAACAGACTCGCAGGAGGGAAGGAGGTGAGCGGCACCTCCAGCTCTCCAGCCCTTTGGGAGAAACTCTTCCCTTAGCGACTTGGCCGGGGCTGATTCTCAGCACCGTCCCCAGCAGCGCAGAGCTGGGGCTCCTGAAGCCCCCGAACGGCGCTCAGGTAAGGCCGCCGCGAGGCTCCGCTGCAGGAACGGGTTTGGTAACGGATCCAGGGTCCGGTATCGGATCTGTCCGTGCGGGACAGATCGTGGCGTTACAGCCTGAGAGAACGCCTGCCATTGTACCGGGCAGGTTAAGGGATTTCACTACAACCTCACGCTTTCCTGGGTTCCTTTTATTCCTTTCTTCTCTCCCTGGCTACAGAAACCCCACGGAGCCCCTAACTGCACCCCACGCCTCCCTCCCCGCCCGAGTTTCGGGGGGTGGCTAACGACCCAACACCACTGGGGGTTCTCAGGGGCCTCGAACTCCCCTTGAAGCAGGAATGTGAGGGGTTATCTTTTGGAATCCTTTCTCCAGGCTATCCCAGACCAGGAGAACCAGGAGAACCAAACTCATCTGGAATCGGTTCTTCTCCCACCTCTGCCAGCAGTGATCCCAGCTGGCTCTTCAGCACAGTTTTTGGTAACAAAAATCACGATTTTTGGCAGCAGCCTGATAGAAACGGGCAGGGGGCTGTGGGGGTAATTTCTTTGCTCCCTGCTTCCTCCCACTGGCTTGTCAGCTGTAAGATTTGGGAGACCCCAGCCTAGTTGGGGAGTTGCGCCTACAAATAGGGGCCCCAAAAAAGCTTGAAACACCCCTCAAAAATAAAAGATGACGTGTTGTGTGTGAACACCACGCTGGGGTTTTGCTTCGCTGCTGGCTTTTGCAGCCCCCGCTCCATCCCCACGGCTGATTTTGGAGCTGCGCCGGGAAATGATATCCCGGCGGCCCATCTGCCGGGTCGGGGGAGACAAAGACCCAGCGATTTCCCTGAAATTCAGGGGATTCCCAGAGAAGGTCGGGGGTTTGTGGCAGCGAGGGTGAAGTAAGGATGGAGGACGGTCTCGGAAGAGCAGTTTGTATCTTTTTCCAGGCAGAATGGAGGGGGACCTTGGATCTTCTCCAGAGGAAGCCGTCAGCGTTGAGCCGTGAGTCCCCGCTGTAGCAATTAAGGAATTAAGGAGAACGGGGTGATGAGGGGACCGCGGTTTGGGGCTCCAGCGATACCCCGCGCCGGCCAGAAGGGAATCGCTGCTTTTTGTGCCGTCGCCGTTCCCAGCTCGCCTTCCTCACCTCCTCTTTTCCTCCTCCACTTCAGGCGCGTGAACATCGGGAGCCAGTTCCAAGCGGAGCTGCCGGAACTCCGGGACAGGTCGCAGGCCGACGCTGACAACCACGGGGCCACGCTGGTGTGGAAGCCGTGGGGGGACATCGAGACCAACCCCGAAACGCAGGAGACAGGTTTTTCTTTCAAGGCTTTTCCTCCTCACCCGGGTCCCATCGGTCCGTGCTCCCACCGCAGCTTCCCCGCTTTCCCTTCGCCTCCTCCGCACGCAGTCAGAGGGAAGGGGATCTCGCTCGGCTCCACTGGGACACCCAACGACAGACAACTTGGGTTTTTTCCCTGTTCCCTCAAACAGAAACTTGACCTTCCCTTGGTTCTCCTTGCCTTTGCAGTGACCCAGCTGCTCAACGTGGCCTGCTCCAGCGTCATGCCGGGGGGCGGGACAAGCCAGGAGCGAGCCTTGCACTGCCTGCACCGAGCGCAGGGCAGCGTCATGGTAAGGAACGAGAAGTTCACCTGAATAGAATGAACGGGCCAGCTCAGGCTTCCTTAGAGCCAGGGAACCCGCCCAGAGGAGTCCTCTCCTGGGGCACGGTGACGAGAGGGGATCCTGTGGCTCCCAAGTTTTCTCAGTTTCTTAAACAGAGTAAGGAAAATCCTTGTGGGGTGAGGAAATTCCTTGTGGGGTAAGGAAAGAAATCCTTCCCCTGGGCCCAGGGGATCCCAAAGCGCCAGAGCCAAAGCCGCCCTACCGTGGGCCGAGTCAAAGGTGCCGAAAGTGCCCCTGTTCCCCCTCCCATGGGGGGAATCTGACCTCTCCTCTCCTTGGGTTTTTTTCTCCCATATCAAACCCCACAGGACGCTCTGTCCATGCTGCTTTTCGAGATGCCTCGGGAGTCCGAATCCCATCCGCTGGCGGATTATCATTATACAGGTAACCGAGGAGCCCCCTTCCTTGGCCGGCACGGCCGGCGCCTCCCCTTTCCACCTTGGGCTGGAGAGGATTTGGTTGTACAAAGCCGTTCCCCTTCCCCAGGGGGCAGGGGAAGAAAGGCTTCTCTTCTCACCCCGTGACGTGACGCGCAGTTTGGCTCCGTGGGGCTTTTCTTTTAACGTGGGAACGACAACAGGCAGATAATAAACCCCGGTGCTTTCTCCTTGCTCGATTGCCAGGGTCGGATTCTTGGAGCCCTCTCGAGGAGCAGCTCTTCCAGGAGGCTTTCTGCCAGCACAGGAAGGATTTTCATCGCATTCAGAAGAAGGTAAAGCCGCCGGGGTGGGGCAGCCTAGGCTTTTAACTCAGCAAGTCGTACCTGTTCCTCTCTGTCACCCCCCCGCTGTTTGAAACCAAGAGTATTTGCACCGATGTGTAACCGCACGGGGATATTTAACAGCCCTGGTAACCAACCCCCAGAGATACCAACAGAATTAACCATCCTTCCTCTGACAGCCGGTTAGAAACACACGTTTCCGCCTGGCGGGAGAGGAAGGTCTGTTTTTGGGACTGGCCTCCTCCATTTTGGGCTGTGCCCAGGGGGAAAAGATAATCCTCTGCCCATGGTTTCGTTGCACGCCTGTGCCGAGAACCTTTCACTTATGGAATTGCTGGTACAGACTGCTGCTGCTTCTCTCCCAACAGGTTCAGACCAAGACCGTGGCGCAGTGCGTCGAGTACTATTACACCTGGAAGAGAAAAGTCAGATTCAGCCGCAGACAGCCTCAAGGTTCCAGAACAACCACCAAAAGGACCAGGGACAAAGCAGAAAACCCTGGAGCAGAGGTAGAAAAACCCTGCGAGATGCCTCTCTGCGAGGAATCCGCCCTGAGAGGGGCAGCAGGAGCTGCCGGGAGAGTTTCTGGTCCCTGATAAAACCCGCTGGCGTTGCTGACGAATTTCAGGGGCACCCGAGACCTTCCCGGCGCTCCGTAAAAGGAGCTGCCGGTTCCCCTGCTGCTCCGTGGGGATGGACAGAACCTCCCTTGGCCGGCACACGGGAGGTTGGGTTCGCAAAGGTTCCTCCTTTGCGCTGAGAACCGGGTTCCTTTCGGCACTCACCGATGCTGCCGGGGAGGAAAACGCCGCTCTGCGGATGGGAACGCCGACGGCTCGGTCCGTGTTTGCGCCCCGTCCTCGGGGTGGGGTTATTGAGGCGGGGCTTTTCGGCTGTTTAGTGTTCGGAGGAGCAGATTTGGGCTGGGATCGGGATTTTTGTGCCATCTCGCTGGTTCCAAGGTGCATTATTATAATTTTCCAGAGGGGTTTGGGGGGATTTTAAGCTCGTTTTGGGTTTGTTTTGGTTTTTTACTCTCTGCCTTTCTGGAGAGCAGGCAATGTTTACTAAAGCCTCTCTGACTTTACAGGCTGGCTGCAACCCAGAGAAGCGCCGCCGCCTTCCCACGAAGGGAAGGAAGGGCAGAAAGGACAAGAGTGTCCCAAAGGTTCCCTGCAGCACAGACATTCCTTCCATCAGCCCGAGTGCTGCTCCGGTCCCTGCTGAAATTCCACCACAGCAGGACATGATTCCGTGGGAGGAGCGTGAAAGGTAGTTGTTCTCCTTGGAAGAACCCACCAGTTTTTAAACAGCTTTAAACTCGAAAAACCGCCCCAGGGGTGGAGGAGGGAGTGGAATGAAAGTTACCCTGGGTTTTTTTTGGTTGATTTCCACCTAAAAATCTATCTGGTCGAACCACCCACACCCCCACAGCCTGGGATACCCTCTGAGTTACTGCCAACACGGCATAGTGCCAGTGAGGAGGCCCTGGGAGTAGTAGTTCCGAATCTGAATGGGGTTTGTGGGGAAGAAAGGGATTGAAACGGACTCGAACAGAAATCCCCGTTGCTGTTCTGCCTTGCAGGGTGTCTGACAAAATCAGAGAGGAGGAGGGAAAACCCTGTCATCTCTCAGAGGAGTTGCAGCCTCTCTTGGGGATCAAATTGCCCCCGGAAGTGGCTGAAACTAGCAGGTTTTATGAATAAAGACTCTGGAGTTTCTGGTTTTATTGTTTACAGGAGCACTCTGCCTCTGCTTGGAAGGGAAATCAGATGCCCTCAGCCCTCACTTGTTGGGTTCGGGGTTGGGAAAGGGGCCGATCACTGAGGAATTCCCGTATTTAACGGCCTGGCGTGCGTGTTGCTGATGAATCCATATGGAATCCCTAAAACCCCAGCTCCAGACTCCCCCAACCCAAGGGGAATACTTTTGTTCCTCCGTCCCTTTATCCCGCAGGACGCCCCAGCGTTTTACCCCCAGGGCGGGAGAAACTGGAGCTGCATCAAGGTCTTTGTGGTGCAGCCAGCACGGTCGGGTTCGGCCTCTCACGGGACGCAGGGACGCAAAGTGCCGCATCCTGTGACAGATGATGGCACCGATTCGCCTGTGTGTCCCTGAACAACGCTGTTCCCCCACAGATTATGGCACTGATTCGCCTGTGTGTCCCTAAACAAACCTGTTCCCCCTCGCCTTTTGGGCTGGGGGTCTGTTGGGGTTGTGGTTGTTGGGAGTTTGAGGTTTGGGGCTCCACGAGCCCGACCCGACGCACACAACAGGGAAATGCCTTCCGCAGGATCCCCGGTACAAACCCTCCAGCAAAGCTCCAGGTCAAACTCTGCTGCACTCCTCACGCCCCCGACTTACGGACGTCGTCTCTGTCCACTCAAACAACCCAACCCAACCCCCAGCTCCCCGCCAGATTGAAGGATTCAATCCCTCAGGACACGGGGGGGGTTATTGAAGAGCTTCCCCGCAGAGCAAGAGGAGGGAACGAAGGGTTTATTTTTATAGAATCACAGAATCACAGAGTCACAGGGGTTGGAAGGGACCTCGAGAGATCACATCAGCTCCCCAGCTCATACTGCACAGGGCGGCGTCCAGAAGGGTCTGGAATCTCTCCAGAGATGGAGACTCCACATCCCTCTGGGCAGCCTGTCCCAGGGCTCCCTCACCCTCACTGGGGAAAACTTCTTCCTATGCTCTAACTTGCAGCCATTGCCCCTTGTCCTGTCTCCACAGACACTGAAAAGGCGCTGGCCATGTCCCCCTGCATCCCATACTTAAAATATTTATAAACATTAATTAGGTCCCCCCTTAGTCGTCTTTTCTCCAGGCTGAACAGCTCCAGCTCACTCAGCCTTTCATCATATGGGAGATGCTCCAGGCCCTTAATCATCTCCGTAGCCTCCTCTGGACTCTCTCCAGGAGATCCCTGTCTTTTTTATCCCAAGGAGCCCAGAACTGGACACATCACTCCAGGTGGGGCCTGACCAGGGCAGAGTAGAGAGGGAGGAGAAAAGCGGTTTCACGGAGGCAACCGGCACATCGAGGCATCTGGAGCTCCAGGAATGGGAGGGATGAAGAGAAGGGGAGGGAAGGGAACTGAAGGGAAAAGACCCTGAAAGGAATAGGTGGCAACTTGTATTTAAATACCAAGAAAACTCCAGAGCCCACAGGAGCCAAACCCACGGCCACACGATGCCCGGCATCGTCCCGGCAAGAGGGCAAAGCCAAAACCCCGGCAGAAACGCTCATCCCGCCCGGGACCAACACCAACTCCAAGGGGATTTTCAGAGCAACCAACTGGAGTTTATTCAGCTCCTGGCTTTTTAATGTTCTGAGGAAATCTTTGGGAGCAGTGATGCCTGGGGAAGGCGCCCGTGTGATCCCAAAACACACAGAGTCACGGCAGCATCCCCCCCTTTCCCCTCCGCAGACGGGTACCCGGGGGACAAACTCCGGTTCGCAGCAGCAGCAAAAGGCCGGGGCACAAGTTTGCCATTTCCCAGAAGGGGAACCAGGAAGGATTTGGGCTCCCAGAGCTGGCAGCTCAGGCTACTTCTTGCAGCAGCCACCTCTGCAGGCCCCCTTCTCCACCAGCACCCAAAACTGCGACAAACCCCTTAGAGAGAGCGGCTGCCTGGTGCTCAGCTCTCGGCTGGGGCCAAACCATGACAGTGGGGAGAGCAGCAGGGCAAAGGGCAAGGGCACAAGGAGCGGGGATGGGGCTGCCCCCAAACTCAGCTCTGCACCCCTCAGGGTTTGCACCCCCGGTGTCCTTGGCAGCAGATGTGATCCAGCCCCCCTCCCCCTTACAGCTTCACCACAGGCTTGTGAGAAACAAAAGTCTGTTCTATTAAACCTGCTGGGGAGAGGTACAAGGGGGTGTGAGGGGGCCAGAGGACCAGGGGGGTTCTTAAGGAGCCAGGGAACAAGGGGAGGGTCTGCAGGAGCCAGAGAACAAGGGACTGTGATGTAGCCAGACAAAAAGGCAGGGTCTAGAGGGAGCCAGTGAACAATGAGGGGTCTGTGGGAGCAAGGGAACAAGGTGGGGTCTAGAGGGAGCCAGAGAACAAGGGGCTGTGAGGCAGCCAGAGAAATAGGGGGGGGTCTGCGGGAGCCTGAGAACAAGGGGGAGGTGAGAGAGCCAGAGAACGAGGGGGGGTTGCAGGAGCCAGGGAATAAGGGGGGTCTGTGGGATCAGACTGTCCACGTGGGCAGCTTCTTCCGCCGGCTCCTCTTGTTGCTCTCGACCAGGCGCTGCCCCTGCCTCTTGATGTCTTCACGGGTGGGGACAATGCTGGGGTCTTTCTCCTCAAATTCAAAGGGGTCTGGAGGACAGAGAGGAGAGAAGCTGGCTGAGGAGAGGCAGTGGGGCCACCTCTGCTCAGCCCATGTCCCCAGGGAGAGCTGGCATGTTTTGGAGGGCTGGTGGCATCACGGTGACCCTCGGGCCGAGCCGTCTGCCACAGGCACTACTGACTAGTGAGGCTCTTGCTCCTCAGCATCCCAGGCTGACCTGCCCCTGTCTCTGACACTGCTGGGGCTTCCCATAATGGTCTGGAGCACATGAGGTGGTGGGTCCAGCTCCCGCTTTGTTAAAAAGAGGGGGCAAGCTGCCAAAACCTCAGGGGTTCCTCCAAGAGCATCCAACAGGAGGAGGAGGCCACAGCCTGACCCCAGCACTGGTTCTTCTTCACAAAAAGGATTTCGAAGAGGAGGGTCTCACTCCTTGCCCCACACAACCCTCCTTGTTCCTGCTGTGCTCCAACACACACCACCCCACTGGCTGCCTTTGATCTCCCACATCCCCACCTAAAATCATCCCTCGAGCTCAAAGCCGTGGACACAGCCAAGGTCAGCCCCAGGGTGGATGGACACCCAGTAATCCCAGCGGGCAGGGGCTGGGACAGTGGCTGTGGGACGTGTCCTGGCTCTGCTCTCCTACCTTGGACACTGCTGCCTGCGGCATCCAAGGAGATTTTCAGGTTCTGGGGGTCACTGGCGGTGGCCTTCTCCAGAAGATTCCTGACCTTGACCAAAGCCTGTGAAAGACACCCTGGGTTAACTGAGGAATGGCTGGTGGGTGGAACGGCCCCGGGGTGCCCCACCTGGATGTCCCTGGGGGAGACACCCTGCAGTGTCCAGGGATGAAACCCCCACGCACCTTGTTGCTCTCACTGGGGCTGTGGCTGGTGGCTGCACCAGGTGTCCTCAGGCCGTTCTGCTGCCACAGCAAGCACTGGCGGGGGCCGTGCTCACCCAGTGCTGCACAGGTACCTGTCCGGGCACTGTGATGCCATGCAGGCGGATGAAGAGGTTGTCAAGGCCATCTGGCCTACAGCTCCCACCATGCACCAGGAACCACCATGGCCGCCCAGCAGCCTCTGGCCTACAGCTCCCACCATGCACCAGGACGCTGCTTCCTGCACTGGGACCATTAAGACACAAAATCCCCCAGGCCGCTCCCGCCCCTGCAGGCCCCATGGCTGCCTCCCCGGGGCTGCCTCTGCCCAAGAGGGACAGAGGGACAGCAGAGGGACAGAGGGACGGTGGGAAAGGGGGGCAGGGAGCAGAGGGAGGGAGAAGCTGGGAGAGATGGCAGCAGAGGCAGAGATCAGAAAGGAGACGGAGGGGCAGAGGAGGGAAGGTGCCCAAAGGAAACTGGTGCTGAGCAGCAGCCCAGAGGAGCAGCAGGGCCGGGAGGAGGGCAGAGGGACCGGGCGACACAGGCTGGGGATGGGAGCAGGATGGGGGGACACGGAGAGAGAAGAGGCAGAAGGGAGCAGAAAGGATCAACAGGAAACAGAGAACGGCAGGGAGTGGGAGAGAGATGTGTGGAGAGAGGGAATCATATAATCATAGAATGGTCTGGGTCGGAAGGGACCCCAAGGATCACAGAGCTCCAACCCCCCTGCCACAGGCAGGGCCACCAACCTCCAGGCCTGTGGCTACACATCCAACCTGGCCTTGAACCCCCCTGGTTTGGGGCAACCACCCCCTCTCTGGACAGCCTTTTCCAGCCCCTCACCAATCTCTCTCTTTAAAGAACGATCCCCTAGTATCTCATCTAACCCTTCCCTCATTCAGCTTCACTCCACCCCCCTTGTCCTGCCAGTCTCTGCCCTTTAACAAGCTGATTCCCCTCCTGTTTGTCTCCTCCCTTCAGGGACAGGAAGGCTGCAAGGAGGTCCCCCCACAGCCTCCTCTTCTCTAGGCTGAACAAGCCCAGCTCCTTCAGCCTCTCTTCACAGGGGAGCTGCTCCAGCCCTCTGATCATCTTCGTGGCCTGCTCTGAACCCTCTCCAGCAGTTCCCCATTTTCTTGTACTGGGAGCCCCAGCTCTGGACACAGGACTCCAGATGGGGCCTCACGAGGGCAGAGTAGAGAGCAATAACTGTCCTTCACTCTAGACAGTAGTCGCCTCCAGAGGCTGAGGGTTTCCGACTTCTTCCCAATCGCCTTGCCACTGCTTCCTTCCCTAGCGAGGGATCCCAGCTGCTTGGCCTGTTCTGCCTTCTAATTCCAGGCTGTTGGCTTAGTTATCCCATCATCGGAGCAACCAAGTGATAGTGAGCTCACTTGGATGGTGGCTGTAATCTTTTCACACCTCTCCCATCTCACTCAGGGTCAGGGATTGGGTGGTTCTGCCTCATCCTCCTGTTCTCAGGATGGCCCCAGTTCATCATCATCATCCTTCACTACACAAACTGATTTCTTTGTGTCTTTCCTTATCTGTAGAGGGGCGACAGACACGGGAGTGGGTTGGTTTTTTGGATCATCTGCAGTGCCTGTCACAGGGGTAGCAGCAGTTGCAGTGCCAGTTGGTTGCAGTAGCTGCAGTATCTTCAGGTCTGTTTTCCTTCCCATTCCCCTGACAGTGCTGCCTGCCGTCAAGCAGCATTCAGTAGAGTCGCCAGGGCCCAGCACAGGGCAGTGAGACACAGTCTGTGTCTTTGGAATAACTACAGCATTTTCTTTTTCAGATATGCAGTCACTTGATCAGGGTCCTGTAGCTGTTCATGAGTGAAGTTCCAAACCACTGGGCGTGAGAAAGTCCCTAGGTACCTGCCCATGCTCTGCCACATGCCCTGCCACTCCTGTTTATCCAGCCTCGGGGAAAATCCCTGAGTGGTATGCTTAATCCTGTGCTTAATGTGAACCAAAACTGCAGAAAGCTCAGTGATAGCACAGTGCTAGTTTCAGCATCCCAGGGATATTGAAGATTTTCAAAAACTGTTATAAGAGCTGTAGTATTTAACCCAAAGGAAAAGAAAGTGGTGTAGTTATTCCCCTCTGTGCCCCCATCATACCGGCTGCCGTTTTTAACCCCTCCCCATCCAAGGAATGGACAGGACAGCAAAACCTCATACAAATCCCAGGTTTAAGCTGTGGTCATTGATGTTATCATATCACAGGCTGGTATCACAGAGTAAAGCAAAGTGCAGAAGCCCCAGCCCAGAGATGGCAAAGAACCCTGCCAGGAGTGCCTATGGCCCGCACCGGTTTGAGTCCCACAGCCATGACCTCAGCCATGTACCAAATACAACAGCATCGTTACCAGAGGCTGCTTCAATAACAGTGCTTATCACAGCTGGGTCTTCAATGCAGTCGGGTCGGTTCTGCTGTTATCCCAGCCCTCTGTGCCCCATGTTGGGCGCCAAAAAGGACTGTGGTGGTTTTGCCCCAGCCCAGAGCCGGGCAGCACGCAGCCACTCGCTCTTTAAGAGGGGGAATTGAGGCAGGGGAAAGGGAGGGAAAAGCAAACCAGAAAAACCAAAACCTGGTGGGTTGAGATAACGATAAGGACAGTTTACTGGGAGAGCAGAGAGGTAAGATGCAATAACCGGGCTTTACCCCAAAATACACAAAACTGGTGACACACGATGCGGTTTCTCCCCGAACCGCACAGCTCAGGCCATACAGCTCAGAGTCTTCCCAAAACCCCACCATCCCCAAAAACACACGTTCTGGAGCTGAGTGCTCCTCCCCCCACCAGCCCCCCTTTAAGCTGAGCATGACAGAATTGGCATGGAATACCCTCTGTGGGCAGTTTGGGTCACCTGTCCTGGCTGTGTCCCCTCCCAGCTCCCTGGGTGCCCCCCGCACCTTTGTTAGCAGGGCAGCATGAACAACTGAGAGTCCTTGACTGCTTGGCCACAGCTAAACCATCCCTGTGTTACCAGCACTGCTCTCATCCAGACTCCCAAACACGGCACTGCACCCTCTGCTAGAAAGAAAACCAACCCTATCCTGGCTGAAACCAGGACAAAGAGCTACACACAGGACACTGAGGCAGCTTAGGATGACTGGAATGTATTGTTTGAAAACAATGGGATCAGCTGTGATTACACAGCTGTGAATACTGTATCATCAATCCTATTCCTTCATCATTAACTAACTCTAATGTACTATTTGTACTGAATTCTATTTCACTTTAACAAGGGACACCCACTGAGTGTGAGGAGTGCACGAGGACAGGCAGCTCTACTGTGGACATCTCTCAGCACCCATCTCATTGAACCAGGTCAAACCACTGTGAAAAGCACTTTGTGAAACTCCATCAACCTTCCTGAACTCGAGTTAGTATTTTACCCCATCACAGCATAGTGCTGGTTCTTTCTTTTGAGTGAGGTGCATTCTACTCATGTGCAACCCCTACACGGTCCTGGGCAGGAAGGGTTTGGGGGCAGGCATGGGGCTCTCTATACCACAACCATTTTTCCTTTTTTTACTGATACTGCTTTGCTTAATGCTACTTAGTATCCTGCTCCCAAATACAAAAGCAATGAAGAGAAGAAAAGAACCTAGAGGAAAAGAATCTAAAGGGAAAAAAGAAATGTGTTACCACGTATTTCATCTTTTACATTTCCTTACACTTTTCTTTAAATGTTTCTGTCTGTTTTGGAATTTGTTGTTGATTTTAATTTTTGAAACAGGAAACTGTTCTCCAGCTCTAGGGTGTCCTGGTTTCAGCAGGAACAAAGTCAGTTTGCTTTGTAGTAGTTGTGTACTATTCTCTTTGTTATTTAGGATGAGAGCAATGTTGAGAACACATTGATATTGGCCATTTTTTTCTCTCTCTTAAGGCAAAACCAAGCCAGAATGGGTCTTTAGACTCAGGGACTAGTTTCAAGAATCTACTTAAACTGGGTTTTGATCTTTTTGGGATTTTTGTCTTTCCAATTCACACAAGTGGTAGCAGCTTCCTCCCAGTGACACTGAACCAGAGCATCAGTAGACCGGTGAAAAGAACAAGTTCCTTCTTTAGAAGAGGTCAGATTTAAGTTAAGTTTATTTAACTACATTTATTTCAGTACATACCAGACACAACAAAAAGAACAAGAAACCCGCAACAGACAACAATGATGATAAAGAAATCAACCAACTGCTGTTGGATACCCTGGGAGTCACTTCTGAAGAGACATGGGACCTTTGAAAGAGCTGAGAAACATCCAGTGAACACCTTCCCTCACGGCTTTCTTGAGCTCTTGGTTCCTCATGCTGCAGATGAGGGGGTTCACAGCCATCACACAGTGATGCCATCAGACAGCCGTGCTCTGGGGGAGGGCAGCCTGCATCCCAGCAAGACCCCTTGGGAAAGAAGTAAATGACCCCAAAGATGGGATTTCCTGAAGGCAGAATCAGGTCATTTGTATCCTCAACTGGAGCCCAGTGACATGGACACTTCATTCCCATGGAAACATCTGCATGGCAAGACCCACAGGGCTGGGGTCTCTGAGGTGCTTCTGAAAGCCACCCACCCACCCATCCCATCACAGAATCATAGAACCATAGAATGGCATGGGTTGGAAGGGACCCCAAAGATCACAGAGTTCCAACCCCCCTGCCACAGGCAGGGCCACCAGCCTACAGGCCTGGATTACACCAGGTTGCCCAGGGCTCCATCCAACCTGGCATCTGGGGCCAAGGGGATGGTGCTGCTGAAATCCCCCACCCCTCCCACACCCCCGGTACCACCTGGCACAGGGTTCTGGTGCCACTGCTGCATCCTGGAGGGTCTGGCACACACGGCATCTCTTCTCATTGCAGCTGACAGATGATCTCTGGCTTGACAGTGACCTGGCCTGTCCAGGGCAGACAGAGAGGCACCCTCTCCCGCACTGCTGGGATGGCAGCACAGGCCACCCCCTGCCAAGACCCAGCATCTCCCCAGCTCTGCTCCTCTCTCCTGCCTCTGCCTGGCTATGGCTTCAGCAACCCTTGAGATTGTCCAGGAGGGAGCCTTTCTTTACCAAGGGCTGGTCCCATCCCATCCCCATCCTCCCCCATCTCATCCCACCCATCGCACCCCATCCAAGCCCTAAGGCACCCCATCCCATTCCTCATCCCACCCATCCCACCCCACCCTCTCCCCCAGGCCCGCTCTCCGCAGGTCCAGCAACGGAACCGGCTACGCCAAAAGGCCCCGTCACTGGGTTCAGCAGCACCAGCAGCAGCAGATGGCCGTTCCACAAGGGGATGTGCACTTGCACCACGACCATTTAAAACTATTTTATTTAAATAAAGGTGGAGATTTCAAAAGAGGAGACTGAAAAATGAACACTTCTTGAGGAAAGGAGGAAAAAAGGAGCAGAAGCTACTTGCTGGTGGAGGGGGCTGATGCCGATCTCAGACGGACTTTCCCTACTGATTTCCATGGCTCTTAGAGCACAGCCTGTAAGGAAGCGCTAGTTTCTGCCTGGCAGCTCCCGGTTGGAGCTTAAGAGCAGCCAGCCAGGTTGCAGCCAGGAAACAATCCTGGCTGCTGCATCTCGCCCATGCAAGGACCGATGGAAAAATGAAGTGTTTCCAGCCAGGAGAAGGCAGCGGGGGCACGAGTGATCTGCCCAGAGGTACCCCAAGGAAGCCGAATATTCCCAGTCCCTGGGCAGGGCAGTAGTCAGCAGTGAGAGCTCCTCAGGCTGAAGAGAGAAACACACTGCTCCTCTGACTGCTGGAACTAAACCTGCTGGGAGGGCTCAGAGGGGTCTCTGGGAGTCGGGGTGCCCAATGCCTGGTCTCAGGGAGGCTCTGGCAACGTCTCCTTCCCCCTGCACCCGGCCTGGCTGTTCTCACTGGGAGCCCAGGCCTCAGCTCAGCTTGGCCGCAGCTGCAGCAGAGCCTGGGCCGGCCCAGACCCCCATGGCCGCCTGGCAGCCCTGTGCCCCAGAACTACAGCTCCCAGCATGCCCCGGGGCAGGCCTTGCTGCAGCCTCTGGGGACACCGTCCCCTGGCCCGGCCCAGCTCCCTCAGGCCCCATGGCTGCTCCCTGAGGCTTCCCTGGCCCTGCGCTGAGAGGGGGACAGCAGATGGGCAGAGGGCCGGAGGGACACAGCCTGGGCCAGGGGGACACAGCAAAGGCAGGGGGGAGCAGAAGGGATGGAGAGAAAAGAGAGAAGGGCAGGGAGCAGCAGAGAGACGTGTGGAGGAAGGGAAGCAGAGCAACAGGCTCTGGGACAGCCAGGGAGGGATTAGGAGGGACAGACAGGCTGCCAGGGAAAGAGAACATCAGCCAGTGTCTCTGGGGCACAGAGGGGAGGAGGAAAAGAAGAAGAAGATGAGTCAGCTGAGAGAGAAAGGGAAAGAACAAGATCCTGATGGGCTACAGACAGCGAGGGAGCAATCCCAAAGTGGGGGCAGGGATCTGGACAGAGCACCGTAGGGAGAGTCAGAAGCAGCAATTACAGGCAACGGCCCCAGTCCTTGAGCTCCTGTTTGATCAACGTTTGGAGATGTGCCATGGTCTGGAGAGCGTGCTGCAGGGAGGAGACAGCGACTGGCGAGCAAGGCTGAGACCTGCTTGAGCGCAGAGGTGGCCGCAGAGCAGCCCAGGTGAGCTGGTTCCATTGACTGTCACAGGGGACCCCCTGCTTGTGCTCATGGAGCAAAGGAGGATGTGCTGAACAGAGATGTGGATAGTATTCGACTCCCCACCCACGTCTCACAATGGCTTTGTTTCCACACGCTGTGTCAGTCCTGCAGGGCAGGGATGGCAGGGAAGGTTTGTATTTGGACGTTTGGGATTTGGGTGGATGAGCCGTTGGTTTAGGAAATTCTTTTTTTGGCACCGAGATGGGTGCCAGTGGTTCCAGAAAGTTCCTCTCTCTTCTCCCTTTGCAAGCATCTTGGAGAAGGGCAGAATTTGGGAGGGACGCCCTTGCCAAGGGATAAATTCCAAGGGCATTGTAATGCGGGGTGGTGGCAATATCACTTGGTTCATGGTGAAGAGTGGCCTGAAAATGGGACCTTGATATATCACACTGTCTTTCCCTTCCTGTTGTTTTGTCCAAGAAAGGAGAGGTGGGAGGAGATAGCATATGTGTTGAGAAGGGATTGGAAGGTTAGAAAGAGAGATGGTTTGATGGATTTGTGAATCCCAGAAGGGCAGATAGTCTTTAACTGAGGAAAAGAAAGGAAAGGGAGAGGAGCATTTGTGTGGCAACGATTCAAAGATGAGAAAAGAGTGTGTTTGTTGTTGAAGCCTTGAAAAACTGGCATCAAAACTCACTAGCCTTGGTGACTGTTCTGCAGGTATCCTTTATTGCAGCGTTGGGCAGATGGCTTTTCTGAATGTGTGCCCCCTTTAAAGCAAAATGTCTCATCTTTATACAGATTAACTCTGCATTGTCTAAGAAAAGGCAGGGGTATGCAGATTCTTTACAGGAAGTCATTTCCATTCTCTCCTCCCAGATAGAGCATGCTCAGGGACACTCAGGGGGACTTCTGGTGGCCTTCAGGGATGAAGGCTGGATGTCTTCCTCTCGCCCAGCACATGCTCTTTACGTTTCTTCTCCATGGTTATCGGAGCTCAAAAACACATTCCTTTTTGCTGAAAACAAGATATACTCTGTCTCTTAATTGGTCGTTTGTCTCATTATTTATGACTCCCCTAACTCCTCCTGTTGCACTGTTCTGGCTCAGTTTTGTAGCTGCTTTCACGAAGCACCTCACACAGCTGCAGCCATATTCCAAAACAAATTTATTCTTCAAATACACAAATTGAAGTTATGTTAATTGTCTCAAGCTACATCTCCATCAATCTATTCAGCATTATGATATTTCATTGAATCAGGACCAAGCAATGACTTTTTATAAGGGGGTTCAGCTCCCTGACGTTCATGTTCTGTCCCTCAGGCTCAGCTTTTTGCTGAGGAGTAGGACGGGCGCCGCTCCCGCTGGTGCCAGCGGCTCCGGCAGCAGATTTTTCTCCCCACAATCTGCACCGAGAAGGGCCCGGAGAACCGGCGGCCTGTTCCTGGTGACCCATGGCGTTCGCCAGGAAGGAAGGAGACCCGGCAGGTAAAAGGGAGCCGAATCCTTGGGGGCTTTGCCAGGAGGTTGAATTAAGGTGGCGAGGGGTCTTTCCAACCTCGGTGCGGTTCTGAGGTTTGGAGAACTGAGGAGGAGGAGGGAATTGGGGAAGGATTTTGGGTCGGGGCTGAGCTGTGCCTAAAGAAACTCGCTCAGCGTAACAGCTCTTAAAAGGGTAGACAATGGCAGGACAAGGGGGAAGGATTAAAACTAAAGGAAGGAAGGTTTAGATTAGATATTAGGGGGAAATTTTTTCCAGAGAGGTTGGTGAGGGGCTGGAACAGGCTGCCCAGAGAGGGGGTGGGTGCCCCGTCCCTGGGGTTGTTCAAGGCCAGGTTGGCTGGGGCCCTGGGCAGCCTTGTGTAGCTCCAGGCCTGGATGTTGGTGGCCCTGCCTGTGGCAGGGGGCTGGAGCTCTGTGATCTTGGGGTCCAGTCTGGGATTGTATGATTCTTGTTGTTTTACGCCGCCGAGTAGCGGTTCAGAAGCGCCTGGGAAGAACGCTGCGCGGAAAGTACTGCCGGAACCTTCCCCCGGGTCCTCGGCGAGGTGGGAGACGCAGCCAGAGATGGAAGCCCCCCCAGGTGTTCTTTGATGACATCACAGCGTTACCCCTGGTGATACCGGTCTGTGTACCGGTAACAGACTCGCAGGAGGGAAGGAGGTGAGCGGCACCTCCAGCTCTCCAGCCCTTTGGGAGAAACTCTTCCCTTAGCGACTTGGCCGGGGCTGATTCTCAGCACCGTCCCCAGCAGCGCAGAGCTGGGGCTCCTGAAGCCCCCGAACGGCGCTCAGGTAAGGCCGCCGCGAGGCTCCGCTGCAGGAACGGGTTTGGTAACGGATCCAGGGTCCGGTATCGGATCTGTCCGTGCGGGACAGATCGTGGCGTTACAGCCTGAGAGAACGCCTGCCATTGTACCGGGCAGGTTAAGGGATTTCACTACAACCTCACGCTTTCCTGGGTTCCTTTTATTCCTTTCTTCTCTCCCTGGCTACAGAAACCCCACGGAGCCCCTAACTGCACCCCACGCCTCCCTCCCCGCCCGAGTTTCGGGGGGTGGCTAACGACCCAACACCACTGGGGGTTCTCAGGGGCCTCGAACTCCCCTTGAAGCAGGAATGTGAGGGGTTATCTTTTGGAATCCTTTCTCCAGGCTATCCCAGACCAGGAGAACCAGGAGAACCAAACTCATCTGGAATCGGTTCTTCTCCCACCTCTGCCAGCAGTGATCCCAGCTGGCTCTTCAGCACAGTTTTTGGTAACAAAAATCACGATTTTTGGCAGCAGCCTGATAGAAACGGGCAGGGGGCTGTGGGGGTAATTTCTTTGCTCCCTGCTTCCTCCCACTGGCTTGTCAGCTGTAAGATTTGGGAGACCCCAGCCTAGTTGGGGAGTTGCGCCTACAAATAGGGGCCCCAAAAAAGCTTGAAACACCCCTCAAAAATAAAAGATGACGTGTTGTGTGTGAACACCACGCTGGGGTTTTGCTTCGCTGCTGGCTTTTGCAGCCCCCGCTCCATCCCCACGGCTGATTTTGGAGCTGCGCCGGGAAATGATATCCCGGCGGCCCATCTGCCGGGTCGGGGGAGACAAAGACCCAGCGATTTCCCTGAAATTCAGGGGATTCCCAGAGAAGGTCGGGGGTTTGTGGCAGCGAGGGTGAAGTAAGGATGGAGGACGGTCTCGGAAGAGCAGTTTGTATCTTTTTCCAGGCAGAATGGAGGGGGACCTTGGATCTTCTCCAGAGGAAGCCGTCAGCGTTGAGCCGTGAGTCCCCGCTGTAGCAATTAAGGAATTAAGGAGAACGGGGTGATGAGGGGACCGCGGTTTGGGGCTCCAGCGATACCCCGCGCCGGCCAGAAGGGAATCGCTGCTTTTTGTGCCGTCGCCGTTCCCAGCTCGCCTTCCTCACCTCCTCTTTTCCTCCTCCACTTCAGGCGCGTGAACATCGGGAGCCAGTTCCAAGCGGAGCTGCCGGAACTCCGGGACAGGTCGCAGGCCGACGCTGACAACCACGGGGCCACGCTGGTGTGGAAGCCGTGGGGGGACATCGAGACCAACCCCGAAACGCAGGAGACAGGTTTTTCTTTCAAGGCTTTTCCTCCTCACCCGGGTCCCATCGGTCCGTGCTCCCACCGCAGCTTCCCCGCTTTCCCTTCGCCTCCTCCGCACGCAGTCAGAGGGAAGGGGATCTCGCTCGGCTCCACTGGGACACCCAACGACAGACAACTTGGGTTTTTTCCCTGTTCCCTCAAACAGAAACTTGACCTTCCCTTGGTTCTCCTTGCCTTTGCAGTGACCCAGCTGCTCAACGTGGCCTGCTCCAGCGTCATGCCGGGGGGCGGGACAAGCCAGGAGCGAGCCTTGCACTGCCTGCACCGAGCGCAGGGCAGCGTCATGGTAAGGAACGAGAAGTTCACCTGAATAGAATGAACGGGCCAGCTCAGGCTTCCTTAGAGCCAGGGAACCCGCCCAGAGGAGTCCTCTCCTGGGGCACGGTGACGAGAGGGGATCCTGTGGCTCCCAAGTTTTCTCAGTTTCTTAAACAGAGTAAGGAAAATCCTTGTGGGGTGAGGAAATTCCTTGTGGGGTAAGGAAAGAAATCCTTCCCCTGGGCCCAGGGGATCCCAAAGCGCCAGAGCCAAAGCCGCCCTACCGTGGGCCGAGTCAAAGGTGCCGAAAGTGCCCCTGTTCCCCCTCCCATGGGGGGAATCTGACCTCTCCTCTCCTTGGGTTTTTTTCTCCCATATCAAACCCCACAGGACGCTCTGTCCATGCTGCTTTTCGAGATGCCTCGGGAGTCCGAATCCCATCCGCTGGCGGATTATCATTATACAGGTAACCGAGGAGCCCCCTTCCTTGGCCGGCACGGCCGGCGCCTCCCCTTTCCACCTTGGGCTGGAGAGGATTTGGTTGTACAAAGCCGTTCCCCTTCCCCAGGGGGCAGGGGAAGAAAGGCTTCTCTTCTCACCCCGTGACGTGACGCGCAGTTTGGCTCCGTGGGGCTTTTCTTTTAACGTGGGAACGACAACAGGCAGATAATAAACCCCGGTGCTTTCTCCTTGCTCGATTGCCAGGGTCGGATTCTTGGAGCCCTCTCGAGGAGCAGCTCTTCCAGGAGGCTTTCTGCCAGCACAGGAAGGATTTTCATCGCATTCAGAAGAAGGTAAAGCCGCCGGGGTGGGGCAGCCTAGGCTTTTAACTCAGCAAGTCGTACCTGTTCCTCTCTGTCACCCCCCCGCTGTTTGAAACCAAGAGTATTTGCACCGATGTGTAACCGCACGGGGATATTTAACACCCCTGGTAACCAACCCCCAGAGATACCAACAGAATTAACCATCCTTCCTCTGACAGCCGGTTAGAAACACACGTTTCCGCCTGGCGGGAGAGGAAGGTCTGTTTTTGGGACTGGCCTCCTCCATTTTGGGCTGTGCCCAGGGGGAAAAGATAATCCTCTGCCCATGGTTTCGTTGCACGCCTGTGCCGAGAACCTTTCACTTATGGAATTGCTGGTACAGACTGCTGCTGCTTCTCTCCCAACAGGTTCAGACCAAGACCGTGGCGCAGTGCGTCGAGTACTATTACACCTGGAAGAAAAAAGTCAGATTCAGCCGCAGACAGCCTCAAGGTTCCAGAACAACCACCAAAAGGACCAGGGACAAAGCAGAAAACCCTGGAGCAGAGGTAGAAAAACCCTGCGAGATGCCTCTCTGCGAGGAATCCGCCCTGAGAGGGGCAGCAGGAGCTGCCGGGAGAGTTTCTGGTCCCTGATAAAACCCGCTGGCGTTGCTGACGAATTTCAGGGGCACCCGAGACCTTCCCGGCGCTCCGTAAAAGGAGCTGCCGGTTCCCCTGCTGCTCCGTGGGGATGGACAGAACCTCCCTTGGCCGGCACACGGGAGGTTGGGTTCGCAAAGGTTCCTCCTTTGCGCTGAGAACCGGGTTCCTTTCGGCACTCACCGATGCTGCCGGGGAGGAAAACGCCGCTCTGCGGATGGGAACGCCGACGGCTCGGTCCGTGTTTGCGCCCCGTCCTCGGGGTGGGGTTATTGAGGCGGGGCTTTTCGGCTGTTTAGTGTTCGGAGGAGCAGATTTGGGCTGGGATCGGGATTTTTGTGCCATCTCGCTGGTTCCAAGGTGCATTATTATAATTTTCCAGAGGGGTTTGGGGGGATTTTAAGCTCGTTTTGGGTTTGTTTTGGTTTTTTACTCTCTGCCTTTCTGGAGAGCAGGCAATGTTTACTAAAGCCTCTCTGACTTTACAGGCTGGCTGCAACCCAGAGAAGCGCCGCCGCCTTCCCACGAAGGGAAGGAAGGGCAGAAAGGACAAGAGTGTCCCAAAGGTTCCCTGCAGCACAGACATTCCTTCCATCAGCCCGAGTGCTGCTCCGGTCCCTGCTGAAATTCCACCACAGCAGGACATGATTCCGTGGGAGGAGCGTGAAAGGTAGTTGTTCTCCTTGGAAGAACCCACCAGTTTTTAAACAGCTTTAAACTCGAAAAACCGCCCCAGGGGTGGAGGAGGGAGTGGAATGAAAGTTACCCTGGGTTTTTTTTGGTTGATTTCCACCTAAAAATCTATCTGGTCGAACCACCCACACCCCCACAGCCTGGGATACCCTCTGAGTTACTGCCAACACGGCATAGTGCCAGTGAGGAGGCCCTGGGAGTAGTAGTTCCGAATCTGAATGGGGTTTGTGGGGAAGAAAGGGATTGAAACGGACTCGAACAGAAATCCCCGTTGCTGTTCTGCCTTGCAGGGTGTCTGACAAAATCAGAGAGGAGGAGGGAAAACCCTGTCATCTCTCAGAGGAGTTGCAGCCTCTCTTGGGGATCAAATTGCCCCCGGAAGTGGCTGAAACTAGCAGGTTTTATGAATAAAGACTCTGGAGTTTCTGGTTTTATTGTTTACAGGAGCACTCTGCCTCTGCTTGGAAGGGAAATCAGATGCCCTCAGCCCTCACTTGTTGGGTTCGGGGTTGGGAAAGGGGCCGATCACTGAGGAATTCCCGTATTTAACGGCCTGGCGTGCGTGTTGCTGATGAATCCATATGGAATCCCTAAAACCCCAGCTCCAGACTCCCCCAACCCAAGGGGAATACTTTTGTTCCTCCGTCCCTTTATCCCGCAGGACGCCCCAGCGTTTTACCCCCAGGGCGGGAGAAACTGGAGCTGCATCAAGGTCTTTGTGGTGCAGCCGGCACGGTCGGGTTCGGCCTCTCACGGGACGCAGGGACGCAAAGTGCCGCATCCTGTGACAGATGATGGCACCGATTCGCCTGTGTGTCCCTGAACAACGCTGTTCCCCCACAGATTATGGCACTGATTCGCCTGTGTGTCCCTAAACAAACCTGTTCCCCCTCGCCTTTTGGGCTGGGGGTCTGTTGGGGTTGTGGTTGTTGGGAGTTTGAGGTTTGGGGCTCCACGAGCCCGACCCGACGCACACAACAGGGAAATGCCTTCCGCAGGATCCCCGGTACAAACCCTCCAGCAAAGCTCCAGGTCAAACTCTGCTGCACTCCTCACGCCCCCGACTTACGGACGTCGTCTCTGTCCACTCAAACAACCCAACCCAACCCCCAGCTCCCCGCCAGATTGAAGGATTCAATCCCTCAGGACACGGGGGGGGTTATTGAAGAGCTTCCCCGCAGAGCAAGAGGAGGGAACGAAGGGTTTATTTTTATAGAATCACAGAATCACAGAGTCACAGGGGTTGGAAGGGACCTCGAGAGATCACATCAGCTCCCCAGCTCATACTGCACAGGGCGGCGTCCAGAAGGGTCTGGAATCTCTCCAGAGATGGAGACTCCACATCCCTCTGGGCAGCCTGTCCCAGGGCTCCCTCACCCTCACTGGGGAAAACTTCTTCCTATGCTCTAACTTGCAGCCATTGCCCCTTGTCCTGTCTCCACAGACACTGAAAAGGCGCTGGCCATGTCCCCCTGCATCCCATACTTAAAATATTTATAAACATTAATTAGGTCCCCCCTTAGTCGTCTTTTCTCCAGGCTGAACAGCTCCAGCTCACTCAGCCTTTCATCATATGGGAGATGCTCCAGGCCCTTAATCATCTCCGTAGCCTCCTCTGGACTCTCTCCAGGAGATCCCTGTCTTTTTTATCCCAAGGAGCCCAGAACTGGACACATCACTCCAGGTGGGGCCTGACCAGGGCAGAGTAGAGAGGGAGGAGAAAAGCGGTTTCACGGAGGCAACCGGCACATCGAGGCATCTGGAGCTCCAGGAATGGGAGGGATGAAGAGAAGGGGAGGGAAGGGAACTGAAGGGAAAAGACCCTGAAAGGAATAGGTGGCAACTTGTATTTAAATACCAAGAAAACTCCAGAGCCCACAGGAGCCAAACCCACGGCCACACGATGCCCGGCATCGTCCCGGCAAGAGGGCAAAGCCAAAACCCCGGCAGAAACGCTCATCCCGCCCGGGACCAACACCAACTCCAAGGGGATTTGCAGAGCAACCAACTGGAGTTTATTCAGCTCCTGGCTTTTTAATGTTCTGAGGAAATCTTTGGGAGCAGTGATGCCTGGGGAAGGCGCCCGTGTGATCCCAAAACACACAGAGTCACGGCAGCATCCCCCCCTTTCCCCTCCGCAGACGGGTACCCGGGGGACAAACTCCGGTTCGCAGCAGCAGCAAAAGGCCGGGGCACAAGTTTGCCATTTCCCAGAAGGGGAACCAGGAAGGATTTGGGCTCCCAGAGCTGGCAGCTCAGGCTACTTCTTGCAGCAGCCACCTCTGCAGGCCCCCTTCTCCACCAGCACCCAAAACTGCGACAAACCCCTTAGAGAGAGCGGCTGCCTGGTGCTCAGCTCTCGGCTGGGGCCAAACCATGACAGTGGGGAGAGCAGCAGGGCAAAGGGCAAGGGCACAAGGAGCGGGGATGGGGCTGCCCCCAAACTCAGCTCTGCACCCCTCAGGGTTTGCACCCCCGGTGTCCTTGGCAGCAGATGTGATCCAGCCCCCCTCCCCCTTACAGCTTCACCACAGGCTTGTGAGAAACAAAAGTCTGTTCTATTAAACCTGCTGGGGAGAGGTACAAGGGGGTGTGAGGGGGCCAGAGGACCAGGGGGGTTCTTAAGGAGCCAGGGAACAAGGGGAGGGTCTGCAGGAGCCAGAGAACAAGGGACTGTGATGTAGCCAGACAAAAAGGCAGGGTCTAGAGGGAGCCAGTGAACAATGAGGGGTCTGTGGGAGCAAGGGAACAAGGTGGGGTCTAGAGGGAGCCAGAGAACAAGGGGCTGTGAGGCAGCCAGAGAAATAGGGGGGGGTCTGCGGGAGCCTGAGAACAAGGGGGAGGTGAGAGAGCCAGAGAACGAGGGGGGGTTGCAGGAGCCAGGGAATAAGGGGGGTCTGTGGGATCAGACTGTCCACGTGGGCAGCTTCTTCCGCCGGCTCCTCTTGTTGCTCTCGACCAGGCGCTGCCCCTGCCTCTTGATGTCTTCACGGGTGGGGACAATGCTGGGGTCTTTCTCCTCAAATTCAAAGGGGTCTGGAGGACAGAGAGGAGAGAAGCTGGCTGAGGAGAGGCAGTGGGGCCACCTCTGCTCAGCCCATGTCCCCAGGGAGAGCTGGCATGTTTTGGAGGGCTGGTGGCATCACGGTGACCCTCGGGCCGAGCCGTCTGCCACAGGCACTACTGACTAGTGAGGCTCTTGCTCCTCAGCATCCCAGGCTGACCTGCCCCTGTCTCTGACACTGCTGGGGCTTCCCATAATGGTCTGGAGCACATGAGGTGGTGGGTCCAGCTCCCGCTTTGTTAAAAAGAGGGGGCAAGCTGCCAAAACCTCAGGGGTTCCTCCAAGAGCATCCAACAGGAGGAGGAGGCCACAGCCTGACCCCAGCACTGGTTCTTCTTCACAAAAAGGATTTCGAAGAGGAGGGTCTCACTCCTTGCCCCACACAACCCTCCTTGTTCCTGCTGTGCTCCAACACACACCACCCCACTGGCTGCCTTTGATCTCCCACATCCCCACCTAAAATCATCCCTCGAGCTCAAAGCCGTGGACACAGCCAAGGTCAGCCCCAGGGTGGATGGACACCCAGTAATCCCAGCGGGCAGGGGCTGGGACAGTGGCTGTGGGACGTGTCCTGGCTCTGCTCTCCTACCTTGGACACTGCTGCCTGCGGCATCCAAGGAGATTTTCAGGTTCTGGGGGTCACTGGCGGTGGCCTTCTCCAGAAGATTCCTGACCTTGACCAAAGCCTGTGAAAGACACCCTGGGTTAACTGAGGAATGGCTGGTGGGTGGAACGGCCCCGGGGTGCCCCACCTGGATGTCCCTGGGGGAGACACCCTGCAGTGTCCAGGGATGAAACCCCCACGCACCTTGTTGCTCTCACTGGGGCTGTGGCTGGTGGCTGCACCAGGTGTCCTCAGGCCGTTCTGCTGCCACAGCAAGCACTGGCGGGGGCCGTGCTCACCCAGTGCTGCACAGGTACCTGTCCGGGCACTGTGATGCCATGCAGGCGGATGAAGAGGTTGTCAAGGCCATCTGGCCTACAGCTCCCACCATGCACCAGGAACCACCATGGCCGCCCAGCAGCCTCTGGCCTACAGCTCCCACCATGCACCAGGACGCTGCTTCCTGCACTGGGACCATTAAGACACAAAATCCCCCAGGCCGCTCCCGCCCCTGCAGGCCCCATGGCTGCCTCCCCGGGGCTGCCTCTGCCCAAGGGGGACAGAGGGACAGCAGAGGGACAGAGGGACGGTGGGAAAGGGGGGCAGGGAGCAGAGGGAGGGAGAAGCTGGGAGAGATGGCAGCAGAGGCAGAGATCAGAAAGGAGACGGAGGGGCAGAGGAGGGAAGGTGCCCAAAGGAAACTGGTGCTGAGCAGCAGCCCAGAGGAGCAGCAGGGCCGGGAGGAGGGCAGAGGGACCGGGCGACACAGGCTGGGGATGGGAGCAGGATGGGGGGACACGGAGAGAGAAGAGGCAGAAGGGAGCAGAAAGGATCAACAGGAAACAGAGAACGGCAGGGAGTGGGAGAGAGATGTGTGGAGAGAGGGAATCATATAATCATAGAATGGTCTGGGTCGGAAGGGACCCCAAGGATCACAGAGCTCCAACCCCCCTGCCACAGGCAGGGCCACCAACCTCCAGGCCTGTGGCTACACATCCAACCTGGCCTTGAACCCCCCTGGTTTGGGGCAACCACCCCCTCTCTGGACAGCCTTTTCCAGCCCCTCACCACTCTCTCTCTTTAAAGAACGATCCCCTAGTAACTCATCTAACCCTTCCCTCATTCAGCTTCACTCCACCCCCCTTGTCCTGCCAGTCTCTGCCCTTTAACAAGCTGATTCCCCTCCTGTTTGTCTCCTCCCTTCAGGGACAGGAAGGCTGCAAGGAGGTCCCCCCACAGCCTCCTCTTCTCTAGGCTGAACAAGCCCAGCTCCTTCAGCCTCTCTTCACAGGGGAGCTGCTCCAGCCCTCTGATCATCTTCGTGGCCTGCTCTGAACCCTCTCCAGCAGTTCCCCATTTTCTTGTACTGGGAGCCCCAGCTCTGGACACAGGACTCCAGATGGGGCCTCACGAGGGCAGAGTAGAGAGCAATAACTGTCCTTCACTCTAGACAGTAGTCGCCTCCAGAGGCTGAGGGTTTCCGACTTCTTCCCAATCGCCTTGCCACTGCTTCCTTCCCTAGCGAGGGATCCCAGCTGCTTGGCCTGTTCTGCCTTCTAATTCCAGGCTGTTGGCTTAGTTATCCCATCATCGGAGCAACCAAGTGATAGTGAGCTCACTTGGATGGTGGCTGTAATCTTTTCACACCTCTCCCATCTCACTCAGGGTCAGGGATTGGGTGGTTCTGCCTCATCCTCCTGTTCTCAGGATGGCCCCAGTTCATCATCATCATCCTTCACTACACAAACTGATTTCTTTGTGTCTTTCCTTATCTGTAGAGGGGCGACAGACACGGGAGTGGGTTGGTTTTTTGGATCACCTGCAGTGCCTGTCACAGGGGTAGCAGCAGTTGCAGTGCCAGTTGGTTGCAGTAGCTGCAGTATCTTCAGGTCTGTTTTCCTTCCCATTCCCCTGACAGTGCTGCCTGCCGTCAAGCAGCATTCAGTAGAGTCGCCAGGGCCCAGCACAGGGCAGTGAGACACAGTCTGTGTCTTTGGAATAACTACAGCATTTTCTTTTTCAGATATGCAGTCACTTGATCAGGGTCCTGTAGCTGTTCATGAGTGAAGTTCCAAACCACTGGGTGTGAGAAAGTCCCTAGGTACCTGCCCATGCTCTGCCACATGCCCTGCCACTCCTGTTTATCCAGCCTCGGGGAAAATCCCTGAGTGGTATGCTTAATCCTGTGCTTAATGTGAACCAAAACTGCAGAAAGCTCAGTGATAGCACAGTGCTAGTTTCAGCATCCCAGGGATATTGAAGATTTTCAAAAACTGTTATAAGAGCTGTAGTATTTAACCCAAAGGAAAAGAAAGTGGTGTAGTTATTCCCCTCTGTGCCCCCATCATACCGGCTGCCGTTTTTAACCCCTCCCCATCCAAGGAATGGACAGGACAGCAAAACCTCATACAAATCCCAGGTTTAAGCTGTGGTCATTGATGTTATCATATCACAGGCTGGTATCACAGAGTAAAGCAAAGTGCAGAAGCCCCAGCCCAGAGATGGCAAAGAACCCTGCCAGGAGTGCCTATGGCCTGCACCGGTTTGAGTCCCACAGCCATGACCTCAGCCATGTACCAAATACAACAGCATCGTTACCAGAGGCTGCTTCAATAACAGTGCTTATCACAGCTGGGTCTTCAATGCAGTCGGGTCGGTTCTGCTGTTATCCCAGCCCTCTGTGCCCCATGTTGGGCGCCAAAAAGGACTGTGGTGGTTTTGCCCCAGCCCAGAGCCGGGCAGCACGCAGCCGCTCGCTCTTTAAGAGGGGGAATTGAGGCAGGGGAAAGGGAGGGAAAAGCAAACCAGAAAAACCAAAACCTGGTGGGTTGAGATAACGATAAGGACAGTTTACTGGGAGAGCAGAGAGGTAAGATGCAATAACCGGGCTTTACCCCAAAATACACAAAACTGGTGACACACGATGCGGTTTCTCCCCGAACCGCACAGCTCAGGCCATACAGCTCAGAGCCTTCCCAAAACCCCACCATCCCCAAAAACACACGTTCTGGAGCTGAGTGCTCCTCCCCTCACCAGCCCCCCTTTAAGCTGAGCATGACAGAATTGGCATGGAATACCCTCTGTGGGCAGTTTGGGTCACCTGTCCTGGCTGTGTCCCCTCCCAGCTCCCTGGGTGCCCCCCGCACCTTTGTTAGCAGGGCAGCATGAACAACTGAGAGTCCTTGACTGCTTGGCCACAGCTAAACCATCCCTGTGTTACCAGCACTGCTCTCATCCAGACTCCCAAACACGGCATTGCACCCTCTGCTAGAAAGAAAACCAACCCTATCCTGGCTGAAACCAGGACAAAGAGCTACACACAGGACACTGAGGCAGCTTAGGATGACTGGAATGTATTGTTTGAAAACAATGGGATCAGCTGTGATTACACAGCTGTGAATACTGTATCATCAATCCTATTCCTTCATCATTAACTAACTCTAATGTACTATTTGTACTGAATTCTATTTCACTTTAACAAGGGACACCCACTGAGTGTGAGGAGTGCACGAGGACAGGCAGCTCTACTGTGGACATCTCTCAGCACCCATCTCATTGAACCAGGTCAAACCACTGTGAAAAGCACTTTGTGAAACTCCATCAACCTTCCTGAACTCGAGTTAGTATTTTACCCCATCACAGCATAGCGCTGGTTCTTTCTTTTGAGTGAGGTGCATTCTACTCATGTGCAACCCCTACACGGTCCTGGGCAGGAAGGGTTTGGGGGCAGGCATGGGGCTCTCTATACCACAACCATTTTTCCTTTTTTTACTGATACTGCTTTGCTTAATGCTACTTAGTATCCTGCTCCCAAATACAAAAGCAATGAAGAGAAGAAAAGAACCTAGAGGAAAAGAATCTAAAGGGAAAAATGAAATGTGTTACCACGTATTTCATCTTTTACATTTCCTTACACTTTTCTTTAAATGTTTCTGTCTGTTTTGGAATTTGTTGTTGATTTTAATTTTTGAAACAGGAAACTGTTCTCCAGCTCTAGGGTGTCCTGGTTTCAGCAGGAACAAAGTCAGTTTGCTTTGTAGTAGTTGTGTACTATTCTCTTTGTTATTTAGGATGAGAGCAATGTTGAGAACACATTGATATTGGCCATTTTTTTCTCTCTCTTAAGGCAAAACCAAGCCAGAATGGGTCTTTAGACTCAGGGACTAGTTTCAAGAATCTACTTAAACTGGGTTTTGATCTTTTTGGGATTTTTGTCTTTCCAATTCACACAAGTGGTAGCAGCTTCCTCCCAGTGACACTGAACCAGAGCATCAGTAGACCGGTGAAAAAAACAAGTTCCTTCTTTAGAAGAGGTCAGATTTAAGTTAAGTTTATTTAACTACATTTATTTCAGTACATAACAGACACAACAAAAAGAACAAAAAACCCGCAACAGACAACAATGATGATAAAGAAATCAACCAACTGCTGTTGGATACCCTGGGAGTCACTTCTGAAGAGACATGGGACCTTTGAAAGAGCTGAGAAACATCCAGTGAACACCTTCCCTCACGGCTTTCTTGAGCTCTTGGTTCCTCATGCTGCAGATGAGGGGGTTCACAGCCATCACACAGTGATGCCATCAGACAGCCGTGCTCTGGGGGAGGGCAGCCTGCATCCCAGCAAGACCCCTTGGGAAAGAAGTAAATGATCCCAAAGATGGGATTTCCTGAAGGCAGAATCAGGTCATTTGTATCCTCAACTGGAGCCCAGTGACATGGACACTTCATTCCCATGGAAACATCTGCATGGCAAGACCCACAGGGCTGGGGTCTCTGAGGTGCTTCTGAAAGCCACCCACCCACCCATCCCATCACAGAATCATAGAACCATAGAATGGCATGGGTTGGAAGGGACCCCAAAGATCACAGAGTTCCAACCCCCCTGCCACAGGCAGGGCCACCAGCCTACAGGCCTGGATTACACCAGGTTGCCGAGGGCTCCATCCAACCTGGCATCTGGGGCCAAGGGGATGGTGCTGCTGAAATCCCCCACCCCTCCCACACCCCCGGTACCACCTGGCACAGGGTTCTGGTGCCACTGCTGCATCCTGGAGGGTCTGGCACACACGGCATCTCTTCTCATTGCAGCTGACAGATGATCTCTGGCTTGACAGTGACCTGGCCTGTCCAGGGCAGACAGAGAGGCACCCTCTCCCGCACTGCTGGGATGGCAGCACAGGCCACCCCCTCCCCAGACCCAGCATCTCCCCAGCTCTGCTCCTCTCTCCTGCCTCTGCCTGGCTATGGCTTCAGCAACCCTTGAGAGTGTCCAGGAGGGAGCCTTTCTTTACCAAGGGCTGGTCCCATCCCATCCCCATCCTCCCCCATCTCATCCCACCCATCGCACCCCATCCAAGCCCTAAGGCACCCCATCCCATTCCTCATCCCACCCATCCCACCCCACCCTCTCCCCCAGGCCCGCTCTCCGCAGGTCCAGCAACGGAACCGGCTACGCCAAAAGGCCCCGTCACTGGGTTCAGCAGCACCAGCAGCAGCAGATGGCCGTTCCACAAGGGGATGTGCACTTGCACCACGACCATTTAAAACTATTTTATTTAAATAAAGGTGGAGATTTCAAAAGAGGAGACTGAAAAATGAACACTTCTTGAGGAAAGGAGGAAAAAAGAAGGAGCAGAAGCTACTTGCTGGTGGAGGGGGCTGATGCCGATCTCAGACGGACTTTCCCTACTGATTTCCATGGCTCTTAGAGCACAGCCTGTAAGGAAGCGCTAGTTTCTGCCTGGCAGCTCCCGGTTGGAGCTTAAGAGCAGCCAGCCAGGTTGCAGCCAGGAAACAATCCTGGCTGCTGCATCTCGCCCATGCAAGGACCGATGGAAAAATGAAGTGTTTCCAGCCAGGAGAAGGCAGCGGGGGCACGAGTGATCTGCCCAGAGATAGCCCAAGGAAGCCGAATATTCCCAGTCCCTGGGCAGGGCAGTAGTCAGCAATGAGAGCTCCTCAGGCTGAAGAGAGAAACACACTGCTCCTCTGACTGCAGGAACTAAACCTGCTGGGAGGGCTCAGAGGGGTCTCTGGGAGTCGGGGTGCCCAATGCCTGGTCTCAGGGAGGCTCTGGCAACTTCTCCTTCCCCCCTGCGCCCGGCCTGGCTGTTCTCACTGGGAGCCCAGGCCTCAGCTCAGCTTGGCCGCAGCTGCAGCAGAGCCTGGGCCGGCCCAGACCCCCATGGCCGCCTGGCAGCCCTGTGCCCCAGAACTACAGCTCCCAGCATGCCCCGGGGCAGGCCTTGCTGCAGCCTCTGGGGACACCGTCCCCCGGCCCGGCCCAGCTCCCTCAGGCCCCATGGCTGCTCCCTGAGGCTTCCCTGGCCCTGCGCTGAGAGGGGGACAGCAGATGGGCAGAGGGCCGGAGGGACACAGGCCGGGCCAGGGGGACACAGCAAAGGCAGGTGGGAGCAGAAGGGATGGAGAGAAAAGAGAGAAGGGCAGGGAGCAGCAGAGAGACGTGTGGAGGAAGGGAAGCAGAGCAACAGGCTCTGGGACAGCCAGGGAGGGATTAGGAGGGACAGACAGGCTGCCAGGGAAAGAGAACATCAGCCAGTGTCTCTGGGGCACAGAGGGGAGGAGGAAAAGAAGAACATGAGTGAGCTGAGACAGAAAGGGAAAGAACAAGATCCTGATGGGCTACAGACAGCGAGGGAGCAATCCCAAAGTGGGGGCAGGGATCTGGACAGAGCACCGTAGGGAGAGTCAGAAGCAGCAATTACAGGCAACGGCCCCAGTCCTTGAGCTCCTGTTTGATCAACGTTTGGAGATGTGCCATGGTCTGGAGAGCGTGCTGCAGGGAGGAGACAGCGACTGGCGAGCAAGGCTGAGACCTGCTTGAGCGCAGAGGTGGCCGCAGAGCAGCCCAGGTGAGCTGGTTCCATTGACTGTCACAGGGGACCCCCTGCTTGTGCTCATGGAGCAAAGGAGGATGTGCTGAACAGAGATGTGGATAGTATTCGACTCTCCACCCACGTCTCACAATGGCTTTGTTTCCACACGCTGTGTCAGTCCTGCAGGGCAGGGATGGCAGGGAAGGTTTGTATTTGGACGTTTGGGATTTGGGTGGATGAGCCGTTGGTTTAGGAAATTCTTTTTTTGGCACCGAGATGGGTGCCAGTGGTTCCAGAAAGTTCCTCTCTCTTCTCCCTCTGCAAGCATCTTGGAGAATGGGAGAAAACTGGGAGGGACGCCCTTGCCAAGGGATAAATTCCAAGGGCATTGTAATGCGGGGTGGTGGCAATGTCACTTGGTTCATGGTGAAGAGTGGCCTGAAAAAGGGACCTTGATATATCACACTGTCTTTCCCTTCCTGTTGTTTTGTCCAAGAAAGGAGAGGTGGGAGGAGATAGCATATGCATTGAGAATGTATTGGAAGGTTAGAAAGAGAGATGGTTGATGGATTTGTGAATCCCAGAAGGGCAGATAGTCTTTAACTGAGGAAAAGAAAGGAAAGGGAGAGGAGCATTTGTGTGGCAACGATTCAAAGATGAGAAAAGAGTGTGTTTGTTGTTGAAGCCTTGAAAAACTGGCATCAAAACTCACTAGCCTTGGTGACTGTTCTGCAGGTATCCTTTATTGCAGCGTTGGGCAGATGGCTTTTCTGAATGTGTGCCCCCTTTAAAGCAAAATGTCTCATCTTTACACAGATTAACTCTGCATTGTCTAAGAAAAGGCAGGGGTATGCAGATTCTTTGCAGGAAGTCCTTTCCATTCACTCCTCCCAGATAGAGCATGCTCAGGGACACTCAGGGGGACTTCTGGTGGCCTTCAGGGATGAAGGCTGGATGTCTTCCTCTCACCCAGCACATGCTCTTTACGTTTCTTCTCCATGGTTATCTGAGCTCAAAAACACATTCCTTTTTGCTGAAAACAAGATATACTCTGTCTCTTAATTGGTCATTAGTCTCATTATTTATGACTCCCCTAACTCCTCCTGTTGCACTGTTCTGGCTCAGTTTTGTAGCTGCTTTCACGAAGCACCTCACACAGCTGCAGCCATATTCCAAAACAAATTTATTCTTCAAATACACAAATTGAAGTTATGTTAATTGTCTCAAGCTACATCTCCATCAATCTATTCAGCATTATGATATTTCATTGAATCAGGACCAAGCAATGACTTTTTATAAGGGGGTTCAGCTCCCTGACGTTCATGTTCTGTCCCTCAGGCTCAGCTTTTTGCTGAGGAGTAGGACGGGCGCCGCTCCCGCTGGTGCCAGCGGCTCCGGCAGCAGATTTTTCTCCCCACAATCTGCACCGAGAAGGGCCCGGAGAACCGGCGGCCTGTTCCTGGTGACCCATGGCGTTCGCCAGGAAGGAAGGAGACCCGGCAGGTAAAAGGGAGCCGAATCCTTGGGGGCTTTGCCAGGAGGTTGAATTAAGGTGGCGAGGGGTCTTTCCAACCTCGGTGCGGTTCTGAGGTTTGGAGAACTGAGGAGGAGGAGGGAATTGGGGAAGGATTTTGGGTCGGGGCTGAGCTGTGCCTAAAGAAACTCGCTCAGCGTAACAGCTCTTAAAAGGGTAGACAATGGCAGGACAAGGGGGAAGGATTAAAACTAAAGGAAGGAAGGTTTAGATTAGATATTAGGGGGAAATTTTTTCCAGAGAGGTTGGTGAGGGGCTGGAACAGGCTGCCCAGAGAGGGGGTGGGTGCCCCGTCCCTGGGGTTGTTCAAGGCCAGGTTGGCTGGGGCCCTGGGCAGCCTTGTGTAGCTCCAGGCCTGGATGTTGGTGGCCCTGCCTGTGGCAGGGGGCTGGAGCTCTGTGATCTTGGGGTCCAGTCTGGGATTGTATGATTCTTGTTGTTTTACGCCGCCGAGTAGCGGTTCAGAAGCGCCTGGGAAGAACGCTGCGCGGAAAGTACAGCCGGAACCTTCCCCCGGGTCCTCGGCGAGGTGGGAGACGCAGCCAGAGATGGAAGCCCCCCCAGGTGTTCTTTGATGACATCACAGCGTTACCCCTGGTGATACCGGTCTGTGTACCGGTAACAGACTCGCAGGAGGGAAGGAGGTGAGCGGCACCTCCAGCTCTCCAGCCCTTTGGGAGAAACTCTTCCCTTAGCGACTTGGCCGGGGCTGATTCTCAGCACCGTCCCCAGCAGCGCAGAGCTGGGGCTCCTGAAGCCCCCGAACGGCGCTCAGGTAAGGCCGCCGCGAGGCTCCGCTGCAGGAACGGGTTTGGTAACGGATCCAGGGTCCGGTATCGGATCTGTCCGTGCGGGACAGATCGTGGCGTTACAGCCTGAGAGAACGCCTGCCATTGTACCGGGCAGGTTAAGGGATTTCACTACAACCTCACGCTTTCCTGGGTTCCTTTTATTCCTTTCTTCTCTCCCTGGCTACAGAAACCCCACGGAGCCCCTAACTGCACCCCACGCCTCCCTCCCCGCCCGAGTTTCGGGGGGTGGCTAACGACCCAACACCACTGGGGGTTCTCAGGGGCCTCGAACTCCCCTTGAAGCAGGAATGTGAGGGGTTATCTTTTGGAATCCTTTCTCCAGGCTATCCCAGACCAGGAGAACCAGGAGAACCAAACTCATCTGGAATCGGTTCTTCTCCCACCTCTGCCAGCAGTGATCCCAGCTGGCTCTTCAGCACAGTTTTTGGTAACAAAAATCACGATTTTTGGCAGCAGCCTGATAGAAACGGGCAGGGGGCTGTGGGGGTAATTTCTTTGCTCCCTGCTTCCTCCCACTGGCTTGTCAGCTGTAAGATTTGGGAGACCCCAGCCTAGTTGGGGAGTTGCGCCTACAAATAGGGGCCCCAAAAAAGCTTGAAACACCCCTCAAAAATAAAAGATGACGTGTTGTGTGTGAACACCACGCTGGGGGTTTGCTTCGCTGCTGGCTTTTGCAGCCCCCGCTCCATCCCCACGGCTGATTTTGGAGCTGCGCCGGGAAATGATATCCCGGCGGCCCATCTGCCGGGTCGGGGGAGACAAAGACCCAGCGATTTCCCTGAAATTCAGGGGATTCCCAGAGAAGGTCGGGGGTTTGTGGCAGCGAGGGTGAAGTAAGGATGGAGGACGGTCTCGGAAGAGCAGTTTGTATCTTTTTCCAGGCAGAATGGAGGGGGACCTTGGATCTTCTCCAGAGGAAGCCGTCAGCGTTGAGCCGTGAGTCCCCGCTGTAGCAATTAAGGAATTAAGGAGAACGGGGTGATGAGGGGACCGCGGTTTGGGGCTCCAGCGATACCCCGCGCCGGCCAGAAGGGAATCGCTGCTTTTTGTGCCGTCGCCGTTCCCAGCTCGCCTTCCTCACCTCCTCTTTTCCTCCTCCACTTCAGGCGCGTGAACATCGGGAGCCAGTTCCAAGCGGAGCTGCCGGAACTCCGGGACAGGTCGCAGGCCGACGCTGACAACCACGGGGCCACGCTGGTGTGGAAGCCGTGGGGGGACATCGAGACCAACCCCGAAACGCAGGAGACAGGTTTTTCTTTCAAGGCTTTTCCTCCTCACCCGGGTCCCATCGGTCCGTGCTCCCACCGCAGCTTCCCCGCTTTCCCTTCGCCTCCTCCGCACGCAGTCAGAGGGAAGGGGATCTCGCTCGGCTCCACTGGGACACCCAACGACAGACAACTTGGGTTTTTTCCCTGTTCCCTCAAACAGAAACTTGACCTTCCCTTGGTTCTCCTTGCCTTTGCAGTGACCCAGCTGCTCAACGTGGCCTGCTCCAGCGTCATGCCGGGGGGCGGGACAAGCCAGGAGCGAGCCTTGCACTGCCTGCACCGAGCGCAGGGCAGCGTCATGGTAAGGAACGAGAAGTTCACCTGAATAGAATGAACGGGCCAGCTCAGGCTTCCTTAGAGCCAGGGAACCCGCCCAGAGGAGTCCTCTCCTGGGGCACGGTGACGAGAGGGGATCCTGTGGCTCCCAAGTTTTCTCAGTTTCTTAAACAGAGTAAGGAAAATCCTTGTGGGGTGAGGAAATTCCTTGTGGGGTAAGGAAAGAAATCCTTCCCCTGGGCCCAGGGGATCCCAAAGCGCCAGAGCCAAAGCCGCCCTACAGTGGGCCGAGTCAAAGGTGCCGAAAGTGCCCCTGTTCCCCCTCCCATGGGGGGAATCTGACCTCTCCTCTCCTTGGGTTTTTTTCTCCCATATCAAACCCCACAGGACGCTCTGTCCATGCTGCTTTTCGAGATGCCTCGGGAGTCCGAATCCCATCCGCTGGCGGATTATCATTATACAGGTAACCGAGGAGCCCCCTTCCTTGGCCGGCACGGCCGGCGCCTCCCCTTTCCACCTTGGGCTGGAGAGGATTTGGTTGTACAAAGCCGTTCCCCTTCCCCAGGGGGCAGGGGAAGAAAGGCTTCTCTTCTCACCCCGTGACGTGACGCGCAGTTTGGCTCCGTGGGGCTTTTCTTTTAACGTGGGAACGACAACAGGCAGATAATAAACCCCGGTGCTTTCTCCTTGCTCGATTGCCAGGGTCGGATTCTTGGAGCCCTCTCGAGGAGCAGCTCTTCCAGGAGGCTTTCTGCCAGCACAGGAAGGATTTTCATCGCATTCAGAAGAAGGTAAAGCCGCCGGGGTGGGGCAGCCTAGGCTTTTAACTCAGCAAGTCGTACCTGTTCCTCTCTGTCACCCCCCCGCTGTTTGAAACCAAGAGTATTTGCACCGATGTGTAACCGCACGGGGATATTTAACACCCCTGGTAACCAACCCCCAGAGATACCAACAGAATTAACCATCCTTCCTCTGACAGCCGGTTAGAAACACACGTTTCCGCCTGGCGGGAGAGGAAGGTCTGTTTTTGGGACTGGCCTCCTCCATTTTGGGCTGTGCCCAGGGGGAAAAGATAATCCTCTGCCCATGGTTTCGTTGCACGCCTGTGCCAAGAACCTTTCACTTATGGAATTGCTGGTACAGACTGCTGCTGCTTCTCTCCCAACAGGTTCAGACCAAGACCGTGGCGCAGTGCGTCGAGTACTATTACACCTGGAAGAAAAAAGTCAGATTCAGCCGCAGACAGCCTCAAGGTTCCAGAACAACCACCAAAAGGACCAGGGACAAAGCAGAAAACCCTGGAGCAGAGGTAGAAAAACCCTGCGAGATGCCTCTCTGCGAGGAATCCGCCCTGAGAGGGGCAGCAGGAGCTGCCGGGAGAGTTTCTGGTCCCTGATAAAACCCGCTGGCGTTGCTGACGAATTTCAGGGGCACCCGAGACCTTCCCGGCGCTCCGTAAAAGGAGCTGCCGGTTCCCCTGCTGCTCCGTGGGGATGGACAGAACCTCCCTTGGCCGGCACACGGGAGGTTGGGTTCGCAAAGGTTCCTCCTTTGCGCTGAGAACCGGGTTCCTTTCGGCACTCACCGATGCTGCCGGGGAGGAAAACGCCGCTCTGCGGATGGGAACGCCGACGGCTCGGTCCGTGTTTGCGCCCCGTCCTCGGGGTGGGGTTATTGAGGCGGGGCTTTTCGGCTGTTTAGTGTTCGGAGGAGCAGATTTGGGCTGGGATCGGGATTTTTGTGCCATCTCGCTGGTTCCAAGGTGCATTATTATAATTTTCCAGAGGGGTTTGGGGGGATTTTAAGCTCGTTTTGGGTTTGTTTTGGTTTTTTACTCTCTGCCTTTCTGGAGAGCAGGCAACGTTTACTAAAGCCTCTCTGACTTTACAGGCTGGCTGCAACCCAGAGAAGCGCCGCCGCCTTCCCACGAAGGGAAGGAAGGGCAGAAAGGACAAGAGTGTCCCAAAGGTTCCCTGCAGCACAGACATTCCTTCCATCAGCCCGAGTGCTGCTCCGGTCCCTGCTGAAATTCCACCACAGCAGGACATGATTCCGTGGGAGGAGCGTGAAAGGTAGTTGTTCTCCTTGGAAGAACCCACCAGTTTTTAAACAGCTTTAAACTCGAAAAACCGCCCCAGGGGTGGAGGAGGGAGTGGAATGAAAGTTACCCTGGGTTTTTTTTGGTTGATTTCCACCTAAAAATCTATCTGGTCGAACCACCCACACCCCCACAGCCTGGGATACCCTCTGAGTTACTGCCAACACGGCATAGTGCCAGTGAGGAGGCCCTGGGAGTAGCAGTTCCGAATCTGAATGGGGTTTGTGGGGAAGAAAGGGATTGAAACGGACTCGAACAGAAATCCCCGTTGCTGTTCTGCCTTGCAGGGTGTCTGACAAAATCAGAGAGGAGGAGGGAAAACCCTGTCATCTGTCAGAGGAGTTGCAGCCTCTCTTGGGGATCAAATTGCCCCCGGAAGTGGCTGAAACTAGCAGGTTTTATGAATAAAGACTCTGGAGTTTCTGGTTTTATTGTTTACAGGAGCACTCTGCCTCTGCTTGGAAGGGAAATCAGATGCCCTCAGCCCTCACTTGTTGGGTTTGGGGTTGGGAAAGGGGCCGATCACTGAGGAATTCCCGTATTTAACGGCCTGGCGTGCGTGTTGCTGATGAATCCATATGGAATCCCTAAAACCCCAGCTCCAGACTCCCCCAACCCAAGGGGAATACTTTTGTTCCTCCGTCCCTTTATCCCGCAGGACGCCCCAGCGTTTTACCCCCAGGGCGGGAGAAACTGGAGCTGCATCAAGGTCTTTGTGGTGCAGCCGGCACGGTCGGGTTCGGCCTCTCACGGGACGCAGGGACGCAAAGTGCCGCATCCTGTGACAGATGATGGCACCGATTCGCCTGTGTGTCCCTGAACAACCCTGTTCCCCCTCAGATTATGGCACCGATTCGCCTGTGTGTCCCTGAACAACCCTGTTCCCCCACAGATTATGGCACCGATTCGCCTGTGTGTCCCTGAACAACCCTGTTCCCCCACAGATTATGGCACTGATTCGCCTGTGTGTCCCGAAACAAACCTGTTCCCCCTCGCCTTTTGGGCTGGGGGTCTGTTGGGGTTGTGGTTGTTGGGGGTTTGAGGTTTGGGGCTTCACGAGCCCGACCCGACGCACACAACAGGGAAATGCCTTCCGCAGGATCCCCGGTACAAACCCTCCAGCAAAGCTCCAGGTCAAACTCTGCTGCACTCCTCACGCCCCCGACTTACGGACGTCGTCTCTGTCCACTCAAACAACCCAACCCAACCCCCAGCTCCCGGCCAGACTGAAGGATTCAATCCCTCAGGACACGTGGGGGGTTATTGAAGAGCTTCCCCGCAGAGCAAGAGGAGGGAACGAAGGGTTTATTTTTATAGAATCACAGAATCACAGAGTCACAGGGGTTGGAAGGGACCTCGAGAGATCACATCAGCTCCCCAGCTCATACTGCACAGGGCGGCGTCCAGAAGGGTCTGGAATCTCTCCAGAGATGGAGACTCCACATCCCTCTGGGCAGCCTGTCCCAGGGCTCCCTCACCCTCACTGGGGAAAAGTTCTTCCTATGCTCTAACTTGCAGCCATTGCCCCTTGTCCTGTCTCCACAGACACTGAAAAGGCGCTGGCCATGTCCCCCTGCATCCCATACTTAAAATATTTATAAACATTAATTAGGTCCCCCCTTAGTCGTCTTTTCTCCAGGCTGAACAGCTCCAGCTCACTCAGCCTTTCATCATATGGGAGATGCTCCAGGCCCTTAATCATCTCCGTAGCCTCCTCTGGACTCTCTCCAGGAGATCCCTGGCTTTTTTATCCCAAGGAGCCCAGAACTGGACACATCACTCCAGGTGGGGCCTGACCAGGGCAGAGTAGAGAGGGAGGAGAAAAGCGGTTTCACGGAGGCAACCGACACATCGAGGCATCTGGAGCTCCAGGAATGGGAGGGATGAAGGGAAGGGGAGGGAAGGGAAGGGAACTGAAGGGAAAAGACCCTGAAAGGAATAGGTGGCAACTTGTATTTAAATACCAAGAAAACTCCAGAGCCCACAGGAGCCAAACCCACGGCCACACGATGCCCGGCATCGTCCCGGCAAGAGGGCAAAGCCAAAACCCCGGCAGAAACGCTCATCCCGCCCGGGACCAACACCAACTCCAAGGGGATTTGCAGAGCAACCAACTGGAGTTTATTCAGCTCCTGGCTTTTTAATGTTCCGAGGAAAGCTTTGGGAGCAGTGATGCCTGGGGAAGGCGCCCGTGTGATCCCAAAACACACAGAGTCACGGCAGCATCCCCCCCTTTCCCCTCCGCAGACGGGTACCCGGGGGACGAACTCCGGTTCGCAGCAGCAGCAAAAGGCCGGGGCACAAGTTTGCCATTTCCCAGAAGGGGAACCAGGAAGGATTTGGGCTCCCAGAGCTGGCAGCTCAGGCTACTTCTTGCAGCAGCCACCTCTGCAGGCCCCCTTCTCCACCAGCACCCAAAACTGCGACAAACCCCTTAGAGAGAGCGGCTGCCTGGTGCTCAGCTCTCGGCTGGGGCCAAACCATGACAGTGGGGAGAGCAGCTGGGCAAAGGGCAAGGGCACAAGGAGCGGGGATGGGGCTGCCCCCAAACTCAGCTCTGCACCCCTCAGGGTTTGCACCCCTGGTGTCCTTGGCAGCAGATGTGATCCAGCCCCCCTCCCCCTTACAGCTTCACCACAGGCTTGTGAGAAACAAAAGTCTGTTCTATTAAACCTGCTGGGGAGAGGTACAAGGGGGTGTGAGGGGGCCAGAGGACCAGGGGGGTTCTTAAGGAGCCAGGGAACAAGGGGAGGGTCTGCAGGAGCCAGAGAACAAGGGACTGTGATGTAGCCAGACAAAAAGGCAGGGTCTAGAGGGAGCCAGTGAACAATGAGGGGTCTGTGGGAGCAAGGGAACAAGGTGGGGTCTAGAGGGAGCCAGAGAACAAGGGCTGTGAGGCAGCCAGAGAAATAGGGGGGGGTCTGCGGGAGCCTGAGAACAAGGGGGAGGTGAGAGAGCCAGAGAACGAGGGGGGGTTGCAGGAGCCAGGGAATAAGGGGGGTCTGTGGGATCAGACTGTCCACGTGGGCAGCTTCTTCCGCCGGCTCCTCTTGTTGCTCTCGACCAGGCGCTGCCCCTGCCTCTTGATGTCTTCACGGGTGGGGACAATGCTGGGGTCTTTCTCCTCAAATTCAAAGGGGTCTGGAGGACAGAGAGGAGAGAAGCTGGCTGAGGAGAGGCAGTGGGGCCACCTCTGCTCAGCCCATGTCCCCAGGGAGAGCTGGCATGTTTTGGAGGGCTGGTGGCATCACGGTGACCCTCGGGCCGAGCCGTCTGCCACAGGCACTACTGACTAGTGAGGCTCTTGCTCCTCAGCATCCCAGGCTGACCTGCCCCTGTCTCTGACACTGCTGGGGCTTCCCATAATGGTCTGGAGCACATGAGGTGGTGGGTCCAGCTCCCGCTTTGTTAAAAAGAGGGGGCAAGCTGCCAAAACCTCAGGGGTTCCTCCAAGAGCATCCAACAGGAGGAGGCCACAGCCTGACCCCAGCACTGGTTCTTCTTCACAAAAAGGATTTCGAAGAGGAGGGTCTCACTCCTTGCCCCACACAACCCTCCTTGTTCCTGCTGTGCTCCAACACACACCACCCCACTGGCTGCCTTTGATCTCCCACATCCCCACCTAAAATCATCCCTCGAGCTCAAAGCCATGGACACAGCCAAGGTCAGCCCCAGGGTGGACGGACACCCAGTAACCCCAGCGGGCAGGGGCTGGGACAGTGGCTGTGGGACGTGTCCTGGCTCTGTTCTCCTACCTTGGACACTGCTGCCTGTGGCATCCAAGGAGATTTTCAGGTTCTGGGGGTCACTGGCGGTGGCCTTCTCCAGAAGATTCCTGACCTTGACCAAAGCCTGTGAAAGACACCCTGGGTTAACTGAGGAATGGCTGGTGGGTGGAACGGCCCCGGGGTGCCCCACCTGGATGTCCCTGGGGGAGACACCCTGCAGTGTCCAGGGATGAAACCCCCACGCACCTTGTTGCTCTCACTGGGGCTGTGGCTGTGGGGGGACAAGTCACACACCCGCTGCACCAGGTACTGCAGCTTCTGCTGGCAGTGCTGGAGCTTCTCTTCCAGCCCCAGGGCCTTGACATAATCCTCCTGGAGCAGGAGAGAAGAACCACCTTAGTGGGGAAAAAGAGCCCCTGGGAGAGCTGGTGGCTGCACCAGGTGTCCTCAGGCCGTTCTGCTGCCACAGCAAGCACTGGCGGGGGCCGTGCTCACCCAGTGCTGCACAGGTACCTGTCCGGGCACTGTGATGCCGTGCAGGCGGATGAAGAGGTTGTCAAGGCCATCTGGCCTACAGCTCCCACCATGCACCAGGAACCACCATGGCCGCCCAGCAGCCTCTGGCCTACAGCTCCCACCATGCACCAGGACGCTGCTTCCTGCACTGGGACCATTAAGACACAAAATCCCCCAGGCCGCTCCCGCCCCTGCAGGCCCCATGGCTGCCTCCCCGGGGCTGCCTCTGCCCAAGAGGGACAGAGGGACAGCAGAGGGACAGAGGGACGGTGGGAAAGGGGGGCAGGGAGCAGAGGGAGGGAGAAGCTGGGAGAGATGGCAGCAGAGGCAGAGATCAGAAAGGAGACGGAGGGGCAGAGGAGGGAAGGTGCCCAAAGGAAACTGGTGCTGAGCAGCAGCCCAGAGGAGCAGCAGGGCCGGGAGGAGGGCAGAGGGACCGGGCGACACAGGCTGGGGATGGGAGCAGGATGGGGGGACACGGAGAGAGAAGAGGCAGAAGGGAGCAGAAAGGATCAACAGGAAACAGAGAAGGGCAGGGAGTGGGAGAGAGATGTGTGGAGAGAGGGAATCATATAATCATAGAATGGTCTGGGTCGGAAGGGACCCCAAGGATCACAGAGCTCCAACCCCCCTGCCACAGGCAGGGCCACCAACCTCCAGGCCTGTGGCTACACATCCAACCTGGCCTTGAACCCCCCTGGTTTGGGGCAACCACCCCCTCTCTGGACAGCCTTTTCCAGCCCCTCACCACTCTCTCTCTTTAAAGAACGATCCCCTAGTAACTCATCTAACCCTTCCCTCATTCAGCTTCACTCCACCCCCCTTGTCCTGCCAGTCTCTGCCCTTTAACAAGCTGATTCCCCTCCTGTTTGTCTCCTCCCTTCAGGGACAGGAAGGCTGCAAGGAGGTCCCCCCACAGCCTCCTCTTCTCTAGGCTGAACAAGCCCAGCTCCTTCAGCCTCTCTTCACAGGGGAGCTGCTCCAGCCCTCTGATCATCTTCGTGGCCTGCTCTGAACCCTCTCCAGCAGTTCCCCATTTTCTTGTACTGGGAGCCCCAGCTCTGGACACAGGACTCCAGATGGGGCCTCACGAGGGCAGAGTAGAGAGCAATAACTGTCCTTCACTCTAGACAGTAGTCGCCTCCAGAGGCTGAGGGTTTCCGACTTCTTCCCAATCGCCTTGCCACTGCTTCCTTCCCTAGCGAGGGATCCCAGCTGCTTGGCCTGTTCTGCCTTCTAATTCCAGGCTGTTGGCTTAGTTATCCCATCATCGGAGCAACCAAGTGATAGTGAGCTCACTTGGATGGTGGCTGTAATCTTTTCACACCTCTCGCAGTTCCCTCAGGGTCAGGGATTGGGTGGTTCTGCCTCATCCTCCTGTTCTCAGGATGGCCCCAGTTCATCATCATCATCCTTCACTACACAAACTGATTTCTTTGTGTCTTTCCTTATCTGTAGAGGGGCGACAGACACGGGAGTGGGTTGGGTTTTTGGATCACCTGCAGTGCCTGTCACAGGGGTAGCAGCAGTTGCAGTGCCAGTTGGTTGCAGTAGCTGCAGTATCTCCAGGTCTGTTTTCCTTCCCATTCCCCTGACAGTGCTGCCTGCTGTCAAGCAGCATTCAGTAGAGTCACCAGGGCCCAGCACAGGGCAGTGAGACACAGTCTGTGTCTTTGGAATAACTACAGCATTTTCTTTTTCAGATATGCAGTCACTTGATCAGGGTCCTGTAGCTGTTCATGAGTGAAGTTCCAAACCACTGGGCGTGAGAAAGTCCCTAGGTACCTGCCCATGCTCTGCCACATGCCCTGCCACTCCTGTTTATCCAGCCTCGGGGAAAATCCCTGAGTGGTATGCTTAATCCTGTGCTTAATGTGAACCAAAACTGCAGAAAGCTCAGTGATAGCACAGTGCTAGTTTCAGCATCCCAGGGATATTGAAGATTTTCAAAAACTGTTATAAGAGCTGTAGTATTTAACCCAGAGGAAAAGAAAGTGGTGTAGTTATTCCCCTCTGTGCCCCCATCATACCGGCTGCCGTTTTTAACCCCTCCCCATCCAAGGAATGGACAGGACAGCAAAACCTCATACAAATCCCAGCTTTAAGCTGTGGTCATTGATGTTATCATATCACAGGCTGGTATCACAGAGTAAAGCAAAGTGCAGAAGCCCCAGCCCAGAGATGGCAAAGAACCCTGCCAGGAGTGCCTATGGCCCGCACCGGTTTGAGTCCCACAGCCATGACCTCAGCCATGTACCAAATACAACAGCATCGTGACCAGAGGCTGCTTCAATAACAGTGCTTATCACAGCTGGGTCTTCAATGCAGTCGGGTCGGTTCTGCTGTTATCCCAGCCCTCTGTGCCCCATGTTGGGCGCCAAAAAGGACTGTGGTGGTTTTGCCCCAGCCCAGAGCCGGGCAGCACGCAGCCGCTCGCTCTTTAAGAGGGGGAATTGAGGCAGGGGAAAGGGAGGGAAGAGCAAACCAGAAAAACCAAACCCTGGTGGGTTGAGATAACGATAAGGACAGTTTACTGGGAGAGCAGAGAGGTAAGATGCAATAACCGGGCTTTACCCCAAAATACACAAAACTGGTGACACACGATGCGGTTTCTCCCCGAACCGCACAGCTCAGGCCATACAGCTCAGAGCCTTCCCAAAACCCCACCATCCCCAAAAACACATGTTCTGGAGCTGAGTGCTCCTCCCCCCACCAGCCCCCCTTTAAGCTGAGCATGACAGAATTGGCATGGAATACCCTCTGTGGGCAGTTTGGGTCACCTGTCCTGGCTGTGTCCCCTCCCAGCTCCCTGGGTGCCCCCCGCACCTTTGTTAGCAGGGCAGCATGAACAACTGAGAGTCCTTGACTGCTTGGCCACAGCTAAACCATCCCTGTGTTACCAGCACTGCTCTCATCCAGACTCCCAAACACGGCACTGCACCCTCTGCTAGAAAGAAAACCAACCCTATCCTGGCTGAAACCAGGGCAAAGAGCTACACACAGGACACTGAGGCAGCTTAGGATGACTGGAATGTATTGTTTGAAAACAATGGGATCAGCTGTGATTACACAGCTGTGAATACTGTATCATCAATCCTATTCCTTCATCATTAACTAACTCTAACGTACTATTTGTACTGAATTCTATTTCACTTTAACAAGGGACACCCACTGAGTGTGAGGAGTGCACGAGGACAGGCAGCTCTACTGTGGACATCTCTCAGCACCCATCTCATTGAACCAGGTCAAACCACTGTGAAAAGCACTTTGTGAAACTCCATCAACCTTCCTGAACTCGAGTTAGTATTTTACCCCATCACAGCATAGTGCTGGTTCTTTCTTTTGAGTGAGGTGCATTCTACTCATGTGCAACCCCTACACGGTCCTGGGCAGGAAGGGTTTGGGGGCAGGCATGGGGCTCTCTATACCACAACCATTTTTCCTTTTTTTACTGATACTGCTTTGCTTAATGCTACTTAGTATCCTGCTCCCAAATACAAAAGCAATGAAGAGAAGAAAAGAACCTAGAGGAAAAGAATCTAAAGGGAAAAAAGAAATGTGTTACCACGTATTTCATCTTTTACATTTCCTTACACTTTTCTTTAAATGTTTCTGTCTGTTTTGGAATTTGTTGTTGATTTTAATTTTTGAAACAGGAAACTGTTCTCCAGCTCTAGGGTGTTCTGGTTTCAGCAGGAACAAAGTCAGTTTGCTTTGTAGTAGTTGTGTACTGTTCTGTTTGTTATTTAGGATGAGAGCAATGTTGAGAACACATTGATATTGGCCATTTTTTTCTCTCTCTTAAGGCAAAACCAAGCCAGAATGGGTCTTTAGACTCAGGGACTAGTTTCAAGAATCTACTTAAACTGGGTTTTGATCTTTTTGGGATTTTTGTCTTTCCAATTCACACAAGTGGTAGCAGCTTCCTCCCAGTGACACTGAACCAGAGCATCAGTAGACCGGTGAAAAGAACAAGTTCCTTCTTTAGAAGAGGTCAGATTCAAGTTAAGTTTATTTAACTACATTTATTTCAGTACATACCAGACACAACAAAAAGAACAAAAAACCCGCAACAGACAACAATGATGATAGAGAAATCAACCAACTGCTGTTGGATACCCTGGGAGTCACTTCTGAAGAGACATGGGACCTTTGAAAGAGCTGAGAAACATCCAGTGAACACCTTCCCTCACGGCTTTCTTGAGCTCTTGGTTCCTCATGCTGCAGATGAGGGGGTTCACAGCCATCACACAGTGATGCCATCAGACAGCCGTGCTCTGGGGGAGGGCAGCCTGCATCCCAGCAAGACCCCTTGGGAAAGAAGTAAATGACCCCAAAGATGGGATTTCCTGAAGGCAGAATCAGGTCATTTGTATCCTCAACTGGAGCCCCGGTGACATGGACACTTCATTCCCATGGAAACAGCTGCATGGCAAGACCCACAGGGCTGGGGTCTCTGAGGTGCTTCTGAAAGCCACCCACCCACCCATCCCATCACAGAATCATAGAACCATAGAATGGCATGGGTTGGAAGGGACCCCAAACATCACCGAGTTCCAACCCCCCTGCCACAGGCAGGGCCACCAGCCTACAGGCCTGGATTACACCAGGTTGCCCAGGGCTCCATCCAACCTGGCATCTGGGGCCAAGGGGATGGTGCTGCTGAAATCCCCCACCCCTCCCACACCCCCGGTACCACCTGGCACAGGGTTCTGGTGCCACTGCTGCATCCTGGAGGCTCTGGCACACACGGCATCTCTTCTCATTGCAGCTGACAGATGATCTCTGGCTTGACAGCGACCTGGCCTGTCCAGGGCAGACAGAGAGGCACCCTCTCCCGCACTGCTGGGATGGCAGCACAGGCCACCCCCTCCCCAGACCCAGCATCTCCCCAGCTCTGCTCCTCTCTCCTGCCTCTGCCTGGCTATGGCTTCAGCAACCCTTGAGAGTGTCCAGGAGGGAGCCTTTCTTTACCAAGGGCTGGTCCCATCCCATCCCCATCCTCCCCCATCTCATCCCACCCATCGCACCCCATCCAAGCCCTAAGGCACCCCATCCCATTCCTCATCCCACCCATCCCACCCCACCCTCTCCCCCAGGCCCGCTCTCCGCAGGTCCAGCAACGGAACCGGCTACGCCAAAAGGCCCCGTCACTGGGTTCAGCAGCACCAGCAGCAGCAGATGGCCGTTCCACAAGGGGATGTGCACTTGCACCACGACCATTTAAAACTATTTTATTTAAATAAAGGTGGAGATTTCAAAAGAGGAGACTGAAAAATGAACACTTCTTGAGGAAAGGAGGAAAAAAGAAGGAGCAGAAGCTACTTGCTGGTGAAGGGGGCTGATGCCGATCTCAGACGGACTTTCCCTACTGATTTCCATGGCTCTTAGAGCACAGCCTGTAAGGAAGCGCTAGTTTCTGCCTGGCAGCTCCCGGTCGGAGCTTAAGAGCAGCCAGCCAGGTTGCAGCCAGGAAACAATCCTGGCTGCTGCATCTCGCCCATGCAAGGACCGATGGAAAAATGAAGTGTTTCCAGCCAGGAGAAGGCAGCGGGGGCACGAGTGATCTGCCCAGAGGTACCCCAAGGAAGCCGAATATTCCCAGTCCCTGGGCAGGGCAGTAGTCAGCAGTGAGAGCTCCTCAGGCTGAAGAGAGAAACACACTGCTCCTCTGACTGCAGGAACTAAACCTGCTGGGAGGGCTCAGAGGGGTCTCTGGGAGTCGGGGTGCCCAATGCCTGGTCTCAGGGAGGCTCTGGCAACGTCTCCTTCCCCCTGCACCCGGCCTGGCTGTTCTCACTGGGAGCCCAGGCCTCAGCTCAGCTTGGCCGCAGCTGCAGCAGAGCCTGGGCCGGCCCAGACCCCCATGGCCGCCTGGCAGCCCTGTGCCCCAGAACTACAGCTCCCAGCATGCCCCGGGGCAGGCCTTGCTGCAGCCTCTGGGGACACCGTCCCCCGGCCCGGCCCAGCTCCCTCAGGCCCCATGGCTGCTCCCTGAGGCTTCCCTGGCCCTGCGCTGAGAGGGGGACAGCAGATGGGCAGAGGGCCGGAGGGACACAGCCTGGGCCAGGGGGACACAGCAAAGGCAGGGGGGAGCAGAAGGGATGGAGAGAAAAGAGAGAAGGGCAGGGAGCGGCAGAGAGACGTGTGGAGGAAGGGAAGCAGAGCAACAGGCTCTGGGACAGCCAGGGAGGGATTAGGAGGGACAGACAGGCTGCCAGGGAAAGAGAACATCAGCCAGTGTCTCTGGGGCACAGAGGGGAGGAGGAAAAGAACGAGAAGATGAGTGAGCTGAGAGAGAAAGGGAAAGAACAAGATCCTGATGGGCTACAGACAGCGAGGGAGCAATCCCAAAGTGGGGGCAGGGATCTGGACAGAGCACCGTAGGAAGAGTCAGAAGCAGCAATTACAGGCAACGGCCCCAGTCCTTGAGCTCCTGTTTGATCAACGTTTGGAGATGTGCCATGGTCTGGAGAGCGTGCTGCAGGGAGGAGACAGCGACTGGCGAGCGAGGCTGAGACCTGCTTGAGCGCAGAGGTGGCCGCAGAGCAGCCCAGGTGAGCTGGTTCCATTGACTGTCACAGGGGACCCCCTGCTTGTGCTCATGGAGCAAAGGAGGATGTGCTGAACAGAGATGTGGATAGTATTCGACTCCCCACCCAAGTCTCACAATGGCTTTGTTTCCACACGCTGTGTCAGTCCTGCAGGGCAGGGATGGCAGGGAAGGTTTGTATTTGGACGTTTGGGATTTGGGTGGATGAGCCGTTGGTTTAGGAAATTCTTTTTTTGGCACCGAGATGGGTGCCAGTGGTTCCAGAAAGTTCCTCTCTCTTCGCCCTTTGCAAGCATCTTGGAGAATGGGAGAAAACTGGGAGGGACGCCCTTGCCAAGGGATAAATTCCAAGGGCATTGTAATGCAGGGTGGTGGCAATATCACTTGGTTCATGGTGAAGAGTGGCCTGAAAATGGGACCTTGATATATCACACTGTCTTTCCCTTCCTGTTGTTTTGTCCAAGAAAGGAGAGGTGGGAGGAGATAGCATATGTGTTGAGAAGGGATTGGAAGGTTAGAAAGAGAGATGGTTTGATGGATTTGTGAATCCCAGAAGGGCAAATAGTCTTTAACTGAGGAAAAGAAAGGAAAGGGAGAGGAGCATTTGTGTGGCAACGATTCAAAGATGAGAAAAGAGTGTGTTTGTTGTTGAAGCCTTGAAAACCTGGCATCAAAACTCACTAGCCTTGGTGACTGTTCTGCAGGTATCCTTTATTGCAGCGTTGGGCAGATGGCTTTTCTGAATGTGTGCCCCCTTTAAAGCAAAATGTCTCATCTTTACACAGATTAACTCTGCATTGTCTAAGAAAAGGCAGGGGTATGCAGATTCTTTGCAGGAAGTCCTTTCCATTCACTCCTCCCAGATAGAGCATGCTCAGGGACACTCAGGGGGACTTCTGGTGGCCTTCAGGGATGAAGGCTGGATGTCTTCCTCTCACCCAGCACATGCTCTTTACGTTTCTTCTCCATGGTTATCTGAGCTCAAAAACACATTCCTTTTTGCTGAAAACAAGATATACTCTGTCTCTTAATTGGTCGTTTGTCTCATTATTTATGACTCCCCTAACTCCTCCTGTTGCACTGTTCTGGCTCAGTTTTGTAGCTGCTTTCACGAAGCACCTCACACAGCTGCAGCCATATTCCAAAACAAATCTATTCTTCAAATACACAAATTAAAGTTATGTTAATTGTCTCAAGCTACATCTCCATCAATCTATTCAGCATTATGATATTTCATTGAATCAGGACCAAGCAATGACTTTTTATAAGGGGGTTCAGCTCCCTGACGTTCATGTTCTGTCCCTCAGGCTCAGCTTTTTGCTGAGGAGTAGGACGGGCGCCGCTCCCGCTGGTGCCAGCGGCTCCGGCAGCAGATTTTTCTCCCCACAATCTGCACCGAGAAGGGCCTGGAGAACCGGCGGCCTGTTCCTGGTGACCCATGGCGTTCGCCAGGAAGGAAGGAGACCCGGCAGGTAAAAGGGAGCCGAATCCTTGGGGGCTTTGCCAGGAGGTTGAATTAAGGTGGCGAGGGGTCTTTCCAACCTCGGTGCGGTTCTGAGTTTTGGAGAACTGAGGAGGAGGAGGGAATTGGGGAAGGATTTTGGGTCGGGGCTGAGCTGTGCCTAAAGAAACTCGCTCAGCGTAACAGCTCTTAAAAGGGTAGACAATGGCAGGACAAGGGGGAAGGATTAAAACTAAAGGAAGGAAGGTTTAGATTAGATATTAGGGGGAAATTTTTTCCAGAGAGGTTGGTGAGGGGCTGGAACAGGCTGCCCAGAGAGGGGGTGGGTGCCCCGTCCCTGGGGTTGTTCAAGGCCAGGTTGGCTGGGGCCCTGGGCAGCCTTGTGTAGCTCCAGGCCTGGCTGTTGGTGGCCCTGCCTGTGGCAGGGGGCTGGAGCTCTGTGATCTTGGGGTCCAGTCTGGGATTGTATGATTCTTGTTGTTTTACGCCGCCGAGTAGCGGTTCAGAAGCGCCTGGGAAGAACGCTGCGCGGAAAGTACAGCCGGAACCTTCCCCCGGGTCCTCGGCGAGGTGGGAGACGCAGCCAGAGATGGAAGCCCCCCCAGGGCCCCCAGGTGTTCTTTGATGACATCACAGCGTTACCCCTGGTGACACCGGTCTGTGTACCGGTAACAGACTCGCAGGAGGGAAGGAGGTGAGCGGCACCTCCAGCTCTCCAGCCCTTTGGGAGAAACTCTTCCCTTAGCGACTTGGCCGGGGCTGATTCTCAGCACCGTCCCCAGCAGCGCAGAGCTGGGGCTCCTGAAGCCCCCGAACGGCGCTCAGGTAAGGCCGCCGCGAGGCTCCGCTGCAGGAACGGGTTTGGTAACGGATCCAGGGTCCGGTATCGGATCTGTCCGTGCGGGACAGATCGTGGCGTTACAGCCTGAGAGAACGCCTGCCATTGTACCGGGCAGGTTAAGGGATTTCACTACAACCTCACGCTTTCCTGGGTTCCTTTTATTCCTTTCTTCTCTCCCTGGCTACAGAAACCCCACGGAGCCCCTAACTGCACCCCACGCCTCCCTCCCCGCCCGAGTTTCGGGGGGTGGCTAACGACCCAACACCACTGGGGGTTCTCAGGGGCCTCGAACTCCCCTTGAAGCAGGAATGTGAGGGGTTATCTTTTGGAATCCTTTCTCCAGGCTATCCCAGACCAGGAGAACCAGGAGAACCAAACTCATCTGGAATCGGTTCTTCTCCCACCTCTGCCAGCAGTGATCCCAGCTGGCTCTTCAGCACAGTTTTTGGTAACAAAAATCACGATTTTTGGCAGCAGCCTGATAGAAACGGGCAGGGGGCTGTGGGGGTAATTTCTTTGCTCCCTGCTTCCTCCCACTGGCTTGTCAGCTGTAAGATTTGGGAGACCCCAGCCTAGTTGGGGAGTTGCGCCTACAAATAGGGGCCCCAAAAAAGCTTGAAACACCCCTCAAAAATAAAAGATGACGTGTTGTGTGTGAACACCACGCTGGGGGTTTGCTTCGCTGCTGGTTTTTGCAGCCCCCGCTCCATCCCCACGGCTGATTTTGGAGCTGCGCCGGGAAATGATATCCCGGCAGCCCATCTGCCGGGTCGGGGGAGACAAAGACCCAGCGATTTCCCTGAAATTCAGGGGATTCCCAGAGAAGGTCGGGGGTTTGTGGCAGCGAGGGTGAAGTAAGGATGGAGGACGGTCTCGGAAGAGCAGTTTGTATCTTTTTCCAGGCAGAATGGAGGGGGACCTTGGATCTTCTCCGGAGGAAGCCGTCAGCGTTGAGCCGTGAGTCCCCGCTGTAGCAATTAAGGAATTAAGGAGAACGGGGTGATGAGGGGACCGCGGTTTGGGGCTCCAGCGATACCCCGCGCCGGCCAGAAGGGAATCGCTGCTCTTTGTGCCGTCGCCGTTCCCAGCTCGCCTTCCTCACCTCCTCTTTTCCTCCTCCACTTCAGGCGCGTGAACATCGGGAGCCAGTTCCAAGCGGAGCTGCCGGAACTCCGGGACAGGTCGCAGGCCGACGCTGACAACCACGGGGCCACGCTGGTGTGGAAGCCGTGGGGGGACATCGAGACCAACCCCGAAACGCAGGAGACAGGTTTTTCTTTCAAGGCTTTTCCTCCTCACCCGGGTCCCATCGGTCCGTGCTCCCACCGCAGCTTCCCCGCTTTCCCTTCGCCTCCTCCGCACACAGTCAGAGGGAAGGGGATCTCACTCGGCTCCACTGGGACACCCAACGACAGACAACTTGGGTTTTTTCCCTGTTCCCTCAAACAGAAACTTGACCTTCCCTTGGTTCTCCTTGCCTTTGCAGTGACCCAGCTGCTCAACGTGGCCTGCTCCAGCATCATGCCGGGGGGCGGGACAAGCCAGGAGCGAGCCTTGCACTGCCTGCACCGAGCGCAGGGCAGCGTCATGGTAAGGAACGAGAAGTTCACCTGAATAGAATGAACGGGCCAGCTCAGGCTTCCTTAGAGCCAGGGAACCCGCCCAGAGGAGTCCTCTCCTGGGGCACGGTGACGAGAGGGGATCCTGTGGCTCCCGAGTTTTCTCAGTTTCTTAAACAGAGTAAGGAAAATCCTTGTGGGGTGAGGAAATTCCTTGCAGGGTAAGGAAAGAAATCCTTCCCCTGGGCCCAGGGGATCCCAAAGCGCCAGAGCCAAAGCCGCCCTACCGTGGGCCAAGTCAAAGGTGCCGAAAGTGCCCCTGTTCCCCCTCCCATGGGGGGAATCTGACCTCTCCTCTCCTTGGGTTTTTTTCTCCCATATCAAACCCCACAGGACGCTCTGTCCATGCTGCTTTTCGGGATGCCTCGGGAGTCCGAATCCCATCCGCTGGCGGATTATCATTACCCAGGTAACCGGGGAGCCCCTTCCTTGGCCGGCACGGCCGGCGCCTCCCCTTTCCACCTTGGGCTGGAGAGGATTTGGTTGTACAAAGCCGTTCCCCTTCCCCGGGGGGCAGGGGAAGAAAGGCTTCTCTTCTCACCCCGTGACGTGATGCGCAGTTTGGCTCCGTGGGGCTTTTCTTTTAACGTGGGAACGACAACAGGCAGATAATAAACCCCGGTGCTTTCTCCTTGCTCGATTGCCAGGGTCGGATTCTTGGAGCCCTCTCGAGGAGCAGCTCTTCCAGGAGGCTTTCTGCCAGCACAGGAAGGATTTTCATCGCATTCAGAAGAAGGTAAAGCCGCCGGGGTGGGGCAGCCTAGGCTTTTAACTCAGCAAGTCGTACCTGTTCCTCTCTGTCACCCCCCCACTCTTTGAAACCAAGAGTATTTGCACCGATGTGTAACCGCATGGGGATATTTAACAGCCCTGGTAACCAACCCCCAGAGATATCAACAGAATTAACCATCCTTCCTCTGACGGCCGGTTAGAAACACACGATTCCGCCTGGCGGGAGAGGAAGGTCTGTTTTTGGGACTGGCCTCCTCCATTTTGGGCTGTGCCCAGGGGGAAAAGATAATCCTCTGCCCATGGTTTCGTTGCACGCCTGTGCCAAGAACCTTTCACTTATGGAATTGCTGGTACAGACTGCTGCTGCTTCTCTCCCAACAGGTTCAGACCAAGACCGTGGCGCAGTGCGTCGAGTACTATTACACCTGGAAGAGAAAAGTCAGATTCAGCCGCAGACAGCCTCAAGGTTCCAGAACAACCACCAAAAGGACCAGGGACAAAGCAGAAAACCCTGGAGCAGAGGTAGAAAAACCTTGCGAGATGCCTCTCTGCGAGGAATCCGCCCTGAGAGGGGCAGCAGGAGCTGCCGGGAGAGTTTCTGGTCCCTGATAAAACCCGCTGGCGTTGCTGACGAATTTCAGGGGCACCCGAGACCTTCCCGGCGCTCCGTAAAAGGAGCTGCCGGTTCCCCTGCTGCTCCGTGGGGATGGACAGAACCTCCCTTGGCCGGCACACGGGAGGTTGGGTTGGCAAAGGTTCCTCCTTTGCGCTGAGAACCGGGTTCCTTTCGGCACTCACCGATGCTGCCGGGGAGGAAAACGCCGCTCTGCGGATGGGAACGCCGACGGCTCGGTCCGTGTTTGCGCCCCGTCCTCGGGGTGGGGTTATTGAGGCGGGGTTTTTCGGCTGTTTAGTGTTCGGAGGAGCAGATTTGGGCTGGGATCGGGATTTTTGTGCCATCTCGCTGGTTCCAAGGTGCATTATTATAATTTTCCAGAGGGGTTTGGGGGGATTTTAAGCTCGTTTTGGGTTTGTTTTGGTTTTTTACTCTCTGCCTTTCTGGAGAGCAGGCAACGTTTACTAAAGCCTCTCTGACTTTACAGGCTGGCTGCAACCCAGAGAAGCGCCGCCGCCTTCCCACGAAGGGAAAGAAGGGCAGAAAGGACAAGAGTGTCCCAAAGGTTCCCTGCAGCACAGACATTCCTTCCATCAGCCCGAGTGCTGCTCCGGTCCCTGCTGAAATTCCACCACAGCAGGACATGATTCCGTGGGAGGAGCGTGAAAGGTAGTTGTTCTCCTTGGAAGAACCCACCAGTTTTTAAACAGCTTTAAACTCGAAAAACCGCCCCAGGGGTGGAGGAGGGAGTGGAATGAAAGTTACCCTGGGTTTTTTTTGGTTGATTTCCACCTAAAAATCTATCTGGTCGAACCACCCACACCCCCACAGCCTGGGATACCCTCTGAGTTACTGCCAACACGGCATAGTGCCAGTGAGGAGGCCCTGGGAGTAGTAGTTCCGAATCTGAATGGGGTTTGTGGGGAAGAAAGGTATTGAAATGGACTCGAACAGAAATCCCCGTTGCTGTTCTGCCTTGCAGGGTGTCTGACAAAATCAGAGAGGAGGAGGGAAAACCCTGTCATCTGTCAGAGGAGTTGCAGCCTCTCTTGGGGATCAAATTGCCCCCGGAAGTGGCTGAAACTAGCAGGTTTTATGAATAAAGACTCTGGAGTTTCTGGTTTTATTGTTTACAGGAGCACTCTGCCTCTGCTTGGAAGGGAAATCAGATGCCCTCAGCCCTCACTTGTTGGGTTCGGGGTTGGGAAAGGGGCCAATCACTGAGGAATTCCCGTATTTAACGGCCTGGCGTGCGTGTTGCTGATGAATCCGTATGGAATCCCTAAAACCCCAGCTCCAGACTCCCCCAACCCAAGGGGAATACTTTTGTTCCTCCGTCCCTTTATCCCGCAGGACGCCCCAGCGTTTTACCCCCAGGGCGGGAGAAACTGGAGCTGCATCAAGGTCTTTGTGGTGCAGCCAGCACGGTCGGGTTCGGCCTCTCACGGGACGCAGGGACGCAAAGTGCCGCATCCTGTGACAGATGATGGCACCGATTCGCCTGTGTGTGTCCCTGAACAACCCTGTTCCCCCTCAGATTATGGCACCGATTCGCCTGTGTGTCCCTGAACAACCCTGTTCCCCCTCAGATGATGGCACCGATTCCCCTGTGTGTCCCTGAACAACCCTGTTCCCCCTCAGATTATGGCACCGATTCGCCTGTGTGTCCCTGAACAACCCTGTTCCCCCTCAGATTATGGCACCGATTTGCCTGTGTGTCCCTGAACAACCCTGTTCCCCCTCAGATTATGGAACTGATTCACCTGTGTGTCCCTAAACAACCCTGTTCCCCCACAGATTATGGCACTGATTCGCCTGTGTGTCCCGAAACAAACCTGTTCCCCCTCGCCTTTTGGGCTGGGGGTCTGTTGGGGTTGTGGTTGTTGGGGGTTTGAGGTTTGGGGCTCCACGAGCCCGACCCGATGCACACAACAGGGAAATGCCTTCCGCAGGATCCCCGGTACAAACCCTCCAGCAAAGCTCCAGGTCAAACTCTGCTGCACTCCTCACGCCCCCGACTTACAGACGTCGTCTCTGTCCACTCAAACAACCCAACCCAACCCCCAGCTCCCCGCCAGACTGAAGGATTCAATCCCTCAGGACACGGGGGGGGGGGTTATTGAAGAGCTTCCCCGCAGCGCAAGAGGAGGGAACGAAGGGTTTATTTTTATAGAATCACAGAATCACAGAGTCACAGGGGTTGGAAGGGACCTCGAGAGATCACATCAGCTCCCCAGCTCATACTGCACAGGTCGGCGTCCAGAAGGGTCTGGAATCTCTCCAGAGATGGAGACTCCACATCCCTCTGGGCAGCCTGTCCCAGGGCTCCCTCACCCTCACTGGGGAAAACTTCTTTCTATGCTCTAACTTGCAGCCACTGCCACTTGTCCTGTCTCCACAGACACTGAAAAGGCGCTGGCCATGTCCCCCTGCATCCCATACTTAAAATATTTATAAACATTAATTAGGTCCCCCCTTAGTCGTCTTTTCTCCAGGCTGAACAGCTCCAGCTCACTCAGCCTTTCATCATATGGGAGATGCTCCAGGCCCTTAATCATCTCCGTAGCCTCCTCTGGACTCTCTCCAGGAGATCCCTGTCTTTTTTATCCCAAGGAGCCCAGAACTGGACACATCACTCCAGGTGGGGCCTGACCAGGGCAGAGTAGAGAGGGAGGAGAAAAGCGGTTTCACGGAGGCAACCGACACATCGAGGCATCTGGAGCTCCAGGAATGGGAGGGATGAAGAGAAGGGGAGGGAAGGGAACTGAAGGGAAAAGACCCTGAAAGGAATAGGTGGCAACTTGTATTTAAATACCAAGAAAACTCCAGAGCCCACAGGAGCCAAACCCACGGCCACACGATGCCCGGCATCGTCCCGGCAAGAGGGCAAAGCCAAAACCCCGGCAGAAACGCTCATCCCTCCCGGGACCAACGCCAACTCCAAGGGGATTTGCAGAGCAACCAACTGGAGTTTATTCAGCTCCTGGCTTTTTAATGTTCCGAGGAAAGCTTTGGGAGCAGTGATGCCTGGGGAAGGCGCCCGTGTGATCCCAAAACACACAGAGTCACGGCAGCATCCCCCCCTTTCCCCTCCGCAGACGGGTACCCGGGGGACAAACTCCGGTTCGCAGCAGCAGCAAAAGGCCGGGGCACAAGTTTGCCATTTCCCAGAAGGGGAACCAGGAAGGATTTGGGCTCCCAGAGCTGGCAGCTCAGGCTACTTCTTGCAGCAGCCACCTCTGCAGGCCCCCTTCTCCACCAGCACCCAAAACTGCGACAAACCCCTTAGAGAGAGCGGCTGCCTGGTGCTCAGCTCTCGGCTGGGGCCAAACCATGACAGTGGGGAGAGCAGCAGGGCAAAGGGCAAGGGCACAAGGAGCGGGGATGGGGCTGCCCCCAAACCCAGCTCTGCACCCCTCAGGGTTTGCACCCCTGGTGTCCTTGGCAGCAGATGTGATCCAGCCCCCCTCCCCCTTACAGCTTCACCACAGGCTTGTGAGAAACAAAAGTCTGTTCTATTAAACCTGCTGGGGAGAGGTACAAGGGGGTGTGAGGGGGCCAGAGGACCAGGGGGGTTCTTAAGGAGCCAGAGAACAAGGGCGGGTGAGGCAGCCAGAGAACAAGGGGGGGGGTCTGCAGGAACCAGAGAACAAGGGACTGTGATGTAGCCAGAGAACAAGGCGGGGTCTGTGGGAGCAAGGGAACAAGGGGGGTGGTGCAGAGGGAGCCAGAGAACAAGGGGCTGTGAGGCAGCCAAAGAACAAGGGTGGGTCTGCAGGAGCCAGAGAAGAAGGGGTGTGAGGGAACCAGAGAAATAGGGGGGGGTCTGCAGGAGCCTGAGAACAAGGTGGGGGTGAGGGAGCCAGAGAACAAGGTGGGGTTGCAGGAGCCAGGAACAAGGAGGGTCTGTGGGATCAGACTGTCCAAGTGGGCAGCTTCTTCCGCCGGCTCCTCTTGTTGCTCTCGACCAGGCGCTGCCCCTGCCTCTTGATGTCTTCACGGGTGGGGACAATGCTGGGGTCTTTCTCCTCAAATTCAAAGGGGTCTGGAGGACAGAGAGGAGAGAAGCTGGCTGAGGAGAGGCAGTGGGGCCACCTCTGCTCAGCCCATGTCCCCAGGGAGAGCTGGCATGTTTTGTAGGGCTGGTGGCATCACGGTGACCCTCGGGCCGAGCCGTCTGCCACAGGCACTACTGACTAGTGAGGCTCTTGCTCCTCAGCATCCCAGGCTGACCTGCCCCTGTCTCTGACACTGCTGGGGCTTCCCATAATGGTCTGGAGCACATGAGGTGGTGGGTCCAGCTCCCGCTTTGTTAAAAAGAGGGGGCAAGCTGCCAAAACCTCAGGGGTTCCTCCAAGAGCATCCAACAGGAGGAGGCCACAGCCTGACCCCAGCACTGGTTCTTCTTCACAAAAAGGATTTTGAAGAGGAGGGTCTCCCTCCTTGCCCCACTCAACCCTCCTTGTTCCTGCTGTGCTCCAACACACACCACCCCACTGGCTGCCTTTGATCTCCCACATCCCCACCTAAAATCATCCCTCGAGCTCAAAGCCGTGGACACAGCCAAGGTCAGCCCCAGGGTGGATGGACACCCAGTAACCCCAGCGGGCAGGGACTGGGACAGTGGCTGTGGGACGTGTCCTGGCTCTGCTCTCCTACCTTGGACACTGCTGCCTGCGGCATCCAAGGAGATTTTCAGGTTCTGGGGGTCACTGTCGGTGGCCTTCTCCAGAAGATTCCTGACCTTGACCAAAGCCTGTGAAAGACACCCTGGGTTAACTGAGGAATGGCTGGTGGGTGGAACGGCCCCGGGGTGCCCCACCTGGATGTCCCTTGGGGAGACACCCCGCAGTGTCCAGGGATGAAACCCCCACGCACCTTGTTGCTCTCACTGGGGCTGTGGCTGTTGGGGGACAAGTCACACACCCGCTGCACCAGGTACTGCAGCTTCTGCTGGCAGTGCTGGAGCTTCTCTTCCAGCCCCAGGGCCTTGACATAATCCTCCTGGAGCAGGAGAGAAGAACCACCTTAGTGGGGAAAAAGAGCCCCTGGGAGAGCTGGTGGCTGCACCAGGTGTCCTCAGGCCGTTCTGCTGCCACACCAAGCACTGGCGGGGTCCGTGCTCACCCAGTGCTGCACAGGTACCTGTCCGGGCACTGTGATGCCATGCAGGCGGATGAAGAGGTTGTCAAGGCCATCTTCAAACTGGAGCAGGACCTGCTGGTTCCTCAGGAGATTGGCTTTCATCTGCTCCTGCTTTGCTTCTTCCCTCCGCAGGCTGGTCAACAGCTCCTCCTCCAGCATCCTGCAGCCAACCCCATTCACGTCCATACAACCGCACAGGGGTGCAGAGACACCCCAAATCTGGTGTGAACGCTACTCAGGTTGCCCCCTGCCACCCCTCCCAGAACTGCAGAGCAGAGGTGCTGCCTGAAGGCCATCTGCACCCCTAGTGCCACTGCCCATGACAGGCAAGGAGGGAGGGGGCTCCCGGTGCCACAGCAGGAGCTTTGGGGACTCTGCCAGGACCAGAGCTGGGGGAGCACCCTGCTCAGGCACCTGCAGGGCAGGAGGGGTGGGTGGCTGCGGTGGGACAGGGGAATGGGGTGCCCTGTTTGGACATCCAGGACACACGTGTCCCCACCAAAGGAGGTGGCCCGGTCGGCATGTCTGCCCTGATGCCAGCCACACCTGGTTGTGTCGGGGGGTTGGCGAAACTTCAGCTCGGCCTGCTTCAGTTCCAGCTCCTTCAACCTCTCCCTCAGCGCCTGCACCTTCTCCTTGTGCTCCTTGATGCCATTCCCCAGGTGCAGCCAGGACTCGTGCTGTTCCAGGAGCCTGCTGGGGATGTCCTGGCCAGGGCAGAGCACAGAGACTCAGCCCCCGCTGCTCCAACAGCATCGGGCTGTGGCCTCAGGGACATTTCTGCACCCTGGGCCAGTGCCAGATCACAGCAGGGAGAAAAGCAGGTCCATCCCTGCCCTCAGGAGCGGGGCTTTGGGGGCTCCAGAGGCAGAGGAGAGCAGGTGACCCCACAAAGCGAGCAGCGAGGGCTCCCCTCCCCGCGGCTCCAGCAGCCCCCCGCGTTACCAGGGACGGGTCTTGACGTTACCCAGAGGAGGGAGCACTGCACCGCAGCCTTGGCCTTCTCCAGCCTCTGGGTCAGCCTGGCCTCGCGCTCCAGCTGGGCCTCGGTGGCCTCCGCCTGGGTGTCTGGGGTGGGGGGAAGCGTGAGGGGTCCTTCCTGCCTGCGGCCGTGCCCGCGTCCCACCCCCCCGCGCCCCGCCAGGCACTCACCCACCAGCGGGTCCTGCGAGTGCTGGGGCAGGAAGCCCAGGCCGAGCTCGTCCCTGGCCTGCAGCAAGGATGGTCATCGTCAGCCCCTGAGCTCCCTGCAGCCCCCCGGCCCCCCACCTCCCATGGGGGCTCAGCACCGATGCCTGCTGTCTGCCCGCAGCCCGTCCCGCACCCCGTGCCCCAGCTCACCGCTTTGGGATGCTTTGTGCTGGCTTCCTGCAGCCAGTGCCTGTCCCTGGGCACCTTCTGGGCGGCCAGGGAGCGGTGCCTGAGCTCGCTCTCCGCCAGGAACCAGCTTCTCATCTCCTCCATGTGTGTCTGCAGCGTATTGGGAGAGGTAGAAGGGGCTGTCAGAGCTGGGAGGGACCTTAGGGAGCCAGCTGAGCTTCTGGAATGGCCAGGGTCAAAAATGGCCCCCTGCACCTTTGTGTAAATGGGCTGAGAAGGAAACTGGGTGAGGATGGAGCGGGCTGCCTTCACCATGGCTGGGGCTTCTTTAGTTGGGCTGTGCCCAGCCCCAGGGCAGGCTGGCCCAAGGGCAAGATGCAGGAGGAGCTATGGGGGTATCTGAATGCTGTGGGCAAGCCCAGCTCAGTCTCTTGCTTTTGGAGCAGGACTACTGACCAGTGTCGTTCCATCTGTGGGCTCTGGAGGGTGGGAGAGGGCCCCAGGGTGCCCTGGACCATCTCACCTTGGCTACCTCAGCGGCTCTGAGGGCATGCGAGGCCGTAGGCTCCATGTCTTCCAGCTCCCTCTGGAAACTCTCAGCCATCCCGCTCAGGAGGTCCAGGTGCTGAGGCAGGTGGACCAGCTCCTGGGACACAGGGAGCCACAGCTCATCAGCCCACCGAGCCCCAGGGGTGCCCTGCACGCCGTGACAGGGGATGGAGGGGAGCAGGGCGGGCGGGAGGACGGCAGGGTGAGGAGGAGCTCACCTTCCTCAGGACATCCCGCACAGCCAGGTACTGGGTGGTCACCTTCTGTGCGGCACGGACCTTCACCAGCATCTTCTCAATGCTGTTCTCCAGCTGGTGAATCACCTGGGGCAGAGGTGGGATGCGAGCTGGGGGTGACCCCACAAGCCAAGCCCGGCACTCCCCCCGGGGGCACCGGGCTGGGACTAAAGCTCGCTGTGGGCGCTGCCCCCATGAGAAGGGGTCCTGGTACCCGCATCTGCTCCTGGTGCTGCCTGTCGCCCGCCGCGGCCGCACTCTCCAGCTGCTGCAGCCGCCTCTGCAGCTTCCCCAGGACCTGGCGCCGCCGCCGCACCTCGTACTGCAGCGCGTTGTACGTGTTGGTGCGGCCATAGATTTCAGCCTGCACCTTCTCCAGGGCCAGCTGGAAGGGGACACGAGGGGTGGCCAGGCTGCAGGCACGGCTCCACCCTGGGGAGAAGTGGGGCTGCCTCCAAAACTCCCCCCCTCCCAGGGTAGAGCCGGGGAAGCTGCGCATTGTCACTCCCTTGGCAGTGTGGGGGGTGGGGGAGCTTTGCTCTGGGGGTGGGGAGCTGGTTGGGGTGAGGCAGAGCTGGGCATCTGCTGGTGACAGCGACAGGACGGGCTCAGGGACTCTGCATAAGGCGGAGCCCGGGCTGGGCCTCCATCAATCCTTCAGTGGCCCAGAGGCAGCTGCTGTCAGAGAGCGGTGGCACCGTTCCCTCCCTGCCAGAGGCCCCTGGGCAAAGGCAGCTCTGTGGGGCCAGCGCCTCGATCTCCAGGGGCTTTACAGCCAGGCCAGACCCTTGGGACAGGTGGTGGAGAGCAGCACCAGCACCTCTCTCTCTTCCAGGGTTGCGGCTGGGCCCCGCAGGAAGACAGGCAGCCCTGGGGACCTGCCAGGTGAGACGGCCAGCAGCTCAGCTGGGGCCAAGGAAGCTCAGGGAGCCAGAGGAGGACCTGCACAGATGGGGCTGTGGTGGAAGGGGACCCACAGGGCCACAAGCCGACAGCCCAGGTCTTGCTGCACCAGCCGTGCCGTGCCTTCCTCACGCAAGCACCACGTCCCTGTGCCGTGCACCCTGTTCTTCTGAGCACCCCTGGGGCCCCAGTCCCTGCGAGCAGCCCCTGCCTGCCCGCCCCTCCTCTTACCTCGACCGCCTTCCGGGCCGTAAGGACGCCCATGGGCCTCTCTGCTCTACACGCCTCCGGGAAGGTGACCTTGCTGCGCTGTGGGCGGCAGAGGGGCAGCAAGGCCATCACTGCCAGCCCGGGCATGGTCATGTCTTGCTCCTGGAGAGGAGCTGGCTCTGCAGGGACAGCACCAGGGGGGTCCAGCACCTACCGGGGCCACCCGGACGGTGTCCAGGGTGTAGATGTACTCCTGCACCGTCTCACGCAGTGGGGGCAGACGCTGCCTGGTCTCAGCCAGCTTCTGCTCACACAGATGAGTGAGAATCTTCTGCCCTTGCTCTGGAGGACATGAAGGGGCCGTGAGTCCCACACAGGTACAGGCAGCGCCGCTCAGGACAGCGGGACACCCCCCAGGCACCCTGCCAAGCCCAAGGGGCAGCACCTCGCAAGGCAGCGACGTCCTGCAGCTCCTGGATGCGCTGGCTGAGTCCGGCCCTCAGGCCCTGCACCGCGCTCCTGCCCCGGCCCTCCCGCCCCACGGCAGCCATCATGGCTCCGCTGCCGGGTGGAGACGCAGCCGGGCCGAGACCACGGATGGAGCTGAGCTCCTGGTGCCCGTGGAGCCTTCACCTGCCGTAAGCCCCCTGCTCGCCCAGCACCTCCTGCAGACCCTTCCTCTTCGCTCAGGGGGTGAGATGAACCGTGAGTACTGAGCTCCCACGGCAGCACAGGGCCGGGTGGCAGCTGGGATACAGGTTCTGTTTCCCATCAATCACCATGGTTACAGCGCTTGCCCCCTGCCCAGCCGGGACACCCCCACGCCCCAACAGAAACAGGGCCAGGACAAGTTCCAGAATCATAGATTCCAGGCTGGTCTGGGTTGGAAGGGACCCCAAGGGTCACAGAGCTCCAACCCCCCTTCCACAGGCAGGGCCACCAACCTCCAGGCCTGGAGCTACACAAGGTTTCCCAGGGCCCCAGCCAACCTGGCCTTGAGCACCCCCAGGGACGGGGCACCCACCTCCTCTCTGGGCAGCCTGTTCCAGCCCCTCACCACTCTCTCTGGAAAGAAGTTCCTCCTAGTATCTAATTTAAACCTTCCTTCCTTTAGCATTAATCCAGAATCTAGATAATATTAGTTAGTATTATATTATAACATGATGTCTGGATGACATCATGTCAGTCAGCAGATGGGCACGTGACATTGACAGTAGCCTGGTTCATGTCACACCCGGCGGACATGCTAGGCTGAAGGATCCCCGTGTCCCTGGTCCTGAATAAAGCAATGCCTGCTCTAGGACACACAACTCACATTCTCCTCCTGCCCCCCCAAAGCCCCTGAATAAAGCAATATCTGCTCTAGGACACACAACTCACATTCTCCTCCTGCCCCCCCAAAACCCCTGAATAAAGCAATGCCTGCTCTAGGACACACAACTCACATTCTCCTCCTGCCCCCCCCCAAAACCCCTGAATAAAGCAATGCCTGCTCTAGGACACACAACACACATTCTCCTCCTGCCCCGTCCAAAAACCCCAGCTGGCCCGTCCTTCCCCACCCTCCCACCTCGCCCTCCTGCCTCCCCCCTGCCCCAGTCCTCCTTCTCCTCCTGACCCCACCAGCGCCCCCCCCAAGCAGCCCGTGTCTTCCCCTTCTGACTTGCTCCTTGGGTTCTGTGCCCTGCGGAGCTACAGATGCCCCCAGGGCCTGGAGACTGATCATACACCTTGCCTTGGGCGGCTCCGTCCCGCGGGGAGTTGTGCTCCACTGACGCCAGCATCTCCCCACGGCCACCGGTACCCGCCGGGTGTCTTCCATCTCCGGGGGGAGGGTCCCACCTTCCAAGTTCTCGTGGGATGAAGTTTAACAAGGCCAAGTGCAGAGTGTTGCACATGGGACATAACAACCCCATGCAGCGCTACAGGCTGGGGGAGACTGGCTGGAGAGCTGTCAGGCAGAGAAGGACCTGGGGGTGTTGGGTGTCTGCAGACTGAATATGAGTCAGCAGTGTGCTCAGGTGGCCAAGAAGGCCAATGGCATCCTGGCTTGTGTCAGAAATGGTGTGGCCAGTAGGTCTGGGGAGGGGATTGTGCCCCTGTACTGGGCATTGGTGAGGCTGCATCTCGAGTGCTGGGTCCAGTTCTGGGCTCCTCACCATCAGAAGGACATTGAGCTCCTTGAATGAGTCCAGAGGAGGGCAACCAGGCTAGGGAAGGGGCTGGAGGGCAAATCCTCTGAGGAGCAGCTGAGGGAGCTGGGGGTGTTTAATTTGGAGAAGAGGATGCTGAGGGGAGACCTTCTCACCACCTACAACTACCTGAAGGGAGGTTATAGAGAGGTGGGCGATGGTCTCTTCAGCCAGAGGACAGGAGATGGGACAAGGGGAAATGGCAAGAAGCTGTGCCAGGGCAGGGTCAGATTAGATGTTAGGAAAAACATTTTTACTGAAAGAGTCGTCAGGACGTGGAACAGGCTGCCCAGGGAGGGGCTGAGTAACCTTCCCTGGGTTTGTTTTAAAAAAGAGTAGATGAGGTACTTAGGGATATGGTTTAGCTTAGGATGGGAATTGTTGGACTTGATGATCTGAACCTTGAGATTCTGTGATTCTGTGATTCTGTTAAACTGCACCAATAGCTCCAAAAGAATAGGTGTGAGGGAAGAAACATATTCCTGGCCGGAAGCCTCCCCAGGTAGACTGCAAACAGGACTGCTACTTTGGGGTTCAGGCCTTTCCTACCAAGGGAACAGTCCTAAAAGTGCCTGATGTAATTTTTGGAGTCTACCAGCTTCACCCTCAAAACTGTTAAATGTAGAGCAATAGGACCCAAGAAAAAGGTGTGTGGGCTGAAAAAAGTTCGTGGCATTAAACCTCCCCAGGATGCACACTAGAAGAACCAGAAGCCTTGGGGCTCAAGGCATTCGTGTCCAAGGGAACGGTCCTAACACTGCCTGACATCATTTTCTGGCTCTGTCAGCATCGAATTTCAAAAATTCTAAATACCCAGCAATAGCACCCAAAGAAAAGTTGAGAGAGATGAAAGCCTCCCCAGGTTGTGCACTAGGAGCACTTGTCATGTGGTCAGAGAAAGTTTGCCAAGATACGGTGAGGGGTCTTGTGTGGAGAGGCTGAGAGACCCATGCTGCTTTAGCCTGGGGAAGGGGAGGCTGAGGGAAGCCCTCTGTGCTCTCTGGGAAGAATATAAGAAAGGAAGTCCACGTAAAACTGCAGCTGTGAAGGTCAGGGTGGACGTGAGGATAAAGAAATGTCCCTGGGAGGAAGTGTGGATGAGCTGGTGGCTTTGTGCTTGTGGGAACAGCTGGTGAGGAGAGAGACAGCAGGACAGGCAGGGACATCGTGGGGTGGTGTAGAGAGTGTTGTGGAATCATGGCTGGTGGCCAAAGGCCATGAGCTTGATACAATGAAATTGGTCAAGCAGTAAGGGCGTGAGAAACGTGGTGGATGTAACAAAGACGTTATATCCTTGAGAGAGTAAAGTATGGGAAAGAGGAACTGAGCATGGGGGAAGGAGCCATAGGCATTCGGAGTATGTGCCAATATGGGCAGAGATGTTCTTTTATCTTGGACCAATGATGAGCTCAATCTTTGCAATATGCATAAGCTCATTATTGTAACCATAACAGTGCGATGTGTAACCGAATAGAGCTGAGGCTTGCTGGACATCATCGGGTGTGGCTGTCTCCACGTCGATTTTCCACAGCATCCACCTTCAAACATGCCAATGGTCCAGCAATATCTCCCAAACAAAAGATGGGAGGGCTGAAAGATATTCCTAACCTGAAATTTAAGCAGGCAGCCCACTACCAGACAAAGTAACCTTGGGGTTCAAGGAGTTTAATGCAAAGGGAATGGTCCTAACAGTGCCTGACATCATGTTTGGGTCTACCAGAATCCATCTTCAGAACTGATAAATGTCCCATGATAACTCCCTAAAGAAATGTGCAAGAGCTGAAAGATGATCCCAGTCAGAAACATCCCAAGGTAGCCCACAATCACCACTTGAAACCTTTGGATCAGGGCATTTCTAGGAATGGGAATGGTCCTAACAGTGCCTGACCTCATTTTTGGGCTCTACAAGCATCCAAATTTGAAACTCCAAAACATAGAGCCATAGCTCCCAAAAATAAAAGGTGGAGGGATGAAAGATATTCCTGACCTAAAACCTCCCCATTAGCCCAGTAGCAGCACCGGTAACTCTGGGGATCAGAGCTTTCCTTTCCAAGGGAACAGTCCTGACAGTGCCTGACATCATTTTCAGGTTACACCAGCATCCACATTCAAAGCTGAAAACATCCAGCAAGAGTTCCAAACAAACTGTGTAAAGGTTTGAAAGATGTTATTGGCCTGAAACCTCCCAGGATAGCCCACTAGCACAGCAGGCTACCTTTGGGCTCAGGTCATTCCTAGCCACAGGAATGTTCCTAAAATTGACTGAAATCTAATGCTGTCTCTACCAGCATCAACTTTTGAAACTGCTAAATGTGCAGACATAGCTCCCCAAAGAAAAGGTTTTGAGGGCCTAAAGAGGTTCCTGGCCTGAAAACTCCCCATGTAGACTACAAACAGGACCACTGACCTTGGGACTCAGGGCTTCCCTTGCCAAGGGATTGGTCCCAACAGGGCCTCAATTCATTTTCGGGCTCTCCGAGCATCTGGCTTCAAATATGCAAAACATCCACCAATTGCACCAAAACAAGAGGTGAGAGGGCTGAAAGATGTTCTGGCACTAAACCTCCCCAGGGATGGGATGATAAGCACAAGTGACCTTGGGGCTTTGGGTTTTCCTTGCCAAGGGAACAGTCAGAACATTGCCTGATGTCATTTTCAGGCTCTACCTGCGCCCATCTAGGAAACTGCTAAATGTCCAGCAATAGCTCCCAAACACAGGATGTGAGGGCTGAAAGATGTTCCTGGCCTTAAACCTCCCCAGGTATCCCACAAAAACCCAAAACTAAACAGGGACTAGGTACAAGAAGACCAGTCTCCCTGGGGAGGCATCTGAGCATGGAAGGCTGAGGATCCGGGGGATGGCAGAGAAGAACTGGTCACCAGCATTGCCCTTGCAGAGGGGAAGGGAACATGTATTGGCTGTGTGCAGCACAGCACTGAGAAACCCGCTGCAGCTCCCGTGTGTCTGCCAAGGGCAGGAGGAGGAAGTGGGGAATGAAGCTGCCCTTGGACATTCTCTGCCTCTTGGCATGAAGCCCTCTGCAAGGAGAACAAGGCAGTGAGAACTTGGGGCACTCTTCAATGAGAAAAATATTTTCCTTGGAGACCCAACGACTGCCTCTGTTCTATTAGACATGGGAAAGGTCCTTTTAGGGAGGTGTATTTCCTGCTGCCTGAGGATGCCCCTGGCTGTCTGGGGCTGTGATGGGAGCTCTCCAGGGGTCAGTTTGTCCTTGCAGCAGAAGGTCTATATTTTTTGATCTATATGATCTTTTCTGGATGGTGGTTCCCACTTCCCCCAGGTTCAGAGCAGAGCTTTATAGGTATTTTTTGTGATTTAGTTTTTGGGAAACACTGAGAATTGCCCAAATGCTCACCTAAACCCCTTCCTTTAACAGGGGAAAGAGTCCCCTCCCTGTCCCTGCCTGGGGATCCTGTCTCATGGGGAGACAAGGAAAGGTGATTGTCCTGCCCAGCTCTGGTCTGATCAGGAGAAGGGACTCTGCTGGACAGAAGGATTTCTCCCCAGCAAAGGAAAAGAATGTTAGAGAGAACTTCATTACCTTTCCAAGTTAGTTCCTTGGAGCACCAGGGCAGCCGTGAACTAGCCCAGAGGGGATAGACCATGTGGTGCCTTCCCCTGCTCCTCTGCTGTGAGCTGGGCTGGGCTCCTGGGATGGAGGGAGCTCATGGCAATCCAGCAGCGCTGCAGAGAGACAGCTCTGGCCAGGAGCAGCTCCTCTGCCAAGCACACAGGGCTGGGGACACTGCCTGTAGGCACCGAGGGGAGACCTGTGAGGCTGAGAGAGCTGATGGATGCTGAGAGCTCACTGCAGGAGAAATCTCCACAGCACTCTGCCTGGTATGTGTGTGGGTGCAGGGCAATGCAGGTTCTGTTACTGGAGGGATCTCCTAAAGCTGGGACATGGGGAAGTGTGTGGGGTCTGTCAGGAGGACAGGTTCTCTATAGGACCAGAAAGTGCTGCCTGGAAGGGATGGCCTTCTTCCCAATGAGAGGGACAGGGCAGGACAGCTGTCTTTTCCTGGGCATGGCTGCAGCGGTTTCAAACTGCCAGGGTCAGCTCTCAGCCTGCCTGTGGGCTTTCCACAGGGATATAGACAGCAGCTGTGGGTGGGAGGAGTGACCCAGGGAAGGGCAGCGTAAGATCTTCTGCTGCAAGAAAGTGCAGCATGGCTCAGTTTTGCTCCCAGCTCCAGCTGATCCTTGAGAAATTCCAAAGGGAAATTGAAGAATTACATTAAGGAAGCCTTTTCCTGCCAGGCAGAGTCTTTGCTTTCACTTCATCTCCTGTGGGCTTTGCTGAGAGTGGGAGATCAGAACTTATTTATCCCCTTGGAATATGCTATTAAAACTTGATTCTCATTAAGAAATCGGAGCTTTGCCTGATCCCTGCACACACAGAGGTGCCCTGGGGCAGTGCCCTGATGCCAGGAGAGGTCTGCAGAGCAGAGCTGAGCGCAGGGCAGTTTGGATGAGGTCTGTGAGCACAGAGCAAGAGGTGACATGGGCAAAGAGAAGCAGCTGCAGGGACAGCTCCAGGCAGCAGAGACATTCTCAGGGAGGGAGAAGGAGCTGCTCCCAGCAATGACCAGACAGTGGGGATTTGGTACCTCCCTGACATCCCCTGCAGTGCTGACACATTCCCACCCACATAAACACCTAGGATTCTTCCACCGAGGACAGACTCTGAGCCCAGAGTTCCATAGTTTCAGTCTGAGTCTTCTCTTTGGCAGCTTGATCCCCAGTGAGGAGAAACCTCTGTCTGTCACTGTTCTTCCAGCCTTGGCTGGAGCATATCTTGCTGTTTCACCTCCGGACCTTACTGTATTTGTCCCACCTTTACCTGGGGCTCTGGGCATGTCCAGTGCTGGGGATGACACTGAGCTGACCCTCACTTCAGAACATCCATCTGTAGCTCCAAAGATCTGCTCTACCGTGGAGTGAAATTGGAGTGACAGTGCTGAAAAGCTCATTCCTATCCACAGGGGATTTAGTCTGAGATCACACCATCCTTCTATTTACTGACTGCTGCCAGGCAGGACTGAGTTTTCGAGATCCCAGAGCCAACCCTCCTCCCACGAGTGGCATGCTGAAGCCAGCACAAAGCAGACCTCCCAAATGGGACCTGACAAAAGTCCTCATGAATACAGAGAGTCACTGTGAATTGGAAGAGGCTTTCCTCCAAGAAGAGTTCCCTAACATCTCACTGTGCCTTTTCCTCCTTGGACAGGTCTCCACATTTGACAGCAGAAGATGTCCAACAGCAGCAGCTCCATCAGCCAGTTCCTCCTCCTGCCCTTTGCAGACACACGGGAGCTGCAGCTCCTGCACTTCTGCCTCTTCCTGGGCATCTACCTGGCTGCTCTCCTGGGCAATGGCCTCATCATCATCACCATAGCCTGTGACCACCGCCTACACACCCCCATGTACTTCTTCCTCCTCAACCTCTCTCTTTCTGACCTTGGCTGCATCTCCACCACTGTTCCCAAAGCCATGGCCAATTCCCTGTGGGACACCAGGGCCATTTCCTACACAGGATGTGTGGCTCAAATATTTTTCTTTCTAATTTTTCTCTCAACAGAGTACTATCTCCTCACTGTCATGGCCTATGACCGCTACGTTGCCATCTGCCACCCCCTGCACTACGGGACCCTCCTGGGCAGCAGAGCTTGTGTCCACATGGCAGCAGCTGCCTGGGCCAGTGGGTTTCTCCATGCTGTGCTGCACACAGCCAATACATTTTCACTGCCCCTCTGCCATGGCAATGCTGTTGACCAGTTCTTCTGTGAAATCCCCCAGATCCTCAAGCTCTCCTGCTCAGATGCCTACCTCAGGGAAACTGGACTCATTGTGGTCAGTCTCTGTTTTGCTTTTGGTTGTTTTGTGTTCATTGTGGTGTCCTATGTGCAGATCTTCAGGGCTGTGCTGAGGATCCCCTCGCAGTAGGGACGGCACAAAGCCTTTTCCACCTGCCTCCCTCACCTGGCTGTGGTCTCCCTGTTTGTCATTACTGCTATGTTTGCAATCTGAAGCCCCCCTCCATCTCCTCCCTATTTCTGGACCTGTTATTGGCATTTCTTTACACTTTGTTTCCACCAGCAGCGAACCCCCTTATCTACAGCATGAGGAACCAGGAGCTCAAGGATGCTGTGTGGAATTTCATGACTGATATTTTTATGCAATTATAATCTGCTTATGTTACAAACTCACGTTATGACCATTTCCTATTTAGAATTGTTTTTAGGGTTGTTGATTTTTTTAATTTGTTTTGATTTGGGTTTTTTCTCCTTCTTTTTTGTCTAAGCTATAATAACATGAGCCGTGTTCATCCCATTCCTAATGAAGTATCTCCTGGTTTTGTGTGACACTGACACTGTTCTCTCTTTGTGTTATATCTACCTTCAACGGCCTTTTGTTTTTCCTGCTTTTTATTATTTCCTTAGAGTTATAAAAATTTTACAAGCACATTTTCCTCAGCTGAATCACTGAACTACTTGTCTGAAATGGCAATGCTTTCCCACCATGTCAGAATGGGAATTTCCAGGACTGGCACCCATGGCAGCAGAGGAAATACTCACCTTCCCCTGTACCTGCATTACTGCCAGTCTGTCTCTGTCATCTCCCTCATCATTCAGGTGTTTCCACCTCTCCTGATCACCATGCCTATGTATATCTTTTCAGCAGACTGGCTGGACGTGTGTATTTCACTTTGCTCACAGGTTTCCACCTCTGCTTGTTCGTTGGTCATTCAGATGCCATTCAGCTGTCTGATTTCTGCTTTGACCTTCAGAGAGTTGGAAAACATCCCACCTTTCAGAAGTCTCATAAACTGCTCTGTTATGTCCTGGTTTCAACCAGGGTAGAGTTAACTTTCTTTCTGGCAGCCAGTGGAATGCAGCGTTTGGGAGTTAGAATGACAGCAGTGCTTATGGCTCTCTGATGTTTCTGGATGTTTCCAAGCAACCAAGGACTTTTCAGTTGTGCATATTTTCCTGCTAACAAGAAGAGAGTGGACACAGTCAGGATAGGTGACCCAAACTGGCCAAAGAGGGGATTCTATTCAATTGTGTCATGCTCAGCATAAATGGGGGATTGGTGGGGGAAGGAGGAGGCAGCTCCAAGATGCACAGTTTTGGGAACGATCTGGTTTCGGGATGTGTCTGAGCTCTGTGGCCTGAGCTGTGCAGTTTGATGAGAAACTGCATTGTGTATCATCATATTTGTAGATTTTGCAATAAAGTTCTATTGCTTTTGTTTCTCTCTCTCTGCTTCACTGGTTTTTCTTCTCCCTCCCTTTCCCCCTCCCTCAATTCCTCCCTCCCCACTCCCTCTTAAAGAACAAGCGGTCATTCCCATTGTAGGATCTGCAGCTTCTGTCCGCTCCCTGGGAAGGTTTCAGGCCAGGAGCATCTTTCATCCCTCACACCTTTTGTTTGGAAGCGATTGCTGGATGTTTACCCATTTTTAAGGGGGACTAGTAGACCCTTGTGTGCTATTACTCTATGTTTAGCATGTTCAAAGTTGGACGCTGCTCTGAAAGGACGTCAAGTAACTTTACGAGCATCTTCTGTCAAGGAAAGCCATGAGGCCCTATGTTACTGGGGCTGCCAGTGTGCTGCTACCTGGGGCAGTTTCTGGCCAGGAACATCTTTCATCCTCTTGCAGTTTTGCTTGGGAGCTATTGCTGGACATTTAGTAGTTTTGAAGTTGGACACAAACCTGGAAAATTCTGTCAGGCAGAGTTACACCCACTCCCACGGCTAGAGAAGCCCTGACCCCCATGTTACTGGGGCTGCTAGTGGGCTACCTAGTGAGGTTTCAGGGCAGGAACATCTTTCAGGCCTTGATTTTCTGGGGGCGTATTTATTGCTGGATGTTGAGCAGTTTCAAAGCTGGATGCTGGAAGAACACGAAAATGATGTCAGACACTGTAAGGACCATTCTGTTGTCTATGAAAGCCCTGAGTCCTAAGGCTCCTGGGCTAGTGGCCCTGCTAGTGGGCTACTTGGGGAGGTTTCAGGCCAGGAACATCTTTCATCCATTGCAGCTTTTGTTAAGGATCTGTTGCTCTTCGTTTAGCATTTGGAAGTTATATACTGGTAGAGCCCAGAAGTGTTGTCAAGCATTGTTAGGACATTCTCTGTCTCAGGAAAGTTCTCAGCCCAAAGGTTACTGGGGCTGCTAGTGAGCTACCTAGGCAGGTTTAAGGCCAAGAACATATTTCACACCTCAAAAATTTTCTCTGGGAACTATAGCTGGAGTTCTAATGTTTTCAAAAGTGGACGCTGTTAGAGCTGGAAAAAGACATCGGGAAATTCTTGGACCATTCCTTTGTCTATTAAAGCCCTGAGCCTGAATGTTACTGGGGCTGCTAGTGGCCTCCTGGGGAGGATTCTCACCAGGAACATCTTTCAGCACTCAAAGCTTTTGTTTTGGAGCTGTACCTGGGCATTTAGCAGTTTCTGAGGTGGACGATGGTAGAACCTGAAAACAACATCAGGACCATTTAGGATTGTTTTCTTGGGCAGGAATCACAGAATCATGGAATCACAGAATATTAGGAGGGGACCTTGAAAGATCACTTAGACAAAACTCCATGGACAGAGCAGGACTACACAGAGTGAATCACACAGGAACAGATCCAGACAGGTTTGAATGTCTCCAGAGAAGGAGACTCCCCAACCTCTCTGTGCAGTCTGTTCCAGGGCTCCATCATCCTCACAGTGAAAAAGTTTCTCCTCACATTCCCATGGAACTTCCTCTGCTCCAGTTAGCACTTGTTGCCCCTTGTCCTATCACTGGGCATCACTGAGAAGAGCCTGGCTCCGCCCTCCTGACTCTCACCCCTTCAAATATTTATCAACATTACTAAGGTGACCCCTCAGTCTCCTCTTCTACAAGCTAAAGTGTCCCAGCTCCCTCAGCCTTTCCTCATAAGCAATCATCTTGGTGGCCCTGCACTGGGCTCTTTCAAGGTCTTCTCTCTCCTTCTTGAACTGGAGGACCCAGAAATGGATACAACATTCCAGGTGTGGTCTCACCATGGCAGAGGAGAGGGGGAGAAGGACCTCTCTTGACATACTAACCCTTTCAAATACATCAGTTCTAATACACCTCAGGATGCCATTAGCCTTCTTAGGCAGGAGGGACATTGCTGGTTCATGGTCATCCTGCTGTCCACCAGGATCCCCAGGTCCCTCTCACCCAACCTATACTGGTACCTGGGGTTGTTCTTCCCCAGATGCAAGATCCTACACTTGCCCTTCTTCAAGCTCATTAAACCTCTTCCCACAAGTAGTAGTGCCAAGAACAACTCCAACTATACAAGAGAGTTGTGAGGCAATCACACTCCTGCCCTGCTGCTGTGCACTGGGGAGCTGGAAGAAGATTGCTGAAGTTTGACCCAAATGAAGTTAACCCTGATGATGTTTGTGGGTTGTACCAAACTCAGTAGGGAAAACAGACACTTGGGAAGGGATTGCCACCCAGCAGGAACACATGGACAAATTGGAAGAGTGGGTAAGGTCAAGTGTAGTGTCTAAGAGCTGGGGAAGCATAATCCAGGAGCGCAGCACTGACTGGGATCCACCTGGCTGGAGAAGAGCTCTGTGCAAAGGGACCTGGGGCTTCTTGGGAACAAGCAGCTCACTAGGAATAAACAGAGTGCTGCTGTGCCAAACAACTCCGAGGTGCATCAGCATGGGCATCACCAGCAGACATAAAGAAGTTGCTGTCCCACTCTACTCAGCCCTTGTCAGGCCACACCTGGAATACTGGCTGCAGTTTTCGTTGCTGCTCTAAAAAAAGAAGTCATGTCCAGTCTGGAGAAGGGTCAGAGAAGGGCCACACAGATGACCCAAGGCCTGGGCAGCCTGCCAGGTGAGGAAAGGCTGAGGGAGCTGGTTTTGTTCCGCCCTCAGTAAAAAAGGCTGAGGGGAGACCTCATCAACAGGTTCCAGTTCTTGAAGGCTGACTACAAAGAAGGGAGAGACTCCTGTTTTTAGAAGGAATCACATGGAATAGCTGAGGAATGATGGGTGCAAGTTCCTCCTGGGGAGATTCCCTCAGGACACAGAGAAAACATTTTACCCTGAGAACAAGCAGCCATTGTTATAATCTCCTGTGGGAAGCGATGGATTCTCCAACATCAGATGTTTATAAGACTCAGCAGGATGGGGTGTGGGGACATATGGTCCAATTGGTGCTTTTCTTGATATTGAGCCCTTGCCAGAAAAGGTTGAACATAATGACCCTTGAATTCCCTTCCAACCTGGTATTCTATGACTGTGTGATTCTATTAATAGCATAGTTGTCCTCCAGAAGCCTTCTGCAGTGGTTTAGCCCTGCTTGAATGGTTGAGAAGGACCTGGGGTCATTAATGGACAGCCAGCTGGACATGAGGCAGCACTGTGCCCAAGTTACCAAGTAGACAAATGCAATCCTGGCCTGGATCAGGAATAATGTGGCCAGCAGGAGTAGGGAAGGGATTGTTCCAATATGTTCATCTCTGGCGAGGCTGAACCTCGAGTACCCTGTCCAGTTTTGGGACACTGAGATATAGGAGAATGTCCAGAGAAGGGCAAAGAATCTGGAGAAGGGTTAGGAGCACAAATCCTATGAGGAGTGGCTGAGGGAACCGGGGCTTTGTAGTCTTGAGAAAAGGAGGCTGAGGGGGGAGACCTTATCGCTCTCTGCAACTACCTGCAAGGGAGGGTCTAGAGAGGTGGGGTTCGGTCTCTTATCTCAGGTTACAAGTTATAGGATTAGAGGATTTCAAATTGCACCAGGGGAGATTTAGGTTAGGTATCAGGAAGAATTTCTTTCCTGAAGGGGTAGCCAAGTATTGGAACAGGCTGAGAAGGGAAATGGTGGAGTTACCATTCCTGGAGGGGTTTAAAAGGTGTGTAGAAGTTGTGCTTGAGAACATGGTCAAGAGGAGGCTCAAATCAGAGTCCCAAACAACTGGGCAGGGTTCGGTTGTAGTTGGACTCAAAGATCATAAAGGTCTCCTCAAACCTAAGGGATTCTATGACACATTTCCTGGAAGTTCATGTCCTGTCATGGTGGGAAAACATGACACATGAGACATGGAGATGGTTAATTAGGAATAAGATAATTGTGTTAAATGTTAATATAGCTTTGACAAACAAGAAAGAAAAAAAAATCACAACTAAAAAAAGTACTCAACACAGGCTGGTCCTAAAATGAGTTACATGGCAGCGATATGCAGAAGAAGATGTACAGTTTATTGCTGCTTAGAAACATCCAGCCATCAGCTTACACACAGCATCCTTGAGCTCCTGGTTCCTCATGCTGTAGATGAGGGGGTTCACTGCTGGTGGAAACACCGAGTAAAGAAATGACACTACCAGGTCCAGAAATATGGAGGAGATGGAGGGGGGCTTCAGGTAGGCAAACATGGCATTGCTGACAAACATGGAGACCACAGCCAGGTGAGGGAGGCAGGTGGAAAAGGCTTTGTGCCGTCCCTGCTGCGAGGGGATCCTCAGCACAGCCCTGAAGATCTGCACATAGGACACCACAATGAACACAAAACAACCAAAACTTAAAGAGACACCGACCACAATGACTCCAGTTTCCCTGAGGAAGGCATCTGAGCAAAAGAGCTTGAGGATGTGGTGGATTTCACAGAAGAACTGGTCAACAGCATTGCCATGGCAGAGGGGCAGGGAAAATGTATTGGCTGTGTGCAGCACAGCATGGAGAAACCCACTGGCCCAGGCAGCTGCTGCCATGTGGACACAAGCTCTGCTGCCCAGGAGGGTCCCGTAGTGCAGGGGGTGGCAGATGGCAACGTAGCGGTCATAGGCCATGACAGTGAGGAGATAGTACTCTGTGGAGATAAAAAATACAAAGAAAAAGAGCTGAGCCACACACCCTGTGTAGGAAATGGCCCTGGTGTCCCACAAGGAATTGCCCATGGATTTGGGAACAGTGGTGGAGATGCAGCCAAGGTCAGTAAGAGAGAGGTTGAGGAGGAAGAAGTACATGGGGGTGTGGAGGCGGTGGTCACAGGCTATGGTGATGATGATGAGGCCATTGCCCAGGAGAGCAGCCAGGTAGATGCCCAGGAAGAGGCAGAAGTGCAGGAGCTGCAGCTCCCGTGTGTCTGCAAAGGGCAGGAGGAGGAACTGGCTGATGGAGCTGCTGCTGTTGGACATCTGCGGTCGTCAAGTGTGAAGACCTGTCCAAGGAGGAAAAGGCACAGTGAGAAGTTAGGGAACTCTTCTTTGAGGAAAACCTCTTTCAATTCCCATTGCCTCTCTCTATTCAGGAGGAATTTTGTCAGGTGCCTTTTGGGAGGTCTGCTTTGTCCTGGTTTGAGCGTGCCACTGCTGGGAGGAGGGTCAGCTGTGGGCTCTCCAGAACTCAGTCCTGCCTGGCAGTAGTCAGTAAATAGAAGGATGGTGTGATCTCAGACTGAATCCCCTGTGGATAGGAATGAGCTTTTCAGCACTGTCACTCCAGTTTCACCCCAGGGCAGAGCAGAGCTTTGGAGCTTTGGTTTTCTCCTGCCTGTACCTGAGGAGTGTTTCTTCTGTCAGAACTCCCTGACATTGCTGTTGCAGTGCCAGTGAAACCTTCCCCTGAGTGCAGAGTGGGGAGAGCTGCTGTGTTCATCAGCCCTGGTCTCAGCTGCCCTGTGCTGGAAGCTCTGTGATCACACCCTGGTGTTCCCCACAGAAGAAACTGGACCCCTCAGAGAGCTGAGGAATCCAGTGTCCCAGGGCAGAGCACCAAAGCCCTCCTGCTACCTTATCCTGCCCAAGGAGGATCTCAGCTCCCCTCTCCCAGCCAGGGACACACAGGGCTCAGTGCAGCTGCCCACACACAGGTGATGAGCAGCATTACCACAGCCTCAGAGCTGAGATGTCTTCTGCATGGGGCTCCTCTCTGGGGCACAAGAGTCCCTAGGAGAGTGGTACCACTGTGGGAGGCAGCCTGCAGCCCAGCAGGAGCTCCCAAAAATTTCAACATTTCTAAAGGTGGGGGTCTTTAAGTTAGGGTCTGCTCGGTTCCAACCAACACACAGAGTCCCAGAGCCCCAGTTAATGCTTGGACAAAGGCTGAAAGGACAGGAGATGAAACAGTGAGAAATGCTGCAGCCAGGACTGGAGGGACAGGGACAGACAGACAGACATGTACACAAGAGTTTCTCCTCACATGGGGGTTGGGTTGCTAAGGAGAAAACTCAACCTGCAACACTGGAAGTTTGAGGTCAGAGACTTTGCTGTGTGGCAGAAACGAGGGGGTCACTGTGGGAAAATGTCAGCACTGTGGGGGATGTCAGGGAGGTGCCAAATCCCCACTGCCAGGGCATTGCTGGGAGCAGCTCCTTCTCTCTCCCTGGCAATGTCTCTGCTGCCTGGAGCTGTCTCTGCAGCTGCTGCTCTCTGCCCATGTCACTCCCTACTCTGTGCTCACAGACCTCATCCAACCTGCCCTGTGCTCAGCTCTGCTCTGCAGACCCTTCCTGGCATCAGGGCACTGCCCCAGGGAACCTCTGTGTGTGCAGGGCTCAGGCCAGGCTCCAGCATCTTAATGAGAATCCAGTTTTCACTGCATATTCTCAAGGGGAGAAATAAGTTCTCATCATCCACAATCAACACAGCCCACAGGAGAGGAGAAGTCAAAGCAAAGACTCTGCCTGGCAGGAAAATGCTTCCTTGATGTTTGTCTCCAAAGTCCTTTTGGAATTTCTCAAGGATCAGCTGGAGCAGGGAGCAAAGCTGAGCCATGCTGCTCTTTCTTGTCCTAGAGAGAACCTCTTCTCCTCACAGACCCCAGACACTGCCCCATGTTCCAGCTTTAGGAGATCCCTCCAGGAACAGAACCTGCATTGCCCTGCACCCACAGACATACCAGGCAGAGTGCTGTGGAGATTTCTCCTGCAGTGAGCTCTCAGCATCCATCAGCTCTCTCAGCCTCACAGGTCTCCCCTCGGTGCCTACAGGCAGTGTCCCCAGCCCTGTGTGCTTGGCAGAGGAGCTGCTCCTGGCCAGAGCTGTCCCTTATAGATGCTCCAATGTTTCATGAGCTCCCACTGTCCCAGGAGCCCAGCTCAGCTCACAGCAGAGGAGCAGCTGAAGATATCACAGATTCCATCCCCTCTGGGCTCCTCTGAGGTGTCCTTGGGGCTCCCAGGAACTAACTTGGAAAGGTAATGAAGTCCTCTCTGACGTTCCCTCCCTCGGCTCAGGAAAAATCCTTCTGTCCATCAGATTTCTTACTCCTGATCAAACCAGGGCTGGGAAGGACAATCACCTTTCCTTGTCTCCCCATGAGACAGGACCCCCAGGCAGGGACAGGGAGGGGACTCTTTCCCCTGTAAAGGAAGGGGTTTAGGTGAGCATTTGGGCATTTCTCGGTGTTTCACAAAAACAAAATCAGGAAAAACAAACCTACAAAGCTCTGCTCTGCAGCTGGGGGAAGTGTGACCAACAATGCAAAAATGATCATATCTATTCAAAAAAGATAGACCTTCTGCTGCAAGGACAAACTGACCCCTGGAGAGCTCCCATCACAGCCCCAGACAGCCAGTGGCACCCTCAGCCAGCAGGAAATGCACCTCCCAGAAAGAACCTTTCCAATGTCTAATAGAACAGGGAGAGTCTGTCCTGGGGTCTCCAATGGAAACATTTTGCTCAGTGAAGAGTGCCCCAAGTTCTCACTGCCTTGTTCTCCTTGCAGAGGGCTTCATGCCAAGAGGCAGAGAATGTCCCATGGCAGCTTCATTCCCCACTTCCTCCTCCTGCCCTTGGCAGACACACGGGAGCTGCAGCGGGTTTCTCAGTGCTGTGCTGCACACAGCCAATACATGTTCCCTTCCCCTCTGCAAGGGCAATGCTGGTGACCAGTTCTTCTCTGACATCCCCCAGATCCTCAGTCTCACCTCCTCAGACACCTACCCCAGGGAGATTGTTCTTGTATTTAGTCCCTGTTTAGTTTTGGGTTTTTGTGGGATACCTGGGGAGGTTTAATACCAGGAACATCTTTCAGCCCTCACATCCTGTGTTTGGAAGCTATTGCTGGACATTTAGCAGTTTCCTATATGAGCGCTGGTAGAGCCTGAAAATGACATCAGGCAATGTTCTGACTGTTCCCTTGGCAAGGAAAACCCAAAGCCCCAAGGTCACTTGTGCTTCTCATCCGATCCCTGGGGAGGTTTAGTGCCAGAACATCTTTCAGCCCTCTCACCTCTTGTTTCTTTGCAATTGGTGGATGTTTTGCATATTCGAAGGGAGATGCTGGTAGAGCCCGAACATGAATTCAGGCCCTGTTAGGACCAGTCCCTTGGCAAGGGAAGCCCTGAGCCCCATGGTCAGTGGTCCTGTTTGTAGTCTACATGGGGAGTTTTCAGGCCAGGAGCATCTTTCACACCTTTTGTTTTGGAGTTATTGCTTCAGTTTTGCATTGTCAGATGTGGAGGACTGTAGAAACATGCAATGACACCAGGTCATTCTTTTTGCTAAGAATGTTCTGAGCCTTAAGGGTACTTGTGCTGCTAGTGGGTTACCTGGGGAGGTTTATCCATGTGAGCTGAGGGAGCTGGCGGAAGTGATTGCGGAGCCGCTCGCTATCATCTTCGACAGCTCTTGGAGAACAGGAGAAGTACCTGAGGATTGGAGGATAGTCAATATCACTCCAGTCTGAAAAAAGGGCAACAAGGAGGAACCTAACAATTATAGGCCAGTCAGCCTCACTTCTCTCCCTGGAAAGGTGACGGAACAGCTTGTCCTGGATGCCATTACACAGCAACTGGAAGAGAAGAAGGTCATGAGGAGTAGTCAGCGTGGATTCACCAAGGGGAGATCGTGCTCCACCAATCTCATAGCCTTCTATGATCTCATCACCGGCTGGGTGGATGAGGGAGAGCAGTGGATGTCATCTACCTTGACTTCAGCAAGGCCTTTGATACTGTCTCCCATGACATCCTGATAGCAAAGCTGAGAGATCATGGGATAGATGAGTGGACAGTGAGGTGGGTTGAGAACTGGCTGTCGGACCGGGCTCAGAGGATGGTGATCAGTGGAGCAGAGTCTGACTGGAGGCCTGTGACTAGCGGTGTTCCCCAGGGCTCAGTGTTGGGTCCAGTCCTGTTTAATATCTTCATTGACAACCTGGATGAGGGAACAGCATCCACCCTCAGCAAGTACCCGGTGATACAAAGCTGGGAGGGGTGGCTGACAGCTACGGACCCCTCACAATGGACAGGGGTGATTCCTGATGGGATAATAGAAGGACAGTGGGAAGCGGCATCGCGAGTTGGATATTGGACAAGGGGAATCACAACATCCATCTAATAGTCTATCTCCTTACCTCACAATCTCTATGACTGTCAGTCTCCTTACCTCACAATCAATCTCTCAGTCAGTCCACTTGCCTCAGAATCCCCTTACCTCACAATCCACTTGCCTCACAACCTCCTTGCCTCAAATTTCATTGCTTAACATTCCTCTTACCTCACAATCTATATTTCAATCCTCTTACCTCACAATATATCAACCAGGCATTCTCCTTACTTTCACAGTCTATTACTCAATCTCCTTACCTCACAAATTATTTACCATTCCCCTTACCTCACAATCCCCTTGCTTTACAATCCTCTTACCTTACTATTATCAGTCAATCTCCTTACCTCACAATCTATCAGTCAATTTCCTGTCTCACAATCTATTCATCGGTCGATCCCCTTACCTCACAATCTGTCAATCCCATGACTTCCAAATCCTTTTACCTCACAATCCCCTTAACTGACAATCCTCTTACCTCACAATCTATCATTTAGTCTCTTTACCTCATATCTATCAGTCCTTACCTCAAAATCTGAGTCAATCTCTTTAACTCATGATTTATCTTACCTCACAAACGATCAATAAATCTCATTACCTCACAATCTATCAGTCAATAACCTTACCTCACAATCTATCAATCACTGTATCCCCTTGCCTCACCATCTCCCTGCCTCAAAATATCCTTGTCACAAAAAATCCTTGCCTCACCATCAGCTTACATCACAATCTATCAATCTGTCTACCTCTTTACATTACTATCTATCTATCTGTAAATCTCCTTACCTCAGAAACCATCTGTCAGTCAATCTCCTTACCTCACAATCCATCTGTCAGTCAATCTCCTTACCTCACAATCTATCAGTCAATCCCCATACCTCACAATCTATAAATCATTGAATGCCCTTGCCTCACAATCCCCTTACATCACAATCTCCTTACCTCACAATCTCTCAATCTCCTTACCTCACAGTCTATCATTCCTCTTACCTCACAATCCCCTCACCTCAAAATCTATCATTCAATCTCCATACTTCACAATCTTTTAATCATTCAATCGTTTTCCCTTACAATCTATATATCAGTCAATCCCCTTGCCTAACAATCCCCTTACATCACAATTCCCTTACCTCACAATCTATCTTCAATCTCCTTACTTCACAATCTTACCAGTCAATTTCCTTACCTCACAATCGATATATAAATCTTGTTACCTCAGAATCTATCTGTCAATCTCCTTACTACACAATCCATCAGCCAATCTCCTAAACTCAAAATCTTTCAGTCAATCTCTCAAACTCACATCTGTCTCCTTACTCACAATCTATCAGTCAAACCACTTACCTCACAATCCAATTACCTCACAATCCACTTGCCTCACAATCCACTTGCCTCACAATCTCCTTTCTTCACAATCCCCTTAATTCACAATCTCCATACCTCACAATCTATCAGTCATTCCCCTTACCTCACAAACTCCTTGTTCAAAATCCCCTTGCCTCACATTCAGTCAATCCCCTTACCTCACAATCTATCAGTCTATATACTTTCCTCACAAACTCCTTGCTTCACAATCTCCTTACCTCACAATCCCCTTGCATCACAATCTCTATCTTGTTATCTCACTACGTATAAGTCAATCCCCTTACCTCACAATCCCCTTGCCTCAAAATTCGCTTACATCACAATCTATCTCTCTTTCAATCTACTTACTTCACAATCTCACCAATTTCCTTACCTCACAATCTATCAATCTCCTTAGCTCACAATCCCATTACCTCACAATTTATCAGTCATACTCTTTACCTCACAATCTCATTTTTTTTAAAAGGGTAGACAATGACAGGACAAGGGGGATGGATTAAAACTAAAGGAAGGAAGGTTTAGATTAGATATTAGGGGGACTTTTTTTACAGAATGTGTGGTGAGGTGCTGGAACAGGCTGCCCAGATAGGTAGGGGATGCCCCTTCCCTGGAAGTGTTCAAGGCCAAATTGGATGGGGCCCTGGCCAACCTCGTGTAGATCCATGCCTTTTGTTGGTGGCCCTGCCTGTGGCAGGGTGGTTGGAGCTCTGTGATCCTTGGGGTCCCTTCCAACCCAGACCAGTCTATGTTTCTATGATTCTATGATCTGTCATACCCCTTAGCTCACAATCTGCTTACCTCACAATCCCCTTGCCTCATAATCTATAAATCAATCTCCTTACCTCACAATCTGTCAATCTATCAATCAATCTCCTTACTCACAATCTATCTGTCTATCCCCTTGCCTCACAATCTGTTTGCCTCAATCTCCTTTCCTCACAACCCTATCTCACAATCCCCTTACCTCACAGTCTATCTCCTTACCTAACAATCTATCAGTTCATCTACTTACATCACAATCAGTCAATCCAGTTACATCACAATCTCCTTACCTAACAATCCCCTTACCTCACAATCTCTCAATTTCCTTACCTCGCTATTAGTCTATCCCCTTGCCTCAAAACCTCCTTGCTTCACAATCAATCCCCTTACCTCACAATCCCCTTATTTCACAATCAATCTCCTTTTATCACAATCTATATTTCAGTCAATCTCCTTATCTCATAATCTATCAGTCGGTCTCCCGACCTCACAATCTATCAGTCAATCTACTTGCCTCACAATCCCCTTTCCTCTCATTCCCCTTACCTCATAATCTATCATTCTATCTCATTACCTCAGAATCTGTCAATCCCATGACATCCAAATCCTCTTACCTCACAATCCCCTTATTTCACAATCTCCTAACATCACAATGTATAGACCAGTCAATCTTCTTATCTCACAATCTATCAGTCAGTGTCCCTACCTCACAAAGTATCAGTCAATCCCCTTACCTCAAAATCCACTTTCATCATAATCACAAAATCACAGAATCAAAAGGTTGGAAAAGACCTCTAAGATCATCAAGTCCAACCATTCCCATCCTAAACTAAATCATATACCTAAGGACCTCATCTACCCTTTTATTGAACACATCCAGGGAAGGTGACTCAGCCCCTCCCTGGGCAGCCTGTTCCAGGCCCTGAAAACTCTTTCAGTAAAACATTTTTTTTAATGTCCAATCTAAACCTGCCCTGGCACAGCTTCATGCCATTCCCCCTTGTACTATCACCTGTCACCTGGCTGAAGAGACCATCACCTCCCTCTCTATAACCTCCCTTCAGTTAGTTCGTGGTGGTGATAAGGTCTCCCCTCAGCCTCCTCTTCACCAAGCTAAACAGCCCCAGCTCCCTCAACCGCTCCTCATAAGATTTGCCCTCAAGGCCCTTCCCCAACCTGGTTACCCTTCTCTGGACTCACTCCAGGACCTCGATGTCCTTCTTATGGTGAGAAGCCCAGAACAGGACAAAGCACTCGAGGTGTGGCCTCACCAATGCCCAGTACAGGGGCACAATCCCCTCCCCAGACCTACTGGCCACACTGTTTTTGATACAAGTCAGGATGCCATTGGCCTTCTTGGCCGCCTGAGCACACTGCTGACTCATATTCAGTCTGCAGTCAACCAACACCCCCAGGTCCTTCTCTGCCTGACAGCTCTCCAGCCAGTCTCCCCCAAGCCTGTAGCGCTGGGAGAGTTTGGGTCTACAGGTCAAGCAAATATCTACTTAGCCATGGAGATAAACAAAGCAAAGCCTGTAGAAAAAAAAAAAACTTTGACTACCCCTGAACAAGAAGAATGCACCCTGAACATGTTGATTGATACAGGCACGGATGTAACGATCATTAGTGAGGACCTGTGGCCCTCGCACTGGCCCCTGGAAACACCAGGAGCGACCGTCATGGGGGTGGGAGGAATACAGGCTACAAAAAGCAGTGCTCGTGTTTTGCAGTGTCATTTGTCTGACGGGTCGGTTTGCAGCGTTCATCCGTGTGTGATGCAGGTTCCTATTTGTTTGTTGGGGAGGGATGTGCTTGGCCAGCTCGGAGCAAGGCTGGTTACTAAACAAAAGGATTCTTGATGGCGGCCATGGAAAGTGGGCAACCCCCTTTAAAATTAACCTGGAAAACAGAAACCCCCGTGTGGGTCGATCAGTGGCCGCTTACTAAAGAAAAACTTGCCCACTTACAAGACTTAATACAGGAGCAACTGACCAAGGGACATATCCAGCCTTCCCCGAGTCCCTGAACACGCCCAGATTTACCATTCCTAAACAGGACGGGAGATGGAGCCTGTGGCACGAGTTAAGAAAAGTCACTGAAGTGATGGAGGATACAGGAGCTTTGCAGCCTGGTCTGCCATCTCCAAACATGACACCTAAAGATTGGGACTTTAATAATTCATTTAGAAGATTGTTTTGTCACTATTCTTTACACCCTGATGATTATGAAAAATTGGCTTTTTCAGTCCCTACTATAAACAAAAATGAACCCATGAAAAGGTATCATTGGGTAGTGCTTCCACAAGGCATGAAAAATTAACCAACGGTGTGCCTGTCTTATGCAGCCTGGGCACTTGTTCCAGTATGAAAAGCACATCCTGATCTAATCTTTTATCATTACATGGATGAGATAGTGATTGTGGGAAAAATCTTGAACATTGAATATTTGACTCATGAGTTAACAGTGCATTTGAAAAGCAAGGGGTTACAGATTGCTCCAGAGAAAATTCAAAAGAAGGCAGTGTGGAAATATCTGGGGTGGCAGATTGATAAAAGTACCATAACATATCAAAAGCTTGCGATCCCAGCTGAGGTCAGCAAGTCAAATGATGTTCAAAAGCTGCTTGGAGATATTAACTGGGTCAGACCATTGTGTGGCTTTAGGAATAGGGAATTGGAACCTTTAGTGGCATTGCTAAAGGGAGGAGGTGGTGCAGGAGCACCCAGAATCCTGTCAGAAGCAGCTAAAAATGCCCTGGAAGTTATTAGTAACAAAATCAAAAATGCATATACCCATCAATGTGACCCTGACTGGGACATAGGAGTCACAGTCATCAATCAAACAGAGCATCTGTTTGCTATTATAATGCAGTGGACTAGTGACAAAGATCCCTTAAGGTTGTTAGAATGGGTGTTCTTGCCAGTGCAGCCAAAAACAGAATCCACATTTCAGGGTATTTAGCTTGGGCCTTGAGGAACAGTACTGCCCTGCAAATAGCTTTATTAGACTACGCAGGGGAAGTGAAAGTGCATTACCCACCACATGGAATCTTTACAGTAGCACAGAACTGTCAAACAGAAGAAAAGCCCTTGCTGTCTGGGCATCCAGTTCGGGGTGTTACAGTATTTACTGATGCAGGAGGTAGAACTCAGAAGGCTGCAATTACATGGCAAGAGAATGGTAAATGGCAGGATTTGATATTAAAAGGAGCCCAAGCCTCAGCTCAGCAGTTGGAGTTGCAGGCGGTTGTAAAAGTGTTCACCAAGTGGAAAGCTGAACCGGCTCATACAGTCTGTGACTCACTGTGTGAGGTGGGAATAGTGACCCGAATGGAGCAGGCACTATTGAAGGGAATTCCAGACCCAAGATTTTATAGATTGTTTAAGGAATTATTGCCCCTACTGTCTAACTGACAGCATCAGTACTTTATTACCCATATTCACAGCCACACTGGACTAACTCAAGGTCTGGCAGAAGGAAATCAGAGAGCAGACAGGCTGGTGGCACCGGCATGGGCTGCTCCCTCAGCAGACGCTTTGCACAGGCTCGGAGATCCCATGAATTCTTTCATCAATCTGCCCAGGTCCTTCAAGGACAACACCACCTGTCGGCTGCTGAGGGTAAAGGGATTGTACAGTCGTGCCCAGACTGTCAGCAGTTCAGCAGTGGCCTTGCCCCTGGCGTCAATCCTCGTGGCACAGGCCCACTAGAAGTCTGGCACATGGATGTTACACACGACCCAGAATTTGGTTAGCAGAAATATGTCCATGTCTCTGTAGATCCTTTTTCTCTGGCAGTGTGGGGCTACTGCACAAAGGGGGAATCTAGTAACCATGTCCAACGCCACGTGTGCTCTGCCATAGCAGCACTTGGGGTGCCCTGTGAGATCAAACCCGACATGGCCCAGGATATACAGCATAGGCAACACAAACCTTCCTCCAGTTATGGGGCATTCCCCATGTCACAGGGACACCACATTCTCCCACAGGCCAGGCCATGGGGGAACGTATGAACCAAACTCTCAAACGTTTGCTTCACAAACAAAAAGGGGGAGAGAAGGACATCTCTCCAGCTGATCGACTAAACAAAGCTCTTTATGTTTTGAATTATTTTAATCTGCCACAGGACAGTTTGGTACCTCCAATGGTGAAACATGGAGCAGGTTTAAAAGGAGGTTTGGAAGGGATCAAAGAAAGTCAGTGTCAGGTGGTAGTAAGAAAAGAAGTTACAGGTACTAACTTGGGGAAGGAGATCTGCCTGTGTCATTACAGATATGGGAAACAAGTGGGTACCAGCCAAGTGGATAAAGCTCTGGATCCAGAAGCAAGCAAGCCTGCATGAACCAGGACGAGATCCTGATCCCAGTAACTGAAGTGTTCCAACTGCAGTGTTCCAAGTGCAGCCACGGTGGAGTTTTGCTATGGGACATATTGAACTATTTGACAGTCTTTGAAATACGCCTGTAAATCAGTGAAATAGTGACTTCTGCACAGCCTAAGGCCATGGACTACAATGGGTGCCTGTACCAGAAGAGAAGCTGCTGTTACCTACACCCAAACACTCCTGACACTCCTGATTGGCAAAGCAAACCAATACAGCAGCAAAGGTAGCTGAGGCACTTAGCTACGGCTGTGGGTTCTGTGAGACATGCCACCTGACAGAATCCTGCAGCAATTGATTTCCTGTTACTGGCTCATGGATATGGGGGTCAAGATTTTGATGGCATGTGCTGCATGAGTCTGTCTGACCACTCTCAGGTGATTCATGCCAGCATTCAGAAATTAACAGATCAAACACAAGAGACACAAGAAGAAAATGGATTCTTTGGATTGGACAATTGGTTTCATGGGTGGGGAATTTCAGGATGGATATTGTCAATGGCCAAAACCTTGTTGCTGATTTTAGCAATCCTAGTAGTTGTCTTACTCTTACTGCCATGTTTGTTGAGCTTTCTGCAAAGGGCCCTGCAGAGATCTCTACAGGCAGCATTTGTATCACAAATACAAAAAGGGGGAATTGTCGGGGCAGACAGCAGGCCTGCTAGCAGCCTGGCTCTCTGCTCCCAGGATTTAGGCCCTGACAATATTCTTCTGTTCCCATGAGAGAGGAAAAGTTCCTCATGCTGAGAGGATCCTAATAATCACATTCTCAAACACAGCAGCCTTGTTGATAAGGGTACAGGCTGCCCTAAACCAAGAAGCAGTTATGGGAAGGTATTTGGGAGTACTGGAACATGTTAAGAACCAACCATAACAAGAGGGTCAAAACAGCAGGTGTGTGGATACTTTCAGGCATCAAAGGTAAACTAAGGATATTGAGCTATAAGACAGGCTAATCAGAACTCGTTAGAATCACTGACCAATCAATATGGTGTGAACAGTGTGTGTAACCAATTGGCAGTTTTTAGCTTGCCCCATTTGCAGTAATAAAGGTCTATAATCTGTGTGATTGCACCTAATAAAATGGCTTCACCTAAAATTCATCTCGAATTGCCTGTTGCTCCATGCCCGCCACCACAACTCTCTGTTGGACACTTGGACATTGAGCTGCTGTTGGATATTTGCTGCCTCTGGGCATGGAAAAGTGTTGCAGGAGGAAAAGAGAGAAGTTAGGAGAGGAAAACTAAAATGCTTTATTTCTCTCACATACTCCCAGGTGTGCATTAGGAGCAGAAGCCTCTAACTTGGGCTACCAAAGAGTCATTCCTGGTCTTCAGATTTGGGTGTGGGGAAATGGGGGTGAACAACATTTACACAAATTCTCAATCAGGTGAGAGAAACTGTCATGGGAAAGGGGATCGTGGCAACTTGCCTCTGACACCCAATAATTCCCATGGAAGCTGGGACCAGCAGCTCCCAGGAAGAAGATGCCTGTTGTCTGCCCAACAGAACTGAGGCAAGAGGGATTCCACCCCCACTTCCAGCCCCAGGACTGCAAAGCAAGGATGTGTTTCCTGGAGTCACTCGACAGGCTCCCTTCCTTTACAGGGAGAAAGAGTCCCCTCCCTGTCCCTGCCTGGGGTTCCTGTCTCATGGGGAGACAAGGAAAGGTGATTGTCCTGCCCAGCTCTGGTTTGATCAGGAGAAAGGACTCTGCTGGACACAAGGATTTCTCCCCAGCTGAGGGAGGGAACATAAGAGATGAGATCACAGACCCATCCCCATGAGGCCTGAGGCACCAGGAGGGAGCCTACAAGAACTGGTCTTCTCCTGCTGAGTAGGTCTGGGCTCCTGGGATGGAGGCAGCTCATGGCAACCCAGCAGCCCTGACAAAAGACAGCTCTGGCCAGGAGCAGCTCCTCTGCCAAGCACACAGGGCTGGGGACACTGCCTGTAGGAACCGAGGGGAGACCTGTGAGGCTGAGAGAGCTGATGGATGCTGAGAGCTCACTGGAAGATTGAGGTAAAAGTCTTTGCTTTTGAATTTTCTGCTATTCAGGACTGGGCAGGACGTGGGAACTGAGCTTTTGTCAGTAACTTTGCAGAAGGCAGTGCAAACTCTTCTGTCATTAGGACTTGTCAGAGCATCTCCTGAGCCCTGCACACACAGAGGTGCCCTGGGGCAGTGCCCTGATGCCAGGAGTGGTCTGCAGAGCAGAGCTGAGCACAGGGCAGGTTGGATGAGGTCTGTGAGCACAGAGCAGGAGGTGACATGGCCAAAGAGAAGCAGCTGCAGGGACAGCTCCAGGCAGCAGAGACATTGCCAGGGAGGGAGAAGGAGCTGTTCCCAGAAATATATTTGCAGTTCGGATTTGGTACCTCCCTGAAATCCACCACAGTGCAGACACTGATATTCTATAGGGAAAAATAGGGTGTGATTCCAGAGCACATAGCACAGGGCAGCTGAGACCAGGGCTGATGGACAGAGCAGCTCTCCCCACTCTGCATTCAGAGGAAGGTTTCACTGGCACTGCAGCAGCAATGTCAGGGAGATCTGACCGAAGAAGCACTCCTCAGCTCATTACTATTCACAGGTTATTTAGTCTAAGATCACACCATCCTTCTATTTACTGACTGCTGCCAGGCAGGACTGAGTTCTCCAGAGCCCACAGCTGACCCTCCTCCCAGCAGTGGCTCACGCTAGCACAAAGCAGACCTCCCAAAAGGGACCTGCCAAAATCTTCCTGAATACACAGAGTCAATGTGAATTGGCAGAATTTTCCACAAAGAAGTATCCCCTAACATATTAGTGTTTTGTCCTCCTCTGACAGGTCTCCACACTTGACACAGCTGATGTCCAACAGCAGCAGCTCCATCAGCCAGTTCCTCCTCCTGCCCTTTGCAGACACACGGGAGCTGCAGCTCCTGCACTTCTGCCTCTTCCTGGGCATCTACCTGGCTGCTCTCCTGGGCAATGGCCTCATCATCATCACCATAGCCTGTGACCACCGCCTCCACACCCCCATGTACTTCTTCCTCCTCAACCTCTCTCTTACTGACCTTGGCTGCATCTCCACCACTGTTCCCAAATCCATGGCCAATTCCTTGTGGGACACCAGGGCCATTTCCTACAGAGGGTGTGTGGCTCAACTATTTTTCTTTTTCTTTTTGCTCTCCACAGAGTTCTGTCTTCTGACTGTCATGGCCTATGACCGCTACGTTGCCGTCTGCCACCCCCTGCACTACGGGACCCTCCTGGGCAGCAGAGCTTGTGTCCACATGGCAGCAGCTGCCTGGGCCAGTGGATTTCTCCATGCTGTGCTGCACACAGCCAGTACATTTTCACTGCCCCTCTGCCATGTCAATGCTGTTGACCAGTTCTTCTGTGAAATCCCCCAGATCCTCAAGCTTTCCTGCTCAGATGCCTACCTCAGGGAAATTTCAGTCATTGTGCTCAGTATCTGTTTATGTTTTGGGTGTTTTGTGTTCATTGTGGTGTCCTATGTGCAGATCTTCAGGGCTGTGCTGATGATCCCCTCTCAGCAGGGACGGCACAAAGCCTTTTCCACCTGCCTCCCTCACCTGGCCGTGGTCTCCCTGTTTCTCAGCACTGGTGTGTTTGCCCACCTGAAGCCCCCTTCCATCTCTTCCCTATTTCTGGACCTGGTGGTGGCATTTCTTTACTCGGTAGTTCCACCAACAGTGAACCCCCTCATCTATAGCATGAGGAACCAGGAGCTCAAGGATGCCATGTGGAAACTGAGGACTGGATATTTCTAAGCAGCAACCTATTTATTATCTTGTTCTGCATATCACTGACCATGTAACTCACGTTAGGACCAGTCTGTATTTAGTAGGTTATTTAGCTGTTGTGGATTTTTCTTCCATCTAGTTTGTCTAAGCAATATTAACATGGTCCACATTCATCCCATTCCTAATGCAGTATCTCCTGGTCTTGTATGAGCCAGACACTGCCAAAGAGAAGTTGTGCTCTCTTTGCATCATGTCTGCCTGCAAAGGGCCACAATTTTTTCTTCCTTATTTATTTTCCTGACATTTATAAAAAAATCACCAGAACATTTGCATCAGCTGAATCACTCGACTCCTTGTCTGAAAAGGCCATGCTTCCCCACCATGACAGAAGGGGAATGTCCTGGATGTGTGCCATAGAATCACTTAGGTTGGAAGAGGTGTTTATGATCATCAAGTCCAACCATAGTCTAACCCTGCCTAATCCACTCCAGACCATGTTCTCAATCAGACATCTAAAATTGCTTTTAAATACCTCCAGGGATTGTGAGTCCACCACTTCCCTGAGCAGCCTGTTCCAATACTTGACTACCTTTTCAGTAAAGAAATTCTTCCTCATATGTAATCTAAAGCTCCCCTGGTGAGTTTGAAACAATTCCCTCTCATCCTATTGCTTGTTACCTAACATAAGAGACTGATCCCCACCTCCCTACATCCTCCTTGCAAATATTTGTAGAGAGTGATGAGGTCTCCCCTCAGCCTCCTTTACTCAAGACTAAAAAGCCCAAGTTCCCTCAGCCACTCCTCACTGGACTTGTGCTCCAAACCATTCACCAGCTTCTTTGTCCTTCTCTGGACATGCTCCAGCATCTCAACGTCCTTCTTGTAGTGAGGGGCCCAAAACTGGACACAGTACTGCCACGCAATTTGGTTTAGTTTGCCACTTTACTGAGGTTGCACTCCATCTTTGACCTGCTGCCAGATGGTTCAGCACAACTCTTTGGGCCCGGCCATCCAGCCAGTTTCTAAGCCAACAAAAAGCACACCCATCTAATCTATGGGCAGCTAGTTTCTCCAACAGGATGCAGTGGGATAAAGTGTCAAAGGCTTTAATGAAGTCTTGGTAGACCACATCCACAGCCTTCCCCTCATGCACTGAGCAGCAGGTCGCCTCATCATAGAAGATCCGGTTGGTCACACATGATCTGCCTTTGCTAAACCCATGCTGACTGGGAACTGATTGCATAATGTATTGCTCCATGGCACTCAAGATGATTTCTTCCTCCACCTTCCCCAGGACTGAGGTCAGGCCTGCAGTTCCCCAGGACCACCTTCCAGCCCTTCTTGTAGATGGGTGTCACATGTGCCAGTTTCCAGTCAGGTGGAACCACCCTGGGCAGCCAAGACTGCTGGTAATAAAGAAGAGAAAGTGTCTTGGTGAGCACTTCTGCCAGCTCCCTCAGTGCCCTCGCATGGATCCCATCTGCCTCCATCCACTTGTGCAAATATATGTGGCTGAGCAGGTCACCAACCAATTCCCATAGGATTATGGGGTCTTCGGTCTCCTTCCTGTCCCCATCTTTCCAATCAGGGGTCTGGCTATCACTAGAGAAGTGGTCTTACTGCTAAAGACTGAGGCAAAAAGGCATTAAGTACCTCAGTCTTCATCCTCTGTCACAATAGTACCCTGTTCATCCAATGAAGGTGAGAGTTTCTCCCTGGCCCTTCTTTTGTGATTAATGTATTTATAGAATTCATAACAAAATGTATTTGTATAATGTATTAATAGAATTAATAACAAAAGGAGGGCCAGGGAGAATCTCCCACCTTTATTGTAGGTCACAAACAAAAGGTGCAAGGGCTGAAAAAGATGCCTGGCCAGAAACTCCCTAGGTAGCCCTCTAGCAGCTTTGGGGCTCAAGGCTTTCCTAGCCGAGGCAACGGTCCTATGAGTGCCTGATATCTTTTTCTGGCTCTTCTAATGTCCTCCTTCAAATGCTGCTGTCACTTCCTCTATCAACTGAGCCATGACAGAAAATGCCCATGACTGAAAGAAGGTCCTCGGTCCTCCATGGGAAATTCCTTTCAAATCTTCATCACTAAGGACCTAACTAAAATCCAAGTAGATGTAGAAGTCTTGAGTTCTTTAATGAAAGTTACTGGGAGACATGCTTGTAAGGGCTTTCTGGGTGCTAATGAGCCCCATGGTACTTTTTCTTCTGAGTCCAGAGACCTCGGAGACCAAGAGGAGAGTGAAGAAACCCCTCCAGAAGTTTAATTCAGAAGTAATGCCCAAAGCACCTTGAAGCAGTAACAGGCCCCACTGGCAGCCATTCCTGACAAAGCCTCCCCATGGGCTCCTTAGAGCAGACAACTGGAGGCCATGAGGACAAACACAGGCAAAGCACAGGCAGCTCTGATGCTGAGGACACCCTGGCTTGGTCTAATGAAGCAGCAATGCCAAGTGCTGACCCCCAGCCCCTGGGCAGGGAGATCCTGACCCTCACCTGTGTCTCAGGGCTATTTCCTGGGATGTGGGGAGTGTGACACCAAGGGAAGGACAGGGGTATGACACATGGTGTCCTCCCCTGGAGTGGGTGCAAGGAGGCCATGATGCTCCATTGCTGTGAGGACAATGTGTCTCCTCTGTGGCCTCTTTGGCAGGAACATCAGCCATTGCCAAGGGGGCAAAGACGGCCTTTCTATCAGGCCCTTTCTGCCTGGCCGGCACCCTTGGCCATCTGCACCACAGCCCATCCCACACTGCCCCACACCTGTACCTGTTTCCTTGTAGGCAGCAGGGTCCCAATGCCACTCTCCACCTTGTCCCTGCCTGTCCTGCTGTCTCTCCCTCCTCACCAGCTGTTCCAACAAGCACAAAGCCACCAGCTCATCCACACTCCCTCACAGTGACTTCTTGCACCACAGCACTACCCTCAGAATGACATTTCTTTCTCCTCACATTCACTCTGACCTTCAAAGCTGATGTTTTATGTGGACTTCCTTTCTTATGTTCTTTCCCTGTAGCACAAAGGCTGCTTCTCTCAGTCCCCTTTCCCCAGGCTAAAGGAGCCCGGGTCTCTCAGCCTCTCCACACAAGACCCCTCACAGTATCTTGGCAGACTTTCTCTGCTCATGTGACAGTTCCTCCCCATTTACCAGACTGGGGAGCCCCACACTGGCACTGACTGCTCCAGAGGTGGCCTCACCAGGGCTGAGTCCAGATGGACCAGAAGGGTCCTTGTGTGCGTGGCCACGCTCCTCCCAGTGCAGCCCAATGTGCTCATGGCCAGATCCCTGTTCAGCACCTCTGGCTGCTATGGCATCCCCTGAAATCAACAAATTCTTCTCCTTGAGGCCAGTTCTCCACCCATCATGTCTGGTCCTGCCTTGATGTGAGGGTGTTGTGCTGGAACCTTTTGTCCTGGTGTCGCCCCAGCCGAGAGCCGAGCCCCACGCAGCCGCTCTCTCTCTCAGAGGGGGTGTGTGTAGGGGGGATTGGGGGCGAGGGGAAGGGAGGGAAGAGGAAACCAAAGACACCAAACCTCAAGGGCTGGATAAGGACAGTTTACTGGGACAGCAGAGAGAGAAATACACACAAGTGGTGATGCACAGTGCAGTTTCCCACCGAGCCGCACAGCTCTGGCCGCACAGCTCACAGCCGCCCCGAAACACGTGTGTCCTGGAGCTGAGTTCTCCTGCCCCCCCACACTCCCTTTGTGCTGATCATGGTGTCATTTCAATGGAATACGCTTCTTGGGCAGTTTGGGTCACCTGTCCTGGCTGTGTCCCCTCCCAGCTCCCTGGGTGCCCCCCTCCTACATGTAGTAGTGGAGTATGAACAGCAGAAAAGTCTTTGATTGCTTGGACACAACAAAAGCCTCCCTGTTCTCAGCACTGCTCTCATCCTAACACCCAAACGTGGCACCACACAGGCTGCTAGAAAGAAAGTCAACTGTATTCCTCCTGAAACAAGGCCACCTTTGTAGACAACAAGTGCAACACAATGGTGGGCTCACTCCTATAGCCATACAGTATGGATAATCCCCATGGTCAGTTATGGCCAGCTGGGCCTGTTCTGTCCCCTTCCAGGCACTTGAGCTCTCCCAGTTGTGTGAGTGGACAGCCAGCTGAACATGAGCCAGCTCTGTGCCCAGGTGTCCAAGAAGGCCAATGGCATCCTGGCCTTTGTAGGGAATAGTGTAACCAGCAGGAGTAGGGAAGTGACTGTTCCATTATACTCAGCTCTAGTGAAGCCAGAACTCAAATACTGTGTCCAGGTTTGGGCAACTCACTACAAGAATGATGTTGAGATGTTGGAGCATTTCATGAGAAGGGCAACAAAGCTGGTGAAGGGTTTGGAGCACAAGTCCTGTGAGGGTCAGCTGAGGGAACTGGAGCTTTTTAGTCTTAAGAAAGGGAGGTTGAGAGGAGACCTTATCACTCTAAGGCAAGCTGCAAGGAATGTGTAGAAAGGTGGGGATCTTATCTCAGAGAGGGAGGAATGGGGTAAAGAAAAAATGGGTTTCAAATTGTACCAGGGGAGATTAATGTTAGATATCAGGAAGAATCTCTTTACTGAAAGGGGAGTTAAGTAGTGGAACATGCTGCCCAGGGAAGTGGTGGAATCAAAATCCCTGGAGGTATTTAAAGGACATGTAGATATTGCGATTGAGGACATGGTCTAGAAGTGGACTAGAAAGGGTTAGGCTGTGGTTGCACTATATAAGTGATTCTATGATTCTATAGTAAACTTCCAGTAATTCCCCGTTCTGTGATGGTGGGGAAGCATGGCCACTTCAGACAAGGAGTCGAGTGATTCAGCTGATGGAAATGTGCTTGTGAATTTTTTATAAATGCCAGGAGAAATGTAAAGAATAAAAACTGTGCACGTTGTAAGGTAAATATGATGCAAAGAGAGCACAGCTCATCGTTACACAGTGTGTGATTCACACAATACCAGGAGATACAGCATTAGGAATGGGATGAATGTGCCCAAAGTTACAACAGATTAGCCAACATAGAAGGAAGAAACCCTACTAAATACAGACTGGTCCTAACCTGAGCTACATGGCCAGTGATATGCAGAAACAGATGAGCAATTTGTTGCTGCTTAGAAACATCCAGCAATCAGTTTCCTCATGGCATCCTTGAGCTCCTGGTTCCTCATGCTGTAGATGAGGGGGTTCATTGCTGGTGGAACCACCGAGTAAAGCAATGCCACTACCAGGTCCAGAAATAAGGAAGAGATGGAGGGGGGCTTCAGGTGGGCAAACACACCAGTGCTGAGAAAAAGGGAGACCACAGCCAGGTGAGGGAGGCAGGTGGAAAAGGCTTTGTGCCATCCCTGCTGCGAGGGGATCCTCAGCACAGCCCTGAAGATCTGCACATAGGACACCAGAATGTACATAAAACACCCAAAAGCAAAACAATTGACCACAATGAGTCCAATTTCCCTGAGGTAGGCATCTGAGCAGGAGAGCTTGAGGATCTGGGGGATTTCACAAAAGAACAGGTCAAGGGCATTGCCATGGCAGAGACGCAGTGAAAATGTATTGGCTGTGTGCAGCACAGCACAGAGAAACCCACTGGCCCAGGCAGCTGCTGCCATGTGGACACAAGCTCTGCTGCCCAGGAGAGTCCCGTAGTGCAGGGGGTGGCAGATGGCAACGTAGCGGTCATAGGCCATGACAGTGAGAAGACAGAACTCTGTGGAGATCAAAATCCGAAAGAAAAAGAGTTGAGCCACACACCCTGTGTAGGAAATGGCCCTGGTGTCCCACAAGGAATTGGTCATGGATTTGGGAACAGTGGTTGAGATGCAGCCAAGGTCAATAACAGAGAGGTTGAGGAGGAAGAAGTACATGGGGGTGTGGAGGCGGTGGTCACAGGCTATGGTGATGATGATGAGGCCATTGCCCAGGAGAGCAGCCAGGTAGATGCCCAGGAAGAGGCAGAAGTGCAGGAGCTGCAGCTCCCGTGTGTCTGCAAAGGCCAGGAGGAGGAACTGGCTGATGGAGCTGCTGCTGTTGGACATCAGCTGCCCTCAAGTGTGGAGACCTGTCAGAGGAGGACAAAACAGTGAGATGTTAGGGGATACTTCTTTCTGGAAAAACTCTGCCAATTCACATTGACTCTGTGTATTCCGGAAGATTTTGGCAGGTCCCTTTTGGGAGGTCTGCTTTGTGCTAGCGTGAGCCACTGCTGGGAGGAGGGTCAGCTGTGGGTTTTGGAGAACTCAGTCCTGCCTAGCAGCAGTCAGTAAATAGAAGGATGGTGTGATCTTAGACTAAATAACCTGTGGATAGCAATGAGCAGATGAGTGTTTCTTCTGTCAGAACTCGCTGACATTGCTGCTGCAGTGCCAGTGAAACCTTCCCCTGAGTGAAGAGTGGGAGAGCTGCTCTGTCCATCAGCCCTGGTCTCAGCTGCCCTCTGCTATGTGCTCTGGAATCACACCCTATTTTTCCCTATAGAACATCAGTGTCTGCACTGTGGTGGATGTCAGGGAGGTACCAAATCCCCACTGCAAATACATTTCTGGGAGCAGCTCCTTCTCCCTCCCTGGCAATGTCTCTGCTGCCTGGAGCTGTCCCTGCAGCTGCTTCTCTTTGCCCAGGTGACCTCCTGCTCTGTGCTCACAGACCTCATCCAACCTGCCCTGTGCTCAGCTCGTCTCTGCAGACCCCTCCTGGCATCAGGTCACTGCCCCAGGGATTCTCTGTGTGTGCAGGACTCAGGAGATGCTCTGACAAATCTTAATGACCAATGAGTTTGCGCTGCCTTCTGCAAAGTTATCAAGAAATGCTCAGCTCCCACGTCCTACCCAGTGCACAGGAGCAGATAATCTCTTTACCTGGAGTGGAAAATGCATCCTTGGTGTTCTTGAAAATTCCCTGGGAAATGCCCAAGAATCAGCTGCAGCTGGGAGCAAACCTGGCCCACGCTGTAAACTTCAAAGCTGAAGGACCCTACACTGTCCTTCCCTGGGTCACAATTTCAACCCACATCTTCTGTCTGTGGGCAGTGATGGAAGTTCAGCAGTCAGGCTGAGTGCTGATCCTGACAGCAGCAGAGTCCCTGCCCCAGCACACAGACCCTGGAGCGAAGGGACCCTGCTCACAAGGACAGCCCTGAGCACCCCTGGGTGCACACGCTGCTTCACACCTCTGCAGCCATGCCAGGAGAAGACAGCTGTCCTGCCCTGTCCCTCTGATGGGGCAGAAGGATATCCCTTCCAGGCAGCACTTTCTGGTCCTACAGAGAACCTGTCCTCCTGACAGACCCCACACACTGCCCCATGTCCCAGCTTTAGGAGATCCCTCCAGGAACAGAACCTGCATTGCCCTGCACCCACAGACATACCAGGGAGAGTGCTGTGGAGATTTCTCCTGCAGTGAGCTCTCAGCATCCATCAGCTCTCTCAGCCTCACAGGTCTCCCCTCGGTGCCTACAGGCAGTGTCCCCAGCCCTGTGTGCTTGGCAGAGGAGCTGCTTCTGGCCAGAGCTGTCTCTTGTCAGGGCTGCTGGGTTGCCATGAGCTCCCTCCATCCCAGGAGCCCAGCTCAGCTCACAGCAGAGGAGCAGGTGAATACGTCACATCCTCCATTCCCTATAGTCTCCTGTGAGGTGTCCCTGGAGCTCCAAGGAAACTACTTGGAAAGACAATAAGTCTTTTCTGACTTTCTCTCCCTCACCTGGGGAGAAATCCTTGTGTCCAGCAGATTCCTTTCTCCTGATCAAACCAGAGCTGGGCAGGAAAATCACCTTGTTCTCATATAAGACTGGACCCCTAGGTACTGACAGGAAAGGGATTCTCCCTCTCTGAGAGTCACTCCAGACCCCTCATCCTTGCTTTGCAGCCCTGGGTTTGGAAGGGGATGTCACTCTGACCTATGACTGCCACAATCCCGTTGCAGCTGGGATTCCTCTTGCCCCAGTTTCAGTGGCACAAAAATAGAAACCTCCTGCCTTGGAGCTGCTGTCCCAGCTCCAATGGGAATTACTGGGGGTCAGGCTGCCAAGGGAGGGGCTGAGTCACCTTTCCTGGGTGTGTTTAAAAAATAGGTAGATGAGGTACTAAGGGATATGATTTAGTTTAGGATGAGAATGGTTGACTTGATGATCTTAAAGGTCTTTTCTAACTTTGTGATTCTGTGATTCTGTAATTTAAAACTTTACACCCACTTTTAATTCAAAGATTTCAACTCTTCTCCCACTTTTAACCAATTTTGCCCAAATCTTCATATTCTTTTACCATTTCTGTTATATTTTGCACCCAAGATGGACTTTTCTCACCAAAAATTGCCCATTTTGACCTAAAATTGGGGAATTGTCCTCTTTATATCCATTTTTAACCCATATATTTTGAGACTTCTCCCACCTTTGACCAATTTTGTCCCAAATCTTCACATTCTTTTTCTGCTTATTCCACATTTTCACTTAAATTTGGCCTTTGTGTGCCTAAAATTTCACTTTTTGCCCCCAAATTGTACATTTTTACCTCTTTTGCCCCAAAAAGCAGCATTTTTAAGCCTAAAATCACCATTTTTAACTCAAAATAGGGGAATTTTCTATCTTGAAACAGATTTTTGACACAAATATTTCAACTCTTTTCCCATTTTTGCTACTTTTTGTCCAAAATCTTTACATTCTTTTACACATTATTTCATTTATTGCCCCAAATATGGCTTTTTATTGCCCTAAAACAGTATTTTTACCTTAAAGTCTCTCTTTTTAAACTCTTGCTTCCCCATTTCCCCCCAGATTTGAGCAACTTTGGCCAATATTAGGGCTTGCTCCTCCCATCTCTCCACCTCACTATGATGAGCCTAAATCTGTACGGTTCCCCCCCTTTTTATCTCAATTTTAACTGATTTGCGAGAATTTATCATCTTTTTTATTAATTTTTCCCTTTTCTCAACATTTTTCACCCAATTTTTGACCAAATTCATTACTTTCCTCTCCCATTTTCCACCATGAACACCAAAAAAGCCAATACATTTTTGAAAAATATGAAAATTTAAGAAAAAATTGCAAATTTCAATGAATATTTGAAAATTTTTAAATTTTTAAATATTTTTTCCCAAAATTTGGCTTTTTAACCCCCCAAAAATTTGGGAGAGAAACTGCTGGGCTTGAATCACAGTGGTTATTGTGGTTGTATTGATCATTGGGGCACGACAGCTGTTTTCAACATCTCCTCTTGGAAGTCCTTGCCACCATCATCTCGTTGGGAGCAATTTTGGCCTTTTTTGCCCCAAAATTACACCCTCCAAGGATGAGGCCAGTTGAGGAATGGGACGAGGGTCCACTTTCCCCACGAAATTTCCACCCTCGAGGCCATCATTGGGTCATTTTGGAGGGAGGAGTGAAATTCTATTTTGAGGTGAGAAATTTGATTTTTGGGGAGAATTTGGGGAATTCCAGGGGGTTTTAATAAGGTCAGGGTATTCTGATGGGCCCAAAATATTAATTTTTAAGGACTTTTGGTGATTTCCACCTCAAAAATATCTTGATAAGGCAATTTTATGGAAGAAAAAAGGGGGAAAATATCTGGGGAATGTGGAAACATTTTTAGAGTGGAATAAAACTTTTACAAATTAAGTTGATTTTTGAGGGAAAAATTGAATTTTGGATACTAAAATTGGCCCAGAAATTATTTTTTTAAAAATTATTTTCAAGTGAAAAATAATCCGTAGGCAAAGGCAAAAAAAGTAATCCTGGGGGAATTTAATGGGAAAATTGTTCAAATTTTGGGAAAAAGATTAAAATTTTGAATTTTAGAAGTTTTGGGTTGAGGAGAAATAGCAATTTTTGAAATTCATTCCCAAATCCTCAAGTAAATGTGATCTTAAAAATTTAATTTTTTTCTTTGGTAAATTTTAAAATTAAAATATAAAATTTATAAATTTTAACTTTTTTTGGGAAAATTAGGAAAATCTCAGGTGATTACAGATTTTTTTGATTGATTTTGGTGTGTTTGGTGGTTAGAGACATAAACATTGAATTATAGATATTTAAACAATAGAAAAAATTTGTAAAAATCTATTTTAGGATAAATTTAAAATTATTGTAATATAAATTGATGCTCTTAATATCTTGATAGAAATTGTAGAAATTGATATTTAGAAATAAAATAAAATGCAGAAATTAAGGCAAATTTAAAGAGAAATTAAAAATAAAGACAAAATGAAGTGCAAATTAAGGCAAAAGTAAGGAGAATTAAAGGGGAGGTTAGGGAAAAATTAAAGCAAAATTAAGGGGAAATTTAGAAAGAATTTATATTGGAAGGTAAATGTATTAGAAATTGATAAAATGAGGAGTTAATAAAACCAGGAATTGATAGAAATAGGAATTGAGAATGAAGAATTGATAAAATTGGTACTTCATGAAATTATGAATTAATCACATGTGGAATTTGCCCCCCTCAACGTTTAATTAGACCCAACCCCCTAATTATTATAGAAATAAATTTAATTATTTTATAATTATCAATTATTTCAGATTTCAAGTGGGGACTTGAGGAATTTTGGGGGGGGTTGGAATTTATTGGTGAATTTTATTGATCTGTGGAACTACACACACACACCCCCCTCCAATAATTTCCCAGGATTTGTCAATGCAAGAGAAATTGAGGGAAATACAAGAAAATCTGAGGAAACATGGTCAGGGCTGGGAGCTGGAGGAGGCCGAGCTGGGGCAGGATGGCAAAGACAGGCAAGAAGTTGCACTAAGGGACAAAGGTTGGGGTGACCATTTGAGGGTTTTGGTGAAGAGAGTTGAGGTTTGAAGGAAACAGTCAAAGCTGGAGGCCAATAGCCAAGGGTTTGTGGGCACCACAGGCAGCTCCATTCTGATGGTTGAGATTTGGGCGCAAAACACTCAAAGATGGGTCAGAAGAGGTTGATAATGGGCCAGAATTGTTCTCTGGGGATGTGGGGACACGGTGACGGGGTCAGGGCCACCAGGAAAAGCAGCACCATAACTAGCACTAGCTTTGGTGCAGTAGTAGGTGGCCGTGTCACCGTCCCTGAGGCTGTTCATCTGCAGCGTCACCGTGCTCTGGGAGTTGTCCCTGGAGATGCTGAACCGGCCCTTGACCGATGGCGCGTAGTTGGTGTAACCACCACTGCTGCTAATACTCGCGACGTATTCGAGCCCCTTCCCAGGTGCCTGGCGCATCCATCCCATGGTGGTGCTGCTGAAGGTGAAGCCAGACCCCTTGCAGAGGAGGCGCAGGGACCCCCCGGGTGTCTGGAGGCCCCTCCGGACTCCACCAGTGTCACGGCCGCCCACTGCAATGGGGAAGGAGGAAGGACACCAGTGAGTCGCCCGCTCCCACCATCATCATCATCATCATCATCTCCATCACCACGTCCTCACCACCCCCTTGTTACCTGGGAGGGCGACGAGGAAGAGGAGGATGGTGGAGGCCCAGCGGGTGCCCATGGTGATGGGTGGTGGGTTTGGGGAGGAGGGTGATGGTGCCATGACGGGGTCGGGGGGTTCTTATAGGGCAGAGGGGTGTGGAGTTATTTGCATAACGAGGTGGGGAGGGCATAAGAAGGGGGGGGCCTCTTTAGCGACACTTCTCATGGATATTGGATCACTAACAAGCGCACCCATAGGGTGGTTTGTTTTGATTTAGTTAATTAGTTATACAGGGAACAAGGCAAGGAGAAAAATTAATTAATCAGTTAGTTAATTAACTACTTATTTACAAGGGTCTGTTCCTAGGTATCCAGTCAAGGCAAGGGGTTAAGTAATTAATAAGAAAGTCTCCATGGAAGCCATAGCAGCTCTAGTATTCAATTAACTATTTATGGGTAGATGGTTGGCAGAATGCAATTAGGAAATCTCTTAATTATTTAAATATAGGCGGACACCGGGGAGCCCATGTCATTTGCACGGTAAAAGTAATTAAGAAATCCCTTAATTAATTCATGGAAGGGGATCTCTGGGGGAGCCTGTGGCAGACACAGGGTGAAAAAAACTATAAAATAAGTTAATTAATTAATTATATGAGATCTTTGGGAGACTGTGGCAGACACACGGTAGAAGTAATTAAGAAATGCATTAATTAATTAATTAATTATAGGGTTTCTCACGCCACTTAGTAAATCAATTAATTTATTAATTTCTCTTGTGGGAAATGGATCCAATTAAGTAATTAATTAATTACTCCTGTGTGTCTCTGGGGAATCCATTGGGCTAAATAATTAATTTAATTAACAGACCTGAGAGTGCCTCCCAGGGGAACCCGCAGCAGGTGTACAGCCAAAACCCAATTATTTAATGAATAATTAACAGGGGTGTCTGTCCCTGGGGATGCCCATGGCTAGGTGTACGGCCAAAACAATTAATAAATTCATTAATTAACAGGTGTCTCTGTGGAAGAGTTTGTTTGGCAAAACAAGCAATTAATTGATTAATAAATTCTGGTTTCCCCTGGTAACTCGTGGACAAGTGAAGTAGTTATTTAATTAAGCACGGATCCTGCGGTGATCCCAGATTGCTTCTGTGCCCTTAATTAATTAATTGCAAGCGCTGATCACTTCTCAACTTCAGTTAATTAATTAATTACAAGCTCTGATCACTTCTTTACCCCAATTAATTCATGCAGGCCCTGACAGCTTCTTCAATCCTGAAGTAATTACCAGCTCTACCTTGATTGCTTCTTTGCCCTTAACTAATTAATTGCAAGCTCTGCAGTGCCTAAATCCCTTGCCTTTAATTAATTAATTACAAGCTCTAACTTGATCACTTATATCCCCTTTAATTAATTAAATGAAAGCGCTGATCACTTCTTCTCCCTCAATTAATTAATTGCAAGAACTGAACACTTAACCCCAATTAATTATTAATTACCATAATTACCATACCCCAATTAATTAATTAATTACCAGCTGTGCTTGATCCCTTCTTTCCCCTTAATTAATTAATTATTACATCATCACAAGGGCTGGAACTGAGCTCTGCCCCTCGCCACGCCGGGTTCAGGGGTTCTTATAGGGCAGAGGGGTGGGGGGTGGTTTGCATAACGAGGAGGGGAGGGAGGGGGTGGCTCATTACCTCCCCCTGTGTATCGGATTGCTAACGAGCCCACCCACTTGGTTTGGTTTGCCATAATTAGTTAGTTCTCCAGGCAATGAAGAGTGGGGAAAAATTAATCTATTAGTTAATTAATTAATTACAAGGGTCTGGTCTAAGGTGGACAGTAAAACAAGGAAGTAATTAATTAATTAGAAGGTCTCCAGGGAAGACATGGCAGCTGTGCAGGTTAATTTATTAATTATGGTGAGAGGCATGGTGGAACACAATTAAGAAATCAGTTAATTAAGTAATTAAAGGGGGGCTATAGGTTGCCCACAGCAGACACAAGGTGAAAGTAATTAAGAAATCATTTAATTAAATAATGATACGGGGTCTCTAGAGAACCCATGGCAGCTGCATGGCAAAAGTGATTAAGAAATTAGTTAATGAAGCAATTCAAGGGGGTCTCCACAGAGCCCATGGTAGATGTACAGCAAAAGTAATTAAGAAATCTGTTAATTTAGTAGCTATAGGGGGTGTCTAGGAGAGCCCACAGCAGGCACACTGTGAAAGTAGTTAAGAAAGCAGTTAATTAATGAATTAAAGGGGCTGTCTGGGGAGCCCATGGCAGATGCACATGGAAAATAATTAAGAAATCTGTTAATTGATTAATTATAGGAGATATATGGGGGACCCATGACAGATGCACACAAAAAATGATTAATAAATTAGTTAATTCATTAATTGCAGTGGGTCTCTGGTGAAAAAGAATTAGTCAATTAATTCAGTAAATGATTCCCCTGGTGGGAAACAGAGATATATAATTAATTAATTACACGTGTATGTCTCTCTGGGGAATGCATCAGGCGAGTTAACTAATTAATTAATTAACAGACCTGAGAGTTGCCCCTCGGGAAGCCAGCAGCCAGGTGTACGGCCAAAACAATTAATGAATTCATTAATTAACAAAGAGGGGTATCTCTCTGGGGAAGTGGCTGTTCCGCAAAACAACCAATTAATTAATTAATTCCAGGTTCTCTCCCCGGGGAGCTCGTGGATGGGTGAGTTAATTAGTTAAGCGCATGCGCTATGGTGAGCTCTGATCAATTCTGAACCCTTAATTAATTAATTACAAGCCCTGATCTCTTCTTTACCCTCAATTAATTAATTTCCAGCTCTACTTTGCCACTAACTGATTAATGCCATGCTCTGTAGTGCCTTGATAACTTGCCTTTAATTACTTACAAACTCTGTCTGATAACTTCTTCACCCCAATTAATTAATTGCAGGCTCTCCTTGGTCGCTTATTTGCCACTACTTAATTAATTGCAAGCCATGATCAAGTTTTCACCCCAATTAATTAATTAATTGCAAGCTGTGATCACTTCTTCAACCAAAGTAATTAATTAACTGCAAGGCCATATCATGTCTTGACCTCAATTAATTAATTAACTGCCAGCCCTGATCACTTCACTCCAATTAATTAATTAATAAGCAGCTGTGCTTGATTCCTTCTTTCCCCTTTAATTAGTTAATTATGACCTCATCACCAAGAGAGGAAGTGAGCGCTGCCATGTGTCTCCCTCCCCTCTGGATTTGGGGGAAGTCGGTGGGATTTGGGGAAAAAGGGGGAATTTGGAGGGGGGAGGTAATTTTATAGGGAAAAATGGGAAAATTGGGGGGGAATGAGGGAATGTGGTGGGAAATGGGGGAGTTTGAGGGGAATTAGGGAATTTTTTTGGGGAAAAAATGGGTATTTGGGGGGAAATGAGGGGATTTAGCCAAGAAAATGAGGGAATTTGTGGAGAATTAGGGAATTTTGGGGGGAAATGAGGGAGGTTTGTGGAAAAAATAGGGTATTGGGGGGAATTAGGGAATTTGATGGGGAAATGAGAGAATTATGGGGAAATTAGGGAATTTTGGAAGGAATATGAAGGAATTTGTGAGGGAATATGACAGAATTCTGGGAGGAATGGGGAAAATTTGGGCAAAATTTGGGTTTGGGGAGGGGAGTGATGGTGCCACAACGGAGTAAGGGTTTCATATAAGGCGCAGGGGTGGGGGGTGATTTGCATAACGAGGTTGGGTGGGCAGGGAGGGAGGAACACATTAGCTCCCCAGGGGTATCGAATTGCTAATGAGCACATCCTCTTGGTTTTTATTGACTTTATTAATTAGTTCTCTGGGGAACGAGGGGCGGGTAAAAGTTGATTAAGAAGTCAGGTAATTAATTAATTACAGGGGGTCTCCAGGGAGCCCATGTCAGATGCACGGCAAAAGTAATTAAGACATCCATTAATTAATTAATTCTAGGGGGTCTCGGGCAAAAACAAGGAGTCAATTGATTCCCCTTGTGGGAAAGTGATCGAATTAAGTCATTAATTACACAGGGGTGTGTTTGTCTCCGGGGAACCCGTCAGGCTAATTAATTCATTAATTAATTAACAGAACTGAGAGTTCCCTCAAGGGGAACCCGCAGCAGGTGTATGGCCACAACTATTAATGAATTCATTAATTCACACGTGTCTCTGGGGAAGAGGTCGTTCAGCAAAACAACCAATTAATTATTTAATTCTGGGTTCCCCGGGGAGCTCGTGGATGGGCAAGTTAATTAATTAATTAAGAACAGATGCTATGGTGAGCCCTTATCATTTCTCAAATCCAGTTAATTAAGTACGAGCCCCAAACACTTCCTTAACCTCAATTCATTAATTAAGCGCTCTACCTTGATTGCGTCTTTGTCCTTAATTAATTAATTGCAGTCTCTGTAGTGCCTCAATCACTTGCCTTTAATTAATTAATTACAAGCTCTGCCTGATTACTTTTTCATCCCAAGTAATTAATTGACTGCCAGCTCTGATCTCTTCTTCGCTGCAATTAATTAATTACAAACTTTACCTTGATCTCTTATTTGCCCTTATTTAACTAACTACCAGCCCTGATCACTTCACCCCAATTAATTAATTACTATAAGCTCTGATCAGGACTTCACTCCAATTAATTAATTAACAGCAAGCTCTGATCACTTGTTCACCCCAATTAATTAATTAGGTGCAAGCCCTGATCCCTCCTTTCCCGCTTAATTAATTAATTCCCATTAAGGAATGCATTAATAAATTTATGAAAGGGGGTCACTGGGGGAGCCTGTGGCAGGTACATGATGAAAACAATTAAGAAATAAGTTAACTAATTAATTATAGGGGTTCTCCCTCCACTTAATTAATTAATTAATTATTTTCTCTGAGTGGGAAACTGATCAATTATGAATTAATTAATTACACGTGTGTGTGTCTCTGGGGACTAAATTAATTAATTAATTAATTAACACATCTGAACCGGATTTTCCATGGCCCAGGGGTATGGCCAAAACAATTAACGAATTCATTAATTGACAGGTCTCACTGGGGAAGAGGTGGTTTGGCAAGACAACCAATTAATTAATTAATTCCGGATCCTCCTCCGGGAGCTCCTGGATGGGGAGGTTAATTAGTTAAGCACAGGCACTATGGAGAGCCCTGATCAATTCTGAACCCATAATCAATTAATTAAAAGCCCTGATCTCTTTTTTTACCCACAATTAAATAATTACTAGCTCTACCTGGATCGCTTTTTTGGCCATAATTAATTAATCACAAACTCTTCAGTGCCTTGATCACTTGCCTTTAATGAATTAATTACAAGTTCTGCCTGATCACTTCTACACCCCAATTTATTAATTACTGGGTCTACGTTGTTTCTTTGCTCTGAATTAATTAATTGCAAGCCATGATCATGCCTTTACCCCAATTAATTAATTAACTGCCACCCCTGATAACTTCACCCCAATTAATTAATTCTCAGCTCTGATCCTTTCATTCCCCTTAACTAATTAATTACAGAATCACAGAATCACCAGGTTGGAAAAGACCTTTAAGATCATCGTATCCAACCGTTCCTGTCGTGTGCTAAACCAGATCCCTGAGCACCTCATCTCCTGCCTGTTAAACACACCCAGGGGTGGGGACTCAGCCCCTCCCTGGGCAGCCTGTGCCACAGCCCCACAGCTCTGCCAGGGAAGAACTTTACCCTCACATCTGCTCTGACCCTGCCCTGGGGCAGCTTGAGCCCATTGCCCCTTGTCCCATCTCCTGTCCCCTGGCTGAAGAGACCATCACCCTCCTCTCTGCACCCTCCTGTCAGGTCAGTGTAGGGGTGAGAAGGTCTCCCCTCAGCCTCCTCTTCTCCAGGCTGAACACCCCCAGCTCCCTCAGCCACTCCTCAGAGTATTTGCCCTCCAGCCCCTACACCAGCCTGGTTGCCCTTCTCTGGATGCGCTCCAGGACCTCAATGTCCTTCTTGTGGTGAGGAGCCCAGAACTGGACACAGCACTCGAGGTGTGGCCTCACCAATGCCCAGTACAGGGGCACAATCACCTCCCCATACTTACTTGCCACACTAATTATGATAGAAGCCATGTGCTGCATGATAGCTCCCAAGATGACCCTCTCCATGATCTTCCCTGGGATTCAGGTCAGACTGACTGGCCTGTAGCACCCCGGATCCTCCTTCTGACCCTTCTTGTCTATGGGTGTTACATCTTCCAGGCTCCAGTCAAATGGAACTACCCAGTCTTCCAGGATTGCTGGTAGATGATGGAAACGGGTTTGGCAAGCACATCTGACAGCTCTCTCAGCACCCTGGGGTGGATCCCATCTGGCCCCAGTGACTTGTGGGTGTCTAACTGGGCAAGCAGTTCACTCATCATTTCCTCCTGACCCATGGGAGCTTTGTTGTTCTTCCCCTTCCTGTCAGCCCCTTCCTGAGGATGAGCACTCAGGGAATATGCAACTTGACTAGTAAAGACTGAGGGGAAGAAGGAATGAAGGACCCCAGCCTTGTCCTCATCCCTTGTCACTCATGTTCTGCCTGCGGCCATTATCTGTTTTTTCTGACCCATCTTTGAGTATTTTCAGCCCAAATCTTGCCAACTGTTGTTTAGAACCTCTTGTGGTGCCCACCAACCCCTTGAGGCCTTTTCCCAAACTTTGGCCATTGGCCTCCAGCTTTGACTGTTTCCCTACAACCTCAACGCTCTTCACCTCAAACCCTCAACTGGTCAACGGGTCTCCCTAAACTTCAGCCCTTGGAGCACTGTCACTAGCTCAGCCCAGTTTTATTCCCCCCAAGGGACAATGATGCGGATGAGGAGGATGATGATGGGACTGGCCAACTCAATGGATTAACAAAAGTCAATGTTGGAGCTCAGAATTGTTCTCCAGGGAGGTGAGGACATGGGGACGGGGATGGGGCCACCCTAAACAGTGCCATAAGCAGTTTTGGCGCAGTAGTAGGTGGCTGTGTCACCGTCCCTGAGGCTGTTCATCTGCAGTGTCACCGTGCTCTGGGAGTTGTCCCTGGAGATGCTGAACCGGCCCTGGACCGACGGCGCGTACCTTGTGCTGCTCCAATCGCTGTAAATACCCGCGACCCACTCAAGGCCCTTCCCAGGTGCCTGGCGCACCCAGAACATGGCATAGCTGCTGAAGGTGAAGCCAGACCCCTTGCAGAGGAGGCGCAGGGACCCCCCGGGTGTCTGGAGGCCCCTCCGGACTCCACCAGCATCACGGCCGCTCGCAGCCCTGGGGAAGGAGAAAGGACACCAGTGAGTCGCCTGCTCCCACCATCATCATCATCATCATCGTCATCATCATCATCATCATCATCATCATCATCATCACCATCATCATCATCTGCATCGCCACGTCCTCACCACCCCCTCGTTACCTGGGAGGGTGACGAGGAAGAGGAGGATGGTAGAGGCCCAGTGGGTGCCCATGATGATGCGTGGTGGGTTTGGGGAGGGGGGGTGATGGCACCACGATGGGGTCGGGGGATACTTATAGGGCGGAGGGATGGGGAGTGATTTGCATAATGAGGAGGGTCAGGCAGGGTGGGAGGGGGGTGGGACTCATTACCTCCCCCTGGTTGTAGGATCACTAATGAGCACACCTACTTGGTTTGGTTTGACTTAATTAGTTCTCAAGGGAACGAGGTTCAAGGAAAATTTAATTAATTAGTTAATTCATTCATTCATTACGAGGGTCTGGTCTCAGGTGTCCGGTCAAAACAAGGAGATAATTAATTAGAAGGAGTCCAGGGAAGACATGGCAACCATTTGAGTTAATTAATAAATATTTATGGGAAGAGGAATGACAAAAAGCAATTTAGAAATGAGTTAATCAAGTCTTTAAAGGGGGTATCCAGGGAGCCCTTGTCAGATGTATGGCAAAAGTAATTCAAATCAGTTAATCAAGTAATTAAAGGGGGTCTATAGGGTGCCCACAGCAGATACACACTGAAAGTAATGAAGAAATCAGTTAATTAATCAATTATAGGGGGTCTCTAGAGAACCCATGTCAGATGCACAGTGAAAGCAATGAAGAAATCAGTTAATGAAGAAATTAAAGGGGGTCTCCACGGAGCCCAAGGCAGATGCCCAGCAAAAGTGCCTCTAAAGGGGCCCTGCTGGGCTTGTTGTTTGTAACCAGTGAAGGCCCAGTAGGGGATGGGAAGGTTGGAGGACGCCTGGGGCACAGTGATCATGAGCTGAGAGAATCCTTAGTGCTGGTAGAAAGAAGGAAGTGAGATAGCAGAACAGCTACCTCAGATTCCTCCTCTTCCTCGTCGCCCTCCCAGGTAATGAGGGGGTGGTGAGGACGTGGCGATGGAGATGATGATGATGATGATGATGATGATGATGATGATGATGATGGTGGGAGCGGGTGACTCACTGGTGTCCTTCCTCCTTCCCCAGGGCTGCGGGCGGCCGTGACGCTGGTGGAGTCTGGAGGGGCCTCCAGACACCCGGGGGGTCCCAGCACCTCCTCTGCAAGGGGTCTGGCTTCACCTTCAGCAACAGCTTCATGGTTTGGGCTCGGCAGGTGCCCGGGAAGGGGGTCGAGTTCGTCGCGGGTATTACCAGCGATGGTAGATACACCAACTATGCGCCGTCGGTCAAGGGCCGTTTCACCATCTCCAGGGATGACTCCCAGAGCACGGTGTGGGTACAGATGAACAGCCTCAGGGACGGTGACACAGCTACCTACTACTGTGCCAAAGGTCTTACTGTTGCTGGTGTTTGTTATCCTGGTGTCTCCAATCCCATCACCATGTCCCCACCTTCCCAGAGGAAAATCTTGGCCCATTATCAGCCTTTCCTGACCCATCTCTGAATATTTTTACCCAAAAATGTTGACCACTTTGGTTCAAACCCTTCCTGTGGTGCCCACAAAACCCTTGAGCCCTTCACCAAAAACTTGACCATTGGCCTCCAGCTTTCCCCAGCCCTCTTCAGATGTAACCTTTGCACCCAACCTCAATTGGTCACCCCAACCCCCAACTACTCACACCAGCCCTCAACTGGTCACCCCAACCCTCGTCCCTTGGGGCACTTTGACATGCTCAATGTTGAAGGCTGAGACTGAAGAGAAACTGGTGACATTGGTCCAGGGAGGGAGAAGATTGAGGCCTAGGGGTTGGGGCAATTGGGGTCATGGGACATAGACCACAGGGCAAAGGGGTTGACCAAGAAGAGTCATGGTTTGGGCCAAAAACAGTGAATGTTGGGTCAATATGGACACAGTTAGGCCTGAATCAGCCTGAGCTCAGGGGAGAATGGCAAAGCCAGGCAAGATGTTTCTCAAAGGGCCGAGGGTTGGGGTGACCAGTTGAGGATCGGTGTGATCAATTGAGGTTTTGGGGGAACAGTCACATCTGGGCCCTCTGACCCTTCCCTTCAGGTCTTGGCCGTGTTTGCCCCAAACTCAACTGATCACCCCAAGCCTTGACCACTGGAGCCATGGCAAAGGCTCGGCCCAGACTTGCTCCCCTTGAAGGACGAGGACACGGACATGGAGGGTGATGGTGGGAGCGGGCGACTAACTGGTGTCCTTCCTCCTTCCCCAGGGCTGCGGGCGGCCGTGACACTGGTGGAGTCTGGAGGGGCCTCCAGACACCCAGGGGTTCTCTGCACATCCTCTGCAAGGGGTCTGGCTTCGACTTCATCAGCTGCAACATGGGATGGATGCACCAGGCACCCGGAAAGGGCTCGAGTTTGTCACACCGATTAACAGCGATGGTAGTTGGACAGGCTACGCGCCGTCGGTCCAGGGCCGGTTCAGCATCTCCAGGGAGAACTCCCAGAGCACGGTGACGCTGCAGATGAACAGCCTCAGGGATTGTGACATGGCCACCTACTAGTGCGCCAAAGCTGGTGGTGGTGTTGATATTTTTGGTAGTGGTAGTACTGGTGGTCATGGCCCTGACCCTGTCCCTGTGTCCCAACTTACATAGAGTATATTTTTGGCCAATTATCAGCACTTTCTGACCCAACTTTGAATACTTTCAGCCCAAATCTAGACCACTTTGTTTCAGAACTTCATGTGGTGCCCACCAACCCCTTGAGCCCTTTGCCCAACCCCCAGATGGGTCAGATAAGGCTGAGAATGGGCCAAAAAGTGTTCTCCATGGAGGTGGGGACATGGGATCGGGGGCACCAGGACCAGCATCACTGTAACTATCACTAGATTTGGCGCAGTAGTAGGTGGCCGTGTCACCGTCCCTGAGGCTGTTCATCTGCAGCGTCACCGTGCTCTGGGAGTTGTCCCTGGAGATGCTGAACCGGCCCTGGACCGACGATGCATATTCTGTGTAACTACCACTGCTGCTAATACCCGTGACGAATTCGAGCCCCTTCCCAGGTGCCTGGCGAGCCCAAACCAAACTGAAGGTGAAGCCAGACCCCTTGCAGAGGAGGCACAGGGACCCCCCAGGTGTCTGGATGCCCCTCTAGACTCGACCAGCGTCACGGCCGCCCACAGCCCTGGGGAAAGAGGAAGGACACCAGTGAGTCACCTGCTGCCATCTCAGCCCCTTTGTCCACATCCTCGTCCTTCAAGGGGAGAAAGTCTGGGCCGAGCCTTTGCCATGGCTCCAGGAGTGAAGGGTTGTGGTGACCAGTTGAAGTTTTGGTGTAATGGGCAACTCTGAATGGGGATGGGGAAAGCTGGAGGCTAATGGCCAAAGTTTGGGGCACGGGGCAGATGTTTGGGGACAAAAACCTCACAATGTGGCTCTAGCACCACGGTTTGGGGTGATCAGTTGGAGTTTGGGGCAAACACAACCGAGACCTGAGGGGAATGGTCAAAGGACCTAGATGTGACCATTCACCCAAAACCTCAGCCCTTGGAGGAACATCTTGCCCGGCTTTGCTGTTCTCCCCTGAGCTCAGGCTGCTTCGGGCCCAACTGTGTCCATTTTGACCCAACAATCACTGGTTTTAGCCCAAGTTGTGACTCTTCCTGGTCAACACCTGGACCATGTGGCCTGAGTCCGTTGTCCCAACCTTCGGACTCGACCTTCTCCCTCCCTGGCCCAATGTCACCTGTTTCTCCTCAGTCTCAGCCCTCAGCATCCGGCTGTGACAGTGCCCAAAGGGCCGAGGGTTGGGGTGACCAGTTGAGAGCTGGGGGGACCAGTTGAGCGTTGGGGGGAATGTTCACATCAGAATGGGGCTGGGGAAAGCTGGAGACAAATTGCCAAGGGTTGGGCAAAGGTCTCAAGGGGTTTCTGGGCAGCACAGGCAGGGGTTGAAGGAAACTGGTTGAGGCTTGAGCTGAAAAAAATCAAGGATCGGTCAATAGAGGATGATAAATGGCCAGAATTGTTCTTCAGGGAGGTGGGGACAAGGGGACGGGGTCAGGGCCACCTCCAACATTGATCACCAGCTCCCACCACTACCATAATCACCATCACCATCTTCTTTGGCGCAGTAGTAGGTGGCTGTGTCACCGTCCCTGAGGCTGTTCATCTGCAGCACCACCGTGCTCTGGGAGTTGTCCTTGGAGATTGTAAATCGCCCCTGGACCGATGACGTGTACCATCTGCTGCTCCCATCCTTGGTAATACTCGCCACGAACTCCAGACCCTTCCCAGGTGCTTGGCGAGCCCAGGACATCCAGGTGCTGCTGAAGTCGAAGCCAGAGCCCTTGCAGAGGAGGCGCAGGGACCCCCCGGGGGTCTGGAGGCCCCTCCGGACTCCACCAGCGTCACAGCGCCCACAGCCCTGGGGAAGGAGGAAGGACACCAGTGAGTCACCCGCTCCCACCATCATCATCATCATCATCATCTCCATCGCCACATCCTCATCAACCCCTCGTTACCTGGGAGGGCAATGAGGAAGAGGAGGATGGCAGAGGCCCAGTGGGTGCCCATGGTGATGGGTGGTGGGTTTGGGGAGGGGAGTGATGGTGCTGTGACATGGTCAGGTGTTCTTGTAGGATTGAAGGGGTGGAGGGTGATTCACATAATGAGGTGGGGAGGCCTCCTAATGTACCCCTGGGTATTGGATGGCTAACAAGCGGATTTACTTCGTTTGTTTTGACTTAATTAATTAGTTCTCTAATAATGAGGCCAGGGGAAAAATGAAATAATTAGTTATTTAATTAATTAATTATGAGGGTCCGGTCTCAGTTGTCTGGTGAAAACAAGGAGATAATTAATTAATTAGAAGGTCTCCAGGGAAGCTGTGACATATGTGTTGATTAATTAAATAATTTTGGGAAGAGCCATGGCAGAATGCACTTAAGAAATAAGTTAGTTAAGTAATTAAAGGGGGTTTCTAGGGCGCCCATTTCAAATGCAGGGCAAACTAATTAAGCAATCAGTTAATTATGTAATTAAAGGAGATCTATAGGATGTCCACAGAGGACAAACAGTGAAAGTAATGAAGAAATAAGTTAATTAATTAACTAATTACAGGGGGGCTTTATGGGAGTCCTCAGCAGTCTCACTGTGACAGTAGTTAAGAAATCAGTTAATTAAACAATTATGGGGGTCTCTATGAACCCATGGCAGGTGCATTGCGAAAGGAATTAAGAAATTAGTTAATGAAGCAATTAAAGGGGGTCTCCACACAGCCCAAGGCAGATGCTCAGCAAAAGTGGGCTTGTTGTTTGTAACCAGAGAAGGCCCAGTGGGGGATGGGAAGGTTGGAGGACGCCTGGGGCTCAGTGACCATGAGCTGAGAGAATTCTTAGTGCTGGGAGAAGGAAGGAAGTGAGACAGCAGAACAGCCACCTCAGACTCCTCTTCTTCCTCGTTGCCCTCCCAGGTAACAAGGGGGTGGTGAGGACGTGGCGATGGAGATGATGATGATGATGATGATGCTGGTGGGACCGGGCGATTCACTGGTGTCCCTCTTTCCCCAGGGCTGCGGACGCTGTGACGCTGGTCGAGACTGGAGGGGCCTCCAGACACCCGGGGGGTCCCTGCGCCTCCTCTGCAAGGGGTCTGGCTTCACCTTCAGCAGCACCGACATGGTTTGGGCACGGCAGGCGCCCGGCAATGGTCTTGAATGGGTCGCGGGTATTAGCAGCAGTGGTGGCACCACAAGGTACGCGCCATCGGTCCAGGGCCGGTTCAGCATCTCCAGGGACAACTCCCAGAGCACGGTGACGCTGCAGATGAACAGCCTCAGGGACGGTGACACGGCCACCTACTACTGCGCCAAAAGTGCTGGTGGTTATGCTGGTTATAATAATGCTGGTGGCCCAAACCCCGTCCCCGTTTCCCCATCTCCCTGGAGAACAATTCTGCCCCATTATCAGCATTTTCTGACCCATCTTTGAGTGTTTTTGGCCGAAATCTTAACGAGTTTCCTGTAACCCTCCCTGTGGTGCCGAATAACCCCTTGAGCCCTGTGCTCAACCCTTGGCCATTGGCGATGTTAAGCAAAACATGGCCACTGCTTGGCCCAAAGCTGCTCCAGCTCAATCCTTCGGGGTCCAAAGCTCCAGGGTCAGAGTTGGGGCCAGAAGCTGTCAGGACCTGGGGCAAACCTGTCCAGGCCGGAGCCAGAGAGGTCCCGGTGTGGGGGCAGAGCTTGGCTGTGGGGCAGGAATGTTAAGGGGTTTGGGGAAGAAACGATCACACGTGGTCAGGGGTTGGGCCAGACTGGTGATGGGGTCGGGGCAACCAAAACCACCACCACCACCACCAGCAGTACCAGATTATTTGGCGCAGTAGTAGGTGGCCGTGTCACCGTCCCTGAGGCTGTTCATCTGCAGCGTCACCGTGCTCTGGGAGTTGTCCCTGGAGATGGTGAATCGGCCCTTGACTGACGGCGCGTAGCCGGACCAACCACCACTGTAGCTAATAGCTGCGACGTACTCGAGCCCCTTCCCGGGTGCCTGGCGCACCCACATCATGTTGTAGCTGCTGAAGGTGAAGTCAGACCCCTTGCAGAGGAGGCGCAGGGACCCCCCGGGTTTCTGGAGGCCCCTCCGGACTCGACCAGCATCACAGCCACCCGCAGCCCTGGGGAAGGAGGAAGGACACCAGTGAGTCACCCAATCCCACCACCATCATCATCATCATCTCCATCGCCACTTCCTCACCACCCCCTCGTTACCTGGGAGGGCGACGAGGAAGAGGAGGTGTCTGAGGTGGCTGTTCTGCTGTCTCACTTCCTTCCTTCTCCCAGCACTAAGAATTCTCTCAGCTCATGGTCACTGTGCCCCAGGCGTCCTTCAACCTTCCCATCCCCCACTGGGTCTTCTCTGCTTACAAACAACAAGCCCAGCAGGGTTTCTTCAGAGGCATATTTGCTGGGCATCTGCCTGGGGCTCTCTGGAGACCCCTTTTAATTGCTTCATTTACTGATTTCCTCATTGCTTTCACAGTGCACCTGCCATGGGTTTTCTAGACACCCCCTGTAATTAGTTAATTAACTGATTTCTTCATTGCTTTCACAGTGAGCCTGTTGGGGGCTCCCTGTAGATCCCCTTTAATTACTTGATTAACTGATTTCTTAATAACATTTGCCATGCATCTGACATGGGCTCCATGGATACCCCTTTTAATGACTTAATTAACTCATTTCTAAATTGCTTTCCACATTCCTCTCCCCATAACTAATTATTAATTAACTCAAATGGCTGCCACGTCTTCCCTGGAGTCCTTCTAATTAATTATCTCCTTGTTTTGACCGGACACCTGAGACCAGACCCTCGTAATGAATGAATGAATGAACTAATGAATTAAATTTTCCCTCCACCTCGTTCCCTGCACAACTAATTAATTAAGTTCAAACCAAACCAAGTAGGTGCACTCGTTAGTGATCCGATACCCAGGGGGAGGTTACGAGCCCTACCTCCTCCCTCCCCGCATGTCCCACCTCAGTATGCGAATCACCCCCCACACCTCCACCATTAAAGTACCCTTCGACCCTATGATGGCGCCATCACCCCCTTCCCCAAACCCACCACCCATCACTGCCATCCTGCCATCCTCCTCTTCCTCGTCGCATTCCCAAGTAACAAGGGGGTGGTGAGGACGTGGTGATGGAGATGATAATGATGATGATAATGATGATGATGATGATGATGATGATGCTGATGCTGGTGGGACCATGGGACGACTCACTGGTGTCCTTCCTCCTTCCCCAGGGCTGCGGGCGGCCATGATGCTTTTTGAGTCCGGAGGGGCCTCCAGACCCCCGGGGGGTCCCTGTGCCTCCTCTGCAAGGGGTCTGGCTTTGATTTCAGTACCAAGGGCACGGAGTGGGTGTGCCAGGTGCCCGGGAAGGGGCTCGAATACGTCGCGAGTATTAGCAGCGATGGGAGCAGCACCTGGTACGCACCGTCAGTCAAGAGCCGGTTCAGCATCTCCAAGGACAACTCCCAGAGCATGGTGACGCTGCAGATGAACAGCCTCAGGGACAGCAACACGGCCACCTACTACTGTGCCAAAGAAGATGGTGGTGGCGCTGGTTATGGTGGCCTCAACCCTGTCACCATGTCCCCACCTCCTTGGAGAACCATTCTAGCACATTATGAGCCTTTTCTGACCCAACTCTGAGTATTTTCAGCCCAAATATTGCCCACTGTTGTTCAGAACCTGCCTGTGGTGCCCAGCAACCCCTTGAGCCCTTTTCCCAACCCTTGGCCATTGACCACATGGAGCGAAACTTGGTCAGTGCTTGGCCTGAAGCAGCCTGAGCTGGGGGCAGAACAGCAAAGCCGGGCAAGTCGTCCCTCCAATGGCCCATTTTTGGGCTGACCAGTTGAGGGTTAAGGGTGATTGGTTGAGTGTTGGGGTGAAATGGGTTGAGGTTGGAGAAAACTGCTCAATGCTGGAGGCCAGTGGCCAAGAGATGGGTCAACTGGGTCAACTCTTGAGCCAACCAGCAAAGACAGAGGAGGCGGGGGGAGGTTCCCAGGAAGGGGCTGGAGATGGTTGCGACGCCCGATACGCATCATCAGTGAAGGACGATGACACGGCCACCTGCTACTCTGCCAGAGATGGTGGTGGTGGCGGTGATCTCCCCGGCATCCTGGCAGAAAATACAGGTCTCCTTCCAAGCACAAACCACAAAACCTTCCGAATTTCACCCAAATTCTTCCTGGAAATCGGACCAGGACTCATCTGGCTTCACCTCTGTTCGCTCCGGGATGTTCTCTGTGCCTGAAGAACCGGGAATTCCCCCAAATCCTATCTTCTCCAAAAATCATCACATTTCGTCCAAAATCCTCATATTTTCCCCCCAATTTCCCTAATTTTCACCCCAAATCCCCACATTTTCCCAAAATCTGGCTCTTCCTGGCCAATTTTTGAACAAAATTCTGGTGTTCCTTTGGTTCCTTGGCCCAATTTTGACCTCAGTCTGGTGTTCGTTTGGCTCTTCTCAATTTTGACCCAAATCTGAGTTTCCACTGGTTCTTTTGCCCAATTTTATTCCCCAATCTTGAATAACTTTGGGGGTTGGGGCAAATTTAGAGCCAAATCTGTTCTTCCTTTCCCTTTTTTCACCCAATTTTACCCAAATCCACATGGTGAGAGGAGGTGGCTGCGCCAACTGAGGGGGAATTTTGTCCCTCCCTGTCTCACCGTGGTGCTGCTGGTGGTTGGGGTGCTACTCACGGTAACACTGGCGGTAACAAAAACCTTGCACTACCGCTTTCTGCTGAGTTTCTGGCAAATTTGGGCTGGTTTTCCCAAATTTCCAAGGTTTTGACACAATTCTGGTCATCTTCTGACCCAAAATTGGGGAATTTTCCACTTTATTCCCATTTTCATCCAAAATATTTCAACTCTTCACCCACTTTTGAACAATTTTGCTTAAATCTTCAGATTCTTTTACCATTTCTGTCATTTTCTGCCCTGAAAATTAGTTTTTCCCAGCAAAAATTACTTTTTATGACCCCGAATTTGGGAATTTCCCTCTTTATACCCATTTTTAAAACATATATTTCAACTCTTTTCCCACTTCTGACCCATTTTAGCCCAAATAATCACATTCTTAAATGCCTAAAATTGACACATTTTGCTCCATTTTTTTCTTCTCTTACCCTAAATATGGGCATTTCTTAACCTAAAATTGCCATTTTGGACCCAAAATAAGTAATCTTTTACTTTAAACCTATTTGTCACCCAAATATTTAAACTCTTTTCCCACTTTTGCCCAATTTCCACCCAAATCTTCACAGTGTTTTACCAATTATATAGGGTTTTTTTCCCCCAAATATGGTCTTTTCTTGCCAAAATTCCTCACTTTTGCCACAAAGTCTCTTTTTTTCCTCTTTTTGCACCATTTCCACTGAAATTTGGGCAACTTTGGCTGATTTTAAGGTATTCCTCCCCGTCCATCTCTCCACCTCACTACCATGAGCCCAAATCCGTCCATTTTTGTCTCCCTTTTTATCCCAATTTTCTCTGATTTTGAGGAATTATTCATTGGTATTGTTAATTTTTCTATTTTCTCGCCATTTTTCATCCAATTTTTAACAAAGTCCATCACTTTTGTCTCCTAATTTCCACCATGCACCCCAAAAAATCCAAGAAATTTTTGAAACAATTTGAAAATTTAAAATAACTTATGAAAATTGTGGACATTTTTGACTGTTGTATATTTTTGCCCCAAATTTAGGTTTTTAACCCCCAAAAATTTGGGAGGAGAAGCGCCAGGCGTGAATCACAGATGTTGTCCTGGTTGGTTTGATTCGTGGGGCACTGGAGCCATTTTCACCGTCTTCTCCAGTAAGTATTCGTCATCATCATCAATCTGGGACCAATTTGAGCCTTTTTTCCCCAAAATTTCACCCTCCTGGGGTGGGGGTGGGTGGGGGAGGTGACGAGGTTCAACCCCAACCCCCCCAAAATTCCACCCTCGAGGCCGTCGTTGAGTCAAAATGTGTGGCTCTTGCGGGGAGGGGGAAAAATTCCATTTTGAGGTGAGAAATTTGATTTTTAGGGAGAATTTGGGGCATTTTGTGGAATTCTGGGAGCTTTTAACTATGGATGTTTTAGAGTGTTTGTTGATTTTCAACCCCCCCCCCCCCAAAAAAAAATCAGTCAAGCTGAGGTATTTGTATGGTAGAAAAAAGGGAAAAAACGTCAAATTTGGGGAATGCGCAAAATTTTTTAGGGCGCAATTAAAAATTTTGTTGAATTAAGTTGATTTTTGAGGGGAAAATGGCATTTTGGAGACAAAAATTAGCCAAAAAATTAATTTTAAGGATTTTTTTGGGTGTGGAAAATAATCCATAGGTGAGTCGCTGGTGAAAAAATGGATCCTGGGGAATTTGATGGGAAAATTGTTCAAATTTTGGGAAAAAATTTGAAATTTTGAATTTTAGAAGTTTTGGGTTAAGTAGAAATAGCAATTTTTGGAATTAATACCCACCCCCTCAAGTAAATGTGATCTTAAATATTCAAAATTTTTCTTGGGTAAACCTTAAAATATAAAATTAATAAATTTTAATTTTTTGGGGGCAAATTAGGAAAAAATCAGGTGATTACAGATTTTTTTGATGGATTTTGATGTGTTTGGTGGTTAGAGATGTAAACACTAAATTATAAACACTTAAAAAATAGAACAAATCTGTAAAAATCTATTTTAGGATAAAATTTAAGATATTTTAATATAAATTAATGTTCTTAAAATTTTGATAGAAATTGTAGAAATTTATATTTAGCAATAAAAAAATTCAGAAATTAAGGCAAAATTAAAGAGACATTAAAAATAAAAGACAAAATGAAGTGGAAATTAAGGAAAAATTTAGGAGAATTAAAGGGGAATTTAGGGAAAAAATGAGGCAAAATTAAGATTAATTATGGCAAAATTAAGTGGAAATTAAGAGAAAGTAATGATATTGGAAGGTAACAATATCAGAAATTGATAAAATGAGGAGTTAATGAAACTAAGAATCTATAGAATTAGGAATTGATAGAATGAAGAATTGATAAAATTGGAATTTCATGATATTAGGAATTAATCACATGTGGAATTTTCCCCCTGCAAAGTTTCAATGGACCCAACCCCCTAATTATTTTGGAAATAAATTTAATTATTTTATAAATGTCAATTATTTCAGATTTCAGGTCAGGATTTGAAGAATTTTGGGGGGGGTTAATTTTGGTGAATTTTATTGATCTGTGGAAGTTCTCCCCCCCCAGTTTCCCAGGATTTCTCAATGCAAGAGATATTGAGGAAAATACAAGAAAACCTGCGGTAACATGGTCAGGGCTGGGAGCTGGAGGAGGCCGAGCTGAAGCAGGATGTCAAAGCCAGGCGAGGTGTCGCTCCAAGGGCTGAGGTCCAAAACACTCAAAAATGGGTCAGAAAAGGCTGATAATGGGTAAGAATTGTTCTCCAGGGAGGTGGGGTCACAGGGACAGGGTACAGAGCCACCAGCAGCAGCAGCATAACCACCACCAGCACGTTTGGCGCAGTAGTAGGTGGCCGTGTCACCGTCCCTGAGGCTGTTCATCTGCAGCGTCACCATGCTCTGGGAGTTGTCCCTGGAGATGCTGAACCGGCCCTGGACCGATGGCGCGTACCTTGTGGTGCCACCAGTGCTGCTAATACCCGCGACGAATTCAAGGCCCTTCCCAGGTGCCTGGCGCATCCATCCCATGCTGGTGCTGCTGAAGGTGAAGCCAGAGGCCTTGCAGAGGAGGCGCAGGGACCCCCCGGGTGTCTGGAGGCCCCTCCGGACTCCACCAGCTTCACAGCTGCCCGCAGCCCTGGGGAAGGAGGAAGGACACCAGTGAGTCGTCCCATGGTCCCACCAGCATCATCATCAGCATCACCATCTCCATCGCCACATCCTCACCACCCCCTCGTTACCTGGGAGGGCGACGAGGAAGAGGAGCATGGTGGAGGCTCAGCGGGTGCCCATGGTGATGGGTGGTGGGTTTGGGGAGAGGAGTGAAGGCGCCGTGACATGGTCAGGGGGTTCTTATAGGGCGGAGGGGTGGGGGGTGATTTACATATTGAGGCAGAGAGGGAGGGTTCCTCCTAATGTCCCCTTAGGTATGGGATGGCTCTAATGAGCGGATTTACTTGGTTACTTTAATTAATTAGTTCTCCACTAATGAGGCCAGGGGGAAAATGAATGAATTAGTTATTTAATTGATTAATTACGAGGGTCTGGTCTCAGGTGTCTGGTCAAAACAAGGAGATAATTAATTAATTAGAAGGTCTCCAGGGAAGATGTAGCATCTGTGTTGATTAATTAATTAATTATGGGGAGAGGCACAGAAGAAAGCAATTAGAAATGTGTTAATTAAGTAAAAAAAGGGGGTATCCAGGGAGCCCATTTCAAATGCAGGGAAAACCAATTAAGCAATTAGTTAATTATGTAATTAAAGGGGATCTATAGTGTGTCCACAGAGGAGAAACAATGAAAGTAATGAAGAAATCAGTTAATTAATTGAGTAATTATGGGAGGGTCTTTATGGGAGCCCTCTGCATTCTCACTGTGACAGTAGTTAAAAAATCTGTTAACAAATCAATTAAAGGGAGTCTCTAGAGAACCCATGGCAGATGCACAGTGAAAGCAATGAAGAAATCAGTTAATGAAGCAATTAAAGGGGGTCTCCACAGAGCCCAAGGCAGATGCCCAGCAAAAGTGCCTCTGAAGGGGCCCTGCTGGGCTTGTTGTTTGTAACCAGAGAAGGCCCAGTGGGGGATGGAAAGGTTGAAGGACGCCTGGGGCACAGTGACCATGAGCTGAGAGAATTCTTAGTGCTGGGAGCAGGATGGAAGGGAGACAGCAGAACAGCCACTTCAGGCAACTCCTCTTCCTTGTCGCCCTCCCAGGTAGCTTGGGGGGTCTGAGGGCTGCCGTAGCTCTTCCCATGATAAATTAGTTAATCAACACAGATGCCACATCTTCCCTGGAGACCTTCTAATTAATTAATTATCTCCTTGTTTTGACCAGACACCTGAGACCAGACTCTCGTAATTAATTAATTAAAAAACTAATTCATTCATTTTTCCCCGGCCTCATTAGCGGAGAACTAATTAATTAAGTCAAAACAAACCAAGTAAATCTGTTCGATAGCGATCCAATAACCTGGGGGACATTAGGAGGCCCCCCTCCCTCCCTGACTCACTATGCAAATCACCCCCCCACACCTCCACCCTATAAAAACCCCCTGACCCCGTCATGGCACCATCACCTCCCTCCCCAAAACCCATCACCCATCACCATGGGCACCTACTGGGCCTCCGCCATCCTCCTCTTCCTCATCGCTCTCCCAGGTAACGAGGGGGTGGTGAGGACATGGCGATGGAGATGATGATGATGATGATGGTGGGACCGGGCGACTCACTGGTGTCCTTCCTCCTTCCCCAGGGCTGCGGGCGGCCGTGAGGCTGGTGTAGTCCGGAGGGGCCTCCAGACACCCGGGGGGTCCCTGCGCCTCCTCTGCAAGGGGTCTGGCTTTGACTTCAGCAGCACTGAGATGGGATGGATGCGCCATGTGCCCAGGAAGGGTCTGGAGTACGTTGCGGGTATTTACAGTGGTGGCACCACAAGGTACGCGCCGTCAGTCCAGGGCCGGTTCACCATCTCCAGGGACAACTCCCAGAGCACGGTGACGCTGCAGATGAACAGCCTCAGGGACAGTAACACAGCCACCTACTACTGTGTCAACAATGATAATCCTGGTTATGCTGCCCCCCACACCTTCCCCATTTCCCCACCCTCCAGGAGAAGAATTCTGGCCCATTATCAACACTTTTTGACCCAACTTTGGACATTTTCAGAACACATCTTGTCCACTGCTGTTCAGCACCTGCCTGTGGTACCCACCAACTTCTTGAGCCCTCTTCCCATCCCTCGGCCATTGGCCTCCAGCTTTGACTGGTTCCCTCCAACCTCAGCACTCTTCAACCCAACTCTCAACTGGTCAACCCAATCCACAAGTGGTCACCGCAAACCTCGGCCACTGGGGCACTGTCACTAGCTCAGCACAGGCTTGCTCCCCGCAAGGGAGGATGATGCGGTTGAGGAAGGTGATGGTGGGACCAGGTGACTCAATGGGTCAAAAAACATCAATGCTGGAGCTCAAAATTGTTCTCCAGGGAGGTGGGGACATTGGGATGGGGACAGGGCAACCAGGAGCATAACCACCAGCAGCAGCACCACCATATTTGTACAGGAGAATAACCACCAGTAATATAAGCACCACCATAACCATAAGCAGCTCTGGCACAGTAGTAGGTGGCCGTGTCACCGTCCCTGAGGCTGTTCATCTGCAATGTCACCGTGCTCTGGGAGTTCTCCCTGGAGATGCTGAACTGGCCCTTGACTGATGACATGGAGACTGTGCTGCTCCCATCCTTGCGACACGCTCGAGCCCCTTCCTGGGTGCCTGGCGAACCCAAACCATGTAGTTGCTGCTGAGGGTGAAGCCAGACCCCTTGCAAAAGAGGCGCAGGGACCTCCCAGGTGTCTGGAGGCCCATTCGGACTCCACCAGCGTCACGTTCCCTGCGCCTCCTCTGCTAGATTTCCTAACTACTTTTGCCCTGTATCTGACGTGGGGTCCCCTAGACACCTCATAAAATTATTTAATTAATTGATTACTTAATTGCTTTTACCATCTGCCTGCCATAGGTTCCCCCAGAGACCTCCTATAATTAATTAATTAATGGTTTATTAATTACTTTTGCCATGCATCTGATATGGGCTCCCTGGAGACCCTGTAAAATTTTTTAATTAACGGATTTCCTAACTGCATTTTGCCACCCATCTCCCCATAATCCTACATCTGCCTCGGTTTCCATGGAGACCTTTAATTGAGTAATAACCCCTTCTTTTGACTGCACACTTGAGATCAGACTCTTGTAATCAATTAATTACCTAATTAATAAGCCAATTAATTAATCTTTCACTGTGCCTCAATCCCTTGGAGAACTAATTAACTAAATCAAACCAAACCACTATATGGGTGCACTCCTTAGCCATACAATACCCACGGGATGTGTCATTAATAAGGCCCCTCCTTCCTCTTGTCCGCCCCGCCTCATTATGCTAATCACCCCCAACCTATCTGCCCTATAAAAATCCCCTGACCCTATCATGGCGCCATCACCCCCCTCCCCAAACCCACCACCCATCACCATGGGCACCCGCTTGGCCTCCACCATCCTCCTCTTCCTCGTCGCCCTCCCAGGTAACGAGGGGGTGGTGAGGACGTGGTGATGGAGATGATGATGATGATGATGGTGGGAGTGGGAGACTCACTGGTGTCCTTCCTCCTTCCCCAGGGCTGCGGGCGGCCGTGAGGCTGGTGAAGTCCGGAGGGGCCTCCAGACACCCGGGGGGTCCCTGCGCCTCCTCTGCAAGGGGTCTGGCTTCACCTTCAGCAACTTTGGCATGGGATGGATACGCCAGGCGCCTGGGAAGGGGCTCGAATACGTCGGGAGTATTAACAGTGCTGGTAGTGGCACCAACTACGCGTCGTCAGTCAAGGGCCGGTTCAGCATCTCCAGGGACAACTCCCAGAGCATGTTGACGCTGCAGATGAACAGCCTCAGGGACGGTGACACGGCCACCTACTACTGCGCCAAACGTGCTGCTGATGGTTAGGGTGATGCTGCTGGTAGCCCAGGCCCAGTCCCTGTGTCCCCACCTCCATGGAGAACAGTTTTGACCCATTATCAGCCTTTTCTGACCCATCTTTGAGTGTTTTGGATCTTGGCCCTTGGAGCGGCGCCCCGCTCGGCTTTGCCATCCTGCCCCAGCTCAGCCTTCTCCAGCTCCAGTTCTGTCCCAGTTCTGGGTCGCTGGGTCCTGGGAGAGAACAGGGGCTGCAGCAAATGGGTGCTGCAAGGAGCAGCCAGAAGCTCTCTGCAGGCCCCACAGAGCAACATCAGCCAGTTCAAGGCCGGAGTTGCTGCTGCCCAAGGCCGAGCCCATCAGCGATGGTCACAGCGCCTCTGGGAACCACATTGAGGGGAAAAAGCCCTGAAGCAGCCGCATTGTGCCCCCAGAGAAGGGGGTGAGAAGGTGTGAGGAGCCATATGGACACCAAGGCCAGGGGAGAAGGTGGGTGGGAGGGAAGAATGAGGTACTCTGGGTGCCAGAGAGAGATTCCCCTGCAGCTGCTGGAGAAGCCCATGGTGGAGTGGTGCCACAGTGGGGCAGAGGCCTGCCTGCTGCCAGCTGCCAGCCTGGCCTGTGCCAGCGACTCCTGTCCTGCAGCTCCTCCTGCTCAGGGCTGTGGCTGGAGCACAGACAGACCCGTGTTTGGGGAAAGGCTTGAGAAACAGCCCCTCTGGGAGCGGCGGGGCTGACCCAGTGCCACTGGAAGGGACTCTGCAGCCTGAAACACTGATGGTAGGCAGGCACTGGGCTCAGGAGCAGCAGGTTCGGGAGACTGTCTGCCTGTAGCAGAGACCTGCTGCTGTAGGGGACAGAGGGGCCTTTTTGGACCAGGACTGGGGAGCAAAGGGATGAACCTTTCCCAGCACAAAAGAGGAAGACTGTCTCCTCTCTGCCTGGCTGTGCTGTCTCCCTGCTGGCTTCACAGTGTCCCCTCTAATGCTACGGGCTGTTGTCACCCGGGCTTGCTCCATGTCACAGGGAAGTCTCCCTGGCAACATGGCAGTGCTGGCACTTCCCTGCAACTCATGGACTGGGAGGCTGCCTCAAGAACCCTGCCCGAGGGTCCCACTAGGCTTGGGGGGAGAAAGGTGGCAACCACAAGTCCCAGCTGCCCTGGGCCCGCAGGCTCCCACGGGCACGGCTTGGTCCCCTGGCCAGGGTGGCCATCCAGGGCCAGTGTCCCTGGGAGCTGGTACCTCTTGGGCTTGTGGCTCTGGGATGAAAAGAGGTCCTGCACCCTGGGGGCCTGGGTGTCCTGCTGCTCTCACAGGCCCCTCATGAGCCAGCTGCAAATGTTGCTGCTCTACACCAGCCCCTTGAACTGGTGTCCTTTGGGAGAACCTCTGTTCCTTCCCACAGGATCCTCTTGTGCTTTGGAGTCCTCATCCAGGTCTTTCAGCCTCTGAGGAGACAGGGCACATGTGTGGAGCCCCAAACCATCTCTTGGGAGGCCTCATCCAGGTCCTTCAGCATCCACTGGAATGTTACCAGTAGTTCCCTTGTCTTTCTTGAACTGGGGAGCCCAGAACTGGACACAGAACTCCAGATGTGGCCTCACCAGGGCAGAGTATTCAGATTCTTTCCAAGAAGGCAGGAATCATAGAATCATGGAATCCCAGACTGGTCTGGGCTGGAAGGGACCCCAAGGATCACAGAGCTCCAACCCCCCTGCCACAGGCAGGGCCACCAACCTCCAGAGCTTGAGCTACACAAGGTTGCCCAGGGCCCCAGACAACCTGGCGTTGAACACCCCCAGGGATGGGGCACCTGCCCCCTCTCTGGGCAGCCTGTTCCAGTCCCTCACCACTCTCTCTGCAAAGAACTTCCCCCTAATATCTCCTCTCACCCTTCCCTCCTCCAGCTTCACTCCAGCCCCCTTGTCCTGACATTGTCTCCAATTTGAACAAGCTGATTCCCCTCCTGTTCCTCTGCTCCCTTCAGGGACTGGAAAGCTGCAATGAGGTCCCCCCACAGCCTTCTCTTCTCCAGGCTGAACCAGCCCAGCTCCTTCACCCTCTCTCTGTATTGGAGCTGCTCCAGCATCTCCGTGGCTCCTCTGACCCATCTCCATCAGCCCCACATCTTTCTTGTATTAGGGCCCCAGCTCTGGACACAGGACAAAAACCCGACACTTCCTCTTTCTTCAGTGTTTCTGAGCAAATTTGGGCTGGTTTTTCCAATTTTCCAGTGTTTTTACCCAATTCTGGTCATTTTTTGACCCATAATTGGGGAATATTTTACTTTAAACCCATTTCTGATCCCAATATTTTGACTCTTTTCCAACTTTTCCCCATTTCCCCCAATATCTGCACAGTCATTTACCAATTATATATTTTTTTTATCCAAAAATGGCCTTTTTTTGACAAAAATCAGCAATTTTGCTCCAAAATCTCTCTTTATACTCCATTTCCTCACAAATTTGGGCAAATTTTGACCATTTTATGGCATTCCCCTCCCATCTTTCCAACTCACTATGATGAACCTAAATCCACCCTTCCCCCCCCTTTTATCCCAATTTTCAATGATTCGGGGGAACTTTTCATTGTTTTTTGATATTTTGTCCCTTTTCTTACAATTTTCACCTAATTTTTGCCGAAATCCATCACTTTTCTCTCTGCAGGAAGCCCAAAAAATCACAATTTACACAATGCACCCCAAAAAATCCAAGAGATTTTAGAAAGAATTCAGAATTTTAAAAATAATTTGAAAATTTTAAAGAATTTTTGAAAATTCTGGAAAGTTTTTGAATTTTTTGTGTTAAACTTTGGCTTTTTAACCCCTAAAAATTTGGGAGAGGGAGCGCCGGGCAGGAATCACAGTGTTTATCCTGGTGTTATTGATTTGTGGGGCACCGGAGCCATCGTCACCGTCTCCTCCTGTAAGTTCTTGTCACCATCATCTCCCGGGACAAATTTTGGCCTTTTTTTCCCCAAAATTTCACCCTCCCAAGGCTGGGGGTGGGTTGGGTAGGTGACGAGGGTTGACCCCACGCACCCAAAATTCCACCCTCGAGGCCGTCATTGGGTCAAAATGGAGGTTTGGGGGAATGAGGGGCATTCAATTTTGAGGTGAGAAATTTGATTTTTGGGAAGAATTTGGGGAATTTTTTAGAATTCTCTGTGGGTTTAGTTAGGGTGGTTTTAGAGTGTTTTGGTTTATTTCACCCTAAAAAAATTCACACTGAGGCAAATTAATGGTAGAAAAAAGTGGGAAAAAAGTAAAATTTGGGGAATGTAGAAAATTGTTTAGGGCAGAATTGAAAATTTTGGTGAATTAAGTTGATTTTTGAGGGAAAAATGGATTTTTTTATAAAATTGAATCTCCGGAATTTGATGGAAAAAGTATAAACAGCGTGGGAAAAAATTTGATATATTGAATTTTTGAGGGCTTGAGTTGAGTAGAAATACCAATTTTTGGAAAAAAAAATCATCCCCTCAAGGCAATGTTATCTTAAAAATTAATAATTTAATTTTTTGGTATAAATTTCAAAAATTTATTATTTTTAAAATTAGAGTGTAAATTTTTTTTTTTTTCCTTGGTAGATTGTGTCAAAAAATCAGATTTTTGGGTAAAAATAAAGTGATCAAAGATTTGGGGGGGATTTTGATGTGTTTCTTGGTTGGAGATATGAAAATTGAACTATAGACATTTTTAAAATAGATAAAAATCTTTAAAAATCTACATTCAAATCTATTTAAAATTAATTTTATATAATGTTATTACTATTTTAAGAGAAAATGTATAAGCTGATATTTATAAATAAGAAAATAATCAAAATTGAGAAATTAAAGGGAAATTAAGGCAAAATTGAGGAGAAATTGAAGGGGAAATTAATGCAAAATTGCTGGCAAAATAAAGGTTAATTATGAGAAAATTAGGGAGATATTAAGGAGAAATTAATGACATTGGAAAATAAAACTATTAGAAATTGATAAAATGAGGAGTGAATGAAATTAGGAGTGGATAGGATTAGGAATTAATAGGATTAATAATTGATAAAATGAGAAAGAGTGGGGAGGTTGGAGGGAAACGGTCACAGCTGCAGGTCAGGCTGCCGGTCACTTCAGGCTGCCGGTCAGGTCAGGCAGCGTGTCAGGTCAGGTCGACCCTGTTGCCCCAAACCCTCATCTCTGTGCCCCAAACCCCACCCCACGTACCCCAAACCTCAGCGGCTCCTGCTCCAACCCTCAGCGGTGTTGGCCGGGCGCCCAAGGACACAAGCGCCTCCATCCTGCCCCGAGCACGTGCCCTCCTGAGGGGCGAGGATGTGGCTATGGAGGGCGCTGACAGGACCAGACCACTGAGTACAAGTTGAATCATAATTTTACTATTCCTATTTTTAAACTTAGTTCTAAATTTCAAACTTCAAGATTTCTATTGTTTCAACTTTTTGAATGTGAATATTTCCCGCCCGGCACCATTTTCCCTTGGGATCTCTCCCACCTCCCGGGTCTTTCCGGCCGCCAATATTCCTCATATTCCTCCGGTCCAGATCTGCATTTGGATTTCAATTTTCAAATTATCAAATTGTCAAAGTACAGATTTTCAATTTGAAAATTTAGAATTTGAAATTTTTTTCCTTGATTTTGAAATGTTCCTTTTCTCTTGGCAGTTTGGGATCCAGTTGGGTTCTCCTCCTTGCATGAACTGGCCCTGCTGTTAAGGACTTTATTGTTTGTGGGTAATTAGGGGGTTGGGTGGGCTTGGGGTGGGGGATGGGGTGGGGGCCACTCGCTGTGTGTGGGATTCCAAAGGGAGACAGGGGAGTGGAACGGGAATGGGATGGGAATCAAATGGCCCTGGGACCAATGGGGGATGAAGGGGATGGAATAAATGGATATGAAATAATTACTATGAAATAAATTAAAATTGAATGAACTGACATGAAATAAAACAAAATAAAATTACAAATGGAAATTAAATGAAATAAATAAAATAAGTAAAAATAAAAATAAAATTAAAATTGAATTAAATGAAATAAAAAATAAATAAAATAAAATAAATTTAAATTAAATTAAAATAAATGAAGAAAAAGAAATTTCAATAAAGTGAATTAATATTTAATAAAATTAATTTTAATAAAGTTAAATAAAATTAAATAAAATGGAATAAAATAATAAAATAAGTTAAAGTATAATAAAATGAAATAAACTAAGAGGAAATTAAAATAAAATGTCAAAATGAAAGAAATTAAAATGAAATTAAATTAAATAAAATTACATAAAATAAAATTTAAAAAATTGAAATGAAATTAAATAAATGAAATCTAATGTAAGCAAATTAAATAGACTAAAATAAAATATAACATTGTATTAAATACATTAAAGAGAGACAAAAAGAGACAGTAAAGAAAATGAAACTAAAGGAAATAAAAGAAAAGGAAATAAATGAAAATTAAACAAAAGAAATTAATTTGGAATTAAAGAAATTAAATTGAAATGAAATGCAATGAAATGGAAGAAACCCAAACAAAAGAAAATATAGGGAAATAATAAACTAAACCAAAATTGCAATGAAATTAAAGATCAAATACAATAAAATGAACTAAAGGACAATGATATGAAATAAACTGAATTTAAATGAAATTGGATAAATCAAACTGCAGTAAAAGAAATTGACATGAAATAAAATAAGATAGATCACAATTAAATAAAAAAAATCTAAATACAATAAAATAAATTGAGATGAAAGAAAATTAAAAAATGAATTAAAAAGAAATAAACTGAATTTAAATGAAATAAAATGGAAAGAAACTAAATTTAAAAGACAGAAGATAAATTAAAATGAAATGAAATGAAATTAAATTAGTCAACGTAAAGTGAAGTAAAATGAATTAAAGTTAAATAAAATTAATTAAAATGAAATATAATGAATTAAGATGAATGAAAATTCATTAATAATATAAAATTAAAAAAATAAAAAAGTAAAATAAAGTGAAATAAAATTATTTGAATTGTGTTAAAATGTACTGAAACCAGTTCAATCCCAGTCCCCGGGGCCGAAAGGAGCTGAAGGTCCCTGCTCTAAATGCACCCTGCCCCTTCAAGAGCCCTGCCACGTCCCCGCCCCGGAACTCCCAAACCCGGCACTGCACCCGCTGCCAGAGAGAAAATGAACTGGATTCCTCCTGAAACCCGGCCCCCTTTGGGGGCAACACCAACCGCCAAGCGCTGGTGGGCTCACTGCTGTCGCCACCCAGTGTGGAGAATCCCCTGGGGCAGCTGTGGGCAGCTGGGCCTTGCCTGTCCCCTGCCAGGCACCGACTGGGTCTCACAGAGCTCCCCGGAAGGGATCCCTTTGGAACGCCGCAGCTTCCGGGCTTAGAGAATCCTCACATGGGAAACCCCCAAAATCACTTTAGAGCCTCCCAAAATGCCTTTTGTAGTGATTTGAGGCCATTCAAAAAAGACCCCAAAATTTCTAAAAAATTAAAAAATTTTCAAAATTAAAAAATTCAAAAAATTTTTTAAAAATTGGAAATTTTTCTTACATTAAGAAATTTCAAAAAATTCAATAATTCCCCCAAAAAGCAGAAGTGGGTGAAAAACAAGTCCCAACTTCTCCTTTTCTTGTTATTTCTGAAAGTGAAAGTCATTATTAATGCTATTTTGTGGGGGGGAAACCCCACAATAGGCGCAGGTGTCACCATGCCATCATCTTGGATTTTTTGGGAAATTTGTTTTATTTAGGGGATATTTTTTAAATATTAAAAAAAAATTAAAAATTGATTAATTATGTAATTGGTTTGATTTCTTGAGTGTTTGGTGGCTTCTAATTGGATCAGACTTGGACATTTTTGCCCCTCAAATTTTGAAATATTAAAAAACTTATAGAATTTATTAAATTATAAATTTATAATTTGTATTTTCCAAATTATTACGAGTTTTTAATGATTACAATTAATTAGTAACTCGAATTTTAACACATTTAAACCCCAATTTCTAATATTTTTGATAGCTTTTATTCTACTAATTTTTATATTTTAAAATTTCCCCCAAATTTTTGCCATTTCATCTTTTATATTTCCCCCTTAGAGTGTTTGCTATTTCTCACATATCCCTAAATTTTTAAATTTCAAATATTGTTTAAAGTTCTCAATAATTCCTAATTTCTAGATTTAATTAATTTCTTAATTACCCCTTTTTGGTAATTTTTCTATTTTCTCAATTTTTCTCTATTTTATTTTATTTCATTTTATTTCATTTTTTCTTAGGTCTTTCTCATATTTTCTAAAATTTCATAAAATTTTCAATTTCTTTTTCTATTTTCCAAAATTTCTCTAAAATGACTCTCTATTTCCCAATTTCTATTTTCTCTATTTTTATTCTATTTCTCTCAATTTCTCATAATTTTCTAAACATTTAAAAATATCTCAATTTGTCTTAAATTTTCCTTTTTATACTTTTCTCAATTTTTCTCTCATTTCTCATAATGTTTCTCACTTTTATAGATTTTTGTCAAATTTTCTCAAATTCTCTCAATTTCTCAAATTTTTTTTCAATATTTCTCTATTTTTTATATTTTCCTCAATTTTTTTTCTATTTCACTCAATTTTTTTAAATGTTTCTCAAATTTTCTTCTATTTCTCAAAATGTTTCTGAGTTTCTCTCCATTTTTCTTCAATTTTCTCATAAGTTCTCAATTTTCCACAGATTTTCTTGCATTTTCCTCAATTTCTCTTCCATTAAGAAATCCTGGGAAACTGGGAGGGGGAGAATTCTACAGATCAATAACCTTTACCAAAAAAGCCCCCCAAAAAACCCCAAATTCCTCAAATCCCCATCTGAAACTTGAGTGGTTTTGGCCCAAATACTGACTTTTCTTCGTCAACCCCTTGACCATGTGGCCTGAGTCCCCTGACCCCATTGCCCCAACCCTCGGACTCGACCTTCTCCCTCCCTGGCCCAATGTCACCCGTTTCTCCTCAATCTCAGCCCTCAGCATCCAGCTGTGACAGTGCCCCAAGGTCCGAGGGTTGGAGTGACCAGTTGAGGGTCGGGGTGACCAGTTGAGGATTGGGTTGAACAGTCACCTCTGAATGGGGCTGGGGAAAGCTGGAGGCCAATGGCCAAGGGTTGGGCAAAGGGCTCAATGGGGTTGTGGGAACCACAGACACGGATTGAAGCAGAAGTGATCAACATTTTTGGGCAAAAATACTAAAAGATGGGTCAGAAAAGTCTCATAATGGGACACAGGGATGGGGACGGGGCCACCAGGATAATAACCACCACCAGAAGCATTTTTGGCACAGTAGTAGGTGGCCGTGTCGCTGTCCCTGAGGCTGTTCATCTGCAGCGTCACCGTGCTCTGGGAGTTGTCCCTGGCAATGCTGAACTGGCCCTGGACTGATGGTGCATACCATGTGGTCTCACTGCTGAAAATACTCCCGACCCACTCCAGCCCCTTCCCAGGCGCCTGGCACACCCATCCCATTTCGTAGCTGCTGAAGTCAAAGCCAGATCCCTGGCAGAGGAGGCACAGGGACCCCTCCGGTTATCAACCTTTTTGACCCAACTTTGAGTACTTTCAGCCTAAATCTTGACCACTTTGGTCAAAAACCTTCCTGTGGTGCCCACCAACCCCTTGAGCCCTTTGCCCAACCCTTGTCTATTGGCCTCCAGCTTTGACTGTTTCCCTGAAACCTCAACATTCTTCACCCCAACCCTCAACTGGTCACCCCATCCCTCAACTGGTTACCGCAACCCTCAGCTGGTTACTTTACCCCTTGGTCCATGGGGCACTGTCAGTAGCTCAGCCCAGACAAGCTCCCCCCAGGGGATGATGATAGGGATGAGGAGGGTGATGGTGGGACCAGGTGACTCAATGGGTCAAAACCAGTTGTATGTTGGAGCTCAAAATATTTCCCAGGGAATTGGGGAAACAGGGATGGGATCAGGGTGTCCCCCAGCAACAGCACCAGCACCAGCACCAGCTTTGGCAAAGTAGTAGTTGGCCCAACCCCCAACCAATCACCCCAAACCTCAGCAGCAGAGCCACATCTTCACCATCCAGGCCCCAAACATCTGCCTTGGGCCCCAAACCTTTGGCCATTGACCTCTAGCTCTCCCCAGCCACACTCAGGTTTGAACATTCACCAAAACCTCATATAATCAACCAAAATCTTGACTGGCTTTGCCCCAGACCTCAACTCATCACCCCAAATTTTGACCATTGTAGAGATGTCAAAGGCTGGATCCAGACTTGCTCCCCATGAAGGATAAGGACTCGGACACGGAGGGTGCTGGTGGGACCCATCCTTGTTGTGTCCAGCTTGGGTCACAGAGAGACAATGTCAGGGCCAGGAATGTCCCCCGGGGAGGTGTGGACACGGTGACGGGGTTGGGCCACCACCACAGAGACTCCCCTCTGGAGACCCCTCTGGATGCAACCAGCATCATTGTTGCCCACAGCCCTGGGGAAGGAGGAAGGACACCAGTGAGTCACCCTGTCCCGCCAGCACCCTCTGTGTCAACGACATCACCCCTTGATGGGACCAATCTGAGGCTGGGGGTCAGGGGATGGGCAAAGATCTGGGTGGCTCCGGGGTTGGAGGGGTCCCTGTGCCTCCTCTGCCAGGCCTCCAGCTTCTCCCTCAGCACGAAGGGCATGATGTGGGTGCACCAGGTGCCCGGGAAGGGGCTGGAGATCGTTGTGGGGATTGAGAACAATGGTGGCAACACCTACTACTGCAGCGCCAAAGAAGCTGGTGCTGGTGCTGGTGCTGATTTTGGTTGCCCTGACCCCATCACCAATCTGGCCCAACCCCTGATGACGTCTGAATATTTCTTCCCAAACTCCCTGGACGTTCCTGCCCCACAGCCCAGCTCCTCCCCCACACCGGGACCTCTCTGGCTCTGGCCTGGACAGGTTTTCCCGAGGCCCTGATGACTTCTGGCCCCAACTCTGACCCTGGAGCTTTGGGCCCTGAAGGATTGAGCTGGAGCAGCTTTGGGCCAAGCACTGACCATGTTTTGCTTAACATCGCCAATAGCCAAGGGTTGAGCACAGGGCTCAAGGGGTTGGTGGGCACCACAGGCAGGGTTGAAGGAAACTGGTGGAGATTTGGGCAGAAAACACTCAAAGAAAGGTCAGAAAATGCTGATAATGGGCCAGAATTGTTCTCTGGGGAGGTGGGGACACACAGAATGGGTTTGGGCCACCAGCACTATTATAACCAGCATAACCACCAGCACTTTTGGTGCAGTAATAGGTGGCCGTGTCACTGTCCCTGAGCCAGTTTTTAACCCAGCTGAGGGTCCACCTGTCCAGGCCAGTGGCAGCCAGTTTCTCAGTCAGAATGCTGTGAGAAACGATGTCAAAGGCTTTCCTGAAGTCCAGGTAGACACATCCACAGCCTTCCCCTCGTCCATTAAGCGGGTCACCTTGTCATAGAAGGTGATCAGGTTAGCTTGACAGGATCTACCTTTTGTAAACCCATGGTGACTAGGCCTGATCCCCTGGCCATCATGCATGTGCTGCATGAGAGCTCCCAAGAAGATCCTCTCCATGATCTTCCCTGGGACTGAGGTCAGACTGAAAAACCTGTAGTTCCCTGGATCCTCCCTCTGATCTTTCCTCTATACTGGAGTAACCTCTGCCAGCCTCCAGTCAAGTGGAACTTCCTTAGTCTGCCAGGATTGCTGGTAGACCATGGCAAGTGGTTTGGCAAGCACATTTGCCAGCTCTCTCATTACCTTCAGGTGGATCTCATCTGTCACCATGATCTCGACAAGGCGATTAATGATATGGATGAGGGGATCAACTGCACCATCAGCTGTTGTATTCAGTTCTACTGAGGCCACAACTCAAGTATTTGGTTCAGTTTTGGGTCACTCACTACAGGAAGGAAGTTCAGATGCTGGAGCATGTCCAGAGAAGGGCAACAAATCTGGAGAAGGGTTTCAGCACCAGTCCTCTGAGGAGTGGCTGAGGGAATTGTGCCTTCTTAGTCTTAAGAAAATGAGGCTGAGGGGAGACCTTATCGCTCTCTACAGACCTTATTGCTCCCTACAAATACATTAGCAGGGGTATAGAGAGGTGGGGGTGGGTCTCTTATCTCAGTTAAAAAGCCAAAGAATGAAAGGATTTCAAATTTCACCAAGGGAGATATGAGGAAGAATTTCTATACTGAAAGGGTAGTCAAGTATAAGAACAGGCTGCCCAGGGAAGTGGGGGAGTCACCATCCCTGGCAGTATTTCAAAAGTGTGTGATTGTTGTGCTTGAGGACACGGTCTAAAGGTGGACTAGACAGCGTTAGGCTGTGGTGGGAGTCAAGGATCAAAAATGTCTCTTCCAGCCTAAGGGATTCTATGATACATTGCCAGGAAATTCCTGTTCTGTCATGGTGGGAAAGCATTGTCATTTCAGAGAAGTAGTCCAGTGATTCAGCTGATGAAGATGTTCTTAAAATATTTAATAAATTACAGGAGAAAATAAAAGAAAGGAAAAGTTGACCAACTTTCCAGGGAGACATAATTCAAAGAGAGCACAGATCATCATTACGCAGCCTCTGAGTCACACATGACCTAGATATACTGCATTAGGAATGGGATGAACGTGCACCATGTTATTAAAGCTTAGAGAAAATAGGAGGGAAAAAAACCCCAAAAACTAAAAAACCTAGTATATACAAACTGGTTCTAACGTGGGATCCGTGGCCAGTGATGTGGAGAAGATGAGCCACTTGTTGATACTTAGAAATATCCAGTCATCAGTTTCCACATGACATCCTTGAGCTCCTGGTTCCTCATGCTGTAGATGAGGGGGTTCACTGCTGGTGGAAACACTGAGTAAAGAAATGACACTACCATATCCAGAAACAGGGAGGAGATGGAGGGGGGATTCAGGTAAGCAAACATGGCAGTGATGAGAAACAGGGAGACCATGGCCAGGTGAGGGAGGCAGGTGGAAAATGCTTTGTGCCGTCCCTGCTGCGAGGGGATCCTCAGCACAGCCCTGAAGATCTGCACATAGGACACCACAATGAACACAAAACAACTGAAACATAAACAGACACTGACAACAATGAGTTCAATTTCCCTGAGGTAGGCATCTGAGCAGGAGAGCTTGAGGATCGGGGGGATTTCACAGAAGAACTGGTCAACAGCATTGCCATGGCAGAGGGGCAGTGAAAATGTATTGGCTGTGTGCAGCACAGCACAGAGAAACCCACTGGCCCAGGCACTGCTGCCATGTGGACACAAGCTCTGCTGCCCAGGAGGGTCCCGTAGTGCAGGGGGTGGCAGATGGCAACGTAGCGGTCATAGGCCATGACAGTGAGAAGACAGAACTCTGTTGAGAGTAAAAATACAAAGAAAAACAGTTGAGCCACACATCCTGTGTAGGAAATGGCCCTGGTGTCCCACAAGGAATTGGCCATGGATTTGGGAACAGTGGTGGAGATGTAGCCAAGGTCAGTAAGAGAGAGGTTGAGGAGGAAGAAGTACATGGGGGTGTGGAGGCAGTGGTCACAGGCTCTGGTGATGATGATGAGGCCATTGCCCAGGAGAGCAGCCAGGTAGATGCCCAGGAAGAGGCAGAAGTGCAGGAGCTGCAGCTCCCGTGTGTCTGCAAAGGCCAGGAGGAGGAACTGGCTGATGGAGCTGCTGCTGTTGGACATCTGCTGCCATCAAGTGTGGAGACCTGTCCAAGGAGGAAAAGGCACATTGAGAAGTTAGGGAACTCTTCTTTGATGAAAACCTCTTGCAGTACACATTTACTCTCTGTATTCCCGAGGACTTTAGGCAGGTCCCTTTTGGGATGTCTGCTTTGTGCTGGCTTGAGCGTTCCGCTCATGGGAGGAGGGTCAGCTGTGGGCTCTCAAGAACTCAGTCCTGCCTGGCAGCAGTCAGTAAATAGAAGGATGGTGTGATCTCAGACTAAATCCCCTGTGGATAGGAATGAGCTTTTCAGCACTGTCACTCCAGTTTCGCCCCAGGGCAGAGCAGAGCTTTGGAGCTGCAGATGGAGGTCCTGAAGTGAGGGTCAGCTCAGTGTCATCCCCAGCATTGGACATGCCCAGAACCCCAGGTAAAGGTGGGACAAATACAGCAAGGTCCGGAGGTGAAACAGCAAGACACGCTCCAGCCAAGGCTGGAAGGACTGTGACAGACAGAGGTTTCTCCTCACTGGGGATCAGGCTGCCAAAGAGAAGACGCAGACTGAAACTGGAACTCTGGGCTCAGAGTCTGAGCTGGTTGGCAGAATCCAGGGTATTTCTGTGGGAATATGTCAGAACTGTGGGGGATGTCAGGGACGTACCAAATCCCCACTGTCAGGGCATTGCTGGGAGCAGCTCCTTCTCTCTCCCTGACAATGTCTCTGCTGCCTGGAGCTGTCCCTGCAGCTGCTTCCCTTTGCCCATGTCACTCCCTGCTCTGTGCTCACACACCTCATCCATCCTGCCCTGTGCTCAGCTCTGCTCTGCAGACCCTTCCTGGCATCAGGGCACTGCCCCAGGGAACCTCTGTGTGTGCAGGGCTCAGGCAAAACTCTGATATCTTAATGAGAATCAAGTTGTCACTGCATATTCCTAGGGAGAAATAATTTCTCCTCTACCACAGTCAGCACAGCCCACAGGAGAGGAAAAGCAAAGCAAAGACTCTGCCTAGCAGGAAAATGCTTCCTTAATGTAATTCTTCAATTTCCCTTTCGGAATTTCTCAAGGATCAGCTGGAGCTGGGAGCAATGCTGAGCCATGCTTCACTTTCTTGCAACAGAAGATCTTACGCTGCACTTCCCTGGGTCACTCCTCCCACCCCCAGATGCTGTCTATATCCCTTTAGAAAGCCCACAGGAAGGCTGAGAGCTGACCCTGTTAGTATGGAACTGCTGCAACCATGCCCAGGAGAAGACAGCTGTCCTGCCCTGTCCCTCTCATTGGGCAGAAGGGCATCCCTTCCAGGCAGCACTTTCTGTTCCTTTAGAGAACCTGTCCTCCTGATAGACCCCACACACTGCCCCATGTCCCAGCTTTAGGAGATCCCTCCAGGAACAGAACCTGCATTGCCCTGCACCCACACACATACCAGGCAGAGTGCTGTGGAGATTTCTCCTGCAGTGAGCTCTCAGCATCCATCAGCTCTCTCAGCCTCACAGGTCTCCCCTCAGTGCCTACAGGCAGTGTCCCCAGCCCTGTGTGCTTGGCAGAGGAGCTGCTCCTGGACAGAGCTGTCTCTCTGCAGTGCTTCTGTGTTGCCATGAGCTCCCTCCATCCCAGGAGCCCAGCCCAGCTCAGCAGGAGAAGACCAGTTCTTCTAGGCTACCTCCTGGTGTCTCAGCCCTCATAGGGATCACTCTATGATCTCATCTCTGATGTTCCCTCCCTCAGCTGGGGAGAAATCCTTGTGTCCAGCAGAGTCCTTTCTCCTCATCAAACCAGAGCTGGGCAGGAGAATCACTTTTCCTTGTCTCCCCATGAGACAGGACCCTCAGGCAGGGGCAGGGAGGGCTCACTTTCCCCCTCTCAAAGGAAGGGGTTTAGGTGAGCATTTGGGCATTTCTCGGTGTTTCACAACAAAAAAAAATTAGGAAAAACTATTCTACAAAGCTCTGCTCTGCAGCTGGGGGAAGTGGGAAACACTATCCAGAAAAGATCATGTGTATCAGAAAAGAGAGGCCTTCTGCTGCAAGGACAAACTGACACCTGGAGAGCTCCCATCACAGCCCCAGACAGCCAGGGGCACCCTCAGCCAGCGGCACCCTCAGCCAGCAGGAAATGCACCTCCCAGAAAGAACCTTTCCAATGTCTAATAGAACAGGGACAGGCAGTGCTTGGGCTTTCAATGAGAATATTTTGCTCAGTGAAGAGTGCCCCAAGCTCTCACTGCCTTGTTCTCCTTGCAAAGGGCTTCATGCCAAGAGGCAGAGAATGTCCAGGGGCAGCTTCATTCCCCACTTCCTCCTCCTGCCCTTGGCAGACACACGGGAGCTGCAACGGGTTTCTCAGTGCTGTGCTGCACACAGCCAATACATGTTCCACAATGGAGATTGGCCATCTTGTATTTAGTACCTGTTTAGTTTTTGTGTGTTCTGTGGGCTACCTAGGGAGGTTTCAGGCCAGGAATATATTTCTTCCCTCACACCTTTTGTTTTGCAGCTACTGGTGCAGTTCAGCAGTTTCAAAGTTGGAGGACTGTAGAGCTGTGCAATGACATCAGGCACTATCAGGGTCATTTCCTCGGCTCCTACTGTTTTGAGCCTTAAGGTTACTCCTTCTTCTAGTGGGTTACCTATGGATTTTTCAGGCCAGGATCATCTATCTGCCCTCACCCCTTTTCCTTAGGAGCTCTTGCTGGACTTCCAAAGGAAGTTTCAACTGAGGACACTGTTGGAGCCCGAAAACAACAACAAGCACTGTTAGGACTGTTCCCTTGTCTAGGAATGCCCTGATACTGAAGGTTACTGGGGCTTCATGTCCACTCCCTGAAGATGTTTCAGGAAAGTAACATCTTTAAGCTCTCAGACTTTTGTTTGGGAGCTGCTACTGGATGGTTTGAAATTTCAAATTTGGACACAGGTGGAGCCTGAAAATGATGTCAGGCACAGTTAGCACAGTTCCCTTGGCAAGGAACTCAGCCCTTGCTCCTTTTGTTGTTGTGCTGTTGGTGGACACTTGGCATATTTGAATGTGGATGCTGGTGTAGACTGAAAATGAAGTCAGGCACTGACTGATATCCTTGAGTGTGAAAGCCCTGAGCTCCAGTGTTAATGAGTGTTGCTTGTGTCCTACCTGGGTAGGTTTCAGGCCAGGTATGTTTTTCAGCCCTCACACGTTTGCTTTAGAGCTGTTACTGGATGTTTACCAGTTTCAAAGTTGGTCACTTTCAGATCTGGAAGATTCTCTCAGGTACAGTTAGGACCAGTTCTTTGGAAGAAATGCCCTGAGCCTGAAGGTTACTGGGGCTGCTAGTGGGATACCTGGGGAGGTTTCATGCCAGAAACATCTCTCAGCTCACACACATTTTGTTTGGGAGCTGTTACTGGACATTTAGCATTTTCAAAGTTGGACTCTGGAAGAGTCTGAAAATGACATCAGGAACCCTTAGGACCATTCCCTCAGCTACGAAAGCTCTGAGCCCCAAAGTTACTGGGGCTGCTTTTGGGCTACTCAGGGAACTTCCATGCTCCCAAGATATTTCAGCTCTCAAACCTTTGGTTTGGGAGCTATTGCTGGGCATTTAGCATTTTTGAATGTGGACAAGGGCAGAAACAGAAAATGACATCTGGTATTATAGGACCTTTCCCTTGGCTAGTAATGCCCTTTGCCACAAGGTTACAAGGGCTGCATGTGGGATACCTGGGGAGGTTTCAGGCCAGGAACATCATTCAGCCTTCATAGATTTATTAGGGAACTATTGCTGTACATTTAGAAATTTTGGAGGACACTAGTAGAGCCACAAAATGACACCAGGGACTCTATGGACCATTCCTATGGCTAGGAAAGCCCTGACCCCGAAGGTTACTAGGGCTGATAGTGGTCTACCTGGGAAGGTTTCTGGCTAGGAATCTTTTTCAGACCTCACAATTTTCTTTGTGACCTACAGTAAGAGTGGTTGATTCTCCCTGTCCCTCCTTTTATTAATAATTCAAAAAGCATTAATAACAATGTCATTACTATTATTTTTAGAAATATTAAGTGACAGTATCAATAATATTAATGTGAAACATTATTAATAATTAATATAGATTATATAAATATATTAATAACAAAAGTAGGGCAAGGGAGAACCTCCCACCTTTGTTGGATCCAGGGGGAACCGATGTGATGGAGGGTGAAGAAAAGGCTGAGGTACTTAATACCTTTTTTCCTCAGTCTTTAGCAGTAAGACCAGTTGTCTCTTGATACCCAGAGCCGTGAGAGGAAAGGTGGGGACATGAAACAGATCCATGTCCCCATCATCCCAGGGGAATTGGTTAGTGACCTGCTCAGCCACTTTGATCTGCACAAGTCGATGGCTCCGGATCGAACACAGCTGAGGGCACTGAGGGAGCTGGCAGAAGTGCTCACCCAGCCACTTCCCCTTATTCATCAGCTGTCCTGGCTGACTGGGGTGGTTCTGCCTGACTGGAAGCTGGCACATGTGACACCCATCTACAAGAAGGGCCAGAGGGAGGAACTGGGGAACTGCAGGCCTGTCAGCCTGACCTCAGTGCTGGGGAAGAGGATGGAACGAATCATCTTGAGTCCCATCATGCAACACATGCAGGACACTCAGGGGATCAGGCCCAGTCAGCGTGGGATTAGGAAATGCAGATCTTGCTTGACCGACCTGATCTCCTTCTATGACAAGTTGACCTTCTTAGAGGATGAGGGGAAGGCTGTGGATGTGATCTACCCGGACTTCAGTGAAGCCTTCATCAGTTTCTCCCAGGGCATCCTGCTGGATCATCTGTTCATGGATTAGATGGGTATACTCTTTGCTGGGTTAGGAACTGGCTGAAGGCCGGGCCCAAACAGCTGTGGTGAACAGAATAAAATCTAGCTGGCAGAACGTCACATGTGGCTCAGTGCTGGGGCCTGTCCTCTTTAACATATTTATTAATGATTTGGTTGAGGGGATTGAGTGCACCCTCAGTAAGTTGGCAATCGACACCAAATTGTGTGTGAGTGTTGATCTGCTGGAAGGCAGGAAAGCTCTGCAGAGCGACCTGGTCAGGCTGGATCGATGAGCAGAAGATTTATGGGGCTTGGTCATGAGCTTTGGTAACAATAACAACAAGCAGTGTTATAGTCCTAGAGCAGCGTGGCTGGTGAGCTCCCTGGAAGTATTGGTTATGGGGGTGTTAGCTGAACATGAGCAGGACTGTGCCCAGGTGGCCAAGAAGGCAAAGGGCATCCTGGCCTGGATCAGGAATAGTGTGACTGGCAGGAGTAGGGAAGGGATTTTCCGTTATACTCAGCTCTGGTGAGGCTGCACCTCGAGTGCTGTGTCCAGTTTTGGGCCCCTCACGACACGAAGGACATTGAGATGCTGGAGTGTGTCCAGAGAAGAGCAACAAATCTTGAGACGGGTTTGCAGCACAAGTACTATGAGGATCAGTTGAGGCTTTTTAGTCTTCAGGCGGCTGAGGGGAGAACATAGAGCTCTCTGCAACTACATACAAGAAAGATATATAGAGATGTGCTCCCCTGGAAAGCAAGTGAAAAATTTTCTCATGTCTCTCAGCTCACTCATGTACAAGGATCAGGTTATAATGCTCACTCCTGGAGGAGAAACAGACAGACCTTCTGTGGGCTGGGATGAGGACAGTTTACTGACAAAAACACTGTGAAAAAAAGATAACAGCACACTGCAAACTACACTCACATCCAGTGATAACACAGAGTGATTTATTGTCCAAAGAATAACAAGGTACTGCACAATGCAAGGACCGATCAAATGCTTCTGTCACCCTCAGACTGCCCTTAAGGAACCCAGGAGTGCCCCTCCCCAACCAGCCCCTTTGATGGGGGAGAGATGTCAGCTGGTGTGGAAAACAGCCTGGACTAACTCAGCTCAGCTCTGCTAACTCAGGTCACCTCTGCTGGCTGCTTGGGGAGGTTAACTGTTGACTGGCCAGAAACAGGACAGCTGTGCATTTCATCTCCCCTGACTGTCACATATTTCTACCTCTCCAAAGTCAAATGACCGTGTCTGAAATCATTGTTCCAACAGTGGATCTGCACACCAGTGCTTGTGATTGCTCTCTAGATTTCCCTTCCCCTTCCCCTTGGGTCATTCAGACACCTCTCAACCATCCAGCTGCTGCTCTGAGTTTCAGAGAGTTAAACCCTTGCCTTTCTGGCAGTTGTCTGACTCATTCTGTCTTCAGCCACTTCCTGAGTTCTAGTGATTTGACAGTCTCCTTCCTCACTAGAGCATCTCTCACATGGTTAAGCTTTGTGGAAGGTGAACCTCATTGGTGGCAGATTGCACTTGGCATAGAGTGAGGAGTGTTGGATTTAATGGTGAATCTGGTCAGGTTTCTTTTGTTGTTGGGAAAATAACTCCCTCTCTGGTGCCTGTGTGCAGCCAGTTCTCTAAGGAAAGCAGGGGAGCTGGTACAGAGGGGCTGTAACACCCCACTGTGGAGTGCAGCAGAGACACCTGATGTAAGAACAAGGGATGCAAGTCCCAGTTGGCTGATGAGAGTCATGGTGGGTGTGTGGAGATCTGCAGCAAGGTTGTCCCCACTGTGTCAGACCGCAAGGGACGATTTTCAGACCTGTCAGAACTTCCTTAGGAGGCACCTTGGATCAATCTCAGTCAGAGGATATCACCTCTCCTCTAAAGTGAAAATAATAACCTACACACTTAAAAATAAATCAATTTCACTAGGAGCTCCCTTGGAAACTGCTTCAATGATCTGTACATCTCTTGAAGACTTGAATTTAATTACACAAAGAGACATAGCTCGTTATGGTTTGCTTCTTATTTTTAATGAACCCTGGGGTGCATTTGGTGCTGAGCCCTTGAAGCTCAGGTACTGAGAGGAAATTACACATAAAACTCAATGTAAAAAGCCAAAGTACCCTGAAGTATTAATGAGTCCCACTGAGAGCCATTGCTGGCTGAGCCTCCCCAGAGACTCGTTAGAACAGGTAATTGGAGGCCATGTTGGCTGGTAGGCAAAGGCAATGTAGAAGCAGCTGAGATGCTGAGAAAGTCCTGGGTAGGTTTGATGAAACAGAAAGGCCAAGCCCTGACCCCCAGCCCAAGGGAAGACAGGTCCTGTCCCTCAGGCATTGCTCAGGGCTGTTCCTGCGGCAGCACAACGTGGGGTGTGTAATGATGATGGAAAGGATAATGGGATGAAAGTTCCCAGACTTCCAAGGGGTGTGTTAGGAGACACCAAGCCCCCCTACCCCAGTTCCTTAAAACAACATTTCTCTTCATTGTATGTTTAAAGCCCAGCTCCATGGTAAAGAAAGAAGGAGCAGGGACACCCTCCATCCCCTATCAGATTCAGGAGGAAACAGTGTCAAAAGAAGAGGACAAGGCTGAGGTGCTTAATGAAATCTTTGCCACTGTCTTTAGTAATAGGACCAGTTGTACAGAGAGAATCCAATTCCCTGAGCTAGGAGACAGGGACAGGGAGCAGAATGAGCCCACCTCAGTCCATGAGGAGATGGTCCTGCTGCTGCACCATAGACATGTGCACAGATCTGTGGGGCTGAATGGGATGCACCCAAGGGTGCTGAAAGTTCTGGCAAGGGGGGTTCTCCAAGCCTCTTTCCATCGGTCATGGCTGACTGGGGAGGTACCACCAGACCAGTCACCGTAAACCCCTATATAAGAAGGGACAGAAGGATGATCAGGGAAATTACAGGTCTCAAATTTTGACTTCAGTCCCAGAGAAGCTGGTGGAACAGATCATCCTGTGTAGCATTATGCAGTTCATGAAGAAACCCCTGGTGATCAGGCCCAGTCAGATTGGGATCATTAGGGCAGGTCCTCTTTGACCAACCGGATCTCCCTCTATGAAAGGGTGACCTGCTTCTTGGACAAGGGAAGGGCTCTGGATTTTGTCTACCTTGACTTTAGCAAGGCCTTGGACACAGTTTCCCACCACCTTCTTCTGGAGAAGATCACTGCTTGTGGCTTGGAAACTGTGGTGGTTCAGCCACGAACAATGGCGGAGCACCACATGCTTCTCAGTCACTCCTGGAGGAGAAACAGACAGAGTCTCTGTGCGTTGAGATAAGGACAGGTTACTGACAAAAGCACAATGAAAGGGGAACAACAGCCCCAATTGCAATCACACCCATTGATAGCACAGAGTACCTTACAAACCCAACAATAACAGTGTGCTGCACCATTGCAGGACCACCCCTCCCCAACCAGCCCCTTTGACAGGGAAATTATGTCAGTGTCCTGGTTTCAGCTGGGATGGAGTTAATTACTTTTCTAATAGTGGATGGAATGCCGTGTTTGGGAGATGGGATGAGAGCAGTGCTGATAACACCCTGATGTTTCTAGTTGTTGCCAAGCAGTCAAGGACTTTTCAGTTGTTCCTACTTCCCTGCTAAGGAGAAGGAAGGGGACACAGCCAGGACCAGTGACCTGAACTGGCCAAAGGGGGTATTCCATACCAATTACTTCATGCTCAGAATAAATTGGGGTGGCTAGTGGAAGGAGGAGGAGGTGGCTTCAGGACATGAGTTTTTGGGGAAGGTCCAGTTCTTCAGGATGGCTCTTCGCTACGCAGCCCGTGTTGTGGGTTTGGTGAGAAACAGCATTGTGTATCACCAGTTTCATATATATTGCTACAAACTCCTGTTATCATTGTTATATCTATCTTTCTGCTATTCTAGCAAACTATCCTTACCCAACCTGCGAGCTTTTTATTCCTTGGATTCGAGTTTTTTTCCCTTTCCCTTCCCTCTCCCTCCCTCTACTTAAATTCCCCACACACACACACACTCTCTTATAAAGAACAAGCAACTGCGTGGTGCTTGATCCTGAGCGGGGCCAAACCCACATCTACTAAAATCTAAAACAAATCTATTCTTGAAAATGTGAAATTTCTTATATTAAAGTTATATTAATTGTCTCTTTAGCTACATCTACATCAATCTATTCAGCATTATTAATTTTCATTGAATCATCAGGGCCAGCAATACAATGAAGATGATCAGTTGGTTGGTGCTTAGAAACATCCAGTCCTCAATTTCCACATCGCATCCTTGAGCTCCTGGTTCCTCATGCTGTAGATGAGGCGGTTCACTGCTGGTGGAACTACCAACTAAAGAAATACCTCTACGATGATAGGTTGTCTGTGGAGACTCAACAAGGGGCAATGACTTCAAGTTAGAGAACAGGAAGTTCCGCACCAAAATGCAGAAATTTTCAAAGTAAAGTTGACAGAACCCTGGGACAGGTTGCCCAGAGGGTTGTGGAGTCGCCTTCTCTGGAGATATTCAAGACATGTCTGGACACTGACCTCTGCAATCTGTCCTAGGGAGCTGCTTTGGCAGAGGGGGTTGGACTTGATCATCTCTGGTGGCCCTTTCCAACCCCTAAGTTTCTGTGTATCGGTGAATCTATAAATAGGAAAGGGATTGAAGGGGGTTTCAGGTAGGCAAATATAGCAGTGCTGACAAACAGAGAGACCACAGCCAGGTGAGGGAGGCAGGTGGAAAAGGCTTTGTGCCGTCCCTCCTCCAAGGGGATCCTCAGCACATCCCTGAAGATCTGCACATAGGACACCATGATGAACACAAAACACCCAAAACCTAAACAGGCACTGACCACAATTTCCTTGCGCGAGGTCCGTGAGCAAGAGAGCTTGAGGATCTGGGGGATTTCACAGAAGAACTGGTCAACAGCATTGCCATGGCAGAGGGGCAGGGAAAATGTATTGGCCATGACAATATTTTTAAGAAGGAAATAAAATCTATCTGCTGCTTTTTGCTGTGAGAGAAAGGAGTGAGAAAGTGTAAGGAACCTTGCAGACAACAAGGTCAGTGAAGTAGGGGGAGAAGGTCCTCCCAGCCCCATGGTGAATGAGGCTGTTCCCCCACTGCCTGTGCTGGATGGTGTGGAACAGTGATTCTACCAGCAGCCAGAGACGTCCCCAAGCTTGAGCAAGGGCAGACACTGAAGGAGGCTGTGACCTCATAGGAAGCCTGTGCTGGAGCAGGTTTGCTGGCAGGGCTGTGGAGGACCTATGCTGGGGCAGTCTGTTGCTGAAGGACAGCACCCCATTTTAGTGACCCACCCTGGAGCAGTTGGTGATGATCTGAAGCCATGTGGGAAGGACTCATGTTGGAGGGGTTGATGGAGGACTGTGTCCTGTGGGTGGGACCCAATGCTGGAGCAAGGGGAGACTGTGAGGAGTCCTTCCATGAGGAGGAAGGAGCGGCAGAGTCAATGTGTGATGAACTGACCCCAACCTCCATTTCCCATCCTCCTGTGCTGCTGAATGAGAGGAAGGAGAGAATTGGAGAGTGAAGTGGACCCTGGGAGAAATAGGGAAGGATGTGGGCGGGTGTTTTTTTATTTTTCTTTCTCAATCCTCTGCTCGCTTTGATTGGGTAATGAATTAGATGGGTTTATTGAGAGTAACTCAGGAGAGTGACCACTGCAGGATCTCCCCCTGTCCTTATCTTGACCTTTCGTTACATCTTCACTCCCCTTTGCAGCTGAGGACGGGGAGTGATAGAGCAGCTTTGGTGAGCACCTGGGTCAACATTTGACAAGTGGTTGAAGAGGAAGAAGTACAGGGGCATGTGAAGTCAATGGTCATTGTCTACAGTAATTATCATTAAACTCTTCCCAGAGGAGCAGCCAGGTAGATGCTCAGGAAGAGCCAGAAGTTCAAGAGCTGCAGCTCCCGTGTGTCTGCAAAGGCCAGGAGGAGGAACTGGATGATGGAGCTGCTGTTAGATATTATCTGACTCTGGGTATGGAAAAGTCTTTTCAGAATTAAAAGAAAGGAGTTAGGATAGATTTATACCACGGAAAATTAAAATCTTTTTTTGTCTACGAAACTCCCAGGTGTTCATGAGGAGCAGAAGCCTCTCCCAAGGGCCCCCAATGAGTATTCAGTTTTGGGTACAGGTGAATGGAGGTGACACACGGTTTCTATCAGATCAAGTCCACTCTCATGGAGATGGGGATCTTGGAAACATGTCTCCAACCCCAGTAATTCCCATGGGAGCTGGACCAGCAGCTCCTAGGCAGGAGGTTTTGATTTTTGTGCCACTGAAACTGGGGAAGAGTAATCCCAGCTGCAACGGGATTGTGGCAGTCATAGGTCAGAGCGGCATCCTCTTCCGGCCCCAGGGATGCAAAGCAAGGATGAGGGGTCTGGAGTGACTCTGAGAGAGGGACAATCCCCCTCCTGTCACTACCTAGGGGTCCAGTCTTATATGAGAACAAGGAAAGGTGATTGTCCTGCCCAGCTCTGGTTTGATCAGGAGAAAGGACTCTGCTGGACACAAGGATTTCTCCACAGCCGAGAGAGAGAAAATCAGTAAAGACTTAGTGTCTTTCCAAGTAGTTTCCTTGGAACTCCAGGGACACCTCAGAGGAGACTATAGGGAATGGAGGATGTGACGTATTCACCTGCTCCTCTGCTGTGAGCTGGGCTGGGCTCCTGGGATGGAGGGAGCTCATGGCAACCCCGCAGCCCTGACAAGAGACAGCTCTGGCCAGAAGCAGCTCCTCTGCCAAGCACACAGGGCTGGGGACACTGCCTGTAGGCACCGAGGGGAGACCTGTGAGGCTGAGAGAGCTGATGGATGCTGAGAGCTCACTGCAGGAGAAATCTCCACAGCACTCTCCCTGGTATGTCTGTGGGTGCAGGGCAATGCAGGTTCTGTTCCTGGAGGGATCTCCTAAAGCTGGGACATGGGGCAGTGTGTGGGGTCTGTCAGAAGGACAGGTTCTCTATAGGACGAGAAAGTGCTTCCTGGAAGGGTTGTCATCTGCCTCATCAGAGGGACAGGGCAGGACAGCTGTCTTCTCCTGGGCATGGTTTCAGTGCTTTCAAACTGCCAGGGTCAGCACTCAGCCTGCCTGTGGGCTTTCCACCAGGGATATAACAGTAGCTGTGGGTGGGAGGAGTGACCCAGGGAAGGGCAGCATAAGGTGCTTCAGCTGCAGGAAAGGGCAGCATGGCTCAGGTTTGCTCCCAGATCAAGCTGATCCTTGAGGAATTCCAAAGGGAAATTGAAGAATTACATTAAGGAAGCATTTTCCTGCAAGGCAAAGTCTTTGCTTTGACTTTTCCTCTCCTGTGGACTGTGCTGACTGTGGATGATGAGAACTTATTTCTCCCCTGGAGAATATGCAGTTAAAACTTGATTCTCATTAAAACTTTGGAGCCTGGCCTGATCCCTGCACACACAGAGGTTCCCTGGGGCAGTGCCCTGATGCCAGGAGGGGTCGACAGAGAAGAGCTGAGCACAGGGCAGGTTGGATGATGTCTGTGAGCACAGAGAAGTTGGTGACATGGGCAAAGAGAATCAGCGGCAGGGACAGATCCTGGAAGCAGAGATATGGACAGGGAGAGAGAAGGAGCTGCTCCCAGCAATGCCCTGGCAGTGGGGATTTGGGACCTTCCTGAAATCCCCCACAGTGCTGACACTTTCCCACAGCCACACGCTGGTTTCTGCCACTCAGCACAGCCTCTGCAACAAGAGATACAGGGTTTCAGGCTGAGTCTTCTCCTTGGCCACTTGAACCCCATGAGGAGAACCCCCTGAGTGCCTGTCTCTCTGACCCTGTCCTTCCAGCTTTGAATGGAGCATTTCTCACTGTTTCCACTTCTGTTCTTGCAGCCTTTGTCCCAGCATTACCTGGGGCTCTGGGCACATCCATTGCTGGGGCTGACACTGAGTTAACCCTCAATTCTGGACCCACACCTGTAGTACTGAAAAATTCCATGGGGGCTCCTGCTGGGCTCCAGGCTGCCTCCCACAATGGCACTGCTCTCTCAGGGACACTTGTGCCCCAGAGAGGAGCCCCAGGCAGAAGACATCTCAGGTCTGAGGCCATGGCAATGCTGCTCATCACCTGTGTGTGGTCAGCTACACTGAGCCCTGTGTGTCCCTGGCTGGGAGCGGGGAGCTGAGATCCTCCTTGGGCAGGATGAGACCGCAGGAGGGCTTTGGAGCTCTGCCCTGGGACACTGGATTCCTCAGCTCTCTGTGGGGTCCAGTTTCTTCTGCGGGGAACAGCAGGGTGTGATCACAGAGCGTCCAGCACAGGGCAGCTGAGACCAGGGCTGATGGACAGAGCAGCTCTCCCCACTCTGCACTCAGGGGAAGGTTTCACTGGCACTGCAGCAGCAATGTCAGGGAGTTCTGACAGAAGAAACACTCCTCAGGTACAGGCAGGAGGAAATCAAAGCTCCAAAAATCTGCTCTGCTAGAGAGTGACAGTGATGAAAATCTCATTTCTATCTACAGGGGATTCAGTCTGAGATCGCGCCATCCTTCTATTTACTGACTGCTGCCAGGAAGGATTGAGTTCTGCAGAGCCCACAGCTGACCCTGCTCCTAGCAGTGGCAAGCTCAAACCAGTACAAAAAGACCTCCCAAAAGGGACTTGCCAAAAATCATCCTGAATCCAGACAGTCAATGTGAATTGGAAGAGGTTTTCCTCCAAGAATTCCCTAACTTCTCACTGCATTTTCCCCCTTGGATAGGTCTCCACTATTGGCAGAAGCAGATGTCCAACAGCAGCAGCTCCATCAGCCAGTTCCTCCTCCTGCCCTTTGCAGACACACGGGAGCTGCAGCTCCTGCACTTCTGCCTCTTCCTGGGCATCTACCTGGCTGCTCTCCTGGGCAATGGCCTCATCATCATCACCATAGCCTGTGACCACCGCCTCCACACCCCCATGTACTACTTCCTCCTCAACCTCTCTCTTACTGACCTTGGCTGCATCTCCACCACTGTTCCCAAATCCATGGCCAACTCCTTGTGGGACACCAGGGCCATTTCCTACACAGGGTGTGTGGCTCAACTCTTTTTCTTTGGAGTTTTGATCTCCACAGAGTTCTGTCTCCTCACTGTCATGGCCTATGACCGCTACGTTGCCATCTGCCACCCCCTGCACTACGGGACCCTCCTGGGCAGCAGAGCTTGTGTCCACATGGCAGCAGCTGCCTGGGCCAGTGGGTTTCTCTGTGCTCTGCTGCACACAGCCAATACATTTTCACTGCCCCTGTGCCATGGCAATGCTGTTGACCAGTTCTTCTGTGAAATCCCCCAGATCCTCAAGCTCTCCTGCTCAGATGCCTACCTCAGGGAAACTGGCTTCCTTGTGATTGGTGTCTGTTTAGCTTTTGGATGTTTTGTGTTCATTGTGGTGTCCTATGTGCAGATCTTCAGGGCTGTGCTGAGGATCCCCTCGCAGCAGGGACGGCACAAAGCCTTTTCCATGTGTCTTCCTCACCTGGCTGTGGTCTCCCTGTTTCTCAGCACTGTCGTGTTTTCCCACCTGAAGCCCCCCTCCATCTCCTCCCTATTTATGGACCTGGTAGTGTCATTTCTTTACTCGGTGTTTCCACCAGCAGTGAACCCCATCATCTACAGCATGAGGAACCAGGAGCTCAAGGATGCCATGTGGAAACAGATGACTGGTATTTTCTAAGCAACAATGAATGGCTCATCTTCTTCTGCATATCTCTGGCCATGGAACTCATGTAAGAACCATTCTCTATTGTGCAGGTTTTTATTTATTTATATTTTTTTTCTCCTAGGTATGCTAAGGTATAGTAACATGATGCACATTCATCCCATTCCTAACGCAGTATCTCTAGGTCTTCTCTGCTCCAGAGACTACAAAATGACAAAGTATGAACACTTTGTAACATCTCTGCCTGAAAATGGCCACAATGTTTCCTTCTTTCTTTTTTTTTTTTAGATGCAAATAATTTTACAAGCGTCTCTTCATCTACTGAATCACTCATCTACTTGTCTGGCATGGCAATGCTTTCCCACCATGTCTGAATGGGAATTGCCAGGATTGGTACAGATGGCAGCAGAAGAAATACTCACCTTCCCCAGTACCTGTCTTATCACTAGTCTGTCTCTTCCATGTCCCTTATCATTCAGGTGTTTCCACATCTCCTGATTATGTGGCCATGCCTAAGGACATCTTTTCAGCTGACTAGATGGACGTATCCTCACTGGATTCCACCTCCACTTGCTCTTTGTTCATTCAGATTCTGCTTAGCCTCTGGTGTCTGCTTTGAGCTTCAGAGAGTTGGAAAACATCCCATCTTTCAGCAGTCTAATGAACTGTTCTGTCATAAGGTCAGTGTCTTGATAAGTGACCTTTCTATGTATCTGATGAGAACTGTTCTGGGAGTGAATCTCCTCTGGAAGCTGACCCCCTTCACACGCTGCTTGGCCGTAGCAGGCAGCTGAGGAGAGAGATTTCATGGTTATTAAACTGTGTCATGTGTAACTGCTGTTTGTTGTCAGAGAAATCTGTCTGTGCCTGTGACAACAGATGATATGAGGAAAAGTTTTGGGAGTCCCAGGAGGCCAGTGAGGGAACTGCTGGGCTTGGGAAAGAGCAAGGTTCTCCAGACAGGGTTGGCTCTCAAGACACTGATTTTCCTGCCTGTCCAGATCTCCTTAGGAGACCGATATCCATCCCAGAATGCTGTTGTCACCTCTTATATCAATTGAATCATTAGAGAAAACATCTCCATGAAGTTAAAATATCCTCTGTTGTAATATTCCTTTGAAATGTTTGTTATTAAATACCTAACTAACACCCAAGTAGTTGTGGATTTCCTGATTTCTTTAATGAAAAGGACTTGAAGAGACACGCTTGACAGCATCCAGGAGTATTTTTTCCCCTCTTTCTCAGCATTGTTTCCCTTCCTGTGTGAGAATTCCTCCCCATTCCCCCAGGCTGGGGAGCCCCACACTGGGACTGATGCTCCACCGATGTCCCCACCAGTGCTGAGTCCAGATGCACAATGATTGTCTGTGTGGCCACGCTCTTCCAGCTGCAGCCCAGTGTGCTCAGGGCCAGATCCCTGTTCAGCGCCTCTGCCCGCTACAGCATCCCCTGCAGTGCCCAAATTCTCCCCTAGCAGCCTGTTCCCCTCCCCTCATGTCTGAGCCCTGATGTGCAGGGGTTGTGCTGGGACCTGTTGTCCTGGACTCGCCCAGCCGAGCGCCGAGCGCGGCAGCCGCTCTCTCTCTCAGAGGCTGTGGGGGGGTAACGGGGCGGAGGGGAGGGGTGGGAAAGGAAACCAAACATCGCCCAACCTCACGGCTTGGGACAGGGACAGGTTACTGGGACAGCAGAGAGGGAGAAGCAGTGACAACAATAGGACTTTGTAGCAAAATCTACAAACTGGTGATGCACAGTGCAGGTTCTCACCAAACCACACAGCTCAGACGTCACAGCTCAGACTGTCCTGAAGCTGGACAGTCCCCAAACCTTTCATCCCCCCATATATCACCAAAACACCACCCTAAAGCCCTCCTATGCTTCCCTTTGGCAATCATGGGTGCCCCCCTATGCCTTAAACACCCCCACAGCCTATACTTAACCTTTCAAAGCAACTCTGGTGTCTCCCTACTCCCCCATACCCCCCTCGAACAACCTTTACCCCACATACCCCCCCATTACCTCTATTGCTGCCCCCAGGGTCCCTCAAACACACATGGGTACCCTTGCTCCCTCCCCAGCCCTACCCTAATCTCCCAGCCCCCCTAGGTGTCCCTCAACACCCCAATGCACTCCATGAAATGTGAATGCTGATATAGCTGGAAAGTATAGCACCGTATTACTCCCCTAAACCTCCCCTTTTCCCCACCAAATCCACCCATATCCACCCCCAGTACCCCCCTTCAACATCCCCACACCCCCTTCAACATCCCCACACCCCCTTCAACATCCATGGGTGCCCCCCTGAGCCCCTTAACCTCTCCCCCAGCCCATCCCTAAACATCTCATCACCCCTTGCTGCCAGCCAATATCCCCCATAATGCCCACAGACCACCCCTTCTCCCCCAAAATCCTCCAATATCACCCCCCAGCACCCTCCTATGCCATGTTGTGGAAAATCGACTGGGAGACAGCCACACCCGATGATGTCCAGCAAGCCTCAGCTCTATTCGGTTACACATCGCACTGTTATGGTTACAATAATGAGCTTATGCATATTGCAAAGATTGAGCTCATCATTGGTCCAAGATAAAAGAACATCTCTGCCCATATTGGCACATACTCTGAATGCCTATGGCTCATTCCCCCATGCTTAGTTCCTCTTTCCCATACTTTACTGTCTTAAAGATATGACGTCTTTGTTACATCCACCACGTTTCTCACGCCCTTACTGCTTGACCAATTTCACTGTACCAAGCTCATGGCCTTTGGCCACCAGCCATGATTCCACAAAGCTCTCTACAGGCTACGAAGATGATGAAGGGCCTGGAATATCTCTCGTATGAGGAAAGGCTGAGTGAGATGGGCTGTTCAGCCTGGAGAAAAGAAGACTGAGGGGGGACCTAATTAATGTTTATAAATATCTTAAGTATGGGCTGCAGGGGGAATTGGCCAACCCCTTTTCAGTGTCTGTGGGGACAGGACAAGGGGCAATGGCTGCAAGTTGGAGCACAGGAAGTTCAGCACCAACATGGGGAAGAACTTTTACACAGTGAGGGTGACAGAGCCCTGGGACAGGCTGCCCAGGGAGGTGGTGGAGTCTCCTTCACTGGAGATATTCAAGACTCGTCTGGACGCCTATCTGTGCAATATGAGCTAGGGAGCTGCTTTGGCAGGGGGGTTGGACCTGATGATCTCTCGAGGTCCCTTCCAACCCCTGTGATTCTGTGATATCAGTCAATCCAGTTACCCCACAATCCCAATACCTAACAATCCCCTTACTTCACAATCAATCTATCAATCTCCTTACATCACAATCAATCAATCGATCAGTAAATCTCCATAATTCATAATCATAATATCTATCAGTCATTCTCCTTTCCTCACAATCTATCAGTCTATCCACTTGCCTCAGAATCTCTTCGCTTCACAATCTCCTTCCCTTACTATCTCCTTCCCCCACAATCCTCTTAACTCACAATCCCCTTACCTCACAATAATCCATCAGCCAATTTCCTTACCTCACAATCTATCTATTACTCAATCTCCTCACCTCACAATGTATCAATCTATCAGTCAATCCCCATACCTCAATATCTATCAGTCTATCCCCTAGCCTCACAATCTCCTTACCTCACAATCCCCTTACCTCACAATCTATCTATCTGTCAATCTTCTTACCTCACAATCTATCTGTCAATCTTCTTACCTCACTATCTATCTATCAGTCAATCTTTTTACCTCAAAATCTATCAGTCAATCTCCTTTACTCACAGTCTGTCAGTCAAATTCCTTACATCAATCTCTATCAGTATATCCCCTTGCCGCAAAACCTCCTTGCTTCACAATCCCCTTATCTCAAAATCCCCTTATTTCAAAATGTACCAGTAAATCTCCTTTCCTCAAAATTTATCAGTCTATCCCCTTGCCTCAGAATCTCCTCGCTTCACAATCTCCTTGCCCTACTATCTCCTTCCCCCACAATCCTCTTAACTCACAATCCCCTTACATCACAATCCCCTTACCTCACAATCCATCAGCCAATTTCCTTACCTCACAACCTATCTATCACTCAATCTCCCTACCTCACAATATATCAATCTAGCAGTCAATCCCCTTACCTTACCATGTATCAGTCTATCCCCTTGCTTCACAATCTCCTTACCTCACAATCCCCTTACATCACAATCTGTCAATCTTCTTACCTCACAATCAGTTAATCCCCTTATCTCACAACATATATACAATTAAATGCCCTTGCCTCACAATCCCCTTACCTCACAATCTCTCTTTCAATCTCCTTGCTTCACAATCCTACCAGTCAATTTACTTACCTCACAAACAATATATCAACCTTGTTACCTCAGAAGCTATCTGTCAATCTCTGTACCTCACAAACTATCAGCCAATCTCCTAAACTCACAAACTCACATCTATCAGTCTCCTTACTCACAATCTATCAGTCAAACCACTAACCTCACAATCCACTTGCCTCACAATCTCCTTTCTTCACAATCCCCTTACCTCACAGTCCTCATATCAATCCCCTTACCTCACAATCTATCAGTAAATCCCCTTGCCTCACAATCCCCTACCTCACAATCTATCGATCAATCTCCTGACCTCACAATCAATCTCCTTACCTCATAACCTATACATCAGCCAATCTCCTGACCTCACAATGTATGTGTCACTCCATCTCCTTTCCTCACAATCTCTATATAAGTAAATCTCCTTATCTCACAATCTATCAATCTCCTGACCACACAAATTATCTGTCATTCCCCTTACCTCACAATGCCCTTACCTCACAATCAATCAAGTCAGTCAATCTCCTTACCTCACAATCAGTCAATCCCCTTACCACCCAATCTACCAGTTTATCCATTTCCTCACCATTTCCTTGCTTCACAATCTCCTTGCCTCATAATCCCCTTACCTCACAATTTATCCATCTATCTCCTTAACTCACTATTTATCAGTCAATCTCTTTTCCTCACAATCTATCAGTAAATCTCCTTATATCACAGCCTATCAGTAAATCTCCTTACCTCACAATCTATCTATCTGTCAATCCCATTACCTCTCAATCCCCTTACCTCACAATCCCTTGCCTCAAAATTCCCTTACCTCAAAATCTATCTCTCTTTCAATCTACTTACCTCACAATCTCACCAGTCAATTTCCTTACTTCACAATCTATCAGTCTCCTTAACTCACAAACCCCTTACCTCACAATTTATCATTCAAACTCTTTACCTCATATCTGTCATACCCCTTAGCTCACAATCTGCTTACTTCACAATCCCTTTACCTCATAATCTATCAGTCTATCTCCTTACCTCACAATCAGTCAGTCAATCCCATTACGTCAGAATTGCCTTACCTCATAATTTAATTACCTCACAATCTATCAGTCAATCTCCTTACATCACAATCAATTGATCATTAAATCTCCATACCTCACAATATATCTATCAGTCAAACACCTTTCCTCACAATCTATCAGTCTATCCCCTTGCCTCAGAATCTCCTCGCTTCACAATCTCCTTGCCTTACTATCCCCTTCCCCCACAAACCTCTTAACTCACAATCCCCTTACATCACAATCCCCTTACCTCACAGTCCATAAGCCAAGTTCCTTACCTCACAATCTCTGTATTACTCTATCTCCTCACCTCACAATCTATCAGTCTATCCCCTTGCCTCACAATCTCCTTACCTCACAATCCCCTTAAATCACAATCTATCTATCTCTCAGTCTCCTTACCTCACTGTCAATCTTCATACTCACAATCTGTCAATCTCCTTACTTCATAATCTGTCATTCCCCTTACCTAACAATCCCTTTCCCTCACTATCCCCTTCCCTCACAATCCCCTTACCTCACAATCTATCAATCTCCTTACCTCAGAATCTATCTGTCAATCCATTCACCTCACTATCCCCTTCCCTCACAATTTCCTTGCCTCACAATTTCCTTACCTCACAATCTGATCACCTCACAATCTCTCTATCAGCCAATCTCCTTACCTCACTATCCATCAGTTGTCAGGGAAGGCAGCAGGCCTGCCAGCAGCCTGACTCTCCTCACAGCAGACACAGGCCCTGACAATATCCTTGTGTTCCTGCGAGACAGGAAAGTCACTCATGCTGAGAGGAACTTAATAATCACATTCTCAAAAATCAGCAGCCTTGAAGACAGGGGTACAGACTGCCCTAAAGCAAGAGAGAGTTCTGGGAAGGTATTTGGGAGTCACTGAACATGCTAAGAACCAGCCATAATAGATGGTCAGAACAGCAGGTGTGCTGATGTATTCAGACATCAAAGGTAAACGAACAATGTTAATCAGAGAATCACAAGGTTGGAAAAGACCTTTAAGATCATCGAGTCCAACCATTCACATACTAAACTAGACCATATCCCTAAGTACTTCATCTACCCTTTTTTGAACACATCCAGGGAAGGTGACTCAGCCCCTCCCTGGGCAGCCTGTTCCAGCCCTGACAACTCTTTCAGGAAAAATTTTTTTCTAACATCCAATCTGACCCTGCCCTGGCACAGCTTCATGCCATTCCCCCTTGTCCTATCACCTGTCACCTGACTGAAGAGACCATCACCTACCTCTCTATAACCTCCCTTCAGGTAGTTGTAGGTGGTGATAAGGTCTCCCCTCAGCCTCCTCTTCTCCAGGCTAAACAGCCCCAGCTCCCTCAGTTACTCCTCACAGGATTTGCCCTCCAGCCCCTTCCCCAGCCTGGTTGCACTTCTCTGGACTCGCTCCGGGATCTCCATGTCCTTCTTACGGTGAGGAGGCCAGAACTGGACACAGTACTCGAGGTGTGGCCTCACCAATGCCGAGTACAGGGGCACAATCACCTCCCCAGACCTACTGGCCACACTGTTTTTGATACAAGCCAGGATGCCATTGGCTTTCTTGGCCACCTGGGCACACTGCTGACTCGTATTCAGTCTGCAGTCACCCAACACTCCTAGGTCCTTCTCTGCCTGACAGCTCTCCAGCCAGTCTCCCCCAAGCCTGTAGCACTGCAGGGGGTTGTTATGTCCCATGTGCAGCACTCTGCACTTGGCCTTGTTAAACTTCATCCCACTGATCTCAGCCCATCGGTCCAGTCTGTTCAGATCCCTCTGAAGAGCCTCCCTACCCTCAGGCAGATCAACACTTTCTCCTAGTTTGGTGTCATGTGCAAACTGACTGAGGGAGCATTCAATCCCTTCATCCAGGTCATTGATAAAGATGTTGAACAAGACTGGAGCCAGGACTGAGCCCTGGGGGACGCCACTCGTGACCAGGACTTCTCTTGTGACTCCAGCTGGATTTTGTTCCATTCACCACCACACTCTGGGCTCGGCCATCCAGCCAGTTTTGAACACAGCTGAGTGACCCCTGTCCAGGCCAGTGGCAGCCAGTTTCTCAGTCAGAATGCTGTGAGAAACGGTGTCAAAGGCTTTACCAAAGTCCAGGTAGACACATCCACAGCCTTCCCCTCGTCCATTAAGAGGAGGAAATTTCATAGAAGGTGATCAGGTTAGTTTGACAGGATCTGCCAGTTGTAATCCCATGTTGACTAGGCTGGATCCCCTGGCCATCATGCATGTGCTGCATGATAGCTCCCAAGATGACTCTCTCCATGATCTTCCCTGGGACTGAGGTCAGACTGACACACCTGTAGTTCCCCAGAGGGTTTGGTTATTGGCTGAACAGTGCTTGAAAAGCATCAAGGGCTTTCCTGCTTCTCATGCAGTAAGTAGACTGTGAGAGAATGAAAAATGAGGAGGGGACACTACCAGGACAGATGACCATGACTGACAAAGGGCATCTCCCATACCTTACAGCATCATGAGTAAACACTGTAAAACCGTAATGCCTGTACATGAGGGAAGGCTCAGACGTGGCTGGTGGCAGAGCGTCCTCAGGGCAGAGCCTTTGGGAATTATGAGGCGTAGCACAGCTGCCAGTGGTGCTGAACAGGAATGTGGCCATGGGCAAAGTGGGCACAATTGGGAGGAGGGTGGCCACACAGACAGTAACACTTATTTTCCACCTGGACTCAGCACTGGTGTGGCCATTTCTGGAGCAGTCAGTCCCAGTGTGGGGCTCCCTAGACTGGTGGAATCGGGAGGAACTGTGATGAGGGCAAGAAAGTTTGCCAGGATACGCTTAGGGGTCTTGTGTGGAGATGCTGAGAGTCAAGGGCTTCTTTAGCCTGAGGCTGAAGGAGGTTTAGGAGTATCTCAAGAAAAATTGAAAATTACTTTATGAGCTACTGGCACTGCTGGTTTGATATTTGAAAGAGAATGAACAAGGAAATCAAGCAGGAACTGCAGCTTTGGAGGTCCAGAGTGGACGTGAGGATAAAGAAATGTCATTCTGAGGGTAGTGCTGTGGTGCAATACGCCATTCAGAGGAAGTGTGGATGGGCTGGTGGCTTTGTGTTTGTGGGAACAGCTGGCGAGAAGGGAGAGACAGCAGAACAGGGAGGAACATTTTGGGGTGATGAGAATGTGGGGAAGCAAATTGGGTGCCTCCAGGTCAACAGGAACAGGTGTGGGGCAGTGTGGGATGGGCTGTGGAGCAGATGGCCAAGGGTGCTGGTCAGGCTGAAAGGGCCTGATAGAAACAAGATCTTTTCCCCCTTGGCGATGACTTTCCTTCCCTTAGCTACACAATCCCCATACCCAAGGAAGAGCCCTGAGAAATAGGTGAGGGTCAGGATCTCCCTTCCCTGGGGCTGAGGTTCAGCTCTTGGCATTTCTGCTTCATCAAAGCAAGGATGTCCTCAGCATTTAGAGGTGCCTGTGCTTTTCCTGGTTTTGTCATTGTGGCTTCCAATTCTCTCTTCCAAAGAGCCCATGGGGATGCTTTGTTAGTAATGGCTCCGAGTGGAGCCCATGAATGCTTTATGGTGCTTTGGGCATTACTCCTGACTTTAACTTCTTGAGAAGTTTCTTCACTCCCCTCTTGGTATCTGAGGTCTGTGCACTCAGAAGAAAAGATACCATGGGGCTCATTAACATAAAGAAAGCCCTTAGAAGCATGTCTCTTCAAGTCATTTTCATTAAAAAAATGAAGACTTCTATAACTAATTTTATTTGTTTAGGTATTTAATGAGGAAGATTTCAAAGGTATGTTACAATGGAGGATATTTTTCATTCATGTCCATTTTCAGCCATAGCTCAGTTGATAGAAGATGTGACAGCAGCATTCTGGGGTGGGTATCTGTGTCCTAAAGAGATCTGGACAGGCAGGAAAAGCAGTCTCTTGACATCCAACCCTGTCTGGAGAACCTTGCTCTTCCCCAAGCCCAGCAGTTCCCTCACTGGCCTCCTGGGACTCCCAACACTTTTCCTGGCATCATCTGTGCTCACAGGCACAGACAGATTTCTCTGACAACAAACAGCAGTTACACATGACACAGTTTAATAACCATGAGTTTAATAAACATGGCCAAGCAGCGTGTGAAGGGGGTCAGCTTCCAGAGGAGATTCTCTCCCAGAACAGTTTTAATCAGATACATAGAAAGGGCACTTATCAACACCCTGACATTCTGAAAGAACAGTTCATTAGAATGGTGAAAGATGGGATGTTTTCCAGCTCTCTGAAGCTCAAACCAGACACCAGTGAGCATAATGCCATCTGAATGACCAAAGGGCAAGTGGAGGTGGAAACCTGTGAGCAATGTGAAGTGCAGACGTCCAGACAGTCTGCTGAAAAGATGTCCTTAGGCATGGCCATATCATCAGGAAAGGTGGGAACACCCGAATGATGAGGGAGATGACAGAGACAGACTGGCAGTAATGCAGGTACAGGGGAAGGTGAGTATTTCTTCTGCTGCCATGGGTGCCAATCCTGGAAAATGTTGTTCTGTCATGGTGAGAAAGCATTGCCATTGCAAATAAGTAGTCAATTGATTCAGTTGAAATAAATGTTCTTGTAATTTATTTCTAAATATAAGGAAAAAATAAAAAGATGGGAAAAAATGGCCTTTGCAGGCAGATATAGTACAAAGCGAGCACAGTGTCTGGGTCACACAAGACCAGGAGATACTTCATTAGGAATGGGATGAACATGGATCATGTTATTATAGCTTAGAAAAACTCAAAGGTAAAAAAATCAAATCCTTCCCCTCCGAAAGCTATAAAACCCTTCTAAATAGGGAGTGGTCATAACGTGATTTACATGATCTGTAATATGAGCAGTTTATTATTTTTTAGAAATATCCAGTCATAAATTTCCAAACAGCATCCTTGAGCTCCTGGTTCCTCATGCTGTAGATGAGGGGATTCACTGCTGATGGAAACACACAGTAAAGAAATGCTACTACCAGGTCCAGAAATAAGGAGGAGATGGAGGGGGGCTTCAGGTCGGCAAACATGGCAGTGCTGAGAAACAGAGAGACCACAGCCAGGTGTGGGAGGCAGGTGGAAAAGGCTTTGTGCCGTCCCTGCTGCGAGGGGATCCTCAGCACAGCCCTGAAGATCTGCACATAGGACACCACAATGAACACAAAACACCCAAAAAATAAGCAGACACCGAGCACAATGAGTCCAGTTTCCCTGAGGGAGGCATCTGAGCAGGAGAGCTTGAGGATCTGGGGGATTTCACAGAAGAACTGGTCAACAGCATTGCCATGGCAGAGGGGCAGTGAAAATGTATTGGCTGTGTGCAGCAGAGCACAGAGAAACCCACTGGCCCAGGCAGCTGCTGCCATGTGGACACAAGCTCTGCTGCCCAGGAGGGTCCCGTAGTGCAGGGGGTGGCAGATGACAATGTAGCGGTCATAGGCCATGACAGTGAGAAGATTGTACTCTGTAGCAATTAAAAATAGAAAGAAAAAGAGCTGAGCCACACATCCTGTGTAGGAAATGGCCCTGGTGTCCCACAGGGAATTGGCCATGGCTTTGGGAACAGTGGTGGAGATACAGCCAAGATCAGTAAGAGAGAGGTTGAGGAGGAAGAAGTACATGGGTGTGTGGAGGCGGTGGTCACAGGCTATGGTGATGATGATGAGGCCATTGCCCAGGAGAGCAGCCAGGTAGATGCCCAGGAAGAGGCAGAAGTGCAGGATCTGCAGCTCCTCTGTGTCTGCAAAGGCCAGGAGGAGGAACTGGCTGATGGAGCTGCTGCTGTTGGACATCTGCTGCTGTCAAGTGTGGAGACCTGTCCAAGGAGGAAGAAGGCACATTGGGAAGTCAGGGAACACTTCTTGGCGGAAAAACCTCTTCCTATTCTTAGGGATAAACTTGATATTTACTCTATGGATTTAGGGAGACTTTTGTCAGGTCCCTTTTGGGAGGTCTGCTTTGTGCTGGGTTGAGCGTGCCACTGCTGGGAGGAGGGTCAGCTGTGGGCTCTACAGAACACAGTCCTGCCTGGCAGCAGTCAGTAAATAGAAGGATGGTGTGATCTCAGACTAAATCCCCTGCGAATAGGAATGAGCTTTTCAGCACTGTCACTCCAGTTTCACCCCAGGGCAGAGCAGAGCTTTGGAGCTTTGGTTTTCTCCTGCCTGTACCTGAGGAGTGCTTCTTCTGTCAGAACTCCCTGAAATTGCTTCTGCAGTGCCACTGAAACCTTCCCCTGAGTGCAGAGTGGGGAGAGATGCTCTGTCTATCATTTATGGTGTCAGCTGCCCTGTGCTGGATGCTCTCTGATCACACCCTGGCGTTCCCTGTACAATATCAGTGTTGGTACTACGGAGGATGTCAGGGAAGTACTAAATCCCCACTGCCAGGACATTCCTGGGAGCAGCTCCTTCTCCCTCTGTGCAAAAGTCTCTGCTGCCTGGAGCTGTCCCTGTACCTGCTTCTCTCTGCACATGTCAACTCCTACTCTGTGCTCACAGACCTCATCCAACCTGCCCTGCACTCAGCTCTGCTCTGTAGACCCCTCCTTTCATCAGGGCACTGTCCTGGGGAACCTCTGTGTGTGCAGGGCTCAGCAGATGCTCTTACAAATCCTTGTGACAAAAGAGTTTGCATTGCCTTCTGCAAAAATATCAAGAAAAGCTCAGCTCCCTCTTCTACCCAGTCCACAAGAGCAGAAAATTCAAAGCAAAGTCTCTTTACCTTTCTCCTGCATTGAGCTCTCAGCATCCATCAGCTCTCTCAGCCTCACAGGTCTCCCCTCGGTGCCTACAGCCCTGTGTGCTTGGCAGAGGAGCTGCTCCTGGGCAGAGATGTATCTTATCACAGCTGCCGGGTTTCCATGAGCTCCTTTCATCCCAGGTGCCCAGCCCAGCTCAGCAGGAGACCAGTTCTTCTAGGCTCCCTCCTGGTGCCTCAGGCCTCATGGGGAAGGCTCTGTGATCTCACCTCTGATGTTCCCTCCCTCAGCTGGGAGAAATCCTTCTGTCCAGCAGAGTCCTTTCTCCTGATCAAACCAGAACATGGCAGGACAATCACCTTTCCTTGTCTCCCCATGAGACAGGACCCCAAGGCAGGGGCAGGGACGACTCACTTTCCCCCTCTCAAAGGAAGGGGTTTAGGTGAGCATTTGGGCATTTTTCAGTGTTTCACAAGAAAAAAAAACAGGAAAAACTTATCTACAAAGCTCTGCTCTGCAGTTGGGGGAAGTGGGAACCACCATCCAGCAATGATCCTACATATCACAAAAGATAGACCTGCTGCTGCAAGAACAAACTGACACCTGGAGAGCTCCCATCAGAGCCCCATACAGCCAGTGGCACCCTCAGCCAGCAGGAAATGCACTTCTCAAAAAGGACCTTTCCAATATCTAATAGAACAGGGAGAGGCAGTCCTTGGGGCTCCAAGGAGAATGTTTTGCTCAGTGAAGAGTGCCCCAATTTCTCACTGCCTTGTTCTCCTTGCAGAGGGCTTCATGCCAAGAGGCAGAGAATGTCCAAGGGCAGCTTCATTCCCCACTTCCTCCTCCTGCCCTTGGCAGACACACGGGAGCTGCAGCGGGTTTCTCAGTGCTGTGCTGCACACAGCCAATACATGTTCCACAATGGAGATTTGCCTTCTTGTGTTTTGTACCTGTTTTGTTTTGGGGTGTTCTGTGGACTACCTGGGGACGTTTCAGGCCAGGAATATATTTCTTCCTGCACACCTTTTATTTTGCAGCTCTTGGTGCAGTTCAGCAGTTTCAAAGGTGGAGGACTGTAGAGCTGTGCAATGACATCAGGCATTATTGGGGTCATTTCCTTGCCTATTAATATTCTGAGCCTTAAGCTTACTCCTGCTGCTAGTGGGTTATATACAGAGGTTTCAGGCCAGGATCTTTTTTTGCCCTCTCCCCTCTTTTTGGGGACCTATTTCTGGAGATATATATCTTTCAAATTTGGACACAGGTGGAGCCTGAAAATGATGTCAGGCACAGTTAGGACAATTCCCTTGGCAAGGAACTCAGCCCTTGCTCCTTCTGTTGTGGTGCTGTTGGTGGACACTGGGCATATTTGAATGTGGGTGCTGCTGTAGACTGAAAATGAAGTCAGGCACTGACTGATATCCTTGAGTGTGAAAGCCCTGAGCTCCAGTGTTAATGAGTGTTGCTTGTGTCCTACCTGGGAAGGTTTCAGGCCAGGGATATTTTTCAGCCCTCACATGTTTGCTTTAGAGCTGTTACTGGATGTTTACCAGTTTCAAAGTTGGTCACTTTCAGATCTGGAAGATTCTCTCAGGTACAGTTAGGACCAGTTCTTTGGAAGAAATGCCCTGAGCCTGAAGGTTACTGGGGCTGCAAGTGGGATACCTGGGGAGGTTTCAGGCCAGAAACATCTCTCAGCCCACACACATTTTGTTTGGGAGCTGTTACTGGACATTTAGCATTTTCAAATTTGGACTCTGGTAAAGTCTAAAAATGACCATTCCCTCAGCTATGAAAGCTCTGAGCCCCAATGTTACTGGGGCTGCTTTTGGGCTACTCAGGGAACTTTCAGGCTACAAAGATATTTCAGCTCTCAAACCTTTGGTTTGGGAGCTATTGCTGGACATTTAGCATTTTTGAATGTGGACACTGGTAGAACCCAAAAATGACATCTGGTATTGTAGGACCATTCCCTTGGCTAGGAATGCCCTTTGCCCCAAGGTTACCAGGGCTGCTTGTGGGCTACCTGGGCAGGTTTCAGGCCAGGAACATCATTCAGCCTTCATAGATTTATTAGGGAGCTATTGCTTTATGTTTAGAATTTTCAAAGTGGGACATTAGTAGAGACACTAAATGACATCAGAGACTCTTCAGACCGTTCCAGTGGTTAGGAAAGCCCTGACCCCCAAGGTTACTGGAGCTGCTAGTAGGCTACAGAGGGAGGTTTCTGGCTAGGAAACTTTTTCATCCCTTGCAAATTATTATTGTGACCTACAGTAAAGGTGGGAATTCTCCCTGTCCCTCCTTTTCTTACTAATTCTATAAATACATTAATAACAATGTTACTGGTATTAATAACAGACCAATAATATTAATATTAACAAGAATATTAAAGTTAAATATTATTGATAATTATTAAAATTGGTATAAATATATTAATGACAAAAGGAGGGACAGGGAGAATCTCCCACCTTTATTCAACCCAGGGGAACCAATGTGACAGAGGGTGAAGAAAAGGCTGAGGTCCTTAATGCCTTTTTTTGCCTCAGTCTTTAGCAGTAAGACCAGTTGTCTCCTGATACCCAGAGCCCTGAGTGGAAAAATGGAGATGTGAAATGGACTGATGCCCCCACAATCCTGAGGGAATTGGTTAGTGACCTGCTCAGCCCCTTAGATCTGTACATGTCAATAGGTCTGGATGGGATACACCTGAGGACACTGAGGGAGCTGGCAGAAGTGCTCACCAAGCCACTTTCCCTTATTCACCAGCTGTCCTGGCTGATCAGGCTGGTTCCATCCTGACTGGAAACTGGCACATGTGACACCAATCTACAAGAATGGGCAGAAGGAGGAACTGGGGAACTACAGGCCTGTCAGCCTGACCTCAGTGCTGGGGAAGGGGATGGAAAAAATCATCTTGAGTTCCATCATGCAGCACATGCAGGACACTCAGGGGATCAGGCCCAGTCAGCATGGGTTTAGGAAAGGCAGATTGTGCTTGGCGAAGCTGATCTCCTTCTATGACAAGGTGACCTGCTGAGTGGATGAGGGGAATGCTGTGGATGTGATCTGCCTGGACATCAGTGAAGCCTTTTTCACTGTTTCCCACAGCATCCTACTGGAGAAACTCGCCACTCATGGATTATTTGATGGGTACACTCTGTGCTGGGTTAGAAACTGGCTGAAGGCCGGGCCCAAAGAATTCTGGTGAATGGAGATAAATCCAACTAGTGGCAGGTTACAAGTGGTGTTCCCCAGGGCTCAGTGCTGGGGCCAGTTTGCTTTACATCTTTATTAATGATCTGGATGAGGGGATTGATTGGACTCTCAGTAAATTTGCAGATGACACCATATTGTGTGAGTGTTGATCTGCTGGAAGGCAGGAAGGCTCTGCAGAGAGACCTGGACAGGCTGGAAAAAGGTCCTCCATTGGGAAATTGCTTTGAAATCTTCATCACTAAAGACCTACCTAATATCCAAGTAGTTGTAGAAGTCTTGAGTTCTTTAATGAAAATGAGTTGAAGAGACAGGCTTGTAAGGGCCCCATCAGCCCCATGGTGTGTTTTCTTCTCAGTCCAGAGACCTCAGATAGCAAGAGGAGAATGATGAAACTTCTCAAGAAGTTAAGTCAGGAGTAATGCCCAAAGTACCTTGAAGCTTTGAACAAGCCCCACTGGGAGCCATTCATGACAAAGCCTCCCCATTGGCTCGTTAGAGCAGACAACTGGAGGCCATGAGGACAAACACAGGCAAAGCACAGGCAGCTCTGATGCTGAGGACACCCTGGCTTGGTCTGATGAAGAAGCAATGCCAAGTGCTGACCCCCAGCCCCTGGGCAGGGAGATCCTGACCCTCACCTGTGTCTCAGGGCTATTTCCTGGGATGTGGGGAGTGTGACACCAAGGGAAGGACAGGAGTATGACACATGGTGTCCTCCCCTGGAGTGGGTGCAAGAAGGCCATGATGCTCCATTGCTGTGAGGACAATGTGTCTCCTCTGTGGCCTCTTTGGCAGGGACATCAGCCATTGCCAAGGGGGCAAAGACCGCCTTTCTATCAGGACCTTTCAGCCTGGCCGGCACCCTTGGCCATCTGCACCACATCCCATCCCACACTGCCCCACACCTGTACCTGTTTCCTTGTAGGCAGCAGGGTCCCAATGCCACTCTCCACCATGTCCCTGCCTGTACTGCTGTCTCTCCCCCCTCAGCAGCTGTTCCAACAAGCACAAAGCCACCAGCTCATCCACACTCCCTCACAGTGACTTCTTGCACCACAGCACTACCCTCAGAATGACATTTCTTTCTCCTCACATTCACTCTGACCTTCAAAGCTGATGTTTTATGTGGACTTCCTTTCTTATGTTCTTTCCCTGTAGCACAAAGGCTGCTTCTCTCAGTCCCCTTTCCCCAGGCTAAAGGAGCCCGGGTCTCTCAGCCTCTCCACACAAGACCCCTCACAGTATCTTGGCAGACTTTCTCTGCTCATGTGACAGTTCCTCCCCATTTACCAGACTGGGGAGCCCCACACTGGCACTGACTGCTCCAGAGGTGGCCTCACCAGGGCTGAGTCCAGATGGACCAGAAGGGTCCTTGTGTGCGTGGCCACGCTCCTCCCAGTGCAGCCCAATGTGCTCATGGCCAGATCCCTGTTCAGCACCTCTGGCTGCTATGGCATCCCCTACAATGCCCAAATTCTTCTCCTTTTCACCGGTTCTCCACCCATCATGTCTGGTCCTGCCTTGATGTGAGGGTGCTGTGCTGGAAACTTTTGTCCTGGTGTCGCCCCAGCCGAGAGCTGAGCCCCACGCAGCCGCTCTCTCTCTCAGAGGGGGTGTGTGTAGGGGGGATTGGGGGCGAGGGGAAGGGAGGGAAGAGGAAACCAAAGACACCAAACCTCAAGGGCTGGGATAAGGACAGTTTACTGGGACAGCAGAGAGAGAAACAACAACAACAATAGGACTTCGTAGCGAAATGCACACAAGTGGTGATGCACAGTGCAGTTTCCCACCGAGCCGCACAGCTCTGGCCGCACAGCTCACAGCCGCCCCGAAACACGTGTGTCCTGGAGCTGAGTTCTCCTGCCCCCCCCACACTCCCTTTGTGCTGACCATGGGGGAATTTGAAGGGAATACGCTTCTTGGGCAGTTTGGGTCACCTGTCCTGGCTGTGTCCCCTCCCAGCTCCCTGGGTGCTCCCCTCCTACATGTAGTAGTGGAGTATGAACAGCAGAAAAGTCTTTGATTGCTTGGACACAATGAAAGCCTCCCTGTTCTCAGCACTGCTCTCATCCTAACACCCAAACGTGGCACCACACAGGCTGCTAGAAAGAAAGTCAACTGTATTCCTCCTGAAACAAGGCCACCTTTGTAGACAACAAGTGCAACACAATGGTGGGCTCACTCCTATAGCCATACAGTATGGATAATCCCCATGGTCAGTTATGGTCAGCTGGGCCTGTTCTGTCCCCTTCCAGGCACTTGAGCTCTCCCAGTTGTGTGAGTGGACAGCCAGCTGAACATGAGCCAGCGCTGTGCCCAGGTGTCCAAGAAGGCCAATGGCATCCTGGCCTTTGTAGGGAATAGTGTGACCAGCAGGAGTAGGGAAGTGACTGTTCCATTATACTCAGCTCTGGTGAAGCCAGACCTCAAATACTGTGTCCAGGTTTGGGCCACTCACTACAAGAATGATGTTGAGATGCTGGAGCATTTCATGAGAAGGGCAACAAAGCTGGTGAAGGGTTTGGAGCACAAGTCCTGTGAGGGTCAGCTGAGGGAACTGGAGCTTTTTAGTCTTAAGAAAGGGAGGTTGAGAGGAGACCTTATCACTCTAAGGCAAGCTGCAAGGAATGTGTAGAAAGGTGGGGATCTTATCTCAGAAAAGGAAGGGATGGGGTAAGAAAAAATGGGTTTCAAATGGTACCAGGGGAGATTTATGTTAGATATCAGGAAGAATCTCTTTACTGAAAGGGTAGTCAAGTACTGGAACAGGCTGCCCAGGGAAGTGGTGGCATCAAAATCCCTGGAGGTATTTAAAGGACATGTAGATATTGTGATTGAGGACATGGTCTAGAAGTGGACTAGAAAGGGTTAGGCTGTGGTTGCACTATATAAGTGATTCTATGATTCTATGGTAAACTTCCAGTATTTTCCCTTTCTGTGATGGTGGGGAAGCATGGCCACTTCAGACAAGGAGTCGAGTGATTCAGCTGATGGAAATGTGCATGTGAATTTTTTATAAATGCCAGGAGAAATGTAAAGAATAAAAACTGTGCACGTTATAAGGTAAATACGATGCAAACAGAGCACATCTCATCGATACACAGTGTGTGATTCACACAAGACCAGGAGATACAGCATTAGGAATGGGATGAACATGCCCAATGATATTACAGATTAGACAACACAGAAGGAAAAATCCCTACTAAATACAGACTGTTCCTAACCTGAGCTACATGGCCAGTGATATGCAGAAAGAGATGAGCAATATGTTGCTGCTTAGAAACATCCAGAAATCAGTTTCCTCATGGAATCCTTTAGCTCATGGTTCCTCATGCTGTAGATGAGGGGGTTCACTGCTGGTGGAAATACTGAGTAAAGAAATGCCAATACCAGGTCCAGAAATAGGGAGGAGATGGAGGAGGGATTCAGGTGGGCAAAGACACCAGTGCTGAGAAACAGGGAGACCACAGCCAGGTGAGGGAGGCAGGTGGAAAAGGCTTTGTGCCGTCCCTGCTCTGAGGGGATCCTCAGCACAGCCCTGAAGATCTGCACATAGGACACCACAATGAACACAAAACACCCTAAACCTAAACAGAGAACAATCACAGTGACTCCAGATTTCCTGAGGTAGGCATCTGAGCAGGAGAGCTTGAGGATCTGGGGGATTTCACAGAAGAACTGGTCAACAGCATTGCCATGGCAGAGGGGCAGTGAAAATGTATTAGCTGTGTGCAGCACAGCACAGAGAAACCCACTGGCCCAGGCAGCTGCTGCCATGTGGACACAAGCTCTGCTGCCCAGGAGGGTCCCGTAGTGCAGGGGGTGGCAGATGGCAACGTAGCGGTCATAGGCCATGACAGTCAGAAGACAGAACTCTGTGGAGATCAAAAATGCAAAGAAAAAGAGTTGAGCCACACATCCTGTGTAGGAAATGGCCCTTGTATCCTCAAAGGAATTTGCTATAGATTTAGGAACAGTGGTGGAGATGAAGCCAAGGTCATTTACAGAGAGGTTGAGGAGGAAGAAGTACATGGGGGTGTGGAGGCGGTGGTCACAGGCTATGGTGATGATGATGAGGCCATTGCCCAGGAGAGCAGCCAGGTAGATGCCCAGGAAGAGGCAGAAGTGCAGGAGCTGCAGCTCCCATGTGTCTGCAAAGGGCAGGAGGAGGAACTGGCTGATGGAGCTGCTGCTGTTGGACATCTGCTGCCATCAAGTGTGAAGACCTGTCCAAGGATAAAAAGGCACACTGAGAAACAGAATAAACTTTTGCAACTCTTAGGAAAAACCCTCAGATTGACTCTCTGTGTTCAGGAGGATATTAAGAAGGTCTTTTCTGGGAGGTGTGCTTTGTGCTGGCTTAAGTGTGCCACTGCTGGGAGCATGGTTGGCTCTGGGCTCTCCTAAACTCAGTCCTGCCTGGCAGCAGTCAGTAAACAGAAGGATGGTGTAATCTCAGACTAAATCCCCTGTGGATAGGAATGAGCTTTTCAGCACTGTCACTCCGATTACACCTGAGGGCAGAGCAGAGCTTTGGAGCTTTGGTTTTCTCCTGCCTGTACCTGAGGAGTGTTTCTTCTGTTAGAACTCCATCACATTGCTGCTGAAGTGCCAGTGAAACCTTCCCCTGAGTGCAGAGTGGGGAGAGCTGCTCTGTCCCTCAGCCCTGGTCTCAGCTGCCCAGAGCTGGGTGAGCTGTAATCACACCCTGGTGTTCCCTGTAGTGTATCATGGTCAGCACTGTAGGGGATGTCAGGGAGGTACCAAATCCCCACTGCCAAGGCATTGCTGGGAGCAGCTCCTTCTCCCTCCCTGGCAATGTCTCTGCTGCCTGGAGCTGTCCCTGCAGCTGCTTCTCTTTGCTCATGTCACCTCCTTCTCCGTGCTCAAAGACCTCATCCAACCTTTCCTGTGCTCAGCTCTACTCTACAGACCCCTCCTGGCATCAGGACACGTCTCTAGGGAACCTCTGTGTTTGCAGGGCTCAGGAGATGCTCTGACAAGTCTTAATGACAAATCAGTTTTCAGTGCCTTCATGTTACAAGTTTTTAATAAAATCTCAGCTCCCACTTCCCTCTCAGTCCACAAGAGCAGAAAATTCAAAGAACAGTCTCCTTACCTGGATTGGAAAATGCATCTTGGAGCTCTTGAAGATTCCCCAGGAACGTACCAGGGCTCTGCTGGCACTAGGAAGCAGAAGGACCCTGCGCTGTTCTCCATGGGTCACACTTTCCACACACTGCTTCTGTCTGCAGCGATGCTGACAGAAGCCCACCAGGCAGGCTGAGTGCTGAGGAAGCACAGGGTCCCTGCCCATGTGAGTGTGTGCTGGGGAAGGGATGCTGCTTGCAAGGACAGTCCTGGGCACCCCTGGGTGCACACGCTGCTTCACACCTCTGCAAACATGCCCAGGGGAAGACAGCTGTCCTGCCCTGTCCCTCTGATAGGGAAGAAGGGCATCCCTTCCAGGCAGCACTTTCTGTCCTAGAGAGAACCTCTTCTCCTGACAGACCCCACACACTGCCCCATGTCCCAGCTTTGGGAGATCCCTCCAGGAACAGAACCTGCATTGCCCTGCACCCACAGACATACCAGGCAGAGTGCTGTGGAGATTTCTCCTCCAGTGAGCTCTCAGCATCCATCAGCTCTCTCAGCCTCACAAGTCTCCCCTCGGTGCCTACAGGCAGTGTCCCCAGCCCTGTGTGCTTGGCAGAGGAGCTGCTCCTGGCCAGAGCTGTCCCTTATAAGTGCTCCAATGTTTCATGAGCTCCCACTGTCCCAGGAGCCCAGCTCAGCTCACAGCAGAGGAGCACGTGAATACGTCACATCCTCCATTCCCTATAGTCTCCTCTGAGGTGTCCCTGGAGCTCCAAGGAAACTACTTGGAAAGACACTAAGTCTATTCTGACTTTCTTTCCCTCACCTGGGGAGAAATCCTTCTGTCCAGCAGAGTCCTTTCTCCTGATTAATCCAGAGCTGGGCAGGAGAATCCCCTTTCCTTGTTCTCATATAAGACTGGACCCCTAGGTACTGACAGGAGGGGGATTCTCCCTTTCTGAGAGTTACTCCAGACCCCTCATCCTTGCTTTGCAGCCCTGGGGCTGGAAGGGGATTCCGCTCTGACCTATGACTGCCACAATATCGAGTGTTCCCCCCATCCTAATCCAGATTTTTGGAAACTTTTAGGTCCAGGGTCTTCGAAAGAGCGGGACGGCGCTGGGAATCAGACCGCACACCAATGTGGCTAAAAGCAGTCAGTTCGTTTATTCTACAGAGCAGCGTGATTCTATACTCTCTAGCAAGCTTAACAAAGCATGGCTGGGAACCACGGGGGGAGGGAAGTGAAAACAGTGAAGGCGATAGAGCGGACACCTGTGCAAGGCCTATATCTTATCTTGTCTCAGAGGAATGTTTCAGAATTAGGAGCTTCTATTCACAGTCCACACTCCTTAACCCATTATCTGACTTTGCTGCTAGCTCCACATTCCTTTAGAGTGATGTTTCATTCTGGCTGTTTTGTTCGCAGGGATAGAGAGTGGGAATATGTGGCCGTTCTCACGGAGCCATTCCCCAACAGCCTCACTTCTGTCCCTGGAAAGGGGATGGAACAGCTTGTTCTGGTTGCCATTACCAAGCAACTGGAAGAGAAGAAGGTCATGAGGAGTAGTCAGCATGGATTCACCAAGGGGAGATCATGCTCCACCAATCTCATAGCCTTCTATGATCTCATCACCGGCTGGGTGGATGGAGGGAGAGCAGTGGATGTCATCTACCTTGACTCCAGCAAGGCTTTCGATACTGTCTCCCATGACATCCTGATAGTAAAGCTGAGAGATCATGGGATAGATGAGTGGACAGTGAGGTGGGTTGAGAACTGGCTGTCGGACCGGGCTCAGAGGGTCGTGATCAGTGGAGCAGAATCTGACTGGAGGCCTGTGACTAGTGGTGTTCCCCAGGGCTCAGTGTTGGGTCCAGTCCTGTTTAATATCTTCATCGACGACATTGATGAGGGAATAGCATCCACCCTCAGCAAGTGCCGATGATACAAAGCTGGGAGGGGTGGCTGACACGCAGGAGCACTGCGCTGCCATCCAGAGAGACCTGGACAGGCTGGAGAGCTGGGCAGGGAGAAACCAGATGAAATTCAACAAAAGCAAGTGTAAAGTCTTGCACCTGGGGAGGAATAACCGTCTGTATCAGTACAGGCTGGGGGATGACCTGCTGGAGAAGAGCTCTGTGGAGAAGGACCTGGGGGTCCTGGTTGATGACATGTTGGCTATGAGCCAGAAGTGTGGCCTGGTGGCTAAGAGGGCCAATGGGATCCTAGGATACATCAGGAAGAGTGTAGCTAGCAGGTCGAAGGAGGTGATCCTCCTCCTCTACAATGAACTTGTCAGGCCCCACCTGGAGTATTGTGTCCAGTTCTGGGCTTCCTGGGATAAAAAAGACAGGGATCTCCTGGAGAGAGTCCAGAGAAGGGCTACGAAGGTGATTAAGGACCTGGAACAGCTCCCGTATGAGGAAAGGCTGAGTGAGCTGGGGCTGTTCAGCCTGGGGAAAAGAAGACTGAAGGGGGACCTAATTAATGTTTATAAATATCATAAGTATGGGATGCAGGGGGAATTGGCCAACCCCTTTTTAGTAGTCTGTGGGGACAGGACAAGGGGCAATGGCTGTAAACTGGAGCACAGGAAGTTCCGCATCAACATGGGGAAGAACTTTTCCCCAGTGAGGGTGAGGGAGCCCTGGGACAGGCTGCCCAGGGAGGTGGTGGAGTCTCCTTCTCTGGAGATATTCCAAACCCCTCTGGATGCCGACCTGTGCAATCTGTCCTGGGGAGCCTGCTTTGGTTCTGGGGGGTGATGGACTCAATGATCTCTCCAGGTCCCTTCCAATCTCTACCATTCTGTGATCCTGTGATTAGGGATTGATTAAACTTCAGGCATCTGGTGAGTGTTTCAGCTTTGACATTGGCATTTAGAGTTAGGGGGTAGATGAGAGCTCAAGGTCAGACATTAGGATTGAGGCACAGGAAAAGGTCAATGGTTAGCTGGGCAGTACTAGGTTGGAGGGGACAAGGTGTGTAGGCACTCTGCAAGCTTCCAACTTCATGATGAGCCGAGAGTAACCTCAGCTGGTGATGACCAAAAGCCTCCCCATTTCACTGTGATGGGAATGAGCACTGGGACCTGTGGCATGACAGGGCACATCTAAGTGGCTCCTTGACACAAGAGGTCTGTATCTTTCCACTTTGTAATCTTGAAATCACTCCCTCTGATTCCCTGCTCTAATCAGTGTTCAGGGAGGCACACATCAATATTCTGAAAGAGTTTCATCACCCACAGCCCTTAGCAGCTTCTACTAAACCCCCAGGAATCTTCATTCCTCCCATGGCCCTCCACACTCAGGGACTCTCAGCTGGGAGCTTGTTAGTGTGCAGCCACTATAATCAGTTTATTCTTGCCTCTCAACTTCTGGACAGTTGTTTATAATTCTTTTCAAAATGAGCAAGAATTCTGTTCCTCTTTCCAGCCAGTCCTCAGGGTGAACGGGGTGGGAATTGCAGCAAAGAGGCTGTAACATTCTGCTGCAGGCTCAGTGCAGGAGCCTGATGGAGGAAAAGAGTGCAAATCCCAAGCATCCCCTGGGCACATGGTGGGGCTGGGGAGGTGTAGAGGAAGGCTGTCTAAGCAGTGTGGGAACTCATGGTCACAGCTGTTTTGACCATTCCACACCTCCTTAGGAGATTCTCTGGTTGAATATCAATTGGGGAGAGAAAGCTCCTGTCACTTCTGTAAATTGAAAACTTAAAAAGCCTGAAAATATTAAAACCTCTTTTTTTTTTTTTTTAATTAAGTGCTCCTTGAAATCTTCCACTTTAAGTAGAGTCCTAAAACCTCTCCAATTAGCTGTACAAGTCTTGAAACTCTGAAGACAAGAATTGCAAGACACAAAGCTTGCTATAGGGCTTTTTCAACTTTAATGAGCCCCGTGTTGTATTTGGTGCTGATTCCATGAACTGCAGATACTGTGAGGAGATTGAAGCAGTCTCTCAAACAGTTAAGGTCAGAAGAAGAAGCTCAAGTGCCTTAGAGTGTTAATTGGCCCCACTGGGGCCCATTACTGACAAAGCCTGCTCATGAATGGGTTAGAGCAGAAAATTGGAGTCTGTGATTAAAGGTAGACTAAGGCACTGTGCAGGTGGGTCTGATGCTGAGTGAAGCCTTGATGTATTTTATCAAGCAGAACAGCCAGCCCCACAGAAGTGGGATTCTGCCCCCTTCACAGCCCCAGGGCTCTTCCTGGGCCAGTGTCACATGGGGTGTGTAATGCAGAGTGTGGTACAAGGGTACCAGAGCTCCCAGCATCCTGAGGGTGTGCAAGGAAGATATGAGGTCCCAGTTCTATGAGATTAGTACGTGTGTTGCTTTAGGCCTTCCGGGAGGCCAGACACCCACCAAAGTCGGTCTATCAGTCCCCATTGTAGTTGGCCACAGGAGAAAATTGAGAGGCACAGGAGTCAAGATAAGGACAGGGAGAGATCATCCTGTAATCAGCATCACGGTCAAAACAGACTCAACAGAGAGTGAAGGAAAGAAAACTCTCTAATTTATTACACTGCACTACACCCCCAGTGACACCAGAGTCGGGTGATGAGAAGCATGACCAGATCTTAAAGCACCTTCCCCCACCCCTCCCTTCTTAGCAGACTTTCCTTTAGTCAGTATTTTCCTCTCTTCTTTCCCCCTGGTTTTGGCACAGGGGGCGCAGAGACTGGACAAAATGGGGTTCTCGGTCACTTCTTCATGAGCTGTTTTCGTTTTCAAGGTCTTAAAACACCTCTACCTCCTCCTCCACCCCTCCCTTCTTAGCAGACTTCACTCTAGTCATGATTTCATTCCCTTCTTCCCCTGCAATGTGGCACAGGAAGGGGCAGGGACTGGGAAAATGGGGGCTTTGGTCAGTTCCTTGCAAGTTGGTTTCCTTCTTGGCCAGGGGGACATTCATTCCACACCCTCCCCCTGCTGCACCGTGGGGTCCCACCCATGGCAGACAGTCCTTTACCAACTTTTCCAATGTGAGGCCTTTCCCACAAGGCTTTAGCTCTTACCCAGCTCCCCTGGTGTGGGTCACTGCTATGGGTGCAGTCATAAATCACAATGTCTCTCAGCCCCAGTGCTCCACGGGGTCACCAGCCTCCCCCCAGCAAACCTGTTCCTGCACAAATCTCTCCCTTGCTCATCTCCGTGTCTCTCTCCACAGGCTGCAAGTGCTGGCAGGGGCTTGCTCCAACACAGGTCACAGCATCTCCTGCCTGTCTCCCCCTGGTCCAGCGTGGGACCTCTCCACGGGCTACAGGTGGGGTGTTTGTTCCTGGTTTCTTGTCCCTGGTTTCCTGGGATGCTGGTTTCCTGGAGCACTGATTTTCCAGGACGCTGGTTTCCTGCACCCTCACTTGCCCAGCACCCTGGTGTCGCAGTTTTGTGTAGCTGTGCTGCTTAGACAGCTTCTGCAAGCAGCAGCTGGAAGCTCTCTGCAGGCCCCAGACTGTAAACATTGGCTGATTCAAGGCCTAAGTTGCTGCTTCCCAGGTCAAGCAAACCAGCAATGGTCACAGCACCTCTGGGAATCACATACAGGAGAAAAAGCCTGCAGGCAGGTGCATTTTGCCACTGGAGAAGGGAGTGAGATGATGTAACAAGCTGCATGGACACCAAAGCCAGGCCCAAAGGAGAGGGGGGAAGAATGAAGCACTCCAGGTGCTGGAAACTAGGGGTGCAGGAAACCTGTTTTCCAGGAAACCGGGGTGCTAAGAAACTGGGGGTGCAGGAACAGGGGTGGTGAGACCCCAGAGTGCCAGGACATTGGGGCATGGCAAACCCGGGTGCCAGGAAACCAGTGTGCTGGGCAACTGGGGGCAAAGGAAACCAGGGTGGGGAGACACTGGTTTGCCAGAAAACTGGTGTGCCTGGAAAACTACAAGCACAGAAAAACAGGGTTCCAGGAAATTGGGATGCTGGGCAACTGGGGTATGGCAAACCAGCATCCTCAAAAATCAGTGCCTGGGAAACCAGCGGCCTGGGAAACCAGGGCCCAAAAAACCAGGGGCTCATGCAAACTGGGGTGCCGGGAAACTGGCATGAATGGAAGAAAGGGGTGTGAGAACTGGGGTTGTGGGAAACCAGTGGCACGGGAAGCAGGGGGTGAAAGAAACCAGGAGCATGGAAAAGTAGAAGTGACAGCCAATTAGGCACGCAGGAAAAAAGCGTGCTGGAAAATCTGTGTCCCAGGAAACTGGGAGCCCAGGAACTGGGGTGGCAAGACTCTGGTGTGCTAGGCAACTGGGGGCACGGGAAACCAGCGTCGTGGAAAATCAGTGCCTCAGGAAAACAGCCACCAGGGAAACCAGGGCCAGAGAAAACAGGAACTTCTGGAAACCGGGGTGCCAGGAATCGGGGGTCCTATAAAAGCAGTGACCCAGAAAACCAGAGGAATGGGAAACCTGGGTTTTGGGAAACTGTGGCATGAGAAAAGAGGGTGCTGGGAAACTTGCTGCGCAGGAAACCAGTGGAATGTGAACCCAGGGGCATGGGAAACTGGGAGTGCAGGAAACAACATTGCTGGGAAACCGGGGTGCTGGGAAAATGAGGGTGCAGGAACCGGGGCTTGTGAGACCACGGTGTGTTAAGCAACTGGGGGCACATGTAACTGGGAGCATGTGAAAGCGGGTTGCAGGGAAACTGGGGGTGCAGGAAACCAGTGTCCTTGAAAATCAGTGACCCATAAAACGAGCGGCCCAGGAAACCAGGGGGTCATGAAGTCTGGGGTGCTAAGTAACCAGCGTCAATGGAAAAAGGGGGCATGGGAAACTTGTGGCGTGGAAAACAGGGGTGCCAGGAAACCAGTGTTCTGGGAAACTGGGGGCACTGGAAACCTTGGTGAGGAGACACCACTGTGGCAGGAAAACGGGTTTCTGGCAAACTGGGCATGCATGAAACCGGACTGCCAGGAAACCAGAGAATCAGGACACTGGGGGTGTGGGAAACTGGCATCCTGGAAAATCAGTGCCCCAGAAAACCAGCAGCACAGGAAACCAGGGCCCAAGAAACCAGGGGTCATGAAAAGCGGCTTGCTAGGATACCTGGGTCCTGTAAATTCAGTGACACAGGAAACAAGGGGCGAGGGAAACCAGGGTGCTGGGAAATTGGAGGCATGTGAAACCAGGGTGCTGGGAAATAGGGCCATGTGAAACCAGTGGCACAGGAACCTGGGAGTGTGGGAAACCAGGGGGGTGGGAACCCGGGTTGTGTGGAAACTGGGGTGCTAGGAAACTTGGGGCAAAGGAAACCAGGGTGAAGGGAAACCGGTGTGACTGGAAACTGGGCACCCAGGAAACCAGGGTGGGGAGACCCAGGTGTGCCGGGATACCGGGGTGTCTGCAAAATGTGCGTGCAGAAACCCGGAGTGCTGGGAAACCGGGGTACCGGGCAATTGTGGGCTCAGGAAACCAGTGTCCTGGAAAATCAATGCCCTGGGAAACCAGTGGCCTGGAAAAATGGTGGCTAAAAATCAGGAGCTCTTGCAAACTGGGGTGCTGGGAAACCGGGGTCCTGTAAATTCAGTGACCCGGAAAACCAGGGGCCTGGGAAACCTGGGTCCTGGGTAATTGGGGCCATGAGAAACCAGGGTGATGGAAAACTAGTGGCACGGGAAACCAGTGGCATGGGATCTGGGAGCATGGGAAACAAGGGCGTGGGAAACCAGGGTGAGAGAAACCGGGTTGAATGGAAAATAGGGTTGTGGGAAACTGGGGGCATGGGAAACAGGGAATGGAGGAAACCAGGTTGCCAGGAAACTGGGGGTGAAGGAAAATGGCATCCAGAAAAATCAGTGCCTCAGAAAAACAGCAGCCCAGGCAACCAGGGCCCAATAAACCAGGGGCTCATGGAAACCTGTGTGCCAGAAACTGTGGTTCTGTAAATACAGTGGACTGGGAAACCAGGGGCGTGGGAAACCTGAGTCCTGGGAAACTGGGGGCATGAGAAACAGGGGAGCGGGAATACCTGGGGCATGGGAAACCGGGATGCTAGGAAACCGGGGTGCAGTGAAACTGGGGGTGCAGGAACCAGAGTGGCAAGTCTCTGCTATGCTAGGCAACTGGGGGTGCGGGAAACCAGCATCCTGGAAAAGAAGTGCGTCAGGAAACCAGCAGCCCAGGAAAGCAGGGGGCAAGAAATGAGGGGCTATTGGAAACCAGGGTGCTAGGAAACAGAGGGTGCAGGAAACTGGGCTGCTGGGAAACTGGTGTGCTGGGAAACTGGGAGTGCAGGAAACCGGGGTGGGGAGAAGCGTTTGTTCTGGGAAACCAGGATTCCGTCAAACTGGGCGTGCAAGAAACCAGTGGCATGGGAAACTAGGGGCACAGATAACCTGGAGTGCTGGAAACCGGGGTGCTGGGCAACTGTGGGTGCGGGAGACCAGGGTGCCGAGAAACTGGTGTGCTGGAAAACTGGGGGCGTGGGAAACCAGGGTGGGGAGACCCCAGGAAACCAGGGTGCCAGCAAACTGGGCGCACAGGTAACGGGTGCTGGGAAATGAGGGGTCCAGGCTACTGGGGGCATGGGAAACCAGCATCCTGGAAAATCAGTGTCCTGGGAAACCAGCGGCCTGGGAAACCAGGCTGTGACCTCATAGGAAGCCTATGCTGGAGCAGGTTTGCTGGCAGGGCTGTGGAGGACACACGCTGGGGCAGTCTGTTGCTGAAGGAGGGCACCCCATTAAGGTCACCCACCCTGGAGCAGTTGGTGATGATCTGAATGGGAATGGGGGAAGGATTCATGTTGGACTTCCAGGCTACAGTAATGATCATTAGACTCTTGCCCAGAAGGGCAGACAGGTTCATTCCCAGGGAGAGCCAGAAGTGCAAGAGCTGCAGCTCCCATGTGTCTGCAAAGACCAGGAGGAGGAACTGGCTGATGGAGCTGCTGCTGTTGGACATCTGCTGCCATCAAATGTGGAGACGTGTCAATGGAGGAAAAGGCACAATCAGAAGTTAGGGAACTCTTCTTTGAGGAAATCCTCTTTCAATTCACACTGACTCTCTGTTGGACATTTGGACATTGAGCTGCTGTTGGATATTTGCTGCCTCTGGGCATGGAAAAGTGTTGCAGAAGGAAAGAGAGAAGTTAGGATAGGAAAACTAAAATGCTTGATGTATCTCACATACTCCCAGGTGTGCATTAGGAGCAGAAGCCTCTCCCTTGGGCTCCCATGAGTCATTCCTGGTCTTCAGTTTTGGGTATTGGAAAATGGGGGTGAACAACACTTACACAAATTCTCAATCAGATGGGAGACACTGTCATGGGGAAGGGGATCCTGAAAACTTGTCAGCACCCCCAGTAATTCCCATGGGAGCAGGGACCTGCATCTCCCAGGAAGAAGATGCCTGTTGTGTGCCCATCAGAACTGAGGCAAGAGGGATTCCCCCCCACTTCCAGCCCCAGGCCTGCAAAGCAAGGATGAGGTGCCTGGAGTGACTCGCCTGACTCCCTTCCTTTACAAGGGGAAAGAGTCCCCTCCCTGTCCCTGTCTGGGGGTTCTGTCTCATGGGGAGACAAGGAAAGGTGATTGTCCTGCTCAGCTCTGGTCTGATCAGGAGAAAGGACTCTGCTGGACACAAGGATTTCTCCCCAGCTGAGGCTGGAAACATCAGAGATGAGATCATAGAGGGATGGATCCCCATGAGGGCTGAGACACCAGGAGGGAGCCTACAAGAACTGGTGTTCTCCTGCTGAGCTGGGCTGGGCTCCTGGGATGGAGGCAGATATGACAACCCAGCAGCACTGCAGAGAGACAGCTCTGGCCAGGAGCAGCTCCTCTGCCAAGCACACAGGGCTGGGGACACTGCCTGTAGGCACCGAGGGGAGACCTGTGAGGCTGAGAGAGCTGATGGATGCTGACAGCTCACTGGAGCAGAAAGGTAAAGAGACTTTTTAATTTTCTTCTCCTGTGCAGTGGGTGGGAAGAGGGAGCTGATGTTTAGTTGACAACGTTGAAGGCAGCAGTGCAAACTCTGCTGTCATTAGGACTTGTCAGAGCATCTCCTGAGCCCTGCACACACTGAGGTTCCCTGGGGCAGTGCCCTGATGCCAGGAGGGGTCTGCAGAGCAGAGCTGAGCACAGGGCAGGTTGGATGAGGTCTGTGAGCACAGAGCAGGAGGTGACATGGACAAAGAGAAGCAGCTGCATTGACAGCTCCAGGCAGCAGAGATATTGCCAGGGAGGGAGAAGGAGCTGCTCCCAGCAATGCCCTGGCAGTGGGGATTTGGTACCTCCCTGACATCCCCCGGAGTGCTGACACTTTCCCAAAGTGACCCATTGGTTTCTGCCACCCAGCACACACTCTGCAACAAGAGACCCAAGTTTTCCAGATGAGTCTTCTCCTTTTCAACCTGATTCCCATTTAGGAGAAACACCTGAGGGTCTGTCTGACTGTGAACCTCCAGCATTTGCTGCAGGAGTTTTTTCTGTTTCCTCTCCTGCTCTTGCTGCCTTTGTCCCACTGTTACCTGTGGCTCTGGGCAAATCCATTAGTGGGGCTGGCACTGAGCTGACCCTCACTTCAGGATCTCCATCTGTAGGACTGAGGATTTCCAGGAAGCTCCTGCTGGGCTCCAGGCTGCCTCCCACAAAAGCAACGCTTTCCCAGGGACTCTTGTGCCCCAGAGAGGAGCCCCATGCAGAAGACATCTCAGCACTGAAGGGTGGCAATGCTGCTCATCACCTGTGTGTGGGCAGCTACACTGAGCCCTGTGTGTCCATGGATGGGAGCGGGGAGATGAGATCCTCCTTGAGTAGGATGAGGCAGCAGGAGGACTTTGGAGCTCTGCCCTGGGACACTGGATTCCTCAGCTCTCTGAGGGGTCCAGTTTCTTCTACAGGGAACCCCAGGGTGTGATCACAGAGCGTCCAGCACAGAGCAGCTGAGACCAGGGCTGGTGGACAGAGCAGCTCTCCCCACTCTGCACTCAGGGGAAGGTTTCCCTGGCACTGCAGCAGAAATGTCAGGGAGTTCTGACAGAAGAAACACTCCTCAGCCACAGGCAGGAGAAAACCAAATCTCCAAAACTCTGCTCTGCCCTGGGGTGAAACTGGAGTGACAGTGCTGAAAAGCTCATTCCTGACTACTGCCAGACAGGACTGAGTTCCCCAGAGCCTACAGCTGACCCTCCTCCCAGCAGTGGCACACTCAAGCCACCACAAACCAGACCTCCCAAAAGGGACCTGACAAAAGTCCTCCTGAATACAGAGAGGCAATGGGAACTGCAAGAGGTTTTCCTCAAAGAAAGTTCCCTAACTTCTCAATGTGCCTTTTTCTCCTTGGACAGGTCTACACACTTGACACAGCAGATGTCCAACAGCAGCAGCTCCATCAGCCAGTTCCTCCTCCTGGCCTTTGCAGACACATGGGAGCTGCAGCTCCTGCACTTCTGCCTCTTCCTGGGCATCTACCTGGCTGCTCTCCTGGGCAATGGCCTCATCATCATCACCATAGCCTGTGACCACCGCCTCCACACCCCCATGTACTTCTTCCTCCTCAACCTCTCTCTTACTGACCTTGGCTGCATCTCCACCACTGTTCCCAAAGCCATGGCCAATTCCCTTTGGGACACCAGGGCCATTTCCTACACAGGATATGTGGCTCAAATATTTTTCTTTGTATATTTGATCTCCACAGAGCTCTGTCTCCTCACTGTCATGGCCTATGACCGCTACGTTGCCATCTGTCACCCCCTGCACTACGGGACCCTCCTGGGCAGCAGAGCTTGTGTCCACATGGCAGCAGCTGCCTGGGCCAGTGGGTTTCTCTGTGCTGTGCTGCACACAGCCAATACATTTTCACTGCCCCTCTGCCATGGCAATGCTATTGACAAATTTTTCTGTGAAATCCCCCAGATCCTCAAGCTCTCCTGCTCAGAGACCTATCTCAGGAAATCTGGAGTCATTGTGGTTGGTACATATTTAGCTTTTGGGTGTTTTGTGTTCATTGTGCTGTCCTATGTGCAGATCTTCAGGGTTGTGCTGAGGATCCCCTCGCAGCAGGGACGGCACAAAGCAATTTCCACCTGCCTCCCTCACCTGGCTGTGGTCTCCCTGTTTCTCAGCACTGCCATGTTTGCCTACCTGAAGCCCCCCTCCATCTCCTCCCTATTTCTGGACCTGGTAGTGACATTTCTTTACTCGGTCTTTCCACCAGCAGTGAACCCCCTCATCTACAGCATGAGGAACCGGGAGCTCAAGGATGCTGTGTGTAAACTGATGGATGGATGTTTCTAAGAAGCAATAAACTGCTCATCTTCTTCTGCTTATCACAGGCCATGTAACTCATTTTAGGACCAGCCTGTGTTTAGTACTTATTTTAGTTGTTGGGATTTTTTTTTCTTTCTTGTTTGTCAAAGCTATATTAACATGGGACACAATTATCTTATTCCTAATTAACCATCTCCATGTCTCATGTGACCCAGACACTTTGTAATGAAGAGCTGTGCTCTCTTTCCATCATATCTACCTGAAAGGTGCACAAAGTTTTATTTTCTCCTGACATTTATAAAAATTTTACAGGCACATTTTCATCAGCTGGATCACTCCACTACTTCTCTGAATTGGCAATGTTTTCCCACCATGACAGGACATGATCTTCCAGGAAATGTGTCATAGAATCACTTAGGTTGGAGGAGACCTTTATGATCTTTGAGTCCAACTACAGAGTAACCCTGCCCAGTTGTTTGGGACTCTGATTTGAGCCACCTCTACACCATGTTCTCAAGCACAACATCTACACACCTTTTAAATCCCTTTAGGAGTGGTGACTCCACCACTTCCCTTCTCAGCCTGTCCCAATACTTGGCTACCCCTTCAGGAAAGAAATTCTTCCTGATACCTAACCTAAATCTCCCCTGGTGCAATTTGAAATCCTCTAATCCTATAACTTGTAACCTGAGATAAGAGACCGAACCCCACCTCTCTAGACCCTCCCTTGCAGGTAGTTGCAGAGAGCGATAAGGTCTCCCCTCAGCCTCCTTTTCTCAAGACTACAAAGCCCTGGTTCCCTCAGCCACTCCTCATAGGATTTGTGCTCCAAACCCTTCTCCAGATTCTTTGCCCTTCTCTGGACAAGCTCCTATATCTCAGTGTCCCAAAACTGGACATGGTACTCGAGGTTCAGCCTCACCAGAGCTGAATATATTGGAACAATCCCTTCCCTACTCCTGCTGGCCACATTATTCCTGATCCAGGCCAGGATTGCATTTGTCTACTTGGTAACTTGGGCACAGTGCTGGCTCATGTCCAGCTGGCTGTCCATTAATGACCCCAGGTCCTTCTCAACCATTCAAGCAGGGCTAAACCACTGCAGAAGGCTTCTGGAGGACAACTATGCTATTAATAGAATCACACAGTCATAGAATACCAGGTTGGAAGGGAATTCAAGGGTCATTATGTTCAACCTTTTCTGGCAAGGGCTCAGTCTCAAGAAAAGCACCAATTGGACCATCTGTCCCCACACCCCATCCCGCTGAGTCTTATAAACCTCTGATGTTGGGGAATCCATCACTTCCCACAGGAGATTATGCCAATGGCTGCTTGTTCTCAGGGGAAAAGATTTTCTCTGTGTCCTGAGGGAATCTTTTCAGGAGGAACTTGCACCCATCTTTCCTCAGCTATTCCATGTGATTCCTTCTAAAAACAGGAGTCTCTCCCTTCTTTGTAGACAGCCTTCAAGAACTGGAACCTGTTGATGAGGTCTCCCCTTAGCCTTTTTTACTGAGAGCTGAACAAAACCAGCTCCCTCAGCCTTTCCTCATCTGGCAGGCTGCCCAGGCCTTGGGTCATCTGTGTGGCCCTTCTCTGACCCTTCTCCAGCCTGGCCATAACTTCTTTTTTTAGAGCAGCAACCAAAACTGCAGCCAGTATTCCAGGTGGGGCCTGTCAAGTGCTGAGTAGAGTGGGACAGCGACTTCTTTATGTCTGCTGGTGATGCCCATGCTGATGCACCTCGGAGTTGTTTGGCACAGCAGCACTCTGTTTATTCCTAGTGAGCTGCTTGTTCACAAGAAGCTCCAGGTCCCTCTGCACAGAGCTCTTCTCCAGCCAGGTGGATCCCAGTCAGTGCTGCGCTCCTGGATTATGCTTCCCCAGCTCTTAGACCCTACACTTGACCTTACCCACTCTTCCACTTTGTCCATGTGTTCCTGCTGGGTGGCAATCTCTTCCCAAGTGTCTGTTTTCCCTACTGAGTTCAGCACAACCCACAAACATCATCAGGGTTAACTTCATTTGGGTCAAACTTCAGCAATCTTCTTCCAGCTCCCCATTGCACAGAAGCAGGGCAGGAGTGTGATTGCCTCACAACTCTCTTGTATAGTTGGAGTTGTTCTTGGCACTACTACTTGTGGGAAGAGGTTTAATGAGCTTGAACAAGGGCAAGTGTAGGATCTTGCATCTGGGGAAGAACAACCCCAGGTACCAGCATAGGTTGGGTGAGAGGGACCTGGGGATCCTGCTGGACAGCAGGATGACCATGAACCAGCAATGTCCCTCCTGCCTAAGAAGGCTAATGGCATCCTGGGGTGTATTAGAACGGGTGTATTTGAAAGGGTTAGTATGTCAAGAGAGGTCCTTCTCCCCCTCTCCTCTGCCATGGTGAGACCACACCTGGAATGTTGCATCCATTTCTGGGTCCTCCAGTTCAAGAAGGAGAGAGAACTCCTTGAAAGAGCCCAGTGCAGGGCCACCAAGATGATTGCTTATGAGGAAAGGCTGAGGGAGCTGGGACACTTTAGCTTGTAGAAGAGGAGACTGAGGGGTCACCTTAGTAATGTTGATAAATATTTGAAGGGGTGAGAGTCAGAAGGACGGAGCCAGGCTCTTCTCAGTGATGCCCAGTGATAGGACAAGGGGCAACAAGTGCTAACTGGAGCAGAGGAAGTTCCATGGGAATGTGAGGAGAAACTATTTCACTGTGAGGATGATGGAGCCCTGGAACAGACGGCACAGAGAGGTTGGGGAGTCTCCTTCTCTGGAGACATTCAAAGCCTGCCTGGATGTGTTCCTGTGTGATTCACCCTGTGTGGTCCTGCTCTGGCCATGGAGTTTTGTCTAAGTGATCTTTCAAGGTCACTTCCTAATGTTCTGTGATTCCATGATTCTGTGATTCCTGCCCAAGAAAACAATCCTAAATGGTCCTGATGTTATTTTCAGGCTCTGCCAGTGTCCATCTCAGAAACTGCTAAATGTCAAGGTACAGCTCCAAAACAAAAGCTTTGAGTACTGAAAGATATTTATGGTCAGAAACCTCCCCAGGAGGCCACTAGCAGCCCCAGTAACATTCAGGCTCAGGGCTTTAATAGACAAAGGAATGGTCCAAAAATTTCCCGTTGTCTTTTTCCAGCTCTAACAGCGTCCACTTTTGAAAACATTAGAACTCCAGCTATAGTTCCCAGAGAAAATATATGAGGTGTGAAATATGTTCTTGGCCTTAAACCTGCCTAGGTAGCTCACTAGCAGCCCCAGTAACCTTTGGGCTGAGGACTTTCCTGAGACAGAGAATGGTCCTAACAATGCTTGACAACACTTCTGGGCTCTACCAATATATACCTCCCAACTGCTGAATGAAGAGCAACAGATCCTTAACAAAAGCTGCAAGGGATGAAAGATGTTCTTGGCCTGAAACCTCCCCAAGTAGCCCATTAGCAGGGCCACTAGCCCAGGAACCTTAGGACTCAGGGCTTTCATAGACAACAGAATGGTCCTTACAGTGTCTGACATCATTTTCGGGCTCTTCCAGCATCCAGCTTTGAAACTGCTCAACATCCAGCAATAAATATGCCCCCAAAATATCAAGGGGTGAAAGATGTTCCTGCCCTGAAACCTCACTAGGTAGCCCACTAGCAGCCCCAGTAACATGGGGGTCAGGCATTTTGTAGCCATGGGAGTGGATGTAACTCTGCCTGACATAATTTTCCAGGTTTAAGTGTCCAACATCAAAACTACTAAATGTCCAGCAATAGCTCCCAAGCAAAAGCTGCAAGAGGATGAAAGATGTTCCTGGCCAGACACTGCCCCAGGTAGCAGCACACTGGCAGCCCCAGTAACATTGGGCCTCATGGCTTTCCTTGACAGAAGATGCTCGTAAAGTTACTTGACGTCCTTTCAGAGCAGCGTCCAACTTTGAACATGCTAAACATAGAGTAATAGCACACAAGGGTCTACTAGTCCCCCTTAAAAATGGGTAAACGCCCAGCAATCGCTTCAAAACAAAAGGTGTGAGAGATGAAAGATGTTCCTGGCCTGAAACCTTCCCAGGGAGCGGACAGAAGCTGCAGATCCTACAATGGGAATGACCGCTTGTTCTTTAAGAGGGAGTGGGGAGGGAGGAATTGAGGGAGGGGGAAAGGGAGGGAGAAGAAAAACCAGTGAAGCAGAGAGAGAGAAACAAAAGCAATAGAACTTTATTGCAAAATCTACAAATATGATGATACACAATGCAGTTTCTCACTAAACAGCACAGCTCAGGCCTCACAGCTCAGACACATCCCGAAACCAGATCGTTCCCAAAACTGTGCATCTTGGAGCTGCCTCCTCCTTCCCCCACCAATCCCCCATTTATGCTGAGCATGACACAGTTGAATAGAATCCCCTCTTTGGCCAGTTTGGGTCACCTATCCTGACTGTGTCCACTCTTTTCTTGTTAGCAGGAAAACATGCACAGCTGAAAAGTCCTTGGTTGCTTGGAAACATCCAGAAACATCAGAGAGCCATAAGCACTGCTGTCATTCGAACTCCCAAACGCTGCATTCCACTGGCTGCCAGAAAGAAAGTTAACTCTACCCTGGCTGAAACCAGGACATAACAGAGCAGTTTATGAGACTTCTGAAAGATGGGATGTTTTCCAACTCTCTGAAGGTCAAAGCAGAAATCAGACAGCTGAATGGCATCTGAATGACCAAAGATCAATCAGAGGTGGAAACCTGTGAGCAAAGTGAAGGCCATACATCCAGCCAGTCTGCTGAAAAGATATCCATAGGCATGGCCATACCATCAGGAGAGGTGAAAACACCTGAATGAGGAGGGAGATAACAGAGACAGACTGGAGGTAATGCAGGTACAGGGGAAGGTGAGTATTTCCTCTGCTGCCATGGGTGCCAATCCTGGAAAGTCCCATTCTGACATGGTGGGAAAGCATTGCAATTTCAGACAAGTAGTTCAGTGATTCAGCTGAGGAAAATGTGCTTGTAACATTTTTATAACTCTAAGAAAATAATGAAAATCAGGAAAAAAAAAGGCCTTTAAAGGTAGATATAACACAAAGAGACAACAGTGTCTGTGTCACACAGAACCAGGAGATACTTCATTAGGAATGGGATGAACACGGATCATGCTATTATAGCTTAGACAAAAAAGAAGGAGAAAAAACCCAAATCAAAACAAATCAAAAAACCAACAACCCTAAAAACAATTCTAAATATGAAATGGTCATAACGTGCGTTGGTAACACAAGCAGTTTATAATTGCATAAAAATACCAGTCATGAATTTCCACATGGCATCCTTGAGCTCCTGGTTCCTCATGCTGTAGATGAGGGGTTCACTGCTGGTGGAAACACTGAGTAAAGAAATGCCACTACCAGGTCCAGAAATGGGGAGGAGATGGAGGGGGCTTCAGATTGGCAAACACGGCAATGCTGACAAACAGGGAGACCACAGCCAGGTGAGGAAGGCAGGTGGAAAAGGCTTTTTGCTGTCCCTGCTGCGAGGGGATCCTCAGCACAGCCCTGAAGATCTGCACATAGGACACCACAATGAACACAAAACACCCAAAACATAAACATAGAGTAACCACAATGAGTCCAGTATCCCTGAGGTAGGCATCTGAGCAGGAGAGCTTGAGGATCTGGGGGATTTCACAGAAGAACTGGTCAACAGCATTGCCATGGCAGAGGGCAGTGAAAATATATTGGCTGTGTGCAGCACAGCATGGAGAAACCCACTGGCCCAGGCAGCTGCTGCCATGTGGACACAAGCTCTGCTGCCCAGGAGGGTCCCGTAGTGCAGGGGGTGGCAGATGGCAATGTAGCGGTCATAGGCCATGACAGTGAGGAGACAGAACTCTGTGGAGAGAAAAAATAAAAAGACAAAGAGTTGAGCCACACATCCTGTGTAGGAAATGGCCCTGGTGTCCCACAGGGAATTGGCCATGGATTTGGGAACAGTGGTGGAGATGCAGCCAAGGTCAGTAAGAGAGAGGTTGAGGAGGAAGAAGTACATGGGGGTGTGGAGGCGGTGGTCACAGGCTATGGTGATGATGATGAGGCCATTGCCCAGGAGAGCAGCCAGGTAGATGCCCAGGAAGAGGCAGAAGTGCAGGAGCTGCAGCTCCCGTGTGTCTGCAAAGGGCAGGAGGAGGAACTGGCTGATGGAGCTGCTGCTGTTGGACATCTGCTGCCATCAGGTGTGGAGACCTGTCCAAGGAGGAAAAAAAGAGCTGTTATGGGCAATGATACCAAGGAGACTATTCTCCACCACTGCACACAGCCTGCCTCAGGTGATGTGTACAGCGTGGCCACGGGGTCATGTGCAGGGCTGTGGGGCTGCATCTGTACAAGGGAGAGAATGCATACAGCAGACACCATGATCCAGGGAGCTCCCACACTGCTGGGGCCTTACACTTAACCCTTGCCCCCAGCCAGTCAGGGATCTTGCTGATGTTACTGCAGTGGTTGCACTGGAATCATGCTGGCTGAGGAGAAAGCACCTGCCAATCTGATTTAACTCTCATGTTCTTCCCACTCAGAGCAGACCATCATGCTAAAGACCATCACAGGTCCCTTCCCATCCAACCCTCAGTGGGGAGAGTGGATAAATGGTGGTGGAGAGGGTTGTGTGTTGAGGCATTTCTGGCATTTTTAATTATCAGCCAACCCTGACTTTGAGATTACACAATGAATTACTTCATCTTTAAAAGGAGGTTCAGCTCCATGGCCACCAGGGATACAACTGCAAATTTCTTATAAACACTCTTGGGCCATCAAAATTTATGAATCAAAGGGGGCTGGAAGAGGCCCCTTCCACCACCCCCTATCACCACTCTTTGGGCCCAACCATCCAGCCAGTTTTTAACCCAGCAGAGGGTCCACCTGTCCAGGCAAGTGGCAGCCAGTTTCTCAGTCAGAATGCTGTGAGAAAATGTGACTTGGCATTTGGAGATCGGTCGATTCGGATATTGTAAGTCATTGGGAGACATCCCACACGAGTGCCACATACCAGGTTACTAGTGCCTGATTGTGTACACTTGGCTAGTAGCATTTATATGCTGGATTGGAAGTCTCAATAATTATGCCAAGTATTGTTCTTGTTTGTATTTGTCTTATAAAGATCTTGTGCAGGTGGGACTGAGATGTTCAAGTCAGCACGAAGCGAGCGTTGAGTCCTGCTGTGAAATTCTGTAACAGCATCCTTCTCTGTGGGGCAGAGGAAGAACAGCTGTCTGTCACACAGGAGACCAGGGTTTGATTCTCCAGTGAGGAATTGCTACTCTGGTGGCACTGATTTATTGGTATTGGCTTTGGATATTGCTAGAAGGAACTGTGTATGGAAAATTGATTTAGATTTGAAGAACTGTTTGTGTGAGTGAAATTTGTCTTTCAGGGAGAGACATCAGTACAGGAAAGGAGATGACAAGGTTAGGAAAAGGTGGACAAATGAGATGGGTGTCTAAAGACTTCAGGGAAATATATGAGACAGCAGAGGACACCCTGAGGTGGAGATGATGAGGGCATGAGCAATGCAGAAAAGCTTAGCAGGACAGAGATCTTTGTCCCCTTGGCTATGGCAGTTGTCACTCTCACTGAGGACTATGAGGAGACACCTTCTCCTCATTACTCTGGGGCCTCCTTGCGTCCTTGCACACTCCAGAGATGGCAGGAGGTTTTGTATCATTGCCCTTCACTGGACATCCCACCGCCCCAGGAAAAACCTGAGCCATGCATGAGGGACAGGCTCTCCCTCCCCGAGGGCTGGGAGTCAGGGCTTGGTGTTTGGCTTGATGAAACACATCAAGGCTTTCCTCAGCATTGGAGTCACCTGAACTTTCCTCTGCCTGCCTCTGAAGAGGGGCCTTGAACAAAGACATCCCTCAGGCACTGAACCCTTACAAAGTTCCCCACACCTCAGCCTCACAGGGGACATCAGACCAATAGTAACAGTAAGGTCTGGGGACTTTTGGCTTTTTATTGGGTTTTGGGATTTGCTGTTTTGTTACTGAGCTGTTTTGAAATGGTCATCTTCTGATACAATACTCAGTGATCCTACACCCTGTTTCACACCCTCTTAGGCTGGTTTCAGCTGATGAGCTTTTTGGCATGTGGCAATGCAGTTGTCACAGTTCATGTACCAGGGACTGTCAGCTTTGTCCACTCCAGCTATTAATGTTTACATTGCTAGAGCTAAGTTTCAGATAATGTTTTCCAAAACACAAGTCCATGGGGAAACTTTATTGGTAACAGCCCTCAGTGGGATAAATTAATACTCCAAGAAACCTCAGTGTTTGCTTCTGACTTTACCTTCTTGAGCAGCTAATGAAATCTTTCAGCACTGAAGATCCATGTGCTCAGCATCAACTACACCATGAGGCTCCTCAAAATGCAGAGAGCCCCCAAGTGCTTTGTCTCTTCCTAGTAATTTCCCTCAAGACTCTAAGACTTGTTAAGCTAATCCTAATATAACAAGGGAGATTTCAGTGCACATTTAATGGAAGAGGAAATTTGCTATTTAAAAGGCTATTTATAAATTTTTCTTTTACAGAGAAGAGGAGACAGCAGCATTCTCCAGTTCATATTGATCCACATGGTCACCTAAGGAGGTAGGAAACGCAGTCTCCTTATAGTCCAACATGATATTAAACACCTTTCTCCTCAGCTCCCCAACAACACCATCTCTCTCACTGGCCACCTGGGATGGGCATCACTTTTCCTGAGATCAGACTTCACTGAACTGCACAGCTAGATGCAAGAGCTCCTTTGCACCAACTCCCACCTGCTTTCCTCAGAGAGCTGCCTGCTCACAGATACAGAGAGATTTCTCTCACTACCAGGAATCAAAAGTCAAATAGGATTCAGTTCAGGAAACCATAAACCACAGACTGAAACTGGATGTGCTAAGTGCAAGCAGTACCTGCTGAGCTGTGCCTTCCACAATGACCATCCCTGCAAGGACTCTTTATGAAAGAGAGAGAGGAAAGGACACATATAAACACAACACAGAACTGGCTAAAGAGGCACTGAGACTGACTACTGGAAGATGGGGAAAATTTTAACTCCCTGAAACTGAAAGCAGCAGCTCCACAGTTTCTTGAACTTCTTCAGTGCATCTTTGATCTCCTGGTTCCTCATGCTGTAGATGAGGGGGTTCACTGCTGGAGGCACCACTGAGTACAGGACAGTCACTATCAGGTCCAGGAATGGGGAGGAGATGGAGTGGGGCTTAAAGTAAGCAAATGTGCCAGTGCTGACAAGCAGGGAGACCACGGCCAGGTGAGGGAGGCAGGTGGAAAAGGCTTTGTGCCGTCCCTGCTCTGAGGGGATCCTCAGCACAGCCCTGAAGATCTGCACATAGGACAGCACAATTCCAATAAAACACAAAAAGAATAAACAGGCACTAAGCACATTAGGCCCAACTTCCCTGGCATAGGAATGTGAGCAGGAGAGCTTGAGGATCTGGGGGAGTTCACAGAAGAACTGGTCAACAGCATTGCCATGGCAGAGGGGCAGTGAAAATGTATTAGCTGTGTGCAGGACAGAATTGAGAAACCCACTGGCCCAGGCAGCTGCTGCCATGTGGACACAAGCTCTGCTGCCCAGGAGGGTCCCGTAGTGCAGGGGGTGGCAGATGGCAACGTAGCGGTCATAGGCCATGACAGTGAGGAGATAAAACTCTGCTGAAATGAAAAAGACAAACAGAAAGGCCTGTGCAGCACATCCTGTGTAGGAAATGGCCCTGGTGTCCCACAGGGAAATGATCATGGATTTAGGGACGGTGGTGGAGATGGAGGTCAGGTCAAGGATGGACAGGTTGAGGAGGAAGAAGTACATGGGGGTGTGTAGGCGGTGGTCACAGGCTATGGTGATGATGATGAGGCCATTGCCCAGGAGAGCAGCCAGGTAGATGCCCAGGAAGAGCCAGAAGTGCAGGAGCTGCAGCTCCCGTGTGTTTGTGAATACCATGAGGAGTAGCTGGGTGATGGAGCTGTCGTTTGCCAGTTCCTATTTCTTGGCACAGGGCACTGCTCAAGGAGGAAAACACAATAAGTTAGGGGAGACTTCTCTGAGCAAACTCAAAGCCATGTCCTACAAATACTCCTCCTGCTACACAGACCTACTTTTATTTTCCCAGGATTTGCCTCACCTCTACAGCTGGAGTCCTGGTTGATGCTGGCTGAGTGTGCCATGAGGAGCAGGGCCTCTGCCCTCAAGAAGGCAAGGACTCAGCCCTTGGTTTGGGGCTTTGGCTGCAGAGGAGATGGTTCATGTCTTGGAACCCACTGCCCTGTAGGGAGAGGCTTTGCTTGGAGGGATAGGGCTTTCTCATAGGAAGGGGTCTGCAGTGGAGGCAATGATACAGGGTTTTCTGAATTCTCCCACCCACATGTCTGGGTTTGGTTTCCTCTCATTCCCTTATCATGTCCCTGCTGCCTGGAGATTTTCCTCCTGGCAGATGTTTCCCTGTCATGGCTTTTTCCTCTCATCTCTCACAGACCCCATCACAAGCTCTGTGGACTCACCTTGGCCGTACAAAACCCTTTCTCAGTTCAGAGCACTGCCTGGGGGCAGGTCCTTGTTGGCACGTGGAAAAGGGTGGGTCAGAGCATCCCTGATGAATCCGGTCATTGCCATGCAGGTGCTGTCCATGGGAAGAGAAGTAGCTGAAGGCACTTGAGGAGGCTCTTGGTAGACCTACTGATCACTCAAAGGGAGGGTTCAGGAGTCTCACTGACTGGTTCAAACCGGAAAGCTCCTTTTCGTATCGCCTGTCCCATTGTCCAGCAGTAGGAAAAGGAGAAGTCAGACTCAGGAAATCTCCTCATCTTTATATGAATTTGTTCCTTGACCTTCCCCTTGAAGCACCTCCTCAAAAATGTCCTTGGGTGATGTGAAGGTGTGAACAGCTCTGACACATGCAGTGCCCTCTGAACAGACAAGACTCTGCCCTTCTGAGGGTCGGTCCTTCCACCCAGAACCACTCCCCCAGTGCTGTTGCACGTTCTCCAGGAAGCTGAGAGCTGAACCTAGCAGGCATCAGAGTCCTTTCCCCAGCACAAAGTCCCCCAGGGCACAGAAAACCTGCTAAGGAATGTCCTGAGAACCCCAAGGGTACACCTGGCTACACACCCCTGCAGCCTTTCCCAGGAGAAGGAAAGGGTCATGCCCTTGGTCCCTCTAATAGTGAAGCAGAAATTCCTTGATCCAGAGCATGTTCTTCTGCTGTACACCAACTGTTGGATGTGCCAGCTTGGGGATATCCCTTCAGGATACTCTTGTGTGTTTCCCTACAGCCAGAGACAGAACATGTCCACAGCCATGAAGATTCCTCTGTGAGCTCTGGGCATCCTCCCACCCAGATTGCCTTTATCCTCTCTCTGTCTCCCTTGGAGCCTGCAGGCAGTGCCCTCAGCCCCGCTGCTCTTGGCAGAGGAGCTGCTCTGGGCAGAGCTGTGTCTCTTCAGTGCTGTGCCAGGAGCTCCCTCCATCCCAGAAGCCCAGCCCAGCTCAGCAGCAGCAGACCAGCCCAAGGCACCACTTTCTCTGCCCGCTCTGGGCTCACTGCAGATGTCTCATGGTCTCTGTGGCTGCAGCTCCTGAGAGGCACCAGGGTCACCCCTGGGGAACACGCTGCAACTAATAAACATACTTAGCATCCTGCTGGAGAAACTCACTGCTCATGGATTAGATGGGTATACTCTATGCTGGGATAGAAACTGGCTGAAGGCCAGGCCCAAAGAGTTCTGGTTGAGTTAAATACAGCTGGTGGCAGGTCACAAGTGGTGTTCCCCAGGGCTCAGAGCTGGGGCCAGTTCTCTTTAACATCTTTATTAACGATCTGGACAAGGGGACTGAGTGCACCCTCAGTAAGTTTACAGGCAACACCAAATTGTGTGGGAGTGCTGATCTGCTGGAAGGAGGAAGGCTCTGCAGAAGGACCTGGACAGGGTGGATCGATGGGCAGAGGCCAACTCTATGGGGTTCAACAAGGCCAAGAGCCAGGTCCTGCACAATAATCCCAAGCAACACTACAGGCCTGGAGCAGAGTGGCTGGAGAGCTCCCTGGAGGAGAAGGATCTGTGGGTATTAGTGGACAGCCAGCTGAACATGAGCCAGGGCTGTGCCCAGGTGGCCAAGAAGGCCAAGTGTGGTGACCAGCAGAGAGCAACACGCAATTCGAGATGAATTTGAGGTGAAGCCATTTTATTGGGTGAAATCACACAGATTATAGACCTTCATTACTGCAAATGGGGCAAGCTAAAAACCTGCTAATTGTTTACACACACTGATCACACCGTATTGATTGGTCAGTGATTATAACGAGTTCTGATCAGCCTATCTTATAGCTCAGTATCCTTAGTTTACCTTTGATGCCTGAAAGTATCCACACACCTGCTGTTTTGACCCTCTTGTTATGGTTGGTTCTTAACATGTTCCATTACTCCCAAATACCTTCCCATAACTGCTTCTTGGTTTAGGGCAGCCTGTACCCTTATCAACAAGGCTGCTGTGTTTGAGAATGTGATTATTAGGATCCTCTCAGCATGAGTAACTTTTCCTCTCTCATGGGAAGAGAAGAATATTGTCAGTGCCTAAATCCTGGGAGCAGAGAGCCAGGCTGCTAGCAGGCCTGCTGTCTGCCCCGACAATTCCCCCTTTTTGTATTTGTGATACAAAAGCTGCCTGTAGAGATCTCTGCAGGGCCCTTTGCAGAAAGCCCAACAAACATGGCAGTAAGAGTAAGACAACTACTAGGATTGCTAAGATCAGCAACAAGGTTTTGGCCATTGACAATATCCATCCTGAAATTCCCCACCCATGAAACCAATTGTCCAATCCAAAGAATCCATTTTCTTCTTGTGTCTCTTGTGTAATTTCTGAATGCTGGCATGAATCACCTGAGAGTGGTCAGACAGACTCATGCAGCACATGCCATCAAAATCCTGACCCCCATGTCCATGAGCCAGGAACAGGAGATCAATTGCTGCAGGATTCTGTCAGGTGGCATGTCTCACAGAACCCACAGCCGTAGCTAAGTGCCTCAGCTACCTTTGCTGCTGTATTGGTTTGCTTTGCCAATCAGGAGTGTTTGGGTGTAGGTAACAGCAGCTTCTCTTCTGGTACAGGCACCCATCGTAGTCCATGGCCTTAGGCTGTGCAGAAGTCACTATTTCACTAATTTACAGTTGTATTTCAAAGACTGTTAAATAGTTCAATAGGTCCCATAGCAAAACTCAAGTCCACCGTGGCTGCAGTTGGAACACTTGACTTCAGTTCCTGGGATCAGGATCTCGTCCTGGTTCACGCAGGCTTGCTTTCTTCTGGATCCACAGCTTTATCCACTTGGCTGGTACCCACTTGGTTCCCATATCTGTAATGACACAGGCAGATCTCTTTCCCCAAGTTAGTACCTGTAACTTCATTTTTTACCTAAAAGCTGACATTGGCTTTCTTTGATCCCTTCCAAACCTCCTTTTAAACCTGCTCCATGTTTCACCATTAGAGGTACCAAACTGTCCTGTGGCAGAAATAAATAGTTCAAAACATAAAGACCTTTGTTCAGTCGATCAGCTGGAGACATGTCCTTCTCTCCCCCTTTTTCTTTGTGAAGCAAACGTTTGAGAGTTTGGTTCATACGTTCCCCCATGGCCTGGCCTGTGGGTGAATGTGGTGTCCCTGTGACATGGGCAGTGCCCCATAACTGGAAGAAGGTTTGTGTTGCCTGTGCCATATACTCTGGGCCATTGTCGGGTTTGATTTCATGGGGCACCCCAAGTGCTGCTATGGCAGAGCACACGTGGCGTTGGACATGGTTACTAGATTCCCCCTTTGTGCAGTAGCCCCACACTGCCAGAGAAAAAGGATCTACACAGACATGGACATATTTCTGCTAACCAAATTCTGGGTCGTGTGTAACATCCATGTGCCAGACTTCTAGTGGGCCTGTGCCACGAGGATTGCCGCCAGGGGCAAGGCCACTGGTGACCTGCTGACAGTCTGGGCACGACTGTACAATCCCTTTAGCCTCAGCACCCGACAGGTGGTGTTGTCCTTGAAGGACCTGGGCAGATTGATGAAAGAATTCATGGGATCTCCGAGCCTGTGCAAAGCGTCTGCTGAGGGAGCAGCCCGTGCTGGTGCCACCAGCCTGTCTGCTCTCTGATTTCCTTCTGCCAGACCTTGAGTTAGTCCAGTGTGGCTGTGAATATGGGTAATAAAATACTGTTGTGTAATAAGACACAATGATATAGCCCAGTTAATACCTCCAAGAAACATTTGAACATTATTTAACATGCTGACTTCAGCTCTGCTTTCAATCTTTTGGGGTGTTAGGATACATTTATCAATCTGCCATCCCAGATATTGCCACACTGGCTTCTTTTGAATTTTCTCTGGAGCAATCTGTAACCCCTTGCTTATCAAATGCACTGTTAACTCATGAATCAAAGTTTCAATGTTGAAGGTGGTAGGGGTTTTGTGGTTTTTTTTTTTAATTTTTTTTTTTTTTTTAACAATGTATCAGCCATGTGATGATAAAAGATTAGATCAGGATGTGCTTTTCATACTGGAGCAAGTGCCCAGGCTACATAAGTCTGGCACATAGTTAGATAACTTTTCATGCCTTGTAGGGAGCACTACCCAATGATACCTTTTCATGGGTTCATTTTTGCTTATAGTAGGGACGGAAAAAGCAAATTTTTCACAATCATCCGGGTGTAAAGAATAGTGAAAAAACAATCTTTTAGATTAATAATTAAGACATCCCAATTTTTAGGTCTCATGTTTGGAGATGGCAGACCGGGCTGCAGAGCTCCGAGATCTCCCATCACTTCATTGACTTGTCTTAACTCGTGCAACAGGCGCCATCTCCCGTCCTTTTTAGGAATGGTAAAAATAGGCGAGTTCCACGGACTCACGGAAAGCTTTATATGCCCGTTGGTCAGTTGCTCCTGTATTAAACCTTGTAGCTGAACAAGTTTTTCTTGAGTAAGTGGCCATTGATCAACCCAAACAGGGTTTCCTGTTTTCCAGGTTAATTTTACAATGGAGCTACCAACTTTCACTGGCTGCTATCAGAAACCCTTTTGCTTGGTAACCAGCCTTGCTCTCAGCTGGCTGAGTGCATCCCTGAACCTGCATCACATACGAACAAACGCTGCAAACCAATCCATCAGACAAATAACATTGCAAGACACGAGTTGCCACACAATTCTGTATGGATGGGGGTGGGGGGGTGATTCTCCCACTTCTGAGGCACTTCCACCAAGGCACCCAGTGCCACACCACGTTCTCACAGGTCTCAGCCACTTCCCGCAGCGCCGTTTCTCCCCCAGCCCCACTGTGAACCACAGCGCGACCACGCCAGCCAGCACTAGGACCCGGGCGAACGCTAGGACCTGGCGCCACACGGTCTCCATGTTCCCTCTGCCTCCCCCCAGCCCACTATCAGCTCTCTCCACCACACGCTCATCCCCACATCAAGTTTTCCCCAATAATTTCCACAATTGAGCAGGACTAGAGTTCCCTTCAGTTTGAATCAAAACACCCTGATTGAGCCATTTTTCCTGTTCTGATGCCACCTTATGTTCCCCAGCTCCGTCGAGCTGTCTCTGCAGAGTCTCTCAGGTGTCAGGAGGCAGTGGTGTATTGGTGAGTTCGTCGGGAGGTGTGGGTGGGAGTGGTGGGTATTGAGGTGAAATGGGTCCCTGATCCGATGGGTGTCAAAGCAGATTCTTGTCTGTCTCTGTAGGATTCTTGTCCCTGTCCTTAGGTTCCTTGTCCGTGTCCATAAGTTCCTTTTCCATGGGGGGAACACTAACTGGTGCTTTAGTTGGTGATTCTTCGTACCCGTAGTTTTCGGGTGGGTGGGTGGGCAGTCCTGAGACTGGAGGCTCAAACCCTTTCACAGCAGGGCATGCCCTTGCCTGCTCTGCTTCCATGTTTGCCAGCTTTTCAAGGACAAGCTGGAGTTGTTGATCTTGGTTAACATTTTTGACTGCTTCATGGGGTGCTTTAGGCTCAGCAAAAGTTACAGGCAGACAGATATTGGAGGCAGTCAGTTGCACATTTGTTTCCACATCTTTTTCTTCCAAAGGCACAATAATGGGTGAGTACAGACCGTGGTGGCAGTTTTAGGTGCACTACTCCCTCCCCTTCCCATCGGATCCAACAGATTTATCACTGTGCTCTGATAATATGGTATTATTACTTAATAGAGTAACTGAGGCAGGTGAAGGGGCACCCAGAAACATAAATACATTCTACATATTAGATTTTTTCCCTTTCTGAATCGGTTCTGTAGAAACCAGAACTGGCATTGAAGCTGGCGTTGTGCCAGTGATGTAATGCTCAGCATAAAGGGGATGGGGGGGGGGCTTGGAGCACACAGGTTGAGAAAACGCACCATATTTTGGTGGTCTGGTTTTGGGACATCTCAGCTCTATGGCTTGAGCTGTGTGGTTTGGTAAGAAACTCCATTGTGCATCACTAGTTTTGAATATATTGCTACAAAGCCCCATTGTTGCTGTTTCTCTCTCTGCTGTCCCAGTAAACTGTCCTTAGCCCAAATATGAGAGGTTTGGGTTTGGGTTTGTTTATATTTTCCTTTCCCTCCCTTCCCCCCAACCCTGCCAGACCCCCAAACACACCCTTTTAGGAGAGAGTGGCTGCATTGTACTTGGGTCTCAGATGGGGTAAAACAACAACAAAAGGTTCCAGCATGACACTTGCACAGCAAGGCAGGATCAGACAGGACAGGAGGAGAACCAAATGCATGGAGAAGAATTTGGGAATTTCAGGGGATGCTGCAGGTGCTGAACAGGAATCTGGCCATGAGCACATTGGGCTGCACTGGGAGGAGCGTGGCCATGCAGACAATAACACTTATTGTCCATCTGGACTCAGCATTGGTCACACCACCTCTGGAGCAGTCAGTACCTGTGTGGGGCTCTCTGGTCTGGTGGAATGGGTAGGAACGTTTGTGTGGGCAGAGCAACTCTGCCAAGAGAGGTTTAGGGGTCTAGTGTGGGGGTGCTGAGAGACCTGGGCTTCTACATTTGGGGAAGGGGAGGCTGAGGGAAGCCCTCCTTGTGCTACAAGGAAAGTAGAGTAGAAAGAACTCCACGTGAAACTGCAGCTTTGAAGATCAGAGTAGATGTGGGGATAAAGAAATGTCATTCTGAGGGCAGTGCTGTGCTGCAAGGAGTCACTTGAAGGAAGTGTGGATGAACTGGTGGTTTGGGCTTGTGGGAACAGCTGGCGAGGAGGGAGAGACAGCAGTACGGGCAAGGATATGGTGGGGTGAGAACAAGGTGTGGAAAGAGAAGGGCATTGGGTGCCTGCAGCCTGCAGAGAAACAGGCACAGGCATGGGGCAGTGTGGGATGGGCTGTGGTGCAGATGGCCAAGGCTGCAGGCCAGGCTGAAAGGGCCTGATAGAAAGGAGGTCTTGCCCCCTTGGCTATGGATGATATTCCTGCCACAGAGGACTCAGAGGAGGCCTGATGGCTATGGGGCATGGCTGCCTCCTTGCACCCACCCCAGGAAAGGCCACATTGTGTCCTACCCCTGGCCATCCCTTGGTGCACATATCAAGGAATTACCCCTGAGACACAGGTGAGGGTCAGGATCTCTCTGCCCAGGGAGCATGGGGAAAGTGATTGGCATTTCTGATTCATCAACATAGCCAGGGTGTCCTCAGCATCAGAGCTGCCTGTGCTTTGCCTGTGTTTGTCCTCATGGCCTCCAGTTGTCTGCTCTAACGAGCCCATGGGGAGGCTTGATCAGTAATGGCTCCCAGTGGGGCCAGTTAATGCTTCAAGGTACTTTGGGCATTACTCCTGATTTAACATCTTGAGAGGTTTCATCATTCTCCACTTGGTATCTGAGGTCTCTGGACTCAGAAGAAAGACACCATGGGGCTCATTAACATTCATAAAGCCCTTACAAGCATGTCTCTTCAACTCACTTTAATTAAGAAATTAAGACTTGTATAATTATTTGGAGAGGATTTTATTTGAGTGATGAAAATTTCAAAGGAGTTTCACAATGCAGGAATTTTTCATAGGAAAATGTGTTTCTGTTTTATCTCTGATCATGTAAGGAGCTTCAGCAGCATGCTGCAATGGGTGCTGGTCCAGAGGTCTTCTAAGGAGATCTGGAGAGGCAGGAAAAGCAGTCTCTTGAGATCCATCCATACATGGAGAACCTTGCTCTAACCCAAGCCCAGCAGTTCCCTCACTGGCCTCCTGGGACTCCCAACACTTTTTCTCCCATCATCTGTGCTCACAGGCACAGACAGATTTCTCTGACAACAAACAGCAGTTACACATGACACAGTTTAATAACCATGAAATGTCTCTCCTCAGCTGCCTGCTATGGCCAAGCAGCGTGTGAAGGGGGTCAGCTTCCAGAGGAGATTCTCTCCCAGAACAGTTTAATCAGATACATAGAAAGGTCACTTATCAACACAGAGAATTTCTGACAGAGCAAGTTCACTTGGAAACCTGAGAGCAAAGTGAAGTTCATACGTCCAGCCAGTCTTCTAAATGGTGTCCTTAAGCATGGCTGTAACATCAGCAGAGGGGGAAACACCTGAATGATGAGGTTGATTACAGAGACAGACTGGCAGTAATGCAGGTACAGGGGAAGGTGAGTATTTCTTCTGCTGCCATGGGTGCCAGTCCTGGAAATTGCTGTTCTCTCATGGTGGGAAAGCATTGCCATTGTAAATAAATAGTCAATTGATTCAGAAGAAATAAATGTGCTTGTAATCTTTTTCTAAATAGAAGGAAAAAATAAAAAGTGGGAAAAAATATCCTTTGCAGGAAGATATGGTGCAAAGAGAGCAGAGTGTCTGGGTCACACAAGGCCAGGAGATACTTCATTAGGAATGGGATGAACGTGGATCATGTTATTAATGCTTAGAAAAACTCAAAATTCAAAAAAACATAATCCTTCCCCTCCCACAGCTATAAAACCCTTCTAAATAGGGAGTGGTCATAACGAGATTTACAAGATCTTTTATATGAGCAGTTTATTATTTTTTAAATATATCCAGTCATCACTTTCCACATGGCATCCTTGAGCTCCTGGTTCCTCATGCTGTAGATGAGGGGATTCACTGCTGGTGGAACCACCGAGTAAAGAAAGGCCAGTACCAGGTCCAGAAATAGGGAGGAGATGGAGGGGGGCTTCAGATAGGCAAATATGGCAGTGCTGACAAACAGAGAGACCACGGCCAGGTGAGGGAGGCAGGTGGAAAAGGCTTTGTGCCGTCCCTGCTGCGAGGGGATCCTCAGCACAGCCCTGAAGATCTGCACATAGGACACCACAATGAACACAAAACACCCAAAAGCTAAACAGGCACTGACCACAAGGACTGCAATTTCCCTGAGGTAGGCATCTGAGCAGGAGAGCTTGAGGATCTGGGGGATTTCACAGAAGAACTGGTCAACAGCATTGCCATGGCAGAGGGGCAGGGAAAATGTATTGGCTGTGTGCAGCACAGCAGGGAGAAACCCACTGGCCCAGGCAGCTGCTGCCATGTGGACACAAGCTCTGCTGCCCAGGAGGGTCCCGTAGTGCAGGGGGTGGCAGATGGCAACGTAGCGGTCATAGGCCATGACAGTGAGGAGACAGAACTCTGTGGAGATCAAAAATACAAAGAAAAAGAGTTGAGCCACACACCCTGTGTAGGAAATGGCCCTGGTGTCCCACAGGGAATTGGCCATGGATTTTGGAACAGTGGTGGAGATGCAGCCAAGGTCAGTAAGAGAGAGGTTGAGGAGGAAGAAGTACATGGGGGTGTGGAGGTGGTGGTCACAGGCTATGGTGATGATGATGAGGCCGTTGCCCAGGAGAGCAGCCAGGTAGATGCCCAGGAAGAGGCAGAAGTGCAGGAGCTGCAGCTCCCGTGTGTCTGCAAAGGGCAGGAGGAGGAACTGGCTGATGGAGCTGCTGCTGTTGGACATCTGCTGCTGTCAAGTGTGGAGACCTGTCCAGGGAGAAAAAGGCACAGTGAGAAGTTATGGAACTCTTCTTTGAGGAAAACTTGTTACAGTTCCCATTGCCTCTCTGTATTCAGGAGGAACTTTGTCAGGTCCCTTTTGGGAGGTCTGCTTTGTGCTGCCTTGAGCGTGCCACTGCTGGGAGGAGGGTCAGCTGTGGACTCTCAAGAACTCAGTCCAGCCTGGCAGCAGTCAGTAAATAGAAGGATGGTGTGATCTCAGACTAAATCCCCTGTGGATAGGAATGAGCTTTTCAGCACTGTCACTCCAGTTTCACCCCAGGGCAGAGCAGAGCTTTGGAGCTTTGGTTTTCTCCTGCCTGTACCTGAGGAGTGTTTCTTCTGTCAGAACTCCCTGACATTGCTGCTGCAGTGCCAGTGAGACCTTCCCCTGAGTGCAGAGTGGGGAGAGCTGCTCTGTCCATCAGCCCTCATCTCAGCTGCACATTGCTGGATTCCCTGTGATCACACCCTGGTGTTCCCTGCAGAAGAAACTGGACCCCACAGAGAGCTGAGGAATCCAGTGTCCCAGGGCAGAGCTCCAAAGCCCTCCTGCAGTCTCATCCTGCCCAAGGAGGATCTCAGCTTCTTGCTCCCAGCCAGGGACACACAGGGCTCAGTGTAGCTGCCCACACACAGGTGATGAGCAGCATTGCCACAGTCTAAGTGCTGAGATGTCTTCTGCCTGGGGCTCCTCTCTGGGACACAAGAGTCCCTAGGAGAGCAGTGCCATTGTGGGAGGCAGCCTGCAGCCCAGCAGGAGCCCCCAGGAAATCCTCAGTCCTACAGATGTGGGTCCTGAAGTGAGGGTCAGTTCAGTGCCAGCCCCACAATTGGATGTTCCCAGAGCCCCAGGTAATGGTTGGACAAAGGCAGTAAGAACATAAGGGGAAAGAGAGAGAAATGCTCTAGCCCAGGCTGGAAGGACAGGGACAGACAGACAGGAACTCAGGGGTTTCTCCATACTTTGAATCTGCTGCCAAAGAGAAGACTCAACCTGAAACCCTGGAACACTCGGTGCAGAGTCTGTGCTGGGTGGCAGAAACCAGGGGGTCGCTGTGGGAAAGTGTCAGCACTGTGGGGGATGTCAGGGAGGTACCACATCCCCACTGCCAGGGCATTGCTGGGAGCAGCTCCCTCTCCCTCCCTGACAATGTCTCTGCTGCCTGGATCTGTCCTTGCAGCTGCTTCTCTTTGCCCATTTCACCTCCTGCTCTGTGCTCACAGACCTCATCCAACCTTTCCTGTGCTTAGCTCTGCTCTGCAGACCCCTCCTGGCATCAGGACAGTGCCACAGGGAACCTCTGTGTGTGCAGGGCTCAGGAGATGCTCTGACAAGTCCTAATTACAAATGAGTTGGCACAGCCTTCCTCAAAGTTATTCAGAAAAGCTCAGCTCCCACTTCCCTCCCAGTCAGCAAGAGCAGAAAATTCAAAGCGAAGTCTCTTTCCCTGGACTGGAAAATGCATCCTTGGTGTTCCTGAAAAGTCCCTGGGAAGTTCCCAAGGTCCACTGGAGCTGGGAGCAAACCTGGCTTACACAGCAAAAGGACCTTACACTGTCCTTCCATGGGTCACACTTTCAACAACAGATTCTTTCTGCACTGCTGATGGAAGCCCAGCAGGCAGACTGAGTGCTGACCCTTGCAGCAGCAGAGTCCCTTCCCCAGCACAGAGCCCTCAGGGTGCAGGGATCCTGCTCACAAGGACAGCCCTGGGCACCCCTGGGTGCACACGCTGCTTCACATCTCTGCAGCCATGGCCAGGAGAAGACAGCTGTCCTGCCCTGTCCCTCTGATGGGGAAGAAGGGCATCCCTTCCAGGCAGCACTTTCTGATCCTATAGAGAACCTGTCCTCCTGACAGACCCCACACACTTCCCCATGTCCCAGCTTTAGGAGATCCCTCCAGGAACAGAACCTGCATTGCCCTGCACCCACAGACATACCAGGGAGAGTGCTGTGGAGATTTCTCCTGCAGTGAGCTCTCAGCATCCATCAGCTCTCTCAGCCTCACAGGTCTCCCCTCGGTGCCTACAGGCAGTGTCCCCAGCCCTGTGTGCTTGGCAGAGGAGCTGCTCCTGGCCAGAGCTGTCTCTTGTCAGGGCTGCTGGGTTGCCATGAGCTGCCTCCATCCCAGGAGCCCAGCTCAGCTCACAGCAGAGGAGCAGGTGAATACGTCACATCCTCCATTCCCTATAGTCTCCTCTGAGGTGTCCCTGGAGCTCCAAGGAAACTACTTGGAAAGACACTAAGTCTTTACTGATTTTCTCTCCCTCAGCTGGCGAGAAATCCTTGTGTCCAGCAGAGTCCTTTCTCCTGATCAAACCAGAGCTGGGCAGGACAATCACCTTTCCTTGTTCTCATATAAGACTGGACCCCTAGGTACTGACAGGTGGGGGATTCTCCCTCACTTAGAGTCACTCCAGACCCCTCATCCTTGCTTTGCAGCCCTGGGGTTGGAAGGGGATGCAGCTCTGACCTATGACTGCCACAATCCCGTTGCAGCTGGGATTCCTCTTGCCCCAGTTTCAGTGGCACAAAAATTGAAACCTCCTGCCTAGGAGCTGCTGTCGCAGCTCCCATGGGAATTACTGGGGGTCAGGCTGCCAAGGGAGGGGCTGAGTCACCTTCCCTGGGTGTGTTTAAAAAATAGGTAGATGAGGTACTAAGGGATATGATTTAGTTTAGGATGAGAATGGTTGGACTTGATGATCTTAAAGGTCTTTTCCAACTTTGTGATTCTGTGATTCTGTAATTTAAAAATTTACACCCACTTTTAACCCAAAGATTTCAACTCTTCTCCCACTTTTGACCAATTTTGCCCAAGTCTTCATATTCTTTTACCATTTCTGTTATATTTTGCACCCAAGACGGACTTTTCTCACCAAAATTGCCCATTTTGACCTAAAATTGGGGAATTTCCCTCTTTATATCCATTTTTAACCCATATATTTTGAGACTTCTCCCATGTTTGACCAATTTTGTCCCAAATCTTCACATTCTTTTTCTGCTTATTCCACATTTTCACTTATATTTGTCCTTTGTGTGCCTAAAATTTCACTTTTTGACCCCAAATTGTACATTTTTACCTCTTTTGCCCCAAAAAGCAGCATTTTTAAGCCTAAAATCACCATTTTTAACTCAAAATAGGGGAATTTTCTATCTTGAAACAAATTTTTGACACAAATATTTCAACTCTTTTCCCATTTTTGCTACTTTTTGTCCAAAATCTTTACATTCTTTTACAAATTATTTCATTTATTGCCCCAAATATGGCCTTTTATTGCCCCAAAACAGTATTTTTGCCCTAAAGTCTCTCTTTTTTATCTCTTGCTTCCCCATTTCCCCCCAGATTTGAGCAACTTTGGCCAATATTAGGGCTTGCTCCTCTCATCTCTCCACCTCACAATGATGAGCCTAAATCTGTAGGGTTCCCCCCCTTTTTATCTCAGTTTTCACTGATTTGTGAGAATTTATCATCTTTTTTATTAATTTTTCCCTTTTCTCAACATTTTTCACCCAATTTTTGACCAAATTCATTACTTTCCTCTCCCATTTTCCACCATGAACACCAAAAAAGCCAATACATTTTTGAAAAATATGAAAATTTAAGAAAAAAATGCAAATTTCAATGAATATTTGAATATTTTTTAATTTATAAATATTTTTTCCCAAAATTTGGCTTTTTAAACCCCCAAAAGTTTGGGAGAGAAACTGCTGGGCTTGAATCACAGTGGTTATTGTGGTCATATTGATCATTGGGGCACCACAACTATTTTCAACATCTCCTCTTGGAAGTCCTCGTCACCATCATCTCGTTGGGAGCAATTTTGGCCTTTTTTGCCCCAAAATTACACCCTCCAAGGATGAGGCCAGGTGAGGAAGGGGACGAGGGTCCACTTTCCCCACGAAATTTCCACCCTCGAGGCCATCATTGGGTCATTTTGGAGGGAGGAGGGAAATTCCATTTTGAGGTGAGAAATTTGATTTTTGGGGAGAATTTGGGGAATTCTGGGGATTTTAATAAGGTCAGGGTATTCTGATTGGCCCAAAATATTAATTTTTAAGGATTTTTGGTGATTTCCACCTCAAAAATATCTTGCTAAGGCAATTTTATGGTAGAAAAAGGGCGGAAAATATCTGGGGAATGTGGAAACATTTTTAGAGTGGAATAAAACTTTTGCGAATAAAGTTGATTTATGAGGGAAAATTTGAATTTTGGATACTAAAATTGGCCCAGAAATGATTTTGTATAAATTATTTTCAAGTGAAAAATAATCCCTAGGCAAAGGCAAAAAAAGTAATCCCAGGTGGAATTTAATGGGAAAATTGTTCAAATTTTGGGAGAAAGTTTGAAATTTTGAATTTTAGAAGTTTTGGGTTGAGTAAAAATAGCAATTTTTGAAATTAATTCCCACCTCCTCAATTAAATGTATTAGAAATTGATAAAATGAGGAGTTAATAAAACTAGGAATTGATAGAATTAGGAATTGAGAATGAAGAATTGATAAAATTGGAATTTCATGAAATTATGAATTAATCACATGTGGAATTTGCCCCCTCAACGTTTAATTAGACCCAACCCCCTAATTATTATAGAAATAAATTTAATTATTTTATAATTATCAAGTATTTCAGATTTCAAGTGGGGAGTTGAGGAATTTGTGGGGGGGTTGGAATTTATTGGTGAATTTTATTGATCTGTGGAACTACACACACAAACACCCCCCAATAATTTCCCAGGATTTTTCAATGCAAGAGAAATTGAGGAAAATACAAGAAAATCTGAGGAAACATGGTCAGGGCTGGGAGCTGGAGGAGGCCGAGCTGGGGCAGGATGGTAAAGACAGGCAAGACGTTGCACTAAGGGACAAAGGTTGGGGTGACCATTTGAGGGTTTTGGTGAAGAGAGTTGAGGTTTGAAGGAAACAGTCAAAGCTGGAGGTCAATAGCCAAGGGTTTGTGGGCACCACAGGCAGCTCCATTCTGATGGTTGAGATTTGGGCGCAAAACACTCAAAGATGGGTCAGAAGAGGTTGATAATGGGCCAGAATTGTTCTCCGGGGATGTGGGGACACGGTGACGGGGTCAGGGCCACCAGGAAAAGCAGCACCATAACTAGCACTAGCTTTGGCGCAGTAGTAGGTGGCCGTGTCACCGTCCCTGAGGCTGTTCATCTGCAGCGTCACCGTGCTCTGGGAGTTGTCCCTGGAGATGCTGAACCGGCCCTGGACAGATGGCGCGTAGTTGGTGTAACCACCACTGCTGCTAATACCCGCGACGTATTCGAGCCCCTTCCCAGGTGCCTGGCGCATCCATCCCATGTCAAAGTTGCTGAAGGTGAAGCCAGACCCCTTGCAGAGGAGGCGCAGGGACCCCCTGGGTGTCTGGAGGCCCCTCCGGACTCCACCAGTGTCACGGCCGCCCACTGCAATGGGGAAGGAGGAAGGACACCAGTGAGTCGCCCGCTCCCACCATCATCATCATCATCATCATCATCATCTCCATCACCACGTCCTCACCACCCCCTCGTTACCTGGGAGGGCGACGAGGAAGAGGAGGATGGTGGAGGCCCAGCGGGTGCCCATGGTGATGGGTGGTGGGTTTGGGGAGGAGGGTGATGGTGCCATGACGGGGTCGGGGGGTTCTTATAGGGCAGAGGGGTGTGGAGTGATTTGCATAACGAGGTGGGGAGGGCATAAGAAGGGGGGGGCCTCTTTAGCGACACTTCTCATGGGTATTGGATCACTAACAAGCGCACCCATAGGGTGGTTTGTTTTGATTTAGTTAATTAGTTATACAGGGAACAAGGCAAGGAGAAAAATTAATTAATCAGTTAGTTAATTAACTACTTATTTACAAGGGTCTGTTCCTAGGTATCCAGTCAAGGCAAGGGGTTAAGTAATTAATAAGAAAGTCTCCATGGAAGCCATAGCAGCTCTAGTATTCAATTAACTATTTATGGGTAGATGGTTGGCAGAATGCAATTAGGAAATCTCTTAATTATTTAAATATAGGCGGACACCGGGGAGCCCATGTCATTTGCACGGTAAAAGTAATTAAGAAATCCCTTAATTAATTCATGGAAGGGGATCTCTGGGGGAGCCTGTGGCAGACACAGGGTGAAAAAAACTATAAAATAAGTTAATTAATTAATTATATGAGATCTTTGGGAGACTGTGGCAGACACACGGTAGAAGTAATTAAGACATGCATTAATTAATTAATTAATTATAGGGTTTCTCACGCCACTTAGTAAATCAATTAATTTATTAATTTCTCTTGTGGGAAACGGATCCAATTAGTTAATTAATTAATTACTCCTGTGTGTCTCTGGGGAATCCATTGGGCTAAATAATTAATTAATTTAATTAACAGACCTGAGAGTGCCTCCCAGGGGAACCCACAGCAGGTGTACAGCCAAAACCCAATTATTTAATGAATAATTAACAGGGGTGTCTGTCCCTGGGGATGCCCATGGCTAGGTGTACGGCCAAAACAATTAATGAATTCATTAATTAACAGGTGTCTCTGGGGAAGAGTTTGTTTGGCAAAACAAGCAATTAATTGATTAATAAATTCTGTTTTCCCCTGGTAACTAGTGGACAAGTGAATTAGTTATTTAATTAAGCACGGATCCTGCGGTGATCCCAGATTGCTTCTGTGCCCTGAATTAATTAATTGCAAGCGCTGATCACTTCTCAACTTCAGTTAATTAATTACAAGCTCTGATCACTTCTTTACCCCAATTAATTCATGCAGGCCCTGACAGCTTCTTCAATCCTGAAGTAATTACCAGCTCTACCTTGATTGCTTCTTTGCCCTTAACTAATTAATCGCAAGCTCTGCAGTGCCTAAATCCCTTGCCTTTAATTAATTAATTACAAGCTCTAACTTGATCACTTATCTCCCCTTAATTAATTAAATGAAAGTGCTGATCACTTCTTCACCCTTAATTAATTAATTGCAAGACCTGAACACTTAACCCCAATTAATTATTAATTACCATAATTACCATACCCCGATTAATTAATTAATTCCTAGTTGTACTTGATCTCTACTTTCCCCTTAATTAATTAATTATGACCTCATCACAAGGGCTGGAACTGAGCTCTGCCCCTCGCCAAGCCGGGTTCAGGGGTTCTTATAGGGCAGAGGGGTGGGGGGTGGTTTGCATAACGAGGCGGGGAGGGAGGGGGTGGCTCTTTACCTCCCCCTGTGTATCGGATTGCTAACGAGCCCACCCACTTGGTTTGGTTTGCCATAATTAGTTAGTTCTCCAGGCAATGAAGAGTGGGGAAAAATTAATCTATTAGTTAATTAATTAATTACAAGTGTCTGGTCTAAGGTGTACAGTAAAACAAGGAGGTAATTAATTAATTAGAAGGTCTCCAGGGAAGACATGGCAGCTGTGCAGGTTAATTAATTAATTATGGTGAGAGGCATGGTGGAACACAATTAAGAAATCAGTTAATTAAGTAATTAAAGGGGGGCTATAGGTTGCCCACAGCAGACACAAGGTGAAAGTAATTAAGAAATCATTTAATTAAATAATGATACGGGGTCTCTAGAGAACCCATGGCAGCTGCATGGCAAAAGTGATTAAGAAATTAGTTAATGAAGCAATTCAAAGGGGTCTCCACAGAGCCCATGGTAGATGCACAGCAAAAGTAATTAAGAAATCTGTTAATTTAGTAGCTATAGGGGGTGTCTAGGAGAGCCCACAGCAGGCACACTGTGAAAGTAGTTAAGAAAGCAGTTAATTAATGAATTAAAGGGGCTGTCTGGGGAGCCCATGGCAGATGCACATGGAAAATAATTAAGAAATCTGTTAATTGATTAATTATAGGAGATATATGGGGGACCCATGACAGATGCATTAATAAATTAGTTAATTCATTAATTTCAGTGGGTCTCTGGTGAAAAAGAATTAGTCAATTAATTCAGTAAATGATTCCCCTGGCAGGAAACAGAGATATATAATTAATTAATTACACGTGTATGTCTCTCTGGGGAATGCATCAGGCTAGTTAACTAATTAATTAATTAACAGACCTGAGAGTTGCCCCTCGGGAAGCCAGCAGCCAGGTGTACGGCCAAAACAATTAATGAATTCATTAATTAACAAAGAGGGGTATCTCTCTGGGGAAGTGGCTGTTCCGCAAAACAACCAATTAATTAATTAATTCCAGGTTCTCTCCCCGGGGAGCTCGTGGATGGGTGAGTTAATTAGTTAAGCGCATGCGCTATGGTGAGCTCTGATAATTCTGAACCCTTAATTAATTAATTACAAGCCCTGATCTCTTCTTTACCCTCAATTAATTAATTTCCAGCTCTACTTTGCCCCTAACTGATTAATGCCATGCTCTGTAGTGCCTTGATAACTTGCCTTTAATTACTTGCAAACTCTGTCTGATCACTTCTTCACCCCAATTAATTAATTGCAGGCTCACCTTGGTCACTTATTTGCCATTATTTAATTAATTGCAAGCGTTGATCAATTTTTCACCCCAATTAATTAATTAATTGCAAGCTGTTATCACTTCTTCACCCAAAGTAATTAATTATCTGCAAGGCCATATCATGTCTTGACCTCAATTAATTAATTAACTGCCAGCCCTGATCACTTAACCCCAATTAGTTAATTAATTAGCAGCTTTGCTTGATCCCTTCTTTGCCGTTTAATTAGTTAATTATGAACTCATCACCAAGGGCGGAAGTGAGAACTGGCCAGTGTCTCCCTCCTCTGGATTTGAGGGAAGACGGGGGGATTTGGTGTAAAAGAGGGAATTGGGAGGGGGGAGGGAATTTTATTGGGAAATGTGGGAAAATTGGGGGGAATGAGGGAATGTGGTGGGAAATGGGGGAGTTTGGGGGGAATTAGGGAATTTTTTTGGGAAAAAAATGGGGATTTGGGGGGAAATGAGGGGATTTAGGGGAGAAAATGAGGGAATTTGTGGAGAATTAGGGAATTTGGTGGGGAAATGAGAGAATTTAGGGGAAATTAGAGAATTTTGGGAGGAATATGAAGGAGTTTGTGGGGAAATGAGAGAATTTGTGGGAGAATATGACAGAATTCTGGGAGGAATGGGGAAAATTTGGGCAAAATTTGGGTTTGGGGAGGGGAGTGGTGGTGCCACAAGGGAGTCAGGGTTTCATATAAGGTGGAGGGGTGGGGGGTGATTTGCATAACGAGGTTGGGTGGGCAGGGAGGGAGGGAGGGACTCATTAGCTCCCCAGGGGTATCGAATTGCTAATGAGCACATCCTCTTGTTTTTTATTTACTTTATTAATTAGTTCTCTGGGGAATGAGGGGCGGGTAAAAGTTGATTAAGAAGTCAGGTAATTAATTAATTACAGGGGGTCTCCAGGGAGCCCATGTCAGATGCACGGCAAAAGTAATTAAGACATCCATTAATTAATTAATTCTAGGGGGTCTCGGGCAAAAACAAGAAGTCAATTGATTCCCCTTGTGGGAAAGTGATCGAATTAAGTCATTAATTACACAGGGGTGTGTTTGTCTCCGGGGAACCCGTCAGGCTAATTAATTCATTAATTAATTAACAGAACTGAGAGTTCCCTCAAGGGGAACCCGCAGCAGGTGTATGGCCACAACTATTAATGAATTCATTAATTCACACGTGTCTCTGGGGAAGAGGTTGTTCAGCAAAACAACCAATTAATTATTTAATTCTGGGTTCCCCGGGGAGCTCGTGGATGGGCAAGTTAATTAATTAATTAAGAACAGATGCTATGGTGAGCCCTTATCATTTCTCAAATCCAGTTAATTAAGTACGAGCCCCAAACACTTCCTTAACCTCAATTCATTAATTAAGCGCTCTACCTTGATTGCGTCTTTGTCCTTAATTAATTAATTGCAGTCTCTGTAGTGCCTCAATCACTTGCCTTTAATTAATTAATTACAAGCTCTGCCTGATTACTTTTTCATCCCAAGTAATTAATTAACTGCCAGCTCTGATCTCTTCTTCGCTGCAATTAATTAATTACAAACTTTACCTTGATCTCTTATTTGCCCTTATTTAACTAACTACCAGCCCTGATCACTTCACCCCAATTAATTAATTACTGTAAGCCCTGATCAGGACTTCACTCCAATTAATTAATTAACAGCAAGCTCTGATCACTTGTTCACCCCAATTAATTAATTAGGTGCAAGCCCTGATCCCTCCTTTCCCGCTTAATTAATTAATTCCCATTAAGAAATGCATTAATAAATTAATGAAAGGGGGTCACTGGGGGAGCCTGAGGCAGGTACATGATGAAAACAATTAAGAAATAAGTTAACTAATTAATTATAGGGGTCCTCCCTCCACTTAATTAATTAATTAATTATTTTCTCTGAGTGGGAAACTGATCAATTATGAATTAATTAATTACACGTCTGTGTGTCTCTGGGGACTAAATTAATTAATTAATTATTTAACACATCTGAACCAGATTTCCCATGGCCCAGGGGTATGGCCAAAACAATTAATGAATTCCTTAATTGACAGGTCTCACTGGGGAAGAGGTGGTTTGGCAAGACAACCAATTAATTAATTAATTCCGGATCCTACTCCGGGAGCTCCTGGATGGGGAGGTTAATTAGTTAAGCACAGGCACTATGGAGAGCCCTGATCAATTCTGAACCCTTAATCAATTAATTAAAAGCCCTGATCTCTTTTTTTACCCACAATTAAATAATTACTAGCTCTACCTGGATCGCTTTTTTGGCCATAATTAATTAATCACAAACTCTTCAGTGCCTTGATCACTTGCCTTTAATGAATTAATTACAAGTTCTGCCTGATCACTTCTACACCCCAATTTATTAATTACTGGGTCTACGTTGTTTCTTTGCTCTGAATTAATTAATTGCAAGCCATGATCATGCCTTTACCCCAATTAATTAATTAACTGCCACCCCTGATAACTTCACCCCAATTAATTAATTCTCAGCTCTGATCCTTTCATTCCCCTTAACTAATTAATTACAGAATCTCAGAATCACCAGGTTGGAAAAGACCTTTAAGATCATCGTATCCAACCGTTCCTGTCGTGTGCTAAACCAGATCCCTGAGCACCTCATCTCCCGCCTGTTAAACACACCCAGGGGTGGGGACTCATCCCCTCCCTGGGCAGCCTGTGCCACAGCCCCACAGCTCTGCCAGAGAAGAACTTTACCCTCACATCTGGCTGACCCTGCCCTGGCGCAGCTTGAGCCCACTCCCCCTTGTCCAATCACCTGTCCCCTGGCTGAAGAGACCATCGCCCACCTCTCTGCACCCTCCTGTCAGGTCAGTGTAGGGGTGAGAAGGTCTCCCCTCAGCCTCCTCTTCTCCAGGCTAAACACCCCCAGCTCCCTCAGCTGCTCCTCAGAGGATTTGACCTCCAGCCCCTTCCCCAGCCTGGTTGCCCTTCTCTGGACTCGCTCCAGGACCTCAATGTCCTTCTTGTGGTGAGGAGCCCAGAACTGGATACAGCAGTTGAGGTGTGGCCTCACCAATGCCCAGTACAGGGGCACAATCACCTCCCCATACTTACTTGCCACACTATTTATGATAGAAGCCATGTGATGCATGATAGCTCCCAAGATGACCCTCTCCATGATCTTCCCTGGGATTCAGGTCAGACTGACAGACCTGTAGCTCCCCGGATCCTCCTTCTGACCCATCTTGTATATGGGTGTAACATCTTCCAGGCTCCAGTCAAATGGAACTACCCAGTCTTCCAGGATTGCTGGTAGATGATGGAAAGGGGTTTGGCAAGCATATATGACAGCTCTCTAAGCACCCTGGGCTGGATCCCATCTGGCCCCAGTGACTTGTGGGTGTCTAACAGGCCAAGCAGGTCACTCATCATCTCCTCCTGACCCCTGGGAGCTTTGTTGTTCTTCCCCTCCCTGTCAGCCCCTTCCTGAGGATGAGCACTCAGGGAATATCCACCTTGACTAGTAAAGACCAAGGCAAAGAAGGAATGAAGGACCTCAGCCTTGTCCACATCCCTTGTTACTCATGTTCCCCCTGCATCCATTATCACGTCTTTCTGACCCATTTTTGAGTATTTTCAGGCCAAATCTTGCCCACTGTTGTTTAGAACCTCTTGTGACGCCCACAAACCCCTTGAGCCCTTTTCCCAAACATTGGCCTTTGGCCTCCAGTATTGACCGTTCCCCTAAAAACTCAAGGCTCTTCATCTCAAACCCTCAACTGGTCACCCCAAACTTCAGCTGGTGTCCTGAAACCTCAGCCCTTGGAGCACTGTCACTAGCTCAGCCCAGTTTTATTCCCCACAAGGGACAATCACATGGATGAGGAGGGTGATGGTGGGACTGGGCGACTCAGTGGGTCAAATAAAATCAATGTTGGAGCTCAAAATTTTTCTCCAGGGAGGTGGGAACACAGGGACAGGGCCACCCTAACCAGTACCAGTAGCAGTTTTGGCACAGTAGTAGGTGGCTGTGTCACCGTCCCTCAGGCTGTTCATCTGCAGCGTCACCGTGCTCTGGGAGTTGTCCCTGGAGATGCTGAACCGGCCCTTGACTGATGGCATGTAGTAGGTGGTGCCACCATCGCTGAAAATACCCGCAACAAACTCAAGGCCCTTCCCAGGCGCCTGGCACATCCATCCCATGCGGGTGCTGCTGAAGGAGAAGCCAATTTGGGTCTCCAAAATTCCGTGTTTCCCTCAAAAATCAAATTAATTCAACAAAATTTTCAATTCTGCCCTCAAAAATTTTCCAAATTCCCGAAATTTTACTTTTTTCCCTTTTTCTACATATAAATTACTTTGGTGTTATTTTTTTGGGGTGGAAATCACCAGAACTCCCCAATTTCTCCCCAAAAAATGAAATTTCTCACCTCAAATTGGAATTCCCCCCCCAACGCCACACATTTTTACCAAATGACGGACTCAAGGGTGGAATTTAGGAAGAGGGAGGTGGACCCTCATCTCCTCCTCAACCTGCTCCTGCCCTGGGAGTGTGAAATTTAGGGGCAAAAAAGGCCAAAATTGGTCCCAGCGAGATGATGGTGAAGAGGACTTACCGGAAGAGACGGTGACAATGATCCTGGCGCACCAGAAATCAATATAACCAGGATAACCACTGTGATTCATGCCCGGTGCTTTATCTCCCAAATTTTGGGGCATTAAAATGCCAGATTTTGGGGAAAAAAAAAATTAAAAATCCAGAATTTTCAAAAAATCTTTGAAATTTTAAGATTTTTCTTAAATTTTCAAATCCTTTCAAAAATTAATTTAATATTTAATGGGGTGCATGGTGGAAAGTGGGAGAGAAAAGTGATGGATTTGGGCAAAAATTGGGTGAAAAATGACAAGAAAAGGGAAAAATTAACAAAAGCGATGAAAAATTCCCCTAAATCATCAAAAATTGGGATAAAAGGGGGGACAAAATGACAGATCTGGGCTCATCGTAGTGAGGTGGAGAGATGGGATGGAATGCCCTAAAATGGTCAAAAGTTGCCCCCTCTCCAAACCCACCACCCTTCACTATGGGCACCTGCTGGGCCTCCACCATCCTCCTCTTCCTCGTTGCCCTCCCAGGTAACAAGGGGGTGGTGAGGACGTGGTGATGGAGATGATGATGATGATGCTGGTGCAAGCGGGCAACTTCCTCCTTCCCCAGGGCTGCGGGCAGCTGTGACACTGGTGGAGTCCGGAGGGGCCTCCAGACACCTGGGGGGTCCCTGCGCCTCCTCTGCAAGGGGTCTGGCTTCGACTTCAGCAACACCTACATGGAGTGTGTGCGCCAGGTGCCTGGGCAGGGGCTGGAATACATCGTGGTTATCAACAGTGGTGGTGGCACAGGCTACGCGTCATCTGTCAAGGGCTGATTCACCATCTCCAGGGACAACTCCCAGAGCACGGTGACGCTGCAGATGAACAGCCTCAGGGATGGTGACACGGCCACCTACGACTGCGCCAGATATGGTGCTGGTGCTGGTGGTGGCTTTGACCCCGACACTGTGTCCCCACCTCCCTGGAGATCAATTTTGGCCCATCATCAACTTTTTGACCGAACTTTGTGTATTTTCAGCCTAAATCTTGTCCACTTTTCTTCAGAACCTGCCTGTGGTGCCCACCAACCCCTTGAGCCTTTTGCCCAACCCTTGGCCATTGGCCACATGGACACAAACATGGTCAGTGCTTGGCAAGAAGGATCCCAAACTGGGGGCAGAACGGCAATGCCAGGCAAGACATTGCTCCAAGGGCGGAGGTTTGGGGTGACCAGTTGAGTGTTGGTGTGAAAAAGGGTGAGGTTGGAGGGAACTGATCTCAGCTGGAGGCCAGTGGCCAAGACATGGGTCAACCGAGTCAACTCTTGAGCCAACCATCAAAGACCCCGGGGCATTGGGGATTCCCTGAGAAGGGCCTGGAGCTGGTTGTGATGCTGGATACGCGTCATCAGTGAAGGACGATGACACGGCCACCTACTACTGCACCAGAGATGGTGGTGGTGGTCACCACCCCATTGCCATGTCCCTACCTCGCAGCATCTCCCTGGCATCCTGGTACAAAGATCCAGGACTCGTTCCAAGCACAAACCCCAAAACCTTCAGAATTTCACCCAAATTCTTTCCAGAATCCCAGCTGCAACTCATTCTGCTCATCTACTGTTGCTCTGGAACATTCTCCGTGCCTGAGGAACCAGGAATTCCTGAAATCCTTATATCTTCCCCAAAGTCCTCATGTTTCCCCCAAAATCCTCTATTTTCCCCCAAATTCCCTAATTTGCCCCCAAATCCCCCATTTTACTGCCAAATTGCCCATATGGCCGCCCAAATTCTGTCATTTCCCAAAAAAATTCCTTAACTCGTCCCAAATTCCCGAATTTCGACCCATAATTTCCTCATTTCCCCCAAATCCCTCCTATTCCCCCCAAATTCCCTCATTACCCGCATATTCCCTCAATTCCCCCCAAATTCCCTAATTTCCCCCAAATTCCATCAGATACCTCCCAAAATCTATTATTTTTCCACTTAAATTTCCTCATTGCCCCAATTCCCTAAAATTCTCCCCAAAATTTCCCATTTTTCCCCCCAAATCCCTCACAGTCCCCCCAAAATTCCCTAATTTCACTGCAAAATCCCTCATTTCCTCTCAAATTCCTTATTTTTCTCATTGATTCACCCAGAGACCTCCTATAATTAATTAATTAAGAGATTGCTTAATTGCTTTCACCATGTGCCTGCCACAGGCTCCACCAGAGACCCCCTTTACTGAATTAATTAAGGAAATTCTTAATTATTTTTGCCATGCATATGACATGGATTCCCTGGATACACCCTATAATTAATTAATTTAATTATTTCTTAATTGTTTTCAACATGCACCTGCCATGGGCTCCTTCGGAGTCCTCCTATAAATAATTAATTAACAGATTTCCTAATTGCATTCTGCCACCCATCTCCCCATAATTAATTCATTAACTCCTACAGCTGCTGTGGCTTCCATGGAGAACTTCTAATTAATTACTTAATCCCTTCTTTTGACTGGACACCTGAAACTAGACCCTCATAATCAATTAATTAATTGAAAGTAACTAAGAAATTTTCCCCCCATCCTCATTCCACGGACAACGAATTAACTAAGTAAAAACAAACCACTCTATGGGTGTGTTCGGTAGCGATCCGATACCCAGGGGAGGTGTCGTTAATGAGGCCGCCCCTCCTCTCACCCTCCCCACCTCGTTATGCAAATCACTCCCCACCCCTATACCCTATAAGAACCCCCCGACCCTGTTATGATGCCATCACCCCCCTCCCCAATTCCACCACCCATCACCATGGGCACCAGCTGGGCCTCCACCATCCGTCCCCTGATACAGGGACAGGGCCACCCTAACCAGTACCAATAGCAGTTTTGGCACAGTAGTAGGTGGCCGTGTCACTGTCCCTGAGGCTGTTCATCTGCAGCGTCACCGTGCTCTGGGAGTTGTCCCTGGAGATGCTGAACCGGCCCTGGACCAATGGCGTGTAATAGGTGGTGCCACCATCGCTGAAAATACCCGCAACAAACTCAAGGCCTGCCCGGGTGCCTGGCGCACCCATCCCATGCGGGTGCTGCTGAAGGAGAAGCCAATTTGGGTCTCCAAAATTCCGTGTTTTCCTCAAAAATCAAAGTAATTCACTGAAATTTTCAATTCCTCCCTCAAAAATTTTTCAAATTCCCAAAATTTGACTTTTTTCCTTTTTTTCTACATATAAATTACTTTGGTGTTATTTTTTTGGGGTGGAAATCACCAGAACTCCCCAATTTCTCCCCAAAAAATGAAATTTCTCACCTCAAATTGGAATTCCCCCTGCTCCACTCCTCACATTTTGACTCAACGATGGCCTCAAGGGTGGAATTTTGGGGGTGGGAGGTTGACCCTCGTCTCCTCCCTCACCTGCCCCAGCCCCAGAAGGGTGCAAATTTTTGGGCAAAAATGCCAAAATTGGTCTTGGCAAGATGATGGTGATGAGAATTTACTGGAGGAGATGGTGACAATGATCGTGGTGCCCTAGAAATCAATATAACCAGAGTAACCACTGTGATTCAAGCTCGGTGCTTCCCCTCCCAAAGTTTTGGTGGTTAAAAAGCCAGATTTTGGGGAAAAAAACCAAGAAAGTAAAAAAATTTCCAGATTTTTCAAATTTCTTTGAAATATTAATATTTTTCTTAAATTTTCAAATTATTTAAAAAAAATCTAAAATTTTTATGGGGTGCGTGGTGGAAATTGGGAGAGAAAAGATGTAGATTTGGGCAAAAATTGGGTGAAAAATGATGAGAAAAGGGAAAAATTAACAAAAACGATGAAAAAGGAAGGACACCAGTGAGTTGCCCGGTCCCACCATCACCCTCCAAGACCATATCCTCACCCCTTGGTGGGAGCAAGTCTGTGTCTGGGGGTTTCAGGGCCAAGGAAGGGTCTGGGTGGCACCAGGGTGGGACCTTGGGCAAACATTCAAGGACTTGGCCAAGCCAGTTGAGGTCTGGAGCACGAACAGGCGGGGTTGGGGCATGTGGTCAGGGCGGGATGGAGGCGGTTGAGCCTGTGGGCACCTGGACAAGGGTTGGGTCAACACCACTGATGGTTGGAGCAGGAATTGCTGAAGTTTGGGGTACATGCGGTGGGTTTGAGGCAAGAGGGTGAAGGGACTCAGGCCACACGGTCAAGGGGCTGAGAAGAAGGGTCGTGGTTTGGGATAAAACTGGTGAATATTGGGTCAAAGAAGTTGGGTCAAGACGTGATTCCAAGGTCTGTGGTTTGGGGTGATGGGTTGGGGTTTCGGGCAAAACTGGTCCAGCTTTGGGCAAGTCAGATGGGGTGACTCACTGGTGTCCTTCCTCCTTCCCCAGGGCTGCGGGCAGCCGTGATGCTGGTGGAGTCTAGAGGGGACTCCAGACACCCGGGGGGTCCCTGCGCCTCCTCTGCAAGGGGTCTGGCTTCACCTTCAGAAAGGCGACCGATGTCATCTACCTGGACTAGTGCAAGGCCTTTGACACAGTCCCCCACCACATCCTTATCTCTAAATTGGAAAGATGTGGATTTGATGGGTGGACCATCCAGTGGGTAAGAAACTGGTTGACAGAATGAAGACAAAGGGTGATGGTCAATGGGTCTATGTCCAGGTAGAAGCCAGTGACAAGCGGGGTCCCCCAGGAGTCTGTCTTGGGACCGGTGCTCTTCAACATCTTTATCAATGACATTGATGATGGGATTGAGTGCACCCTCAGCAAGTTTGCGGGTGACACCAAGCTGAGGGGTGTGGTCGACACCCTAGAAGGAAAGGAAGCCATCCAGAGGGATCTTGACAGGCTGGAGAGATGGGCCCGGGTGAACCTAATGAGGTTCAACACTGCCAAGTGCTGTAAGAAACCTCAGACACAGATACAGCCTGGGAGAGGAGCTCCTGGAGAGCAGCCCTGCTGAGAAGGACCTGGGTGTCATGGGGGATGAGAAACTTAACATGAGCCAGCAGTGTGTTCATGCAGCTCGGAAGGGCGATGGGATCCTGGGCTCCATCAGCAGAGGGGTGGCAGCAAGGACAGGGAGGGGATTGTCCCTCTCTACTCTGCCCTCAGGAGGCCCCACCTGCAGTCCTGTGTCCAGAGCTGGGGCCCCAGTACAAGAAAAACTTAGAACTGTTGGAGAGTGTTCAGATGAGCCACGAAGATGCTCAGAGGGCTGGAGCACCTCCCCTCTGAAGAGAGGCTGGGGGAGCTGGTCTTGTTCAGCCTGGAGAAAGGAAGGCTGCAGGGTAACATCATTGCAGCCTTCCAGTCCCTGAAGGGAGCAGAGAAACAGGAGGGGAATTGGCTTGTTAAAGGGCAGAGACCGGCAGGACAAGGGGGATGGAGTGAAGAAGAATGAGGGAAGGTTTAAATTGGATATTAAGGGGAAGTTCTTTCCAGAGAGAGTGGTGAGGGGCTGGAACCGGCTGCCCAGAGAGGGGGTGGGTGCCCCATCCCTGGAAGTGTTCAAGGTCAGGTTGGATGGGGCCCTAGACAACCTTGTGTAGTTCCAGGCCTGGTGGTTGGTGGCCCTGCCTGTGGCAGGGGGTTGGAGCTCTGTGATCCTTAGGGTCCCTTCCAACTCAGACCAGTCTGGGATTCTTTGCCTCTATGAGCACTTCCCCCAGTGTTTCCCAAACCACCCCAAGCTCCAACCTTGGAGCCACTCAGAATCTTCTTGGGCCTTGACCCACCCAGACGCAGACTTACTCCTCCTGAAGGGTGAGGATGCAGACACAGAGGGCACTGGCAGGACCAGGCGACTCACATAGGGAAATTGTAAAAGCTGGAGGCCAATGGCCAAGGGTTGGGCAAAGGACTCAAGGGGTTGGTGGGCACCACTGGCAGGTTCTGAACAACAGTGGGCAAGATTTGGTCTAAAAATACTCAAAGATGGGTAAGAAAAGGCTGACAATTTCTCAAAATTGTTCTCCAGGGAGGTGGGGACACAGGGATGGTGTGGGGGCCACCAGGATTAGCACCACCACCACCACTATAACCAGATTTGGCGCAGTAGTAGGTGGCCGTGTCACCATCCCTGAGGCTGTTCATCTGCAGCGTCACCGTGCTCTGGGAGTTGTCCCTGGTGATAGTGAAGCGGCCCAGGACCGACGGCGGGTATCTTGTGTAACCATCATCGTCAATACCCGCAATGTATTCCAGCCCCTTCCCGGGCGCCTGGCGCACCCAGAACATGCCGAAGTTGCTGAAGGTGAAGCCAGACCCCTTGCAGAGGAGGCGCAGGGACCCCCCGGGTGTCTGGAGGCCCCTCCGGACTCGACCAGCATCACGGCCGCCCGCAGATCTGGGGAAGTAGGGACACCAGTGAGTTGCCCATTCCCACCATCATCATCATTATCTTCTCCATCACCACGTCCTCACTACCCCCTCGTTATCTGGGAGGGTGATGAGGAAGAGGAGGATGGCAGAGGCCCAGCAGGTGCACATGGTGATGGGTGTTGGGTTTGGGAGGGGAGTGATGGCACCACGATGGGGTCAAGGGTTCTTATAGGGCAGAGGGTTGCACCAGAGATGGTGTTGCTGGTTGTGATGGTGATCATCACCCCATTGCCATGTCTCCACCTCCCAGCATCTCCCTATCATCCTGTTACAAAGATCCAGGTATCATTCCAAGTACAAATCCCAAAACCTTTGGAATTTTACCCAAATTCTTCGCAGTATCTCTACCAGGACTCATCTGGCTTCACCTCTGGTCTCTCCCCACCCCTATACCCCATAAGAACCCCTCGACCCTGTTATGATGCCATCACCCCCCTCCCCAAACCCACCACCCATCACCATGGGCACCCGCTGGGCCTCCACCATCCTCCTCTTCCTCGTCGCCCTCCCAGGTAACGAGGGGGTGGTGAGAACGTGGCGATGGAGATGATGATGATGACAATGGTGGGAGCGGGTGACTCACTGGTGTCCTTCCTACTTCCCCAGGGCTGCGGGCGGCCATGACGCTGGTGGAGTCTGGAGGGGCCTCCAGACACCTGGGGGGTCCCTGTGCCTCCTCTGCAAGGGGTCTGGCTTCGACTTCAGCAGTTTCCAAATGGGATGGATGCGCCAGGCGCCTGGGAAGGGGCTGGAATTCGTCGCGGGTATTACCAGCAGTGGTAGCAACACCTTCTACGCGCCGTCAGTCCAGGGCCAGTTCAGCATCTCCAGGGACAACTCCCAGAGCACGGTGACGCTGCAGATGAACAGCCTCAGGGACGATGACACGGCCACCTACTACTGCACGAAATATGATGGTGCTGGTGCTGTTCGTATTCGTGGTGGGTGGTCCCAACCCGGTCCCTGTGTCCCCACCTCCCTGGAGAAATGTTTCACGCTCAAATTGAGTCGCCCAGTCCCACCATCACCCTCCTCATCCTGTCATCGTCCCTTGGGGGAAGCAAGTCTGGTCTCAGTTACTGAATGTGTCCCAAGGGCTGACAGTTGGGGCAATCAGATGGGGTTTGTGGTGACCAGTTGAGGGTTTGGGGTGAAGAGTGTTGAGGTTGGAGGGAACCAGTCAAAGCTGGAGGCCAATGGCCAAGGGTTGGGCAGAGGGCTGAAGTGTTAGTGGGTACCACAGGCAGGTTCTGAACAACAGTGGGTAAAATTTGAACCAAAACCAATCAAACTTGGGTCCAAATGTGTCGATAGTGGGCCGGAATTTCACTCATTGAAGGTGGGACATGGGTACGGGGTCGGGGCCACCAGTAATTTATTCACCATAATAACCATAAGCAGCTCTGCCACAGTAGTAGGTGGCCGTGTCATTGTCCCTGAGGCTGTTCATCTGCAGTGTCACCGTGCTCCGGGAGTTGTCCCTGGAGACAGTGAACCGTCCCTCAACCGAGGGCGCGTAGTAGATGTAACTACCGCTGGTGTAAATAGTCGCAACGTACTCCAGCCCCTTCCCGGGCGCCTGGCGAGCCCAAACCATGTAGTTGCTGCCAAAGGTGAAGCCAGAGGCCTTGCAGAGGAGGCCCAGGGACCCCCCGGGTGTCTGGAAACCCCCTCCGGACTCCACCAGCGTCATGGCTGCCTGCAGACCTGGGGAAGGAGGAAGGGCACCAGTGAGTCACCCAGTCCCACCATCACCCTCTGTGGCCACGTCATCACCCCTTGGTGGGAGCAGGTCTCAGCCGAGCCTTTGACATTGCTCCAGGGGTCAAGGTTTGGGGAGATGGGTTGATGTTTGTGGCAAACGGGCTGAGACTTGAGGGAACCAGTCAAAGGTGGATGTCAGGAGTGGAGGTTGGGGGAGAAAGGGCCAAGGGTGCAGCCAGCAGGAAAAGCTTTGGGGTAACCAGGGAAAGAGGCACGGGGATAAACTAATTAATTGATTAGTTGCGAGAGTCTGGTCTCAGTGTCCAGTCGAAACAAGGGTTTAATTAATTAATTAGAAGTTTTCCAGGGAAGCCTGGGCAGCTGTAGGATTTAATTAATTAATTATGGGGAGATGGGTGGCAGAATGCAATTAGGAAACCTTTTAATTAAGTAATTATAGGGCATCTCCTGGGAGGCCAAGTCATATGCATGGCAAACATAATTAAGAAATCCATCCATTAATTTATTAAAGGCGGGTCAGGGGAAGCCTGTGGCAGGCACATGGTGAAAGCAATTAAGAAATCTTTTAATTAATTAATTATAGGAGGTCTCTGGGGGATCCCATAAGAAAAGTAAGGATTTGGTGGGGGGAATGAGGGAATTTGCTGTGAAATTAGGGAAATTTTCTTTTGAAAATGAGGGATTTGGTGAGAAAAATTTGGGATTTGGGGGAGAATTTGAGGGAATTGAGGGGGAATTAGGGAATTTGGGAGAATGATGGAATTATGGGGAAATTAGGGATTTTGGGGGGAAATGAGGGAATTTGAGGGAATATGAAGGATTTTGAGGGAAATGAGGGAATTTGAGCGACAATAATGGGAATTTTGGGGGAAAATGGGGAATTTGGGAGGAAATGAGGGAATTTGGGAAGAAAATAGAGTATTTGGGGGAAAATGTGAGGATTTTGGGGAAGGTATGGGGGTTGGGGGAATTTCTGGTTCCTCGGGCAGGGAGAATATCCCAGAGTGACCGGAGGTGAAGCCAGATGAGTCCCGGCTGGGGATCAGGGAAGAATTTGGGTGCAATTCCGAAGGTTTTGGGGTTTGTGCTTGGAAAGAGACATGGATCTTTGTGCCAGGACGCTGGGGAGATGTTGGGAGGTGGGGACATGGTGATGGGGTGGTGACCACCACCACCACCATCACCATCTCTGGTGCAGGAGTAGGTGGCCGTGTCATTGTCCTTCACTGATGATGCGTATCCGGCGTTGCAACCATCCCCAGCCACTTCCCGGGAATTTCCAACACCCCAGGGTCTTTGATGGTGTGATCAAGAGTTGACCCAGTTGAACCATCTCTTGGCCGCTGGCCTCCAGCTTTGAAGCAGTTCCCTCCAACCTCAACCCTTTTCACCCAAACCCTAAACTTGCTTACCCCAATTCTCAACTGCTCTCCAAATCCTTCAATTGGTCACCCCAACCCTCAACTTTTCACCACAACTTTCTGCCCTTGGAGACCTGTCACAGCCGGATGCTGAGGGCTGAGACTGAGGAGAAATGGGTGACATTGGGCCAGGGAGGGAGAAGATTGAGGCCGAGGGTTTGGGCAATGGGGTCAGGAGGCTCAGGCCACACAGTCAAGGGGTTAACCAAGAAAAGTCAAGAGTGGGTTGGTGGGCACCACAGGCAGTGTTTGAAGAAAAACGGTCAAGATTTGGGATGAAACTACACAAAGTCGGGTCAAAAAGTCTTGATAATGGGCCAAAATTTTTCTCCAGGGCGGTGGGTACACGGGGATGGGATCGGAGCCACCAGCACGAACAGCACCAGCATCATCATCAGCTTTGGCACAGTAGTAGGTGGCCATGTCATCGTCCCTGAGGCTGTTCATCTGCAGTGTCACCATGCTCTGGGAGTTGTCCCTGGAGATGGTGAACCGGCCCTGGACCGATGGCGCGTAGTAGGTGCTGCTCCCATCATAACTAATATCTGCGACGTATTCCAGCCCCTGCCCAGGCGCCTGGCGCATCCATCCCATGGCGGTGTTACTGAGGTCGAAGCCAGACCCCTTGCAGAGGAGGCGCAGGGACCCCCCGGGTGTCTGGAGGCCCCTCCGGACTTCACCAGCGTCACGGCCGCCCGCAGCCCTGGGGAAGGAGGAAGGACACCAGTGAGTCGCCCGCTCCCACCATCATCATCATCATCATCATCTCCACCGCCACGTCCTCACCACCCCCTCGTTACCTGGGAGGATGATGAAGAAGAGGAGGATGGCGGAGGCCCAGCGGGTGCCCATGGTGCTGGGTGGTGGGTTTGGGGAGAGGTGAGGCCTGAAACCTCCCCAGGAAGCCCACTAACAGCCCCATTAACCTTGGGGCACAGGGCATTCCTAGCCATGGGAACAGTCCTAACAATGTCATTTTCGGGCTCTTCCATCATCCAGTCTCAAACATGCTGAACATCCATCAATAGAGTCCCAGGTTCTTTAGCACCTATTCCTGTCATTTTCTTAGAACCATCATAAGTTGGAGAGCCATCTGCAAGCACATGTAAATCATTAGCAAAATGGAGCTTCACTTCAAAGAGACCTTGAGAAACTCTGGGATTTTATGAACAAGAACATCAAGAAGATTTCCAGCCAGAAGAGATCTTCTCATCCGGCCCATATTTTCTGTGGGCTGGAATTTATTCTCATATTGGAGACCCCCAGAGTTCTGTGGTTTGCATTTGAAAGGCAAAAAAATCTAAATAAACATGTTTGTTTCTTGCTGAGCAGTGCTTGCTACAAAGTCAGATTGTTGTTGTTGTTTCTCTATTCGATGTCCCAGTAAAAAGTCCTTGTCCAAACCCTCAAAGTTTGTGTGTCTTTGGTTGCCTTGCCTTTCCCCTGCCCCCAATCCCCCCTACACACACCCCCTCTGAGAGAGAGAGCAGCTGCGTGGGGCTCGGCTCTCAGCTGGGGTGACACCAGGACAAAAGGTTCCAGCACAACACCCTCACATCAAGGCAGGACCAGACATGATGGGTGGAGAACTGGTCTCAAGGAGAAGAATTTGGGCATTGCAGGGGATGCCAAAGCAGTCAGAGGTGCTGAACAGGGATCTGGCCATGAGCACATTGGGCTGCACTGGGAGGAGTGTGGCCATGCAGACAATGACACTTATTGTCCATCTGGACTCAGCCCTGGTGAGGTCACCTCTGGAGCAGTCAGTGCCAGTGTGGGGCTCCCCAGCCTGGAGGAATGAGGAGGAACTCTCATGTGGTCAGAGAAAATCTGTTAAGATATGGTTAGGGGTCTTGTGTGGAGAGGCTGAGATACCAGGGTTTCTTTAGCCTGGGGAAAGGCAGGTGGAGGGCAGCCCTCATTGTTCTATGTAGAAAGAATGTAAGAAAGGAAGTCCATGTGAAACGGCAGCTGTGAAGGTCAGAGTGGATGTGAGTATATAGAAATGTCATTCTGAGGGTAGTGCTGTGGTGCAAGAAGTCACTATGAGGAAGTGTGGATGAGCTGGTGGCTTTGTGTCTGTGGGAACAGATGGTGAGGAAGGAGAGACAGCAGGACAGGTAGGGACATGATAGGATGGGAATGAGGTGGGGAAGACCTTTGCATCCCTGCAGCCTGCAAGGAAACAGGCACAGGCATAGGGCAGTGAGGGATGGGCTGTGGTGCAGATGGCCAAGGGTGCTGGCCAGACTGAAAGGGCCTGATAGAAAGGTGGTCTTTTCCCCCTTGGCTATTGCTGATGTCCCTGCCACAGAGGCCTCAGGGAAGACACATTCTCCTCACAGCCACGGAGCATGGTTGACTCCTTGCACCCACACAAGGGGAGGACACCATGTGTCATACCCCTGTCCTTCACCTTGTGTTACCTCCACACATCCCAAGGAAGAGCCCTGAGACACAGGTGAGGGTCAGGATCTCCCTGCCCAGGGGATGGGGGTCAGCACGTGGCATTGCTGATTCATCAGAGCAAGCCAGGGTGTCCTCAGCATCAGAGCTGCCTGTGCTTTGCCTGTGTTTGTCCTCATGGCCTCCAGTTGTCTGCTCTAAGGAGCCCATGGGGAGGCTTGGTCAGTAATAGCTCCCAGTGCGGCTTGTTCAAAGCTTCAAGGTACTTTGGGCATTACTGCTGAGTTAACTTCTTGAGAAGTTTCATCATTCTCCTCTTGGTATCTGAGGTCTCAGGACTGAGAAGTAAATACACCATGGGGCTCATGGGGCCCTTACAAGCATGTCTCTTCAACTAAATTTCATTAAAGAACTCAAGACTTCTACAACTTCTTGGATATTAGGTAGGTTCTTAGTGATGAAGATTTCAAAGCAATTTCCCAATGGAGGACCTTTTTCCAGCCTGTCCAGGTCGCTCTGCAGAGCCTTCCTGCCTTCCAGCACATCAACACTCACACAATATGGTGTCATCTGCAAATCTACTGAGAGTCCAATCGATCCCCTCATCCAGATCATTACTAAAGGTTTAAAGGAAACTGGCCCCAGCAGTGAGCCCTGGGGAACACCACTTGTGACCTGACATCAGCTGGATTTAACTCCATTCACCACAACTCTTTGGGCCCGGCCTTTAGCCAGTTTCTAACCCAGCACAGAGTGTACCCATCTAATCCATGACCAGCGAGTCTCTCCAGCAGGATGCTGTGGGAAACAGTGGAAAAGGCTTCACTGAAGTCCAGGCAGATCACATCCACAGCCTTCCCCTCATCCACTCAGCAGGTCACCTTGCCATAGAAGGAGATCAGCTTCGCCAAGAACCATCTGCCTTTCCTAAACCCATGCTGACTTGGCCTGATCCCCTGAGTGTCCTGCATGTGCTGCATGATGGGACTCAAGATGATTTCTTCCATCCCCTTCCCCAGCTCTGAGGACAGGCCTGTAGTTCCCCAGTTCCTCCTTCTGGCCCTTCTTGTAGATGGGTGTCACATGTGCCAGCTTCCAGTCAGGATGGAACCAGCCTGGTCAGCCAGGACAGCTGATGAATAAGGGAAAGTGGCTTGGTGAGCACTTCTGCCAGCTCCCTCAGTGCCCTCAGCTGTGTCCTATCCAGACCCATTGACTTGTGCTGATCAAAGCAGCTGAGCAGGTCACTAACCAATTCCACTGGGATGATGGGGGCTTTGGTCTGTTTCATGTCCCCATCTTTCCACTCAGGTATCCTGGGTATCAGCAGACAATTGGTCTTACTAAAATTACTGAGGCAAAAATGCATTAAGTACCACAGCCTTTTCTTCATCCTCTGTCAAAATGGACCCCCTGGGTCAAATAAAGGTGGGAGGTTCTCCCTTGCCCTCCTTTTGTTATTAATATATTTATAGAGTTATTATTAATAACATTTAACATTAATGTTACAGTTATCATTACTTAATAATTATAAAGCTATTATTAATAACAGTAATATTGTTATTATTGTATTTATAGATTTATTAAGAAAAGGAGGGACAGGGAGAATCCCCCACCTTTAATCTTGGTAAAAAAATTTTGCAAGGGCTGAAAAACTATCCTGGCCAGAAACCTCCCCAGGTAGCCCACTAGCAGCCCCAGTAACCTCGGGGGTCAGGGCTTTCCTAGCCACGGGAATGGTCCTAAAATCCCTGATGTCATTTTGTGGCTCTACTAGTGTCATCCTTCAAAAATAATAAGCATACACCAATAGCTCCCAAATATATCTCTGAAGGATGAATGATGTTCCTGGCCTGAAACCTCCCCAGATAATCTGCAAATAGCCCTGGTATCCTTGGGGCAAAGGGCATTCCTAGCCAAGGGAATGGTCCTGTAATACCAGACATCATTTTTGGGCTCTACCAGTGTTCACATTCAGAAATGCTAAATGCCCAGCAATAGCTCCCAAACCAAAGGTTTGAGAGCCTAAATATCTTGTGAGCCTGAAACCTCCTCAGGTAGGGGGAGCAGCCCCAGTAACTTTGGGGCTCAGAGCTTTCTTAGCTGAGTAAAGGGTCCTAAGAGTTCCTGATGTCATTTTCCAACTATACCAGCTTCCACCTTTGAAACTGTTAAATGTAGAGCAACAGCTCCCAAGCAAAAGGTGCGTGGGCTGAAAAAGGTTTGTGGCATTAAACCTCCCCAGGATGTGCACTAGAAGAACCAGTAACCTTGGGGCTCAAAGCTTTTGTAGCCAAGGGACCCGTCCTAACACTGCCTGACATCATTTTCTTGCTGTATCAGCATCAAGTTTCAAAAATGCTAAATACACAGCAATAGCACCCAGAGAAAAATTGTGAGGGATGAAGGATCTTACTGGCCTGAAACCTCCCCAGCTGGCACATTAGGAGCACCAGTAAACTTTTGGCTTAGGGCTTTCCTGCCAAGGGAACAGTTGTAACTGTGCCTGACATCATTTTCGAGCCCTACCAGCACCCACTTTCAGAAGTGATAAACACCCAGCAATTGCTCCCAAACTAAAGATGAGAATGCTCAAAAACCTTCCTGACCAGAAACCTCCCAAAGCAGCACACTAGCAGGCCCAGTAACTTTGGGGCTCAGGGTGTTCCTTTTAAGGGAACGGTCTTAACAGTGCCTGACATCACTTTCTGCCTCTACCTGCGTTCACCTTACACCCTGCTCAATGCACAGGAATGGCTGCAGACAAAAGGAGCGAGGGCCTAAAGATATTCCTGGCCTGAAACCTCCCCACGTAGCACACAGGCAGCCCCAGTAACCCTGGAGCTATGGGCTTCCAATGCCAAGGGAATGGTCCTATCAGTGCCTGATGTCACGTTCCATCTCTAGTAGCATCCACCTTCAAACATGTCAATCGTCCAGCAATATCTCCCAAACAAAAGATGTGAGGGCTGAAAGATGTTCCTGACCTGAAATTTAAGCAGGCAGCCCACTACCAGACAAAGTAACCTTGGGGTTCAAAGAGTTTAATGCAAAGGGAATGGTCCTAACAGTGCCTGACATCACGTTTCGGCTCTACCAGCATCCATCTTCAGAACTGATAAATGTCCCATGATAACTCCCTAAAGAAATGTGCAAGAGCTGAAAGATGATCCCAGTCAGAAACATCCCAAGGTAGCCCACAATCACCACTTGAAACCTTTGGATCAGGGCATTTCTAGGAATGGGAATGGTCCTAACAGTGCCTGACCTCAAATTTGGGCTCTACCAGCATCTAAATTTGAAACTCCAAAACATACAGCCATAGCTCCCAAAAAAAGAGGTGAAGGGAAGAAAGATATTCCTGACCTAAAACCTCCCCATTAGCCCAGTAGCAGCACCGGTAGCACTGGGGATCAGAGCTTTCCTTTCCAAGGGAACAGTCCTGACAGTGCCTGACACCATTTTCAGGTTACACCAGCATCCACATTCGAAGGTGAAAACATCCAGCAAGAGTTCCAAACAAACTGTGTAAAGGTTTGAAAGATGTTATTGGCCTGAAACCTCCCAGGATAGCCCACTAGCACAGCAGGCTACCTTTGGGCTCAGGTCATTCCTAGCCACAGGAATGTTCCTAAAATTGACTGAAATCTAATGCTGTCTCTACCAGCATCAACTTTTGAAACTGCTAAATGTGCAGACATAGCTCCCCAAAGAAAAGGTTTTGAGGGCCTAAAGAGGTTCCTGGCCTGAAAACTCCCCATGTAGACTACAAACAGGACCACTGACCTTGGGACTCAGGGCTTCCCTTGCCAAGGGATTGGTCCCAACAGGGCCTCAATTCATTTTCGGGCTCTCCCAGCATCTGCCTTCAAATATGCAAAACATCCACCAATTGCACCAAAACAAGAGGTGAGAGGGCTGAAAGATGTTCTGGCACTAAACCTCCCCAGGGATGGGATGAGAAGCACAAGTGACCTTGGGGCTTAGGGTTTTCCTTGCCAAGGGAACAGTCAGAACATTGCCTGATGTCATTTTCAGGCTCTACTTGCGCCCATCTAGGAAACTGCTAAATGTCCAGCAATAGCTCCCAAACACAGGATGTGAGGGCTGAAAGATGTTCCTGGAATTAAACCTACCCAGGTATCCCACAAAAACCCAAAACTAAACAGGGACTAGGTACAAGAAGACCAGTCTCCCTGGGGAGGCATCTGAGCATGGAAGGCTGAGGATTTGGGGGATTTCAGAGAAGAACTGGTCACCAGCATTGCCCTTGCAGAGGGGAAGGGAACATGTATTGGCTGTGTGCAGCACAGCACTGAGAAACCCGCTGCAGCTCCCGTGTGTCTGCCAAGGGCAGGAGGAGGAAGTGGGGAATGAAGCTGCCCTTGGACATTCTCTGCCTCTTGGCATGAAGCCCTCTGCAAGGAGAACAAGGCAGTGAGAAATTGGGGCACTCTTCACTGAGCAAAACACTCTTATTGGAGCCCCAAGGAGTGCCTCTCCCTGTTCTATTAGACATGGGAATGGTCCTTTTAGGGAGGTGTATTTCCTGCTGCCTGAGGATGCCACTGGCTGTATGGGGCTGTGATGGGAGCTCTCCAGGGGTCAGTTTGTCCTTGCAGCAGAAGGTCTATATTTTTTGATCTATATGATCTTTTCTGGATGGTGGTTCTCACTTCCCCCAGGTTCAGAGCAGAGGTTTATAGGTATTTTTTGTGATTTAGTTTTTGGGAAACACTGAGAATTGCCCAAATGCTCACCTAAACCCCTTCCTTTCACAGGGGAAAGAGTCCCCTCCCTGTCCCTGCCTGGGGGTCCTGTCTCATGGGGAGACAAGGAAAGGTGATTGTCCTGCCCAGCTCTGGTCTGATCAGGAGAAGGAACTCTGCTGGACAGAAGGATTTCTCCCCAGCAAAGGAAGAGAATGTTAGAGAGAACTTCATTACCTTTCCAAGTTAGTTCCTTGGAGCTCCAGGGCAGCCTTGAAGTAGCCCAGAGGGGATAGACCATGTGGTGCCTTCCCCTGCTCCTCTGCTGTGAGCTGGGCTGGGCTCCTGGGATGGAGGGAGCTCATGGCAATCCAGCAGCGCTGCAGAGAGACAGCTCTGGCCAGGAGCAGCTCCTCTGCCAAGCACACAGGGCTGGGGACACTGCCTGTAGGCACCGAGGGGAGACCTGTGAGGCTGAGAGAGCTGATGGATGCTGAGAGCTCACTGCAGGAGAAATCTCCACAGCACTCTCCCTGGTATGTCTGTGGGTGCAGGGCAATGCAGGTTCTGTTCCTGGAGGGATCTCCTAAAGCTGGGACATGGGGCAGTGTGTGGGGTCTGTCAGGAGGACAGGTTCTCTATAGGACCAGAAAGTGCTGCCTGAAAGGGATGGCCTTCTTCCCCATCGGAGGGACAGGGCAGGACAGCTGTCTTCTCCTGGGCATGGCTGCAGCGGTTTCAAACTGCCAGGGTCAGCTCTCAGCCTGCCTGTGGGCTTTCCACAGGGATATAGACAGCAGCTGTGGGTGGGAGGAGTGACCCAGGGAAGGGCAGCATAAGGTCTTCTGCTGCAAGAAAGTGCAGCATGGCTCAGTTTTGCTCCGAGCTCCAGCTGATCCTTGAGAAATTCCAAAGGGAAATTGAAGAATTACATTAAGGAAGCCTTTTCCTGCCAGGCAGAGTCTTTGCTTTCACTTCATCTCCTGTGGGCTTTGCTGAGAGTGGGAGATCAGAACTTATTTATCCCCTTGGAATATGCTATTAAAACTTGATTCTCATTAAGAAATCGGAGCTTTGCCTGATCCCTGCACACACAGAGGTTCCCTGGGGCAGTGCCCTGATGCCAGGAGGGGTCTGCAGAGCAGAGCTGAGCGCAGGGCAGGTTGGATGACGTCTGTGAGCACAGAGCAGGAGGTGACATGGGCAAAGAGAAGCAGCTGCAGGGACAGCTCCAGGCAGCAGAGACATTGCCAGGGAGGGAGAAGGAGCTGCTCCCAGAAATAATTTTGCAGTGGGGATTTGGTACCTCCCTGAAATCCACCACAGTGCAGACACTGATATTCTATAGGGAAAAATAGGGTGTGATTCCAGAGCACGTAGCACAGGGCAGCTGAGACCAGGGCTGATGGACAGAGCAGCTCTCCCCACTCTGCACTCAGAGGAAGGTTTCACTGGCACTGCAGCAGCAATGTCAGGGAGATCTGACCGAAGAAGCACTCCTCAGCTCATTACTATTCACAGGTTATTTAGTCTAAGATCACACCATCCTTCTATTTACTGACTGCTGCCAGTCAGGACTGAGTTCTCAGGAGCCCACAGCTGACCCTCCTCCCAGCAGTGGCTCAAGCCAGCACAAAGCAGACCTCCCAAAAGGGACCTGCCAAAATCTTCCTGAATACACAGAGTCAATGTGAATTGGCAGATTTTTTCCACAAAGAAGAATCCCCTAACATCTCACTGTTTTTTCCTCCTATGACAGCTCTCCACACTTGAGAGCAGCAGATGTCCAACAGCAGCAGCTCCATCAGTCAGTTCCTCCTCCTGCCCTTTGCAGACACACGGGAGCTGCAGCTCCTGCACTTCTGCCTCTTCCTGGGCATGTACCTGGCTGCTCTCCTGGGCAACGGCCTCATCATTATCACCATAGCCTGTGACCACCGCCTCCACACCCCCATGTACTTCTTCCTCCTCAACCTCTCTGTTATTGACCTTGGCTGCATCTCAACCACTGTTCCCAAATCCATGACCAATTCCTTGTGGGACACCAGGGCCATTTCCTACACAGGATGTGTGGCTCAACTCTTTTTCTTTCGGATTTTGATCTCCACAGAGTTCTGTCTCCTCACTGTCATGGCCTATGACCGCTACGTTGCCATCTGCCACCCCCTGCACTACGGGACTCTCCTGGGCAGCAGAGCTTGTGTCCACATGGCAGCAGCTGCCTGGGCCAGTGGGTTTCTCAATGCTGTGCTGCACACAGCCAATACATTTTCACTGCATCTCTGCCATGGCAATGCCCTTGACCTGTTCTTTTGTGAAATCCCCCAGATCCTCAAGCTCTCCTGCTCAGATGCCTACCTCAGGGAAATTGGACTCATTGTGGTCAATTGTTTTGCTTTTGGGTGTTTTATGTACATTCTGGTGTCCTATGTGCAGATCTTCAGGGCTGTGCTGAGGATCCCCTCGCAGCAGGGATGGCACAAAGCCTTTTCCACCTGCCTCCCTCACCTGGCTGTGGTCTCCCTTTTTCTCAGCACTGGTGTGTTTGCCCACCTGAAGCCCCCCTCCATCTCTTCCTTATTTCTGGACCTGGTAGTGGCATTGCTTTACTCGGTGGTTCCACCAGCAATGAACCCCCTCATCTACAGCATGAGGAACCAGGAGCTCAAGGATGCCATGAGGAAACTGATTGCTGGATGTTTCTAAGCAGCAACAAATTGCTCATCTGTTTCTGCATATCACTGGCCATGTAGCTCAGGTTAGGACCAGTCTGTATTTAGTAGGGTTTCTTCCTTCTATGTTGGCTAATCTGTTGTAACTTTGGGCACATTCATCCCATTCCTAATGCTGTATCTCCTGGTATTGTGTGAATCACACACTGTGTAACGATGAGCTGTGCTCTCTTTGCATCATATTTACCTTACAACGTGCAGAGTTTTTATTCTTTACATTTCTCCTGGCATTTATAAAAAATTCACAAGCACATTTCCATCAGCTGAATCACTCGACTCCTTGTCTGAAGTGGCCATGCTTCCCCACCATCACAGAACGGGGAATTACTGGAAGTTTACTATAGAATCATAGAATCACTTATATAGTGCAACCACAGCCTAACCCTTTCTAGTCCACTTCTAGACCATGTCCTCAATCGCAATATCTACATGTCCTTTAAATACCTCCAGGGATTTTGATTCCACCACTTCCCTGGGCAGCATGTTCCACTACTTAACTCCCCTTTCAGTAAAGAGATTCTTCCTGATATCTAACATAAATCTCCCCTGGTACAATTTGAAACCCATTTTTTCTTTACCCCATTCCTCCCTCTCTGAGATAAGATCCCCACCTTTCTACACATTCCTTGCAGCTTGCCTTAGAGTGATAAGGTCTCCTCTCAACCTCCCTTTCTTAAGACTAAAAAGCTCCAGTTCCCTCAGCTGACCCTCACAGGACTTGTGCTCCAAACCCTTCACCAGCTTTGTTGCCCTTCTCATTAAATGCTCCAACATCTCAACATCATTCTTGTAGTGAGTTGCCCAAACCTGGACACAGTATTTGAGTTCTGGCTTCACCAGAGCTGAGTATAATGGAACAGTCACTTCCCTACTCCTGCTGGTCACACTATTCCCTACAAAGGCCAGGATGCCATTGGCCTTCTTGGACACCTGGGCACAGCGCTGGCTCATGTTCAGCTGGCTGTCCACTCACACAACTGGGAGAGCTCAAGTGCCTGGAAGGGGACAGAACAGGCCCAGCTGGCCATAACTGACCATGGGGATTATCCATACTGTATGGCTATAGGAGTGAGCCCACCATTGTGTTGCACTTGTTGTCTACAAAGGTGGCCTTGTTTCAGGAGGAATACAGTTGACTTTCTTTCTAGCAGCCTGTGTGGTGCCACGTTTGGGTGTTAGGATGAGAGCAGTGCTGAGAACAGGGAGGCTTTTGTTGTGTCCAAGCAATCAAAGACTTTTCTGCTGTTCATACTCCACTACTACATGTAGGAGGGGGGCACCCAGGGAGCTGGGAGGGGACACAGCAAGGACAGGTGACCCAAACTGCCCAAGAAGCGTATTCCATTGAAATGACACCATGATCAGCACAAAGGGAGTGTGGGGGGGCAGGAGAACTCAGCTCCAGGACACACGTGTTTCGGGGCGGCTGTGAGCTGTGCGGCCAGAGCTGTGTGGCTCGGTGGGAAACTGCACTGTGCATCACCACTTGTGTGTATTTCTCTCTCTGCTGTCCGAGTAAACTGTCCTTATCCCAGCCCTTGAGGTTTGGTGTCTTTGGTTTCCTCTTCCCTCCCTTCCCCTCGCCCCCAATCCCCCCTACACACACCCCCTCTGAGAGAGAGAGCGGCTGCGTGGGGCTCAGCTCTCGGCTGGGGCGACACCAGGACAAAAGGTTCCAGCACAACACCCTCACATCAAGGCAGGACCAGACATTACGGTTAGAGAACTGGCCACAAGGAGAAGAATTTGGGCATTGCAGGGGATGCCATAGCAGCCAGAGGTACTGAACAGGGATCTGGCCATGAGCACTTTGGGCTGCACTGGGAGGAGCCTGGCCACACAGACAAGGGCCCTTCAGATGCATCTGGACTCAGCACTGGTGAGGCCACCTCTGGAGCAGTCAGTCCCAGCATAGGGCTCCCAAGTCTGGAGGAATAAGGAGGAACTCTCACATGGGCAGAGAAAGTCTGCCAAGATACAGTTAGGGGCCTTGTGTGGAGAAGCTGAGAGACCTGGGCTTCTTTAGCCAGGGGAAGGGAAGGCTGAGGGAAGCCCTCTTAGTGCTATCTGGGAAGAACATAAGAAAGGAAGTCCACATGAAACTTCAATTTTAAAGTGAGAGTGGACGTGAGGAAAAGGAAATGTCATTCTCACACTAGTGCTCTGGGAAGAAGTGTGGATGAGCTGGTGGCTTTGTACTTGTGGGGACAGCTGGCTAGGACGGAGAAACAGCAGTACAGGCAGGGACATCGTGGGGTGGGAACAAGGTGGGAAGCATGTTGTGTCCCTGCAGCCTACAAGGAAACAGTCACAGGCGTGGGGCAGTGTGGCATGAGCTGTGCTGCAGATGGCCATGGGTGCCAGCCAGGCTCAAAAGGTCTGATAGAAACGAGGTCTTTTCCCCCTTGGCAATGGCTGATGCCCCTGCCACAGAGGCCTTAGGGAAGACACATTGTCCTCACAGCCACAGAGTATGCTTGGCTCCTTGGACCCACACAAGGAAAGGACACCATGTTTCATAACCCTTTCCTTCACCTTGTGTTACCTCCCCACATCCCAAGGAAGAGCCCTGAGACACAGGAGAGGTTCAGGATCTCCCTGCCCAGGGGCTGGGGGTCAGCACTTGGCCTTTCTGATTCATCAGAATAAGCCAGGGTTTCATCAGCATCAGAGCTGCCTGTGCTTTGCCTGTGTTTTCCTCATGGCCTCAAGTTGTCTGCTCTAAGGAGCCCATGGGGAGGCTTGGTCAGGAATGGCTCCCAGTGGGGCCTGTTAATGCTTCAAGGTACTTTGGGCATTACTCCTGACTTGAACTTCTTGAGAGGTTTCTTCACTCTCCTTTTGTTATCTGAGGTGTGTGGACTCAGAAGAAAAGACACCATGGGGCTCATTAACATCCAGAAAGCACTTACAAGCATGTCTCCTCAAGTCACTTTCATTAAAAAACTCAACACTTCTACAACTACTTGGATTTTAGTTACATCCTTTGTGATGAAGATTTCAAAGGAATTTCCCATTCAGGACATTTTTCCAGTCACAGGTATTTTTTGTCATGGCTCAGTTGATAGAAAAAGTGACAGCAGCATTATGGGATGGATATCAGTCTGCTATGGAGATCTGGACAGGATGGGAAAGCAGCCTCTTGAGATCCAACCCTGCATGGAGAACATTGCTCTTCCCCAAGCCCAGCAGTTGCCTTGCTGGCCTCTTGAAATACTTGCCCACATAATCTCTGCTCACAGGCACAGACAGATTTCTCTGACAACAAACAGCAGTTACACATGACACAGTTTAATAACCATGAAATCTCTCTCCTCAGCTGCCTGCTACGGCCAAGCAGCGTGTGAAGGGGGTCAGCTTCCAGAGGAGATTCACTCCCAGAACAGTTTAATCAGATACATAGAAAGGTCACTTATCAACACACTGCCCTTCTGACAGAACAGTTCATTAGACTTCTGAGAGATGGGATGTTTTCCAAATATCTGAAGCTCAAAGGAGAAACCAGGGTGCTGAGCGGCTTCTGAAGAACCAAAGAGCAAGGGCAGTTGGAAACCCGTGATCATAGTGAAGTGCACACGTCCATCTAGTCTGCTGCAAAATGTCCTTAGGCATGGCCGTACCGTCAGGAGAGGTGGAAACTCCTGAATCAAAAGGAACATGAAAGAGACAGACTGGGGTAATGCAGGTACCGGGGAAGGTGAATATTTATTCTGTTGCCATCATTATATATCCTGGATATTCCCAGTAAAAAGGTGATTCAAATAGTGAAGAGATTCAGCTGAAAAATACTGTAATTTTGCTTTAAATTTAACAAAAAAAATGTGAATAATTGTGGCCTTTTTCAAGGAGACATGATACAAAGAGAGCACAGCTCGTCTTTACACAGTGTCTGGGTCAAAAAAGATCAGGAGATACTACATTAGGAATGGGATGAACGTGCACCATGTTATTACAGCTTAGACAAAACAGAAGGAAAACAGCCAACCAACTAAAAACGTTACTAAATACAGACTGGTTCAAAAGTGAGTTACATGGTCAGTGATATGAAGAAGAAGATGAGCAATTTGTTGCTGCTCAGAAACATGCAGTCCTGAGTTTCCACATGGCATCCTTGAGCTCCTGGTTCCTCATGCTGTAGATGAGGGGGTTCACTGCTGGTGGAAACACTGAGTAAAGAAATGACATTGTCAGATTTAGAAATACAGAGGAGATGGAGGGGGGCTTCAGGTTGGCAAAAATGCCAGTGCTGACAAACAGGGAGACCACGGCCAGGTGAGGGAGGCAGGTGGAAAAGGCTTTGTGCCGTCCCTGCTGCGAGGGGATCCTCAGCACAGCCCTGAAGATCTGCACATAGGACACCACAATGAACACAAAACATCCAAAACCAAACACGACAGTGACCACCATGACTCCAGTTTCCCTGAGGTAGGCATCTGAGCAGGAGAGCTTGAGGATCTGGGGGATTTCACAGAAGAACTGGTCAACAGCATTGCCATGGCAGAGGGGCAGTGAAAATGTATTGGCTGTGTGCAGCACAGCATTGAGAAACCCACTGGCCCAGGCAGCTGCTGCCATGTGGACACAAGCTCTGCTGCCCAGGAGGGTCCCGTAGTGCAGGGGGTGGCAGATGGCAACGTAGCGGTCATAGGCCATGACAGTGAGGAGAAAGTACTCTGTTGACATGAAAAATACAGAGAAAAAGACTTGAGCCACACATCCTGTGTAGGAAATGTCCCTGGTGTCCCATAAGGAATTGGACATGGATTTGGGAAGAGTGGTGGACATGAAGCCAAGGTCAGTAAGAGAGAGGTTGAGGAGGAAGAAGTACATGGGGGTGTGGAGGCGGTGGTCACAGGCTATGGTGATGATGATGAGGCCATTGCCCAGGAGAGCAGCCAGGTAGATGCCCAGGAAGAGGCAGAAGTGCAGGAGCTGCAGCTCCCGTGTGTCTGCAAAGGCCAGGAGGAGGAACTGGCTGATGGAGCTGCTGCTGTTGGACATCTGCTGTGTCAAGTGTGGAGACCTGTCCAAGGAGGAAAAGGCACAGTGAGAACTTAGGGAACTCTTCTCTGAGGGAAATAGAAAATTCCATACTTCTTACAGAATGCCCTCAGATTGAGTCTCTGCATTCAGGAAGACTTTTTTCACTTCCCTTTTAAGAGGTCTACCTTGTTCTGGTTTGAGTGTGCTACTGCTGGGAGAAGGGATGTGCAAATCCTATGGATGGGGTTCCTGAAGTGAGGGTCAGCTCAGTGTCAGCCCCACCAATTGACGTGTCCAGAGCCCAGGGTAATAGTGGGAGAAAGTCTGCAAGGACAGGAGGGGAAACAACCAGAAATGCTCCTGCTAAGTTTGGAAGGACAGGGACAGACAGACAGGCAGTCAGGGGTTTCACCTCAATGGGGATCATGCTGCCAAGGAGAAGACTCAGCCTTAAATCCTGGAGCACATTCTGTGCTCGGTGGCAGAAACCCAGGGGTCACTGTGGGAAGGGTCGGCACTGTCGGGGATGTCAGGGAGGTACCAAATCCCCACTGCCAGGGCATTGCTGGGAGCAGCTCCTTCTCCCTCCCTGCCTGCTTTGATAATTCAAAGTAATCTCTTTACCTGGACAGCAAAATGCATCCTTTGTCTTCCTGAAAATCCCCTGGGAAATTCCCAGGGATCATCTGATGCTGAGAAGCACACTTTGACAGCAGAAGGACCCCACACTTTCCTTCCATGGGTCACAATTTCTAACCACAGCTTCTTTCTGCGGTGCTGATGGAAGCCCACCAGGCAGGCTGATTGCTGACCCTGGCAACACAGAATCCCTACCCCCAAACACAGACCCCAGGGAGTAGAGACCCTGCTTGGAACGACAGACCTGGGCACCCCTGGGTACTAGCCAGAAAAAGTTGTGAGAGCTGAAAGAGGTTCCTGCTCTGAAATTCCCCAGGGAGCCCACTAAAAGAACCAGTAACCTTGAAGGTCAGGACTGAGCTTGCCAAGGGGTATGGTCATAACTTTGCCTAATGTCATTTTCAGGCTCTACCAGCCCAGGGTGCACACACTGCTTTACACCTCTGCAGCCATGCCCAGAAGAGAGCTGTCCTGCCCTGTCCCTCTGATGGGGAAGAAGGGCATCCCTTTGAGGCAGCATTTTCTGGTCCTAGAGAGAACCTGTCCTCCTGACAGACCCCAAACACTGCCTCATGTCCCAGCTTTAGGAGATCCCTCCAGGAACAGAACATGCATTGCTCGGCACCCACAGACATACCAGGCAGAGTGCTGTGGAGATTTCTCCTGCAGTGAGCTCTCAGCATCCATCAGCTCTCTCAGCCTCACAGGTCTCCCCTCGGTGCCTACAGGCAGTGTCCCCAGCACTGTGTGCTTGGCAGAGGAGCTGCTCCTGGGCAGAGCTGTCTATTTTCACGGCAGCTGGGTTGCCATGATCTCCCTCCATCCCAGCCCAGCTCAGGAGAAGAAGACCAGTTCTTCTAGGCTCCCTCGTGGTGTCTCAGACCTCATGGGGATCACTCTATGATCTCATCTCTGATGTTTCCTCCCTCAGCTGGGGAGAAATCCTTCTGTCCATCAGAGTCCTTTCTCCTGATCAAACGAGAGCTGGGAGGGAAAATCACCTTTCCTTGCCTCCCCATGAGACAGGACCCCCAGGCCGGGACAGGGAGGGGTATCTTTCCCTCTGTGAAACGAAGGGGTTTGGGTGAGCATTTGGCAATTTCTTGGTGTTTCACAAGAACAAAATCAGGGAAAAGAAATCTACAAAGCTCTGCTCTGCAGCTGGGGGAAGTGGGAACCACCATCCAGAAAAGATCATATATAACAAAAAAGATAGACCTTCTGCTGCAAGGACAAACTGACACCTGGAGAGCTCCCATCGGATCACTGTACAGCCAGTGACACCCTCTGTCAGCAGGAAATGCAGCTCCCAAAATGGACCTTTCCAATGTCTAATAGAACAGGGAGAGGCAGTCCTTGGGGCTCCAAAGAGAGGTTTTTTCTCATTGAAGAGTGCCCCAAGTTCTCACTGCCTTGTTCTCCTTGCAGAGGGCTTCATGCCAAGAGGCAGAGAATGTCCAAGGGCAGCTTCATTCCCCACTTCCTCCTCCTGCCCTTGGCAGACACACGGGAGCTGCAGCGGGTTTCTCAGTGCTGTGCTGCACACAGCCAATACATGTTCCCTTCCCCTCTGCAAGGGCAATGCTGGTGACCAGTTCTTCTCTGCAATCCCCTAGATCCTCAGCCTCACCTGTTCAGATGCCTACCCCAGAGAGACTGTTCTTCTTGTTTTCAGTACCTTTTTAGTTTTTGGTTTTTTTGGGGGACACCTGTTGTAGTTTAAGTCCAGGAATCTCTTTTGACCCTTACACATTTTGTTTGGGAGCTATTGCTGGGCAGTTTTTTTAGTTTTGAAAATGGACACTGGTAGAGCCTGAAAAGACATCAGGCAATGTTAGGACTGTTTCCTGGGTAAGGAACTCCGTGACCCCAAAGGTTACTGGTGCTTCTCATCTGATTCCTGAGGAGGTTTCTTGCCAGGAACATCTTTCAGCCCTCCTACTTTTTTTTAAGTGTAAATGGTGGATTTTTAATTTATTTGAAGTTGGATGCTGGTAGAGCCTGAAAATGAAGTCAGGCATTGTTAGGATCAATCCCTTGGCTAGGAATGCCCTGAGCCCAAAGGTCAGTGGTTCTGCTATTAGTCTACATGGGAAGGTTTCAGGCCACGATTGTCTTTGGCCTTCACATGTTTTGTTTTGGGAGCTATATCTGGATACTTAGCAGTTTCAAAGGTGGATGCTGGTAGAGCCTCAAAATGATGTCAGGAGGTTTTAGGACTCTTCCCTCTAGTTGGAATCAGAGAATCATAGAATCACAGAACATTAGGAGTTGGTAGGGACCTCAAAAGACCATCTAGTCCAATCTCCCTGCCAGAGCAGGATCACCTTCAGTGAATCACACTGGAATGTATCCAGGCGTGTTTTGAATGTCTCCAGAGAAGGAGGACCCCTTGTCCTATCACTGGCCATCGCTGAGAAGAGCCTGGCTCCATCCTCCTGACAGTCACCCTTTATGTATTTATAAACATGAATAAGGTGACTCCTCAGTCTCCTCTTCTCAAGCCCAAGCGGCCCAGCTCCCTCAGCCTTTCCTCATAAGGAATCATCTCTGTGGCCCTGCCCTGGACTTTTTCAAGGGGTTCTCTGTCCTTGAACTGAGGGTCCCAGACCTGGACCCAATATTCCAGGTGTGGTCTCACCAGGGCAGAGTTGAGGAGGAGAATGCTGTCTCTTGACCTACTAACTGCATCCCTTCTAATACAGCCCTGGATGCCATTGGCTGCCTTAGCCATTAGGGCACATTGCTGGCTCATGGTCATCCTGTTGTCCCCCAGGACCCCCAGGTCCCTCTCACCTACGTTGCTCTCCCACAAGCCAGTCTCCAGCCTATACTGGTACGTGGGGTTGTTCTTCTACAGATGCCAAACCCTACACTTGCCCTCTTTAAATCTCATTAAACTTCTCCCTGCCCAGCTCTCCAGCCTGTCTGAGTCTTGCTGAAGGGCAGCACAACCCTCTGGAGTGTCAGCCACTTCTCCCAGTTTTGTGTCCTCAGCAAACTTGCTGACTGGACACTCTATTCCCTCATCCAGCTCATCGATAAATATAGTGAATAGTACAGGCCCCAGAGCGACCCCTGAGGGACTCCACTAGATACAGGCCTCCAGACAGACTCTGTCCCATTGAACCAAACTAGCAGACTTCTTCCCTTCACCCAGCTCTCAATCCACCTCACTGCTCGATCTTCCAGACCCCGTTTCCTCAGTTTAGCCATGAGGATGCTGTGGGAGACCGTGTCAAATGCTTTACTGAGGTCAAGGTAGACCACATCTACTGCCCTTCTATAATCTATCCACCTGGCTATACCCTCATAAAAGGCTATTAGATGAGTCAAAGGTGACTTTTTCTTGGTAAAACCATGTTAACTGCTCCAAACAGCCCTCTTATCTTTATGTGCCTAGAGAAGGGCAACCAGGCTGGTGGAGGGGCTGGAAGGCAAATCCTATGAGGAGCAGCTGAGGGAGCTGGGGGTGTTCAGGCTGGAGAAGAGGAGGCTGAGGGGAGACCTTATCCCCACCTCCACTGCCCTGACAGAAGGGTGCAGAGAGGTGGGTGATGGTCTCTTCAGCCAGGGGAGAGAAGTTGGGACAAGGGGAAATGGCCTCAAGCTGCCCCAGGGCAGGGTCAGATTAGATGTTAGGAAAAAATATTTAGTTGTGAGGATGTGGAATAGGCTGCCCAGGGAGGGGGAACTACAGGCCTGTCAGCCTGACCTCAGTGCTGGGGAAGGGGATGGAAAAAATCATCTTGAGTACCATCATGCAACACATGCAGGACACTCAGGGGATCAGGCCCAGTCAGCATGGGTTTAGGAAAGGCAGATGGTGCTTGGCGAAGCTGATCTCCTTCTATGACAAGGTGACCTGCTCAGTGGATGAGGGGAAGGCTGTGGATGTGATCTGCCTGGACTTCAGTGAAGCCTTTTTCACTGTTTCCCACAGCATCCTGCTGGAGAAACTCGCCACTCATGGATTAGATGGGTACACTCTGTGCTGGGTTAGAAACTGGCTGAAGGCCGGGTTAGAGAGTTGTGGTGAATGGAGTTAAATCCAGCTGATGTCAGGTCACAAGTGGTGTTCCCAAGGGGTCACTGCTGGGGCCAGTTTCCTTTACAGCTTTATTAATGGTCTGGATGAGGGGATCAATTGGACTCTCAGTAAATTTGCAGATGACACCATATTGTGTGAGTATTGATGTGCTGGAAGGCAGGAAGGCTCTGCAGAGAGACCTGGACAGGCTGGAAAAAGGTCCTCCATTGGGAAATTGCTTTGAAATCTTCATCACTAAGAACCTACCTAATATCCAAGATGTTGTAGAAGTCTTGAGTTCTTTAATGAAATTTAGTTGAAGAGACAGGCTTGTAAGTGCCCCATGAGCCCCATGGTGTGTTTTCTTCTGAGTCCTGAGACCTCAGATACCAAGAGGAGAATGATGAAACTTCTCAAGAATTTAACTCAGCAGTAATGCCCAAAGTACCTTGAAGCTTTGAACAAGCCCCACTGGGAGCCATTCCTAACCAAGCCTCCTCATGGGCTCCTTAGAGCAGACAACTGGAGGCCATGAGGACAGAAACAGGCAAAGCCCAGGCAGCTCTGATGCTGAGGACACCCTGGCTTGGTGTGATGAAGCAGCAATGCCAAGTGCTGACCCCCAGCCCCTGAGCAGGGAGATCCTGAGCCTCACCTGTGTCTCAGGGCTCTTCCTTGGCATGTGGGGTGTTTAACTCCAAGGGAAAGACAGGGGTATGAGACTTGGTGACCTCCCCTGGGGTGGGTGCGAGGAGTCGAAAATGCTTCATGGCTGTGAGGACAATGTGTCTCACAGAATCACAGAATGGGTTGGAATGGACCCCAAGGATCATAGAGCTCCACCCCTCCTGCAACAGGCAGGGCCACCAACCTCAGGCCTGGATCTACACAAGGTTGCCCAGGGCCCCATCCAACCTGGCCTTGAAAACCCCCAGGGAAGGGGCACCCACCCCCTCTCTGGGCAGCCTGTTCCAGCACCTCACATTTCTTCTGTAAAATTCTTCCCCCTAATATATAATAGCTAAGTTTAAACTTCCTTACTTTAGTTTTAATCCATCCCTCTTCTCCTGCCATTGTCTACCCATTTAAAAATTTATATCCCCTCCTGTTTCTCTGCTCCCTTCAGGGACTGGAAGGCTGCAATGAGGTCCCCCCACAGCCTTCTCTTCTCCAGGATGAACAAGCCCAGCTCCTTCAACCTCTCTCCATAGGGGAGCTGCTCCAGCCCTCTCATCATCTTTGTGGCTCCCCTGACCCCTCTCCAACAGCCCCACATCTTTCTTGTATTGTGGCCCCAGATCTGGACACAGGACTCCAGCTGGGGCCTCCCGAGGGCAGAGCAGAGAGGGACAATCCCCTCCCTGTCCCTGCTGCCACCCCTCTGCTGATGGAGCCCAGGATCCCATCGCCCTTCCCAGCTGCACGAGCTCACTGCTGGCTCATGGGGAAGTTTCTCACCCCCATGACACCCAGGCCCTTCTCAGCAGGGCTGCTCTCCAGGAGCTCCTCTCCCAGGCTGTATCTGTGTCTGGGGTTCTTACGGCCCAAGTGCAGCACCAGACACTTGGCAGTGTGGAACCTCATCAGGTTCCCCCGGGCCCAGCTTTCCAGCCAGTACCCACCCCCCTCTGTGCCTCTGTGGCTCTGCAGCCTGGCCTGGGGCAGCCACACAGCTGGGGAGGAGTTGGGCTTGTAGCTGCTGAGCCCCATAGAACCAGGGGACTGGTTACTGAGGATACTGGGGGTCTGGTTACTGGGGACACTGAGGGGCTGGTTACTAGGGATACTGCTGTGTTGGTTACTGGGGAACCTGGTAAGCTGATGATTGTGGATACTGGGGTGCTGGTAAATGGGGACACTGGTGGGGTGGTTACTGGGGATACTGGGTTGCAGGTTCCTGGGGAAATTAGGAGACTGGTTATTAGGGATATTTGGGTGCCTATTACTGGGGATACTAGGGCATTGATTACTGGGGATACTGTGAGAGTGGTTACTGGGGACAACGGGGCAGTGGTTACTGGGTATACTGGGGATAATGGAGGGCTGGTTAGTGGGGACATTTGTGGGCTGGTTATTGGAGACATTGGGGCGCTGATTACTAGGGATACTGTTGGGTTGGTTACTGGGGAACCTGGTGAGCTGATGACTGTGAATACTGGGGGGCTGGTCACTGGGATACTGGGAGAGTGGTTAGTGGGGATACTGGTGTGCTGGTTCCTGGGGATACTGCGACAAGGGTTCCTGGGGATACTGGTGGTCTAGTTACTGGGGACAATGTTGAGCTGGTTACTGGGGACACTGGGGAGCTGGTAACTGGGGATACTGGTGGGCTAGTGGGCTAGTTTCTGGGGATATTGGTGGGCTTGTTACTGTGAATACTGAAAGGGTAGCCAAGTATTGGGACAGGCTGAGAAGGGAAGTGGTGGAGTCACCATTCCTGAAGGGATTTAAAAGGTGTGTAGAAGTTGTGCTTGAGAACAATGTCTAGAGGTGGCTCAAATCAGAGCCCCATACAACTGGGCAGGGTTAGGCTGTAGTTGGACTCAAAGATCATAAAGTTCTCCTCCAAGCTAAGTGATTCTATGACACATACCCTGGAAATTCACGTCCTGTCATGGTGGGAAAACATTGCCAATTCAGACAAGTAGTCGAGTGATCCAGTTGATGAAAATGTGCCTATAAAATTTTTATAAATGTCAGGAGAAAATAAAACTTTGTGCACCTTTCAGGTAGATCTGATGGAAAGAGAGCACAGCTCATCCTTACAAAGTGTCTGGGTCACATGAGACATGGAGATGCTTAATTAGGAATAAATGTGTCCCATGTTAATATAGCTTTGACAAACAAGAAAGAAAAATAATCCCAAAAATTAAAAAATGTACTAAACACAGGCTGGTCCTAAAATGAGTTACATGGCCAGTGATATGCAGGAGAAGATGAGCAGTTTATTGCTGCTTAGAAACATCCAGCCATCAGTTTCCTCATGGCAGCCTTGAGCTCGTGGTTCCTCATGCTGTAGATGAGGGGGTTCACTGCTGGTGGAAACACCGAGTAAAGAAATGCCAATACCAGGTCCAGAAATATGGAGGAGATGGAGGGGGGCTTCAGGTAGGCAAACATGGCAGTGCTGACAAATATGGAGACCACAGCCAGGTGAGGGAGGCAGGTGGAAAAGGCTTTGTGCCGTCCCTGCTGTGAGGGGATCCTCAGCACAGCCCTGAAGATCTGCACATAGGACACCACAATGAACACAAAACACCCAAAACATAAAGAGACACCAACCACAATGACTCCAGTTTCCCTGAGGAATGCATCTGAGCAAGAGAGCTTGAGGATCTGGGGGATTTCACAGAAGAACTGGTCAACAGCATTGCCATGGCAGAGGGGCAGGGAAAATGTATTGGCTGTGTGCAGCACAGCATTGAGAAACCCACTGGCCCAGGCAGCTGCTGCCATGTGGACACAAGCTCTGCTGCCCAGGAGGGTCCCATAGTGCAGGGGGTGGCAGATGGCAACGTAGTGGTCATAGGCCATGACAGTGAGGAGACAGAACTCTGTGGAGAATAAAAAAAAAAGAAGAAGATTTGAGCCACACATCCTGTGTAGGAAATGGCCCTGGTGTCCCACAAGGAATTGGCCATGGATTTGGGAACAATGGTGGAGATACAGCCAAGGTCAGTAAGAGAGAGGTTGAGGAGGAAGAAGTACATGGGGGTGTGGAGGCGGTGGTCACAGGCTATGGTGATGATGATGAGGCCATTGCCCAGGAGAGCAGCCAGGTAGATGCCCAGGAAGAGGCAGAAGTGCAGGAGCTGCAGGTCCCGTGTGTCTGCAAAGGGCAGGAGGAGGAACTGGCTGATGGAGCTGCTGCTGTTGGACATCTGCTGCCATCAAGTGTGGAGACCTGTCAGAGGAGGAAAAGGCACAGTGAGAAGGAAGGGAAATCTTTCATGAGGAAATCGTCTTTCAATTCACTCTGACTCTCTGTATTCAGGAGAAATTTGTCAGGTCCCTTTTGGGAGGTCTGCTTTTTGCTGGCTTGAGCGTGCCACTGCTGGGAGGAGGGTCAGCTTTGGGCTCTGGAGAACTCAGTCCTGCCTGGTAGCAGTCAGTAAATAGAAGGATGGTGTGATCTCAGACTAAATCCCCTGTGGATAGGAATGAGCTTTTCATCACTGTCACTCCAGTTTCACCCCAGGGCAGAGCAGAGCTTTGGAGCTTTGGTTTTCTCCTGCCTGTACCTGAGGAGTGTTTCTTCTGTCAGAACTCCCTGACATTGCTGTTGCAGTGCCAGTGAAACCTTCCCCTGAGTGCAGAGTGGGGAGAGCTGCTCTGTCCATCAGCCCTGGTCTCAGCTGCCCTGTGCTGGACACTCTGTGATCACACCCTGGAGTTCCCTGTAGAAGAAACTGGATCCCACAGAGAGCTGAGGAATCCAGTGTCCCAGGGCAGAGCTCCAAAACCTCCTGCGGTCTCATCCTACCAAAGGAGGATCTCAGCTCCCTGCTCCCAGCCAGGGACACACAGGGCTCAGTGCAGCTGCCCACACACAGGTGATGAGCAGCATTGCCACGGCTGCAGTGCTGAGATGTCTTCTGCATGGGGCTCCTCTCTGGGGCACAAGAGTCTATAGGAGAGTGGTGCCATAGTGGGAGGCAGCCTGCAGCCCAGCAGGAGACCCAGAGGAATTCCTCACACCTAGAGATGGGGGTCCTGACGTGAGAATTAGCTTAGTGCAAGCCCCACCTATGGACGTTCCCAGAGCCCAGGTAATGGTGGGACAAAGGCAGCAAGGACAGGAAGTTAAACAACAAGAAATGCTCCAGCCAAGGCTGGAAGGACAGGGACAGAGAGACAGGCACTCAGGGGTTTCTCCTCACTGGGGTTTGGGCTGCCCAGGAGAAAACTCAGCCAGAAATACTGGAACTCTGTGTGCAGAGTCTGTACTCTGTGGCTAAGGGTATCTGTATTTAGAGGTATGCCAGGGCATTTTTGGATCAGATCCTTCTTCCTCACTTCCAATGTCTCTGCTGCCTTCAGCTGTCCCTGCAGCTGATGCTCTTTGCCCATGTCACCTCCTGCTCTGTGCTCACACACCTCATCCAACCTGCCCTGCACTCAGCTCTGCTCTGCAGACCCCTCCTGGCATCAGGGCACTGCCCCGGGGAGCCTCTGTGTGTGCAGGGCTAAGGGGAAGCTCAAACACCTTCATGAGAATCGAGTTTTCATTGGATTTTCATGACAGGAGAAATAATTTCTCATCTACCACAATCAGTGCAGCCCACAGGAGAGGAAAAATCAAAGAAAAAGCTCTGCCTGGCAGGCAAAATATGCTCTGACAAGTCCTAATGACCAATGAGTTGGCACTGCCTTCCACAAAGTTATTGAGAAAAGCTCAGCTCCCACTTCCCACCCAAGAGCAGAAAATTCAAATCAAATTCTCTTTACCTTTCTCCTGCAGTGAGCTCTCAGCTCTCTCAGCCCAACAGGTCTCCTCTCAGTGCCTACAGGCAGTGTCCCCAGCCCTGTGTGCTTGGCAGAGGGGCTGCTCCTGGCCAGAGCTGTCTCTTATCACTGCTGGGCAGTGGCTGCTGGGTTGCCATGAGATCCCTCCATCCCAGGAGCCCAGCCCAGCTCAGCAGGAGAAGACCAGCTCTTGTAGGCTCCCTCCTGGTGTCTCAGGCCTCATGGGGATCGCTCTATGATATCATCTCTTTTGTTGCCTCCCTCAGCTGGGGAGAAATCCTTTTGTCCATCAGAGTCCTTTCTCCTGATCAAACCAGTACAGGGGAGGAGAATCACCTTTCCTTGTGTCCCCATGAGACAGGACCCCTTGGCAGGGTCAGGAACGGGACTGTTTTGCCCTGTGAAAGGAAAGGGTTTAGGTGAGCTTTTGGGCATTTCTCAGTGTTTTACAAGAACAAAATCAGGAAAAACAAATCTACAAAGCTCTGCTCTGCAGCTGGGGGAAGTGGGAACCACCATCCAGAAAAGATCATATATATTCAAAAAAGATAGACCTTCTGCTGCAAGGACAAACTGACACCTGTGTAGCTCAAAATCAAGTCCTATGAAGGCAGTGGCACCCTCAGCCAGCAGGAAATGCACCTCCCAAAATGGACCTTTCCGATGTCTAATAGAACAGGGAGAGGTAGTCCTTGGGGCTCCAATAAGAACGTTTTGATCAGTGAAGAGTCCCCAAGTTCTCACTGCCTTGTTCTCCTTGCAGAGGGCTTCATGCCAAGAGGCAGAGAATGTCCAAGGGCAGCTTCATTCCCCACTTCCTCCTCCTGCCCTTGGCAGACACATGGGAGCTGCAGCGGGTTTCTCAGTGCTGTGCTGCACACAGCCAATACATGTTCCCTTCCCCTCTGCAAGGGCAATGCTGGTGACCAGTTTTTCTGCCATCCCCCAGCCTCACCTGCTCAGATGCCTACCCCAGGGAGACTGGTCTTCTTGTATTCAGTACCTTTTTATTTCTTGGGTGTTGTGACAGAGACCTGGGGAGGTTCAATGCCAGGAACATCCTTTGGCCCATGTAACTTTTGTTTGGGAGCTATTGCTGGACATTCAGCAGTTTTGTGATGGACGCTGGTAGATTCTTAAAATGACATCAGGCAATGTTAGGACCATTTCCTGGGCAGGAACAACCCTGAGCCCCAAGGTTATTGGTGCTTCTTGTCTTATCTCTGAGGAGGTTTCATGCCAGGAACATCTTTCATCTCTCTCACATTCTGTATCACAGCAACTGGATGATGTTTAGCATATTTGAAGGCAGATGCTGGTGGAGACTGAAAATTAAAATAGACATTTTTAGGACTGATCCTGTGCAAGGAAATCCCTAAGCCCAAGTTTGTTGTCCTGTGTGTAGTCTACATGGGGAGGTGTCAGGCCCGGAACATCTTTCATCCCTCACACTGTTTGTTTTGGAACTACTGGTGCTGTTTAACAATTTTGCAAGTTGTTGGACTGTAGAGCCGTGCAATGATGTCAGGAATCTTTAGGGTCATTCCCATGGCTAGGAATGGCTGATCCAGGAGTTATTCTTGCTGATAGTGGGCTACCTGGGGAGGTTTCAGCCCAAGAAAATCATTAATCCTTCACAGATTTATATGGGAACTATTGCTGTAGGACAGGGGCAGGACACATGGTGGCTCCCCAGGTTGAGTTCAAGGAGGCAACGATGCTCCATGGCCGTGAGGACAACGTATCTCTTCTGAGGCCTCAGTGGCAGGGAAATCAGCCATGGCCAAGGGGGAAAAGACTTCCTTTCTGTCAGGCCATTTCCGCCTGGCCAGCACCCTTGGCCTTCTGCACCACAGCCCATCCCACACAGCCCCACAACTTTGCCAGTTTCCCTGCAGGCTGCAGGCACCCAACCCCTTTCCCCACCTTGTCCTGACCCCACGATGTCCCTGCCTGTCCTGCTGCCTCTCCCTCCCCACCAGCTGTTCCCAGAAACACAAAGCAACCAGCTCATCCACACTCTCTATGAGTGACTCCAAGCACCACAGCACTACACTCAGAGTGACATTTCTTTATGCTCATAACCCATCTGCACCTCTATTTTTCATTGCCATTACTTTGAAAAGGAAATTTCAAGCTCTTTGCAGCTACCCCTATGCTCTCCTCAGACTCCCCTTCCCCAGGATAAAGAAGCCCGGGTCACTCAGGCTCGCCACACAAGACCCCTAACCCTCTCTTGGCAGAATTTCTCTCAACCTCGGGACTGTTCCTCCACATTCGTCCTGACCGGGGACCCCCCACTCCTGGACACTCTGCTGGTTGCCACACCAGTGCTGAGTCACACTGACAGTCAGTGCCTTTGCCTGGGTGGCCGTTCTCCTCCCAGTGCTGCCCAATGTGCTCATGGCCAGATTCCTGTGTAGCAGCCCTGGCTGCTATGGCATCCCTCAGAATGGCCAAAGGTTCCTCCTTGACACTTGCTGCTGCACCAGTCATGTCTGAATTCCCTTGATGGGTGGGTGTGGAGGTTCATCCCTGCTCACTGACCATGTCATCATGTATGGAAGATTCTTTTGGGCAGTTGGCATCAGCTGCCCTGGCAGTCCTCCCTCACAACAACCAGGGCTCCCTGAGCTTCCTTTCTGGTGGAGCAGCATGTGAATCAGAAAGGGCATTGATGCTGTGCAAGCACTGGCCAGCAATGAATATATTATCATTGTGTCACCAGCGCTGGAGTGGTCACAAAAGAGGATGATGGGTTGGTTCTTCCCCCTGTCATGGCTTAGCCCCTGATGCAGAACATCACAAGATCAGAGGGAGCAGATCAGCTCTGGTTGGAAAAGTTCCTCTTTGTAAAACCACAGAGGTTTTTGCCAGGCTCTGCTGGAAGTGAAGCTCCACTGTGTCAGGGGTTAATGCGTGTGTGTAGAAGCCTCAGCTGCCTTGTGGTGCCTCAGCAAGAGGCATTAAAGGACATGATAGAAAATAAATAGAAAGAGGAGAGAGTAATTTAAATGCTTGTGGTGATTCAGCGCCACACGGTGGCTGAGCACCACACAGCACTGGCTCACTCCCAGAGGAGAAAGAGACAGAGCCTCCCTTGGTTGGGATAAGGACAGTTTACTGAAAAAAGCACCATGAAAATAGAACAATAAACAGCCCATTACACTCACACCCGGTGAGAACACAGAGTACTGACTTGAGGATTACAGAGTGCTGCAGGAAAGGAGGACCAACCCAACACCCCAGCTGCATGCAGACTGGCCCGGAGGAACCCAGGACTAGTGCCCAAACAAACTCCTTTATGGAGAAGAGATGTCAGGTGGTGTAGAAAGCTGCCAGGGCTAACTCAACCTCCCCAAGCAGCCAGTACAGGTGAGATAACTGTGGCCAGACCAGAACCAAGACCTTCTCCACCCCTTTCTGCACACCATCTACATCATGCCCAGATGGTTTTGCCTCTGCACTCCCAGTTGCTTTGTTTCCATTGCTGCAAGCACACACACAGGTCATTGGCCACCATCCAGGAGTCAGTAGACAGGTACAATTTTAGCCACTTTTCTCTTTTGGCAATGTTTAAAGCCAGCTGGGTGGATTTTACCTCTGCAAACTTGCTCTCCAATCTTGTTCATCATATTTTACTTCTTGCAAAAAAGACTGAGCGGTCCCTTCAAGAGGATCACAGGAACAATGACAATCTGGTGGGCTGTCTATTGGAAGCTGGCACAGCATTCTCCTGGAGAAATCTCTTTTTGTAAATGATTTTCCTTGCAGCTTGTTCACACGGGCTTGGAGATGGGTTTCTCATCCTACCTCCTCATGTCTTCGATGAGGTGGGTTTCCCATCTCACCTCCTCTTGTCTTCAATATGGTTGTTCAGAGAGAAATACAGGATGCCTCATGGTGTGTACTTTTTATAAGCTCTTTCTGGAGCAGGGGAAGGCATACTTCTGATAGCTGAAATTGTGGTCTGCCCCGGGGGGCAGTGGGTCATATCCTCTTTTAGTTGCCAGACCTCTCAAGAAAACTTATCCACAGCTGAGACAAGGGAGGAAGAAAGACTTTCTTCAAATAGACAGAGTTGGCCAGACACCTCAGCCACTGTCAGTGCTTCTTCCTTTCCCCAATCTATTACTGCCAGTGAGTTGGCATATGATGCTGGTGCATTCCACACAAACCTACGCCACATGGGTGAGGAACACTGGACTTCATCAGGATTGGTGGGGAGCTGCAGATCATCAGGATCATAGTAATTCATCTCTCACACAGCTAATTCCCTCAAATACTGCATACTCTGCTCTGTGGTCATCCACTTGCCTGGCCAACACCTGACATCTTCACTGAACAGGTATCTTTCCCCACACTTGACAGAAGTTGCCTCCAGAGGCTGAGGGCTTGAGACTTCTTTCCAATCGCCTTGTCAATGGCTCCTTTTCTGGACAGGGATCCCAGCTGCTTGGCCTCCCTGCCTTCTAATTCCAGGCTGTGTGCCCCATTGTCCCAGCATCGGAGTAGCCAGGTGATGATGTGCTCCCCTGGAAGGCAGCTGAAATCTTTTCCCATGTCTCCCATCTCACTCATGTACAAGGATCACGTTATAATGCTCACTCCTGGAGGAGAAACAGACAGACCCTCTGTCAGTTTACTGGCAAAATCACTGTGAAAAAATGATAACAGCACACTGCAAACTACACTCACATGCAGTGATAACATAGAGTACTTCACTGACCAAAGGGTAACAAGGTACTGCACAATGCAAGGACCCACCAAACGCCTCAGCCACACTCAGACTGCCCTTAAGGAACCCAGGAGTGCCCCTCCCCAACCAGACCCTTTGATCGAGGAGAGATGACAGGTGGTGTGGAAAGCAGCCTGGACTAACTCTGGTCACCTCTGCTAACTAAGGTCAACTCTGCTGGCTAACTTGGGAGGTTAACTCTTGCCTGACCAGAAACAAGACAGCTGTGCATTTAATCTCCCCTCTCTGTCACATATTTCTACCTCTCCAAAGTCAATTGACTGTGTCTGAAATCATCGTTCCAACAGTGGATCTGCACATCAGTGCTTGTGATTGCTCTATAGACTTCCCTTCCCCTTGGACCATTCAGACACCTCTCAACCATCCAGCTGCTGCTCTGAGTTTCAGGCAGTTAAACCCTTGCCTTTCTGGCAGTTGTCTGACTCATTCTGTCTTTAGCCAGCTCTTGAGTTGCAGTGATTTGACAGTCTCCTTCCTCACTAGAACATCTCTCACATGGTTAAGCTTTATGGAAGGTGAACCTCATTGGTGGCAGATTGCACTTGGCATAGAGTGAGGAGTGTTTCATTTAATGGTGAATCTTGCCATGTTTCTTTTGTTGTGAAAATAACTCCCTCTCTGGTGCCTGTGTGCAGCCAGTTCTCTAAGGAAAGCAGGGGAGCTTGTACAGAGGGGCTGTAACACCCCACTGTGGAGTGCAGCAGAGAGACCTGATGTAAGGACAAGGGATGCAAGTCCCAGTTGGCTGATGAGAGTCATGGTGGGTGTGTGGAGATGTGCAGCAAGGTTGTCCCCAGTGCCTCAAGGGACCCTTTTTCGGACTAGTGCAGACCTCCTTATGGGACACCCTGGATCAATCTCAGTCAGAGGTTATCACCTCTCCTCTAAAGTGAAAATAATAATCTACACCCTTAAAAATAAATTAATTTTACTATGAGCTCCCTTTGAAACTGCTTCAATGATCTGTACATCTCTTGAAGACTTGAAGATAATTACACAAAGAGACACAGCTCGTTAGGGCTTGCTTTTTCTTTTTAATAATCCTTGGGGTGCATTTGGTGCTGAGTCCTTGAAGCTCAGGTACTGAGAGCAAATTACACAAAAAACTGAATGTAAAAAGCCAAAGTACCCTGAAGTATTAATGAGTCCCACTGAGAGCCATTGCTGGCTGAGCCTCCCCAGGGACTCGTTAGAACAGGTAATTGGAGGCCATGTTGGCTGGTAGGCAAAGGCAATGTACAAGCAGCTGAGATGCTGAGAAAGCCCTGGGTTGGTTTGATGAAACAGAAAGGCCAAGCTCTGACCCTCAAGCTAGGGAAGACAGGTCCTGTCCCTCAGGCATTACTCAGGGCTCTTCCTGGGAGAGCACAACGTGAGATCTGTAATGATGTTGGAAAGGATAACAGGATGTGAGTACCCAGACTTACAAGGAGTGTGTTAGGAGACACCAAGCCCCCCTACCCCAGTTCCTTAGGACAACATTTCTCCTCATTGTAGGTCCAAAGCCCAGCTCCATGGTAAAGAAAGAAGGAGCAGGGAGACCCTCCATCCCCTATCAGATTCAGGAGGAAACATTGTCGAAAGATGAGGACAAGGCTGAGATGTTTAATGAAATCTTTTCCACTATCTTTAGTAATAGGACCAGTTGTACAGAGAGAATCCAATTCCCTGAGCTAGGAGACAGGGACAGGGAGCAGAATGACCCCACCTCAGTCCAGGAGGAGTTGGTCCTGCTGCTGCACCACAGAGATGTGCACAGATCTGTGGGGCTGAATGGGATGCACCCAAGGGTGCTGAAAGACCTGGCAAGCAGGGTTCACCAAGCCACTGTCCATCAGTCCTGGCTGACTGGAGAGGTACCAGCAGATTGGAAATCAGTCAGCATAGCCCCCTATATAAGAAGGGACAGAAGGATGATCAGGGAAATTACAGGTCTGATAGTTGGACTTCAGTCCCAGAGAAGCTGGTGGAGCAGATCATCCTGAGAAGTATTATGCAGTTCATAAAGAACCCCCAAGTGATCAGGCCCAGTCAGCTTGGGTTCATAAAGGCAGGTCCTGTTTGACCAACTGGATCTCCATCTACGACAGGCTGTTCCCCCACAGCCCATGATTGATGATGTGGAACACTGATTCTACATGCAGCCTGTAGACATCCCCAAGGTCAAGCAAGGGGAGACACTGAAGGAGGCTTTGACCTCATAGGAAGCCTGTGCTGGAGCAGGTTTGCTGGCAGGGCTGTGGAGCACCCATGAGGGGGCGGTCTGTTGCTGAAGGAGGGCACCCCATTAAAGTGACCCACCCTGGAGCAGTTGGTGATGATCTGAAGCCATGTGGGAAGGACTCATGTTGGAGGGGTTCATGGAGGACTGTCTCCCATGGGTGGGACCCAATGCTGGAGCAAGGGGAGACTGTGAGGAGTCATCCAACTGTCCAGGAAGGAGCAGCTGAGATGATGTGTGATGAACAGACCCCAAATCCCATTCCCTGTCCTGCAGTGCCAAAAAATTGGAGGAAAGAGAATGGAGAGCGAATTGGATCCTGGGAAAAATCGGGAGAGGTGTGGTTCGGTGTTTAAAAATTTCTTTTCTTATTTCTCCTCATTGCTTTGCTTCCTTTGGATGGGTAATAAATTATAAGGATTTTATTGTTGTTGTCAAGTCTGTATTGCAAATGAAAGTAACAGCTGCATGGTATCTCCCAGTCCTTTCACCCTACATGATTTCTCTCTGTCCTGAGATAATAGAGCAATCCCCATGAGGCCTGAGGCACCAGGAGGGAGCCTAGAAGAACTGGTCTTCTCCTGCTGAGCTGGGCAAAGCTCCTGGGATGGAGGGAGCTCATGACAACCCAGCAGCACTACAGAGAGACAGCTCTGGCCAGGAGCAGCTCCTCTGCCAAGCACACAGGGCTGGGGCACTGCCTGTAGGCACCGAGGGGAGACCTGTGAGGCTGAGAGAGCTGATGGATGCTTAGAGCTCACTGCAGGAGAAAGGTAAAGAGACTTTGCTTTGAATTTTCTGCTCTTGGTGACTATGTGGGATGTGGGGTTTGAAATTTTATTGATCACTTTGAAGAAAGAAGTGCAAGCTCTTCTGTCATTAGGACTTGTCAGAGCATCTCCTGAGCCCTGCACACACAGAGGTTCCCTGGGGCAGTGCCCTGATGCCAGGAGGGGTCTGCATAGCAGAGCTGAGCACAGGGCAGGTTGGATGAGGTCTGAGAGCACAGAGCAGGAGGTGACATAGGCAAAGAGAAGCAGCTCTAGGGACAACTCCAGGCAGAAGAGACATTGGCAGTGAGGGAGCAGCTTCTCACAGAAATGCCCTGGCAGTGGGGATTTGGTACCTCATGACATCCCCAGCAGTGAAGACACTTTCCCACAGCAACTCCCTGGTTTCTTTCACCCAGCACAGACTCTGCAACAAGAGATCCAGAGTTTCAGGCTGAGTTTTCTTTGCAGCCCAACCCCTCAGTAATTAAAAACCCCTTAGTGTCTGTCCTCCCGTCCCTGTCCTTCCAGCCTGTTTCCCCTCCTGTCCTTGTTTCCAATTTCCCACCATTACTTGGGGCCCTCGGAACATCCACTGGTGGGTCTGGAACTGAGCTGACCCTCACACAAGGACCCCCATCTGTAGGACTGAGGACTTCCCTGGGGCTCCTGTTGGGCTGCAGGCTGCCTCCAACAATGGATCCGCTCTCCCAGGGAATCTTCTGTCCCAGAGAGGAGCCCCAGGCAGAAGGCATCTCGTGGCAATGCTGCTCATCACCTGTGCGGAGGTATCTGCACTGAGCCCTGTGTGTCCTGGCTGGGAGTGGGCAGCTGAGATCCTCCTTGGGTAGGATGAGCCCGCAGGAGGGCTTTGGAGCTCTGCCCTGAGACACTGGATTCCTCAGCTCTCTGCACGGTCCTGTTTATTCTACAGGGAACAACAGTGTGTGATCACAGAGTGTCTAGTACGGGGCAGCTGAGACCAGGGCTGGTGGAGAGAGCAGCTCTCCCCACTCTGCACTCAGGGGAAGGTTTCACTGGCACTGCAGCAGCAATGTCAGGGAGTTCTGACAGAAGAAACACTCCTCAGGTACAGGCAGGAGAAAACCAAAGCTCCAAAGCTCTGCTCTGCCCTGGGGTGAAACTGGAGTGACAGTGCTGAAAAGGTTCTTCCTATCCACAGGGGATTTAGTCTGAGATCACACCTTCCTTCTAGTTAGTTACTGCTGCAAAGCAGGACTGAGTTCTGGAGAGCCCACAGCTGACCCTCCTCCCAGCAGTGGCACGCTCAAGCCAGCACAAAGCAGACCTCCCAAAAGGGACTAGACAAAAGTTCCCCTGAATACAGAGAGTCCATTTGAGGGTGTTCCTTAAGAACTGGAAGAGGGTTTACTCAAAGAAGAATTCCCTAACTTCTCAATGTGCCTTTTTCTCCTTGGACAGGTCTCCACACTTGATGGCAGCAGATGTCCAACAGCAGCAGCTCCATCAGCCAGTTCCTCCTCCTGGCCTTTGCAGACACACGGGAGCTGCAGCTCCTGCACTTCTGCCTCTTTCTGGGCATCTACCTGGCTGCTCTCCTGGGCAATGGCCTCATCATCATCACCATAGCCTGTGACCACCGCCTCCACACCCCCATGTACTTCTTCCTCCTCAACCTCTCCCTTACTGACCTTGGCTGCATCTCCACCACTGTTCCCAAAGCCATGGCCAATTCCTTGTGGGACACCAGGGCCATTTCCTATACAGGATGTCTGGCTCAACTCTTTTTCTTTGTATTTTTGATCTCAACAGAATACTATCTCCTCACTGTCATGGCCTATGACCGCTATGTTGCCATCTGCCACCCCCTGCACTACGGGACCCTCCTGGGCAGCAGAGCTTGTGTCCACATGGCAGCAGCTGCCTGGGCCAGTGGGTTTCTCCATGCTGTGCTGCACACAGCCAATACATTTTCCCTGCCCCTCTGCCATGGCAATGCTGTTGACCAGTTCTTCTGTGAAATCCCCCAGATCCTCAAGCTCTCCTGCTCAGTTTCCTACCTCAGGGAAATTGGAGTCACTGTGGTTGGTGTGTGTTTATGTTTTGGTTGTTTTGTGTTCATTGTGGTGTCCTATGTGCAGATCTTCAGGGCTGTGCTGAGGATCCCCTTGCAGCAGGGACGGCACAAAGCCTTTTCCACCTGCCTCCCTCACCTGGCTGTGGTCTCCCTCTTTGTCAGCACTGGTGTGTTTTCCTACCTGAAGCCCCCCTCCATCTCCTCACTCTCTTTGGACCTTGTAGTGTCATTTCTTTACTCGGTGGTTCCACCAGCAGTTAACCCCCTCATCTACAGCATGAGGAACCAGGAGCTCAAGGAGGCCATGTGGAAACTGATGGCTGGATGTTGCTAAGCAGCAACAAACTGCTCATCTTCTGTGCATCGCTGGCCATGGAACTCACGTTAGGACCGGTCTGTATTTAGTAAGGTTGTTAATTTTTGGATTTTTTTTTCCTTCTATTTTGTCTAAGCTATAATAACTTGGTCAATGTTCATCCCATTCCTAATTCAGTAGCTACTGGTGTTCTCTGACCAAGACATTTAGTAATCATGAGCTGTGCTCTCTTTCTGATTATGTGTCCCTGGAAAATTGCATAGATTTTTCTTTCTTTTATTTCTCCTGAAATTTATAAAAAGTTTACAAGCACATATTATCAGCTGCATCACTCGACTATGTGTCTGAAATGGCAATGCTTTCCCACCATGACAGGTAGTATACCTAATATATTATGACCCCATCCTCTCTTCATCCTCCTTGCTGGTGGTTATAGAGAGTGATATTGTCTCCCCTCAGTCTCCTTCTGTCAAGACTACAAAGCCCCAGTTCCCTCAGCCACTCCTCATAGGACTTGTGCTCCAAAGCCTTCACCAGATTTGTTGCCCTTCTCTGGACACACTCCAGCACCTAAAGTTTATTCTTGTAGTGAGAGGCCCAAAACTGAACACAGTACTTGAGGTTCAGCCTCACCTGACATGAATACGCTGGAACAATCACTTCCATACTCCTGCTAGTCAGACACTTCCTGATGCAGGCCAGGATGCCATTGTCATTCTTGGCCACCTGGGCACAGTGCTGGCTCATGTTCAGCCAGCTGTTCAGTAACACCCCCAGGTCCTTTTCCTCCAGGGAACTCTCCAGACACTCTGCCCCAGGCCTGTAGTGTTGCTGGGGTTATTGTGACCAAAGTGCAGGACTCTTGGACATTTGGCTTTTTCAACCCCATAAAACTGGCTTCTGCTCATCGATCCAGCCTGTCCAGGTCCCTCTGCAGATCATTCCTGCCTTTCAGAAGATCAACACTCCCACACAGTTTGATGTTGTCTGCCATCTTACTGAGGGTTCACTTGATCATCTCATCCAGATCATTAATAAAGACGTTAAAGAGCCCCAGCACTTAGCCCTAGGAAACACCACTTGTGACCTGCCACCAGCTTGATTTAACTCCTTTCACCACATCATTTTGGGCCCAGCCCTCAGGAAGTTTCTAACCGAGTTAAGAGTATACACGTTTAATCCATGAGCGGGTGGTTTCTCCAGGAGGATGCTGTGTGAGACAGTGTCGAGGTAGACAGTCCAGGTAGACCACATCCACAGCCTTCCCTTCATCCACTAAGCAGGTCACCTTGTCATAGTAGGAGATAAGGTTGGTCAAGTGTAGCAATGCATTTTGAGAAGAATGGGTTTTGTATCCCATCCAGATTTATTGCTGATCCCCATGTAATCAGGCCTGGGGAAGCTAACAGAGACATGTCGGAATGCAGTAACAGGAGAGCAGATGTCTGTGAGAACAGGAGCTTGTATCAAAATCCATGAGATAAGAAACTGCAAGAATGTTAACAACTGCCTTACAAAGGAACAACGTGACTGTGTAGTCTTAACCAATTATTAACAATAGTGAGACTCATGTAAGGTGGGGGAACAGAGCATCTGACCAATAGCAATGTGATGTAACTCGTGTACTGATATAGGAACCTATATAAGCTGTGTGTGTGTTTCAAGAAACAAGCTCAGCACTGATCACATTGATCTGAGTTGAGTCCCCAAAACTTTGGCTCCGGCAAATGGCGCCCGAAGAGAGACCAGGACACAACCTCTTTTCTTTGTCAGGATTCCGAACAGGAATGAAGAATGGCTGGAATAGGAGAGTGATAACCCTCTTGTCGTAGATTCTGTAGAGGATCATATAGTGGCTGGCATAGGAGGGTGACAGCCTGAAGGCGGCAACCGGGTGAAATTCCGGCTGCCCCGGCCGGTGCGTCCTCACAGGAAGAAGGACGCGTCCCTGATATGGGAAGTGCAGCGCTGCAGGTAATGGAATCTTGCCCATCAGGTGAGCAGCCGGGGGGAATGGGGAACACGCTTGGTAAAGATGACGAGGCGGTAGTGAAACTCCCCCACCATACTCTCTCTAAGAGAGGAATTAAACACGATGAAAAGTCTCTTAAACAGCTGCTTTTGTGCAGCAGAGAAAGAGAACTGATAACAAGCCTTAACAGGGGATTAGAATTACCTACTTAGGGAGGTATTGGAGCTCGAATCTTTGATGAAGCCTCAGATGGTGAGACAGAGGCTAGATCGATAATGATTCTTTGGAAATTAATTAAAAGGTCTTTAACCAAAATGGAAGTGGAACATGTTGCTGCTGCTTCAGCCTTTGCAGCCTTATCACCAGTTCTGGTTTCTACAGAACCGATTCAAAAAGGAAAAAATCTACTAGAGAGAATGTGTTTATGTTTCTGGGTGCTCTTTCACCCAGCCCAGTGACTATGCTAAGTAACAGTGCTGTGTTATCAGAGAAAACTGATAAATCTTTTGGAACTGAACGGGAGGGATTAGTGTGCAGAAATCTGCCACCAGAGTCTGCACCCTCCACCCCCCCCCCCCATTATTATGCCTTTGGAAAGTAAAATTGTGGGAAAAAACGTACAACTGACTGCATCTAGTATCTATTCATCTCTAACTTTTACTGAGCCTAAAGCACCCCATGAAGCAGTCGAAAATGTTAACCAAGATCAACAACTCCAGCTTGTCCTTGAATAGCTGGAAAACATGGAAGCAGAGCAGGCAAGGGCATGCCCTGCTGCGAAAGGGTTTGAGCCTCCAGTCTCAGGACTGCCCACCCACCCACCCGAAAACTACGGGTACGAAGAATCACCGACTAAAGCACCGGTTAGTGTTCCCCCCATGGAAAAGAAACTTATGGACACGGACAAGGAACCTAAGGACAGGGACAAGAATCCTACAGAGACAGACAAGAATCCGCTTTGACACCCATCGGATCAGGGACCCATTTCGCCTCAATACCCACCACTCCCACCCACACCTCCCGATGAACTCACCAATACACCACTGCCTCCTGACACCTGAGAGACTCTGCAGAGACAGCTCGACGGAGCTGGGGAACATAAGGTGGCATCAGAACAGGAAAAATGGCTCAATCAGGGTATTTTGATTCAAACTGAAGGGAACTCTAGTCCTGCTCAATTGTGGAAATTACCGGGGAAAACTTGATGTGGGGATGAGAGGGAGGTGGAGAGAGCTGATAGTGGGCTGGGGGGAGGCAGAGGGAACATGGAGACCGTGTGGTGCCAGGTCCTAGCGTTCGCCCGGGTCCTAGTGCTGGCTGGCGTGGTCGCGCTGTGGTTCACAGTGGGGCTGGGGAAGAAACAGCGCTGTGGGAAGTGGCTGAGACCTGTGAGAACGTGGTGTGGCACTGGGTGCCTTGGTGGAAGTGCCTCAGAAGTGGGAGAACCACCCCACCACCCCTCATCCATACGGAATTGTGTGGCAACTCGTGTCTTGCAATGTTATTTGTCTGATGGATTGGTTTGCAGCGTTTGTTCGTATGTGATGCAGGTTCAGGGATGCACTCAGCCAGCTGAGAGCATGGCTGGTTACCAAGCAAAAGGGTTTCTGATAGCAGCCAGTGAAAGTTGGTAGCTCCATTGTAAAATTAACCTGGAAAACAGAAAACCCTGTTTGGGTTGATCAATGGCCACTTACTCAAGAAAAACTTGTTCAGCTACAAGATTTAATACAGGAGCAACTGACCAACGGGCATATAAAGCTTTCCGTGAGTCCGTGGAACTCGCCTATTTTTACCATTCCCAAAAAGGACGGGAGATGGCGCCTGTTGCACGAGTTAAGACAAGTCAATAAAGTGATGGGAGATCTCGGAGCTCTGCAGCCCAGTCTGCCATCTCCAAACATGAGACCTAAAAATTGGGATGTCTTAATTATTAATCTAAAAGATTGTTTTTTCACTATTCTTTACACCCGGATGATTGTGAAAAATTTGCTTTTTCCGTCCCTACTATAAGCAAAAATGAACCCATGAAAAGGTATCATTGGGTAGTGCTCCCTACAAGGCATGAAAAGTTATCTAACTATGTGCCAGACTTATGTAGCCTGGGCACTTGCTCCAGTATGAAAAGCACATCCTGATCTAATCTTTTATCATCACATGGCTGATACATTGTTAAAAAAAAAAAAAAAATTAAAAAAAAACCCCACAAAACCCCTACCACCTTCAACATTGAAAGTTTGATTCATGAGTTAACAGTGCATTTGATAAGCAAGGGGTTACAGATTGCTCCAGAGAAAATTCAAAAGAAGCCAGTGTGGCAATATCTGGGATGGCAGATTGATAAATGTACCCTAACACCCCAAAAGATTGAAAGCAGAGCTGAAGTCAGCATGTTAAATAATGTTCAAATGTTTCTTGGAGGTATTAACTGGGCTATATCATTGTGTCTTATTACACAACAGTATTTTATTACCCATATTCACAGCCACACTGGACTAACTCAAGGTCTGGCAGAAGGAAATCAGAGAGCAGACAGGCTGGTGGCACCAGCACGGGCTGCTCCCTCAGCAGACGCTTTGCACAGGCTCGGAGATCCCATGAATTCTTTCATCAATCTGCCCAGGTCCTTCAAGGACAACACCACCTGTCGGGTGCTGAGGGTAAAGGGATTGTACAGTCGTGCCCAGACTGTCAGCAGGTCACCAGTGGCCTTGCTCCTGGCGGCAATCCTCGTGGCACAGGCCCACTAGAAGTCTGGCACATGGATGTTACACACGACCCAGAATTTGGTTAGCAGAAATATGTCCATGTCTGTGTAGATCCTTTTTATCTGGCAGTGTGGGGCTACTGCACAAAGGGGGAATCTAGTAATCATGTCCAACGCCACGTGTGCTCTGCCATAGCAGCACTTGGGGTGCCCCATGAAATCAAACCCGACAATGGCCCAGAGTATATGGCACAGGCAACACAAACCTTCTTCCAGTTATGGGGCACTGCCCATGTCACAGGGACACCACATTCACCCACAGGCCAGGCCATGGGGGAACGTATGAACCAAACTCTCAAACGTTTGCTTCACAAAGAAAAAGGGGGAGAGAAGGACATGTCTCCAGCTGATCGACTGAACAAAGGTCTTTATGTTTTGAACTATTTATTTCTGCCACAGGACAGTTTGGTACCTCTAATGGTGAAACATGGAGCAGGTTTAAAAGGAGGTTTGGAAGGGATCAAAGAAAGCCAATGTCAGCTTTTAGGTAAAAAATGAAGTTACAGGTACTAACTTGGGGAAAGAGATCTGCCTGTGTCATTACAGATATGGGAAACAAGTGGGTACCAGCCAAGTGGATAAAGCTGTGGATCCAGAAGAAAGCAAGCCTGCATGAACCAGGACGAGATCCTGATCCCAGGAACTGAAGTCAAGTGTTCCAACTGCAGCCACGGTGGACTTGAGTTTTGCTATGGGACCTATTGAACTATTTAACAGTCTTTGAAATACGCCTGTAAATTAGTGAAATAGTGACTTCTGCACAGCCTAAGGCCATGGACTACGATGGGTGCCTGTACCAGAAGAGAAGCTGCTGTTACCTACACCCAAACACTCCTGATTGGCAAAGCAAACCAATACAGCAGCAAAGGTAGCTGAGGCACTTAGCTACGGCTGTGGGTTCTGTGAGACATGCCACCTGACAGAATCCTGCAGCAATTGATTTCCTGTTACTGGCTCATGGACATGGGGCTCAAGATTTTGATGGCATGTGCTGCATGAGTCTGTCTGACCACTCTCAGGTGATTCATGCCAGCATTCAGAAATTAACAGATCAAACACAAGAGACACAAGAAGAAAATGGATTCTTTGGATTGGACAATTGGTTTCATGGGTGGGGAATTTCAGGATGGATATTGTCAATGGCCAAAACCTTGTTGCTGATCGTAGCAATCCTAGTAGTTGTCTTACTCTTACTGCCATGTTTGTTGAGCTTTCTGCAAAGGGCCCTGCAGAGATCTCTACAGGCAGCTTTTGTATCACAAATACAAAAAGGGGGAATTGTCGGGGCAGACAGCAGCCCTGCTAGCAGCCTGGCTCTCTGCTCCCAGGATTTAGGCACTGACAATATTCTTCTCTTCCCATGAGAGAGGAAAAGTTACTCATTCTGAGAGGATCCTAATAATCACATTCTCAAACACAGCAGCCTTGTTGATAAGGGTACAGGCTGCCCTAAACCAAGAAGCAGTTATGGGAAGGTATTTGGGAGTAATGGAACATATTAAGAACCAACCATAACAAGAGGGTCAAAACAGCAGGTGTGTGGATACTTTCAGGCATCAAAGGTAAACTAAGGATATTGAGCTATAAGATGGGCTGATCAGAACTCGTTAGAATCACTGACCAATCAATACGGTGTGATCAGTGTGTGTAAACAATTAGCAGGTTTTTAGCTTGCCCCATTTGCAGTAATGAAGGTCTATAATCTGTGTGATTTCACCCAATAAAATGGCTTCACCTCAAATTCATCTCGAATTGCGTGTTGCTCTCTGCTGGTCACCACACTTGGCCTTCTTGGCCACCTGGGCACAGCCCTGGCTCATGTTCAGCTGGCTGTCCACTAATACCCACAGATCCTTCTCCTCCAGGGAGCTCTCCAGCCACTCTGCTCCAGGCCTGTAGTGTTGCTTGGGATTATTGTGCAGGACCTGGCTCTTGGCCTTGTTGAACCCCATAGAGTTGGCCTCTGCCCATCGATCCACCCTGTCCAGGTCCTTCTGCAGAGCCTTCCTCCTTCCAGCAGATCAGCACTCCCACACAATTTGGTGTTGCCTGTAAACTTACTGAGGGTGCACTCAGTCCCCTTGTCCAGATCGTTAATAAAGATGTTAAAGAGAACTGGCCCCAGCTCTGAGCCCTGGGGAACACCACTTGTGACCTGCCACCAGCTGGATTTAACTCAACCAGAACCCTTTGGGCCTGGCCTTCAGCCAGTTTCTATCCCAGCATAGAGTATACCCATCTAATCCATGAGCAGTGAGTTTCTCCAGCAGGATGCTAAGTATGTTTATTAGTTGCAGCGTGTTCCCCAGGGGTGACCCTGGTGCCTCTCAGGAGCTGCAGCCACAGAGACCATGAGACATCTGCAGTGAGCCCAGAGCGGGCAGAGAAAGTGGTGCCTTGGGCTGGTCTGCTGCTGCTGAGCTGGGCTGGGCTTCTGGGATGGAGGGAGCTCCTGGCACAGCACTGAAGAGACACAGCTCTGCCCAGAGCAGCTCCTCTGCCAAGAGCAGCGGGGCTGAGGGCACTGCCTGCAGGCTCCAAGGGAGACAGAGAGAGGATAAAGGCAATCTGGGTGGGAGGATGCCCAGAGCTCACAGAGGAATCTTCATGGCTGTGGACATGTTCTGTCTCTGGCTGTAGGGAAACACACAAGAGTATCCTGAAGGGATATCCCCAAGCTGGCACATCCAACAGTTGGTGTAGAGCAGAAGGACATGCTCTGGATCAAGGAATTTCTGCTTCACTATTAGAGGGACCAAGGGCATGACCCTTTCCTTCTCCTGGGAAAGGCTGCAGGGGTGTGTAGCCAGGTGTACCCTTGGGGTTCTCAGGACATTCCTTAGCAGGTTTTCTGTGCCCTGGGGGACTTTGTGCTGGGGAAAGGACTCTGATGCCTGCTAGGTTCAGCTCTCAGCTTCCTGGAGAACGTGCAACAGCACTGGGGGAGTGGTTCTGGGTGGAAGGACCGACCCTCAGAAGGGCAGAGTCTTGTCTGTTCAGAGGGCACTGCATGTGTCAGAGCTGTTCACACCTTCACATCACCCAAGGACATTTTTGAGGAGGTGCTTCAAGGGGAAGGTCAAGGAACAAATTCATATAAAGATGAGGAGATTTCCTGAGTCTGACTTCTCCTTTTCCTACTGCTGGACAATGGGACAGGCGATACGAAAAGGAGCTTTCCGGTTTGAACCAGTCAGTGAGACTCCTGAACCCTCCCTTTGAGTGATCAGTAGGTCTAACAAGAGCCTCCTCAAGTGCCTTCAGCTACTTCTCTTCCCATGGACAGCACCTGCATGGCAATGACCGGATTCATCAGGGATGCTCTGACCCACCCTTTTCCACGTGCCAACAAGGACCTGCCCCCAGGCAGTGCTCTGAACTGAGAAAGGGTTTTGTAGGGCCAAGGTGAGTCCACAGAGCTTGTGATGGGGTCTGTGAGAGATGACAGGAAAAAGCCATAACAGGGAAACATCTGCCAGGAGGAAAATCTCCAGGCAGCAGGGATATGATAAGGGAATGAGAGGAAACCAAACCCAGACATGTGGGTGGGAGAATTCAGAAAACCCTGTATCATTGCTTCCACTGCAGACCCCTTCCTATGAGAAAGCCCTATCCCTCCAAGCAAAGCCTCTCCCTACAGGGCAGTGGGTCCCAAGACATGAACCATCTCCTCTGCATCCAAAGCCCCAAACCAAAGGCTGAGTCCTTGCCTTCTTGAGGGCAGAGGCCCTGCTCCTCATGGCACACTCAGCCAGCATCAACCAGGACTCCAGCTGTAGAGGTGAGGCAAATCCTGGGAAAATAAAAGTAGGTCTGTGTAGCAGGAGGAGTATTTGTAGGACATGGCTTTGAGTTTGCTCAGAGAAGTCTCCCCTAACTTACTGTGTTTTCCTCCTTGAGCAGTGCCCTGTGCCAAGAAATAGGAACTGGCAAACGACAGCTCCATCACCCAGCTACTCCTCATGGTATTCACAAACACACGGGAGCTGCAGCTCCTGCACTTCTGGCTCTTCCTGGGCATCTACCTGGCTGCTCTCCTGGGCAATGGCCTCATCATCATCACCATAGCTTGTGACCACCACCTCCACACCCCCATGTACTTCTTCCTCCTCAACCTGTCCATCCTTGACCTGACCTCCATCTCCACCACCGTCCCTAAATCCATGATCATTTCCCTGTGGGACACCAGGGCCATTTCCTACACAGGATGTGCTGCACAGGCCTTTCTCTTTGTCTTTTTCATTTCAGCAGAGTTTTATCTCCTCACTGTCATGGCCTATGACCGCTATGTTGCCATCTGCCACCCCCTGCACTACGGGACCCTCCTGGGCAGCAGAGCTTGTGTCCACATGGCAGCAGCTGCCTGGGCCACTGGGTTTCTCAATTCTGTCCTGCACACAGCTAATACATTTTCACTGCCCCTCTGCCATGGCAATGCTGTTGACCAGTTCTTCTGTGAACTCCCCCAGATCCTCAAGCTCTCCTGCTCACATTCCTATGCCAGGGAAGTTGGGCCTAATGTGCTTAGTGCCTGTTTATTCTTTGTGTGTTTTATTGGAATTGTGCTGTCCTATGTGCAGATCTTCAGGGCTGTGCTGAGGATCCCCTCTCAGCAGGGACGGCACAAAGCCTTTTCCACCTGCCTCCCTCACCTGGCCGTGGTCTCCCTGCTTGTCAGCACTGGCACATTTGCTTACTTTAAGCCCCACTCCATCTCCTCCCCATTCCTGGACCTGATAGTGACTGTCCTGTACTCAGTGGTGCCTCCAGCAGTGAACCCCCTCATCTACAGCATGAGGAACCAGGAGATCAAAGATGCACTGAAGAAGTTCAAGAAACTGTGGAGCTGCTGCTTTCAGTTTCAGGGAGTTAAAATTTTCCCCATCTTCCAGTAGTCAGTCTCAGTGCCTCTTTAGCCAGTTCTGTGTTGTGTTTATATGTGTCCTTTCCTCTCTCTCCTTCATAAAGAGTCCTTGCAGGGATGGTCATTGTGGAAGGCACAGCTCAGCAGGTACTGCTTGCACTTAGCACATCCAGTTTCAGTCTGTGGTTTATGGTTTCCTGAACTGAATCCTATTTGACTTCTGATTCCTGGTAATGAGAGAAATCTCTCTGTATCTGTGAGCAGGCAGCTCTCTGAGGAAAGCAGGTGGGAGTTGGTGCAAAGGAGCTCTTGCATCTAGCTGTGCAGTTCAGTGAAGTCTGATCTCAGGAAAAGTGATGCCCATCCCAGGTGGCCAGTGAGAGAGATGGTGTTGTTGGGGAGCTGAGGAGAAAGGTGTTTAATATCATGTTGGACTATAAGGAGACTGCTTTTCCTACCTCCTTAGGTGACCATGTGGATCAATATGAACTGGAGAATGCTGCTGTCGCCTCTTCTCTGTAAAAGAAAAATTTATAAATAGCCTTTTAAATAGCAAATTTCCTCTTCCATTAAATGTGCACTGAAATCTCCCTTGTTATATTAGGATTAGCTTAACAAGTCTTAGAGTCTTGAGGGAAATTACTAGGAAGAGACAAATCACTTGGGGGCTCTCTGCATTTTGAGGAGCCTCATGGTGTAGTTGATGCTGAGCACATGGATCTTCAGTGCTGAAAGATTTCATTAGCTGCTCAAGAAGGTAAAGTCAGAAGCAAACACTGAGGTTTCTTGGAGTATTAATTTATCCCACTGAGGGCTGTTACCAATAAAGTTTCCCCATGGACTTGTGTTTTGGAAAACATTATCTGAAACTTAGCTCTAGCAATGTAAACATTAATAGCTGGAGTGGACAAAGCTGACAGTCCCTGGTACATGAACTGTGACAACTGCATTGCCACATGCCAAAAAGCTCATCAGCTGAAACCAGCCTAAGAGGGTGTGAAACAGGGTGTAGGATCACTGCGTATTGTATCAGAAGATGACCATTTCAAAACAGCTCAGTAACAAAACAGCAAATCCCAAAACCCAATAAAAAGCCAAAAGTCCCCAGACCTTACTGTTACTATTGGTCTGAAGTGCCCTGTGAGGCTGAGGTGTGGGGAACTTTGTAAGGGTTCAGTGCCTGAGGGATGTCTTTGTTCAAGGCCCCTCTTCAGAGGCAGGCAGAGGAAAGTTCAGGTGACTCCAATGCTGAGGAAAGCCTTGATGTGTTTCATCAAGCCAAACACCAAGCCCTGACTCCCAGCCCTCGGGGAGGGAGAGCCTGTCCCTCATGCATGGCTCAGGTTTTTCCTGGGGCGGTGGGATGTCCAGTGAAGGGCAATGATACAAAACCTCCTGCCATCTCTGGAGTGTACAAGGACGCAAGGAGGCCCCAGAATAATGAGGAGAAGGTGTCTCCTCATAGTCCTCAGTGAGAGTGACAACTGCCATAGCCAAGGGGACAAAGATCTCTGTCCTGCTAAGCTTTTCTGCATTGCTCATGCCCTCATCATCTCCACCTCAGGGTGTCCTGTGCTGTCTCATATATTTCCCTGAAGTCTTTAGACACCCATCTCATTTTTCCACCTTTTCCTAACCTTGTCATCTCCCTTCCTGTTCTGATGTCTCTCCCTGAAAGACAAATTTCACTCACACAAACAGTTCTTCAAATCTAAATCAATTTTCCATACACAGTTCCTTCTAGCAATATCCAAAGCCAATACCAATAAATCAGTGCCACCAGAGTAGCAATTCCTCACTGGAGAATCAAACCCTGGTCTCCTGTGTGACAGACAGCTGTTCTTCTTCTGCCCCACAGAGAAGGATGCTGTTACAGAATTTCACAGCAGGACTCAACGCTCGCTTCGTGCTGACTTGAACATCTCAGTCCCACCTGCACAAGATCTTTATAAGACAAATACAAACAAGAACAATACTTGGCATAATTATTGAGACTTCCAATCCAGCATATAAATGCTACTAGCCAAGTGTACACAATCAGGCACTAGTAACCTGGTATGTGGCACTCGTGTGGGATGTCTCCCAATGACTTACAATATCCCAATCGACCGATCTCCAAATGCCAAGTCACATTTTCTCACAGCATTCTGACTGAGAAACTGGCTGCCACTTGCCTGGACAGGTGGACCCTCTGCTGGGTTAAAAACTGGCTGGATGGTTGGGCCCAAAGAGTGGTGATAGGGGGTGGTGGAAGGGGCCTCTTCCAGCCCCCTTTGATTCATAAATTTTGATGGCCCAAGAGTGTTTATAAGAAATTTGCAGTTGTATCCCTGGTGGCCATGGAGCTGAACCTCCTTTTAAAGATGAAGTAATTCATTGTGTAATCTCAAAGTCAGGGTTGGCTGATAATTAAAAATGCCAGAAATGCCTCAACACACAACCCTCTCCACCACCATTTATCCACTCTCCCCACTGAGGGTTGGATGGGAAGGGACCTGTGATGGTCTTTAGCATGATGGTCTGCTCTGAGTGGGAAGAACATGAGAGTTAAATCAGATTGGCAGGTGCTTTCTCCTCAGCCAGCATGATTCCAGTGCAACCACTGCAGTAACATCAGCAAGATCCCTGACTGGCTGGGGGCAAGGGTTAAGTGTAAGGCCCCAGCAGTGTGGGAGCTCCCTGGATCATGGTGTCTGCTGTATGCATTCTCTCCCTTGTACAGATGCAGCCCCACAGCCCTGCACATGACCCCGTGGCCACGCTGTACACATCACCTGAGGCAGGCTGTGTGCAGTGGTGGAGAATAGTCTCCTTGGCATCATTGCCCATAACAGCTCCTTTTTTCCTCCTTGGACAGGTCTCCACACCTGATGGCAGCAGATGTCCAACAGCAGCAGCTCCATCAGCCAGTTCCTCCTCCTGGCCTTTGCAGACACACAAGAGCTGCAGCTCCTGCACTTCTGCCTCTTCCTGGGCATCTACCTGGCTGCTCTCCTGGGCAATGGCCTCATCATCATCACCATAGCCTGTGACCACCGCCTCCACACCCCCATGTACTTCTTCCTCCTCAACCTCTCTCTTACTGACCTTGGCTGCATCTCCACCACTGTTCCCAAATCCATGGCCAATTCCTTGTGGGACACCAGGGCCATTTCCTACACATGGTGTGTGGCTCAACTCTTTGTCTTTTTATTTTTTCTCTCCACAGAGTTCTGTCTCCTCACTGTCATGGCCTATGACCGCTACGTTGCCATCTGCCACCCCCTGCACTACGGGACCCTCCTGGGCAGCAGAGCTTGTGTCCACATGGCAGCAGCTGCCTGGGCCAGTGGGTTTCTCCATGCTGTGCTGCACACAGCCAATACATTTTCACTGCCCTCTGCCATGGCAATGCTGTTGACCAGTTCTTCTGTGAAATCCCCCAGATCCTCAAGCTCTCCTGCTCAGATGCCTACCTCAGAGAAACTGGACTCGTTGTGGTAACTCTATGTTTATGTTTTGGGTGTTTTGTGTTCATTGTGGTGTCCTATGTGCAGATCTTCAGGGCTGTGCTGAGGATCCCCTCGCAGCAGGGACAGCAAAAAGCCTTTTCCACCTGCCTCCCTCACCTGGCTGTGGTCTCCCTGTTTGTCAGCATTGCCGTGTTTGCCAATCTGAAGCCCCCCTCCATCTCCTCCCTATTTCTGGACCTGGTAGTGGCATTTCTTTACTCAGTGTTTCCACCAGCAGTGAACCCCCTCATCTACAGCATGAGGAACCAGGAGCTCAAGGATGCTGTGTGGAAATTCATGACTGGTATTTTTATGCAATTATAAACTGCTTGTGTTACCAACGCACGTTATGACCATTTCCTATTTAGAATTGTTTTTAGGGTTGTTGGTTTTTTGATTTGTTTTGATTTGGGTTTTTTCTCCTTCTTTTTTGTCTAAGCTATAATAGCATGATCCGTGTTCATCCCATTCCTAATGAAGTATCTCCTGGGTTTGTGTGACACTGACACTGTTGTCTCTTTGTGTTATATCTACCTTCAACAGCCTTTTGTTTTTCCTGCTTTTTATTATTTTCTTAGAGTTATAAAAATGTGACAAGCACATTTTCAGCAGCTGAATCACTGAACTACTTGTCTGAAATGGCAATGCTTTCCCACCATGTCAGAATGGGAATTTCCAGGATTGGCACCCATGGCAGCAGAGGAAATACTCACCTTCCCCTGTACCTGCATTACTGCCAGTCTGTCTCTGTCATCTCCCTGATCATTCAGGTGTTTCCACCTCTCCTGATCACCATGCCTATGGATATCTTTTCAGCAGACTGGCTGGATGTATGGACTTCACTTTGCTCACAGGTTTCCTTCTCTGATTGCTCTTTGGTCATTCAGATGCCATTCAGCTGTCTGATTTCTGCTTTGACCTTCAGAGAGTTGGAAAACATCCCATCTTTCAGAAGTCTCATAAACTGCTCTATTATGTCCTGGTTTCAGCCAGGGTAGAGTTAACTTTCTTTCTGGCAGCCAGTGGAATGCAGCGTTTGGGAGTTCGAATGACAGCAGTGCTTATGGCTCTCTGATGTTTCTGGATGTTTCCAAGCAACCAAGGACTTTTCAGCTGTGCATGTTTTCCTGCTAACAAGAAAAGAGTGGACACACTCAGGATAGGTGACCCAAACTGGCCAAAGAGGGGATTCTATTCAACTGTGTCATGCTCAGCATAAATGGGGGATTGGTGGGGGAAGGAGGAGGCAGCTCCAAGATGCACAGTTTTGGGAACGATCTGGTTTCGGGATGTGTCTGAGCTGTGAGGCCTGAGCTGTGCAATTTGGTGAGAAACTGCATTGTGTATCATCATATTTGTAGATTTTGCAATAAAGTTCTATTGCTTTTGTTTCTCTCTCTCTGCTTCACTGGTTTTTCTTCTCCCTCCCTTTCCCCCTCCCTCAATTCCTCCCTCCCCACTCCCTCTTAAAGAACAAGCGGTCATTCCCATTGTAGGATCTGCAGCTTCTGTCCGCTCCCTGGGAAGGTTTCAGGCCAGGAACATCTTTCATCTCTCACACCTTTTGTTTGGAAGAGATTGCTGGGCGTTTACCCATTTTTAAGGTGGACTAGTAGACTCTTGTGTGCTATTACTCTATGTTTAGCATGGTTGAAGTTGGACGCTGCTCTGAAAGGACGTCAAGTAACTTTACGAGCATCTTCTGTCAAGGAAAGCCATGAGGCCCAATGTTACTGGGGCTGCCAGTGTGCTGCTACCTGGGGCAGTGTCTGGCCAGGAACATCTTTCATCCCTCGCAGCTTTTGCTTGGGAGCTATTGCTGGACATTTAGTAGTTTTGATGTTGGACACTTAAACCTGGAAAATTCTGTCAGGCAGAGTTACATCCACTCCCATGGCTACAAAATGCCTGACCCCCATGTTACTGGGGCTGCTAGTGGGCTACCTAGTGAGGTTTCAGGGCAGGAACATCTTTCACCCCTTGATATTTTGGGGGCATATTTATTGCTGGATGTTGAGCAGTTTCAAAGCTGGATGCTGGAAGAGCCCAAAAATGATATCAGACACTGTAAGGACCATTCTGTTGTCTATGAAAGCCCTGAGTCCTAAGGTTCCTGGGCTAGTGGCCCTGCTAATGGGCTACTTGGGGAGGTTTCAGGCCAAGAACATCTTTCATCCCTTGCAGCTTTTGTTAAGGATCTGTTGCTCTTCATTCAGCAGTTGGAAGGAATATACTGGTAGAGCCCAGAAGTGTTGTCAAGCATTGTTAGGACCATTCTCTGTCTCAGGAAAGTCCTCAGCCCAAAAGATACTGGGGCTGCTAGTGAGCTATATAGGCAGGTTTAAGACCAAGATCTCCTAGAATAAAACTCTGTGGCCAGAGCAGGACCACACAGGGTGAATCACACAGGAACACATCCAGGCTTTGAATGTCTCCAGAAATGGAGACTCCACAACCTCTCTGTGCAGTCTGTTCCAGGGCTCCATCACCCTCACAGTGAAAAAGTTTTTCCTCACATTCCCATGGAACTTCCTCTGCTCCACTTAGCTTTGTTGCCCCTTGTCCTATCGCTGGGCATCACTGAGAAGAGCCTGGCTCCGTCCTCCTGACTCTCACCCCTTAAAATATTTATCAACATTACTAAGGTGACCCCTCAGTCTCCTCTTCTACAAGCTAAAGTGTCGCAGCTCCCTCAGCCTTTCCTCATAAGCAATCATCTTGGTGGCCCTGCACTGGGCTCTTTCAAGGACTTCTCTGTTCTTCTTGAACTAAAAGGAACCAGAACTGGACACAACATTCCAGCTGCAGTCTCACCAGGGCAGAGGAGAGGGGGAGAAGGACCTCTCTTGACCTACTAATCCTTTCAAAAACACCTGTTCTAATACACCTCAGGATGCCATTAGCCTTCTTAGGCAGGAGGGACATTGCTGGTTCATGGTCATCCTGCTGTCCACCAGGATCCCCAGGTCCCTCTCACCCAACCTATACTGGTACCTGGGGTTGTTCTTCCCAGATGCAAGATCCTACACTTGCCCTTGTTCAAGCTCATTAAACCTCTTCCCACAAGTAGTAGTGCCAAGAACAACTCCAACTATACAAGAGAGTCGTGAGGCAATCACACTCCTGCCCTGCTTCTGTGCAATGGGGAGCTGGAAGAAGATTGCTGAAGTTTGACCCAAATGAAGTTAACCCTGATGATGTTTGTGGGTTGTACCAAACTCAGTAGGGAAAAGAGACACTTGGGAAGGGATTGCCACCCAGCAGGAACACATGGACAAAGTGGAAGAGTGGGTAAGGTCAAGTGTAGGGTCTAAGAGCTGGGGAAGCATAATCCGGGAGCGCAGCACTGACTGGGATCCACCTGGCTGGAGAAGAGCTCTGTGCAAAGGGACCTGGGGCTTCTTGTGAACAAGCAGCTCACTAGGAATAAACAGAGTGCTGCTGTGCCAAACAACTCCGAGGTGCATCAGCATGGGGATCACCAGCAGACATAAAGAAGTCGCTGTCCCACTCTACTCAGCCCTTGTCAGGCCCCACCTGGAATACTGGCTGCAGTTCTGGTTGCTGCTCTAAAAAAAGAAGTCATGGCCAGGCTGGAGAAGGTCCAGAAAAGGGCCACACAGATGACCCAAGGCCTGGGCAGCCTGCCAGATGAGGAAAGGCTGAGGGTGATGGTTTTGTTCAGCCCTCAGTAAAAAAGGCTGAGGGGAGACCTCATCAACAGGTTCCAGTTGTTGAAGGCTGTCTACAAAGAAGGGAGAGACTCCTGTTTTTAGAAGGAATCACAGGGAATAGCTGAGGAATGATGGGTGCAAGTTCCTCCTGGAGAGATTCCCACAGGACACAGGGAAAATCTTTTCCCCTGAGAACAAGCAGCCATTGGCATAATCTCTTGTGGGAAGTGATGGATTCCCCAACATCAGATGTTTATAAGACTCAGCAGGATGGGGTGTGGGGACAGATGGTCCAATTGGTGCTTTTCTTGATATTGAGCCCTTGCCAGAAAAGGTTGAACATAATGACCCTTGAATTCCCTTCCAACCTGGTATTCTATGACTGTGTGATTCTAGTAATATCATAGTTGTCCTCCAGAAGCCTTCTGGAGTGGTTTAGCCCTGCTTGAATGGTTGAGAAGGACCTGGGGGGCATTAATGGACAGCCAGCTGGACATGAGCCAGCACTGAGCCCAAGTTACCAAGTAGACAAATGCAATCCTGGCCTGGATCAGGAATAATGTGGCCAGCAGGAGTAGGGAAGGGATTGTTCCAATATATTCATCTCTGGTGAGGCTGCACCTCGAGTACCATGTCCAGTTTTGGGACATTGAGATATAGGAGCATGTCCAGAGAAGGGCAAAGAATCTGGAGAAGGGTTTGGAGCACAAATCCTATGAGGAGTGGCTGAGGGAACCGGGGCTTTGTAGTCTTGAGTAAAGGAGGCTGAGGGGAGACCTGATCGCTCTCTGCAACTACCTGCAAGGGAGGGTCTAGAGAGGTGGGGTTCGGTCTCTTATCTCAGGTTACAAGTTATAGGATTAGAGGATTTCAAATTGCACCAGGGGAGATTTAGGTTAGGTATCAGGAAGAATTTCTTTCCTGAAAGGGTAGCCAAGTATTGGGACAGGCTGAGAAGGGAAATGGTGGAGTTACCATTCCTGGAGGGGTTTAAAAGGTGTGTAGAAGTTGTGCTTGAGAACATGGTCAAGAGGAGGCTCAAATCAGAGTCCCAAACAACTGGGCAGGGTTCGGTTGTAGTTGGACTCAAAGATCATAAGGGTCTCCTCCAACCAAAGGGATTCTATGACACATTTCCTGGAAGTTCATGTCCTGTCATGGTGGGAAAACATGACACATGAGACATGGAGATGGTTAATTAGGAATAAGATAATTGTGTCCAATGTTAATATAGCTTTGACAAACAAGAAAGAAAAAAAAATCACAACTAAAAAAAGTACTCAACACAGGCTGGTCCTAAAATGAGTTACATGGCAGCGATACGCAGAAGAAGATGTTCAGTTTATTGCTGCTTAGAAAGATCCAGCCATCAGCTTACACATAGCATCCTTGAGTTCCTGGTTCCTCATGCTGTAGATGAGGGGGTTCACTGCTGGTGGAAACACCGAGTAAAGAAATGCCACTACCAGGTCAAGAAATAGGGAGGAGATGGAGGGGGGCTTCAGATTGGCAAACATGGCAGTGCTGACAAACAGGGAGACCACAGCCAGGTGAGGGAGGCAGGTGGAAAAGGCTTTGTGCCGTCCCTGCTCAGAGGGGATCCTCAGCACAGCCCTGAAGATCTGCACATAGGACACCACAATGAACACAAAACATCCAAAACCAAAACACACAGTGACCACCATTACTGCAATTTCCCTGAGGTAGGCATCTGAGCAGGAGAGCTTGAGGATCTGGGGGATTTCACAGAAGAACTGGTCAACAGCATTGCCATGGCAGAGGGGCAGGGAAAATGTATTGGCTGTGTGCAGCACAGCATTGAGAAACCCACTGGCCCAGGCAGCTGCTGCCATGTGGACACAAGCTCTGCTGCCCAGGAGGGTCCCGTAGTGCAGGGGGTGGCAGATGGAAACGTAGCGGTCATAGGCCATGACAGTGAGAAGATAGTACTCTGTGGAGATAAAAAATACAAAGAAAAAGAGCTGAGCCACACATCCTGTGTAGGAAATGGCCCTGGTGTCCCACAAGGAATTGGCCATGGATTTGGGAACAGTGGTGGAGATGCAGCCAAGGTCAGTAAGAGAGAGGTTGAGGAGGAAGAAGTACATGGGGGTGTGGAGGTGGTGGTCACAGGCTATGGTGATGATGATGAGGCCATTGCCCAGGAGAGCAGCCAGGTAGATGCCCAGGAAGAGGCAGAAGTGCAGGAGCTGCAGCTCCCGTGTGTCTGCAAAGGGCAGGAGGAGGAACTGGCTGATGGAGCTGCTGCTGTTGGACATCTGCGGTCGTCAAGTGTGAAGACCTATCCAAGGAGGAAAAGGCACAGTGAGAAGTTAGGGAACTCTTCTTTGAGGAAAACCTCTTTCAGTTCCCATTGCCTCTCTGTATTCAGGAGGAATTTTGTCAGGTCCCTTTTGGGAGGTCTGCTTTGTCCTGGTTTGAGCGTGCCACTGCTGGGAGGAGGGTCAGCTGTGGGCTCTCCAGAACTCAGTCCTGCCTGGCAGTAGTCAGTAAATAGAAGGATGGTGTGATCTCAGACTGAATCCCTGTGGATAGGATTGAGCTTTTCAGCACTGTCACTCCAGTTTCACCCCAGGGCAGAGCAGAGCTTTGGAGCTTTGGTTTTCTCCTGCCTGTACCTGAGGAGTGTTTCTTCTGTCAGAACTCCCTGACATTGCTGCTGCAGTGCCAGTGAAACCTTCCCCTGAGTGCAGAGTGGGGAGAGCTGCTGTGTTCATCAGCCCTGGTCTCAGCTGCCCTGTGCTGGAAGCTCTGTGATCACACCCTGGTGTTCCCCACAGAAGAAACTGGACCCCTCAGAGAGCTGAGGAATCCAGTGTCCCAGGGCAGAGCACCAAAGCCCTCCTGCTACCTTATCCTGCCCAAGGAGGATCTCAGCTCCCCTCTCCCAGCCAGGGACACACAGGGCTCAGTGCAGCTGCCCACACACAGGTGATGAGCAGCATTACCACAGCCTCAGAGCTGAGATGTCTTCTGCATGGGGCTCCTCTCTGGGGCACAAGAGTCCCTAGGAGAGCAGTGCCATTGTGGGAGGCAGCCTGCAGCCCAGCAGGAGCTCCCAAAAATTTCAACATTTCTAAAGGTGGGGGTCTTTAAGTTAGGGTCTGCTCGGTTCCAACCAACACACAGAGTCCCAGAGCCCCAGTTAATGCTTGGACAAAGGCTGAAAGGACAGGAGATGTAACAGTGAGAAATGCTGCAGCCAGGACTGGAGGGACAGGGACAGACAGACAGACATGTACACAAGAGTTTCTCCTCACATGGGGGTTGGGTTGCTAAGGAGAAAACTCAGCCTGCAACACTGGAAGTTTGGGGTCAGAGACTTTGCTGTGTGGCAGAAACGAGGGGGTCACTGTGGGAAAATGTCAGCACTGTGGGGGATGTCAGGGAGGTGCCAAATCCCCACTGCCAGGGCATTGCTGGGAGCAGCTCCTTCTCTCTCCCTGGCAATGTCTCTGCTGCCTGGAGCTGTCTCTGCAGCTGCTGCTCTCTGCCCATGTCACTCCCTACTCTGTGCTCACAGACCTCATCCAACCTGCCCTGTGCTCAGCTCTGCTCTGCAGACCCTTCCTGGCATCAAGGCACTGCCCCAGGGATCCTCTGTGTGTGCAGGGCTCAGGCCAGGCTCCAGCATCTTAATGAGAATCCAGTTTTCACTGCATATTCTCAAGGGGAGAAATAAGTTTTCATCATCCACAATCAACACAGCCCACAGGAGAGGAGAAGTCAAAGCAAAGACTCTGCCTGGCAGGAAAATGCTTCCTTGATGTTTGTCTCCAAACTCCTTTTGGAATTTCTCAAGGATCAGCTGGAGCAGGGAGCAAAGCTGAGCCATGCTGCTCTTTCTTGTCCTAGAGAGAACCTCTTCTCCTCACAGACCCCAGACACTGCCCCATGTCCCAGCTTTAGGAGATCCCTCCAGGAACAGAACCTGCATTGCCCTGCACCCACAGACATACCAGGCAGAGTGCTGTGGAGATTTCTCCTGCAGTGAGCTCTCAGCATCCATCAGCTCTCTCAGCCTCACAGGTCTCCCCTCGGTGCCTACAGGCAGTGTCCCCAGCCCTGTGTGCTTGGCAGAGGAGCTGCTCCTGGCCAGAGCTGTCCCTTATAGATGCTCCAATGTTTCATGAGCTCCCACTGTCCCAGGAGCCCAGCTCAGCTCACAGCAGAGGAGCAGCTGAAGATATCACAGATTCCATCCCCTCTGGGCTCCTCTGAGGTGTCCTTGGAGCTCCCAGGAACTAACTTGGAAAGGTAATGAAGTCCTCTCTGACGTTCCCTCCCTCGGCTCAGGAAAAATCCTTCTGTCCATCAGATTTCTTACTCCTGATCAAACCAGGGCTGGGCAGGACAATCACCTTTCCTTGTCTCCCCATGAGACAGGACCCCCAGGCAGGGACAGGGAGGGGACTCTTTCCCCTGGAAAGGAAGGGGTTTAGCTGAGCATTTGGGCATTTCTCGGTGTTTCACAAAAACAAAATCAGGAAAAACAAACCTACAAAGCTCTGCTCTGCAGCTGGGGGAAGTGTGACCCACAATGCAAAAATGATCATATCTATTCAAAAAAGATAGACCTTCTGCTGCAAGGACAAACTGACACCTGGAGAGCTCCCATCACAGCCCCATACAGCCAGTGGCACCCTCAGCCAGCAGGAAATGCACCTCCCAGAAAGAACCTTTCCAATGTCTAATAGAACAGGGAGAGTCTGTCCTGGGGTCTCCAATGAAAACATTTTGCTCAGTGAAGAGTGCCCCAAGTTCTCACTGCCTTGTTCTCCTTGCAGAGGGCTTCATGCCAAGAGGCAGAGAATGTCCAAGGGCAGCTTCATTCCCCACTTCCTCCTCCTGCCCTTGGCAGACACACGGGAGCTGCAGCGGGTTTCTCAGTGCTGTGCTGCACACAGCCAATACATGTTCCCTTCCCCTCTGCAAGGGCAATGCTGGTGACCAGTTCTTCTCTGACATCCCCCAGATCCTCAGTCTCACCTCCTCAGACACCTCCCCCAGGGAGATTGTTCTTGTATTTAGTCCCTGTTTATTTTTGGGTTTTTGTGGGATACCTGGGGAGGTTTAATTCCAGGAACATCTTTCAGCCCTCACATCCTGTGTTTGGGAGCTATTGCTGGACATTTAGCAGTTTCCTATATGAGCACTGGTAGAGCCTGAAAATGACATCAGGCAATGTTCTGACTGTTCCCTTGGCAAGGAAAACCCTAAGCCCCAAGGTCACTTGTGCTTCTCATCCCATCCCTGGGGAGGTTTAGTGCCAGAACATCTTTCAGCCCTCTCACCTCTTGTTTCTGTGCTCTTGCTGGATGTTTTGCATGTTCGAAGGCCGATGCTGGTAGAGCCCGAACATGAATTCAGGCCTTGTTAGGACCAGTCCCTTGGCAAGAGAAGGCCCGAGTCCCAAGGTCAGTGGTCCTCTTTGTAGTCTACATGGGGAGTTTTCAGGCCAGGAACATCTTTCATCCCTCACACCTTTTGTTTTGGAGTTATTGCTTCAGTTTTGCATTGTCAGATGTGGAGGACTGTAGAAACATGCAATGACATCAGGTCATTCTTTTTGCTAAGAATGTTCTGAGCCTTAAGGGTACTTGTGCTGCTAGTGGGTTACCTGGGGAGGTTTATCCATGTGAGCTGAGGGAGCTGGCGGAAGTGATTGCGGAGCCGCTTGCTATCATCTTCGACAGCTCTTGGAGAACAGGAGAAGTATCTGAGGATTGGAGGATAGCCAATATCACTCCAGTCTGAAAAAAGGGCAACAAGGAGGAACCTAAGAATTATAGGCCAGTCAGCCTCACTTCTGTCCCTGGAAAGGGGATGGAACAGCTTGTTCTGGATGCCATCTCCAACCAACTGGAAGAGAAGAAGGTCATGAGGAGTAGTCAGCATGGATTCACCAAGGGGAGATCATGCTCCACCAATCTCATAGCCTTCTATGATGTCATCACCGGCTGGGTGGATGGAGGGAGAGCAGTGGATGTCATCTACCTTGACTTCAGCAAGGCTTTCGATACTGTCTCCCATGACATCCTGATAGCAAAGCTGAGAGATCATGGGATAGATGAGAGGACAGTGAGGTGTGTTGAGAACTGGCTGTCGGACCGGGCTCAGAGGATGGTGATCAGTGGAGCAGAGTCTGACTGGAGGCCTGTGACTAGCGGTGTTCCCCAGGGCTCGGTGTTGGGTCCAGTCCTGTTTAATATCTTCATCAACGACCTTGATGGGGGAATAGCATCCACCCTCAGCAAGTGCCGATGATACAAAGCTGGGAGGGGTGGCTGACAGCTACGGATCCCTCACAATGGACAGTGGTGATTTGTGATGTGATAATAGAAGGACAGTGGGGAGCGGCATCGCCAGTTGGATATTGGACAAGGGGAATCACAACATCCATCTAATAGTCTATCTCCTTACCTCACAATCTCTATGACTGTCAGTCTCCTTACCTCACAATCAATCTCTCAGTCAGTCCACTTGCCTCAGAATCCCCTTACCTCACAATCCACTTGCCTCACAACCTCCTTGCCTCAAATTTCATTGCTTAACATTCCTCTTACCTCACAATCTATATTTCAATCCTCTTACCTCACAATATATCAACCAGGCATTCTCCTTACTTTCACAGTCTATTACTCAATCTCCTTACCTCACAAATTATCTGTCATTCCCCTTACCTCACAATCCCCTTACATCACAATCCTCTTACCTTACTATTATCAGTCAATCTCCTTACCTCACACTCTATCAGTCAATTTCCTGTCTCACAATCTATTCATCGGTCGATCCCCTTACCTCACAATCTGTCAATCCCATGACTTCCAAATCCTTTTACCTCACAATCCCCTTAACTGACAATCCTCTTACCTCACAATCTATCAGTCAATCTCCTTACCTCACAATCTATCAGTTAGTCTCTTTACCTCATATCTATCAGTCCTTAACTCAAAATCTGAGTCAATCTCTTTAACTCATGATTTATCTTACCTCACAAACGATCAATAAACCTCATTACCTCACAATCTATCAGTCAATAACCTTACCTCACAATCTATCAATCACTGTATCCCCTTGCCTCACAATCTCCTTGCCTCACAATATCCTTGTCACAAAAAATCCTTGCCTCACCATCACCTTACATCACAATCTATCAATCTGTCTACCTCTTTACATTACTATCTATCTGTAAATCTCCTTACCTCACAATCCATCTTTCAGTCAATCTCCTTACCTCACAATCCATCTGCCAGTCAATCTCCTTACCTCACAATCTATCAGTCAATCCCCATACCTCACAATCTATAAATCATTAAATGCCCTTGCCTCACAATCCCCTTACATCACAATCTCCTTACCTCACAATCTCTCAATCTCCTTACCTCACAGTCTATCATTCCTCTTACCTCACAATCCCCTCACCTCAAAATCTATCATTCAATCTCCATACTTCACAATCTTTTAATCATTCAATCTTTTTCCCTTACAATCTATATATCAGTCAATCCCCTTGCCTCACAATCCCCTTACATCACAATTCCCTTACCTCACAATCTCTCTTTCAATCTCCTTACTTCACAAACTTACCAGTCAATTTCCTTATCTCACAATCGATATATAAATCTTGTTACCTCAGAATCTATCTGTCAATCTCCTTACTACACAATCCATCAGCCAATCTCCTAAACTCAAAATCTTTCAGTCAATCTCTCAAACTCACATCTATCAGTCTCCTTAGTCAAAATCTATCAGTCAAACCACTTACCTCACAATCCAATTACCTCACAATCCACTTGCCTCACAATCTCCTTTCTTCACAATCCCCTTACCTCACAATCCCCTTAATTCACAATCTCCATACCTCACAATCTATGTCATTCCCCTTACCTCACAAACTCCTTGTTCACAATCCCCTTACCTCACAATCCCTAACCTCACAATCCCCTTACCTCACAATCATTCAGTCAATCCCCTTACCTCACAATCTATCAGTCTATACACTTTCCTCACAACCTCCTTGCCTCACAATCCCCTTACCTCACAATCCCCTTTCATCAAAATTCCCTTACATCACAATCTATCTCTCTTTCAATCTACTTACTTCACAATCACACCCATTTCCTTACCTCACAATCTATCAATCTCCTTAGCTCACAATCCCATTACCTCACAATTTATCAGTCATACTCTTTACCTCACAATCTCATTTTTTTAAAAGGGTAGACAATGACAGGACAAGGGGGAATGGATTAAAACTAAAGGAAGGAAGGTTTAGATTAGATATTAGGGGGAATTTTTTTTCAGAATGAGTGGTGAGGTGCTGGAACAGGCTGCCCAGATAGGTAGGGGATGCCCCTTCCCTGAAAGTGTTCAAGGCCAGATTGGATGGGGCCCTGGGCAACCTCGTGTAGATCTAGGCCTGAGGTTGGTGGCCCTGCCTGTGGCAGGGTGGTTGGAGCTCTGTGATCCTTGGGGTCCCTTCCAACCCATACCATTCTGTGATTCTATGATTCTATGATCTGTCATACCCCTTAGTTCACAATCTGCTTACCTCACAATCCCCTTGCCTCATAATCTATAAATCAATCTCCTTACCTCACAATCTGTCAATCTATCAGTCAATCTCCTTACTCACAATCTATCTGTCTATCCCCTTGCCTCACAATCTGTTTGCCTCAATCTCCTTTCCTCACAACCCTATCTCACAATCCCCTTACCTCACAGTCTATCTCCTTACCTAACAATCTATCAGTTCATCTACTTACATCACAATCAGTCAATCCAGTTACATCACAATCTCCTTACCTAACAATCCCCTTACCTCACAATCTCTCAGACAATTTCCTTACCTCGCTATCAGTCTATCCCCTTGCCTCAAAACCTCCTTGCTTCACAATCAATCCCCTTACCTCACAATCCCCTTATTTCGCAATCAATCTCCTTTTATCACAATCTATATTTCAGTCAATCTTCTTATCTCATAATCTATCAGTTGGTCTCCCGACCTCACAATCTATCAATCTACTTGCCTCACAATCCCCTTTCCTCTCAATCCCCTTACCTCATAATCTATCAGTCTATCTCCTTACCTCACAATCTGTCAATCCCATGACTTCCAAATCCTCTTACCTCACAATCCCCTTATTTCACAATCAATCTCCTTACATCACAATGTATAGATCAGTCAATCTTCTTATCTCACAATCTATCAGTCAGTGTCCCTACCTCACAAACTATCAGTCAATCCCCTTACCTCAAAATCCACTTTCATCATAATCACAGAATCACAGAATCGAAAGTTTGGAAAAGACCTTTAAGACAATCAAGTCCAACCATTCCCATCCTAAACTAAACCATATCCCTAAGTAGCTCATCTACCCTTTTTTGAACACATCCAGGGAAGGTGACTCAGCCCCTCCCTGGGCAGCCTGTTCCAGCCCTGACAACTCTTTCAGTAAAATATTTTTTCTAATGTCCAATCTAAACCTGCCCTGGCCCAGCTTGAGCCCATTGCCCCTTGTTCTATCACCTGTCACCTGGCTGAAGAGACCATCACCTACCTCTCTATAACCTCCCTTCAGGTAGTTCGTGGTGGTGATAAGGTCTCCTCTCAGCCTCCTCTTCACCAAGCTAAACATCCCCAGCTCCCTCAACCGCTCCTCATAGGATTTGCCCTCCAGCCCCTTCCCCAGCCTGACTGCCCTTCTCAGGACTCTCTCCAGGACCTCCATGTCCTTCTTATGGTGAGGAGCCCAGAACTGGACACAGCACTCGAGGTGTGGCCTCACCAATGCCGAGTACAGGGGCACAATCCCCTCCCCAGAACAACTGGCCACACTGGTTTTGATAAAAGCCAGGATGCCATCGGCCTTCTTGGCCGCCTGAGCACACTGCTGACTCATTCAGTCTGCATTCACCCAACACCCTCAGGTCCTTCTCTGCCTGACAGCTCTCCAGCCATTCTCCCCCAAGCCTGTAGCACTGGGAGAGTTTGGGTCTACAGGTCAAGCAAATATCTAGTTAGCCATGGAGATAAACAAAACAAAGCCTGTAGAAAAAAGAACTTTGACTACCCCTGAACAAGGAGAATGTGCCCTTAACATGTTGATTGATACAGGCACGGATGTAACGATCATTAGTCAGGACCTGTGGCCCTCGCACTGGCCCCTGGAAACACCAGGAGCGACCGTCATGGGGGTGGGAGGAATACAGGCTACAAAAAGCAGTGCTCGTGTTTTGCAGTGTCATTTGTCTGACGGGTCGGTTTGCAGCGTTCATCTGTGTGTGATGCAGGTTCCTATTTGTTTGTTGGGGAGGGATGTGCTTGGCCAGCTCGGAGCAAGGCTGGTTACTAAGCAAAAGGATTTTTGATGGCAGCCATGGAAAGTGGGCAACCCCCTTTAAAATTAACCTGGGAAACAGAACCCCCATGTGGGTCGATCAGTGGCCGCTTACTAAAGGGAAACTTGCCCACTTACAAGATTTAATACAGGAGCAACTGACCAAGGGACATATTCAGCCTTCCCCAAGTCCCTGGAACACGCCCAGATTTACCATTCCTAAACAGGACGGGAGATGGAGCCTGTGGCACGAGTTAAGAAAAGTCACTGAAGTGATGGAGGATACAGGAGCTCTTCAGCCCAGTCTGCCATCTCCAAACATGACACCTAAAGATTGGGACTTTAATAATTCATTTAAAAGATGGTTTTGTCACTATTCTTTACACCCTGATGATTATGTAAAATTTGCTTTTTCAGTCCCTACTATAAACATAAATGAACCCATGAAAAGGTATCATTGGGTAGTGCTTCCACAAGGCATGAAAAATTCACCAACTGTGTGCCAGACTTATGCAGCCTGGGCACTTGCTCCAGTATGAAAAGCACATCCTGATCTAATCTTTTATCATTACACGGATGAGATACTGATTGGGGGAAAACCTTGGACATTGAAAGTTTGATTCATGAGTTAACAGTGCATTTGAAAAGCAAGGGGTTACAGATTGCTCCAGAGAAAATTCAAAATAAGCCAGTGTGGAAATATCTGGGGTGGCAGATTGATAAAAGTACCCTAACACCCCAAAAGCTTGCAATCCCAGCTGAGGTCAGCACGTTAAGTGATGTTGAAAAGCTGCTCGGAGATATTAACTGGGTTAGACCATTGTGTGGCATTAGGAACAGGGAATTGGAACCTTTAGTGGCATTGCTAAAGAGAGGAGGTGGTGCAGGAGAACCCTGTCAGAAGAAGCTAAAAAGGCCCTGGAAGTTATTAGTAACAAAATTAAAAATACCAAGTGGGTACCAGGCACGTGGATAAAGCTGTGGCTCCAGAAGAAAGCAAGCCTGCATAAACCAGGACGAGATCCTGATCCCAGTAACTGAAGTCAAGTGTTCCAAGTGCAGCCATGGTGGACGTGAGTTTTGCTATGGGACATATTGAACTATTTAACAGTCTGAAATACGCCTGTAAATCAGTGAAATAGTGACTTCTGCACAGCCTGAGGCCATGGACTACAATGGGTGCCTGTCCCAGAAGAGAAGCTGCTGTTACCTACACCCAAACACTCCTGACACTGCTGATTGGCAAAGCAAACCAATACAGCAGCAAAGGTAGCTGAGGCACTTAGCTACGGCTGTGGGTTCTGTGAGACATGCCACCTGACAGAATCCTGCAGCAACTGATTTCCTGTTACTGGCTCATGGACATGGGGGTCAGGATTTTGATGGCATGTGCTGCATGAGTCTATCTGACCACTCTCAGGTGATTCATGCCAGCATTCACAGAATCACAGAATCACAGAATCACAGAATTGTAGGGGTTGGAAGGGACCTCGAGAGATCATCGGGTCCAACCCCCCTGCCAAAGCAGGCTCCCTAGCTCATATTGCTCAGATAGGCATCCAGGTGGGTCTTGAATATCTCCAGTGAAGGAGACTCCACCACCTCCCTGGGCAGCCTGTCCCAGGGCTCTGTCACCCTCACTGTGAAAAAGTTCTTCCACATGTTGGTGCGGAACTTCCTATGCTCCAACTTGCAGCCATTGCCCCTTGTCCTATCCCCACAGACCACTGAAAAGGGGCTGGCTGATTCCCCCTGCATCCCCTGCTTCAGATAATTATAAACTTTGATTAGGTCCCCCCTTAGTCTTCTCTTCTCAAGGCTGAACAGTCCCAGCTTACTCAGCCTTTCCTCATAGGGGAGATGCTCTAGGCCCTTAATCATCTTCGTAGCCCTTCTTTGGACTCTTTCCAGGAGATCCCTGTCCTTTTTATACCAAGGAGCCCAGAACTGGACACAATACTCCAGGTGGGGCCTGACCAGGGCAGAGTAGAGAGGGAGGATCACCTCCTTTGACCTGCTGGCTACACTCCTCCTGATGCGTCCCAGGATCCCATTGGCTCTCTTGGCCACCGAGGCACACTGCTGGCTCATGGCCAACCTGTCATCTACCAGGACCCCCAGGTCCTTCTCCACTGAGCTCTTCTCCAGCAGGTCATCCCCCAGCCTGTACTGATACAAACAGTTGTTCCTTCCCAGGTGCAAGACTTTACACTTGCTTTTGTTGAACTTCATCTGGTTTCTCACTGCCCAGCTCTCCAGCCTGTCCAGGTCTCGCTGGATGGCAGCGCAGTGCTCCTGCGTGTCAGCCACTCCTCCCAGCTTTGTATCATCGGCGTACTTGCTGAGGGTGGATGTTATTCCCTCATCAAGATCGTCAATGAAGATATTAAACAGGACTGGACCCAACACTGAGCCCTGGGGAACACCGCTGGTAACAGGCCTCCAGTCAGATTCTACTCCACGAATCACAACCCTCTGGGTTCGGTCCGACAGCCAGTTCTCAACCCACCTCACTGTCCACTCATCTATCCCATGCTTTCTCAGCTTTGCTATCAGGATGTCATGGGAGACAGTATCGAAAGCCTTGCTGAAGTCAAGGTAGATGACATCCACTGCTCTCCCTCCATCTACCCAGCCTGTCATGAGATCGTAGAAGGCTATGAGGTTGGTCGAGCACGATTTCCCCTTAGTGAATCCATGCTGACTACTCCTCATGACCTTCTTCTCTTCCAATTGCTTGGAGATGGCATCCAGAACAAGCTGTTCCATTACCTTTCCAGGGGCAGAGGTGAGGCTGACTGGCCTATAGTTACTAGGTTCCTCCTTCTTGCCCTTTTTAAAGACTGGAGTGACATTGGCTATCCTCCAGTCTTCAGGCACTTCTCCTGTCCTCCAAGACCTGTCGAAGATGATAGAGAGTGGCTCAGCAATCACCTCCGCCAGCTCCCTCAGCACACGTGGATGTAACCCATCTGGGCCCATGGATTTGTGTGCATTAATCCCTTTGAGCCGCTCCTGGACCTCCCCTACTTGAACCAGAGGGAAATTCTTCATTTCCCAATCAGTCCTACTCTCATCCAGTGTCTGTGGGTCCCGGGGGGCCTTTGAAGTGAAGACCGAAGCAAAGGCGGCATTCAATATCTCCACTTTCTCAGCATCCCCCGTAACCAGGACACCCTCCTTATTCAGCAAGGGACCTACATTATCCCTGGACATCCTCTTACTGTTCACGTGTCTAAAAAACCCCTTTTTATTATCCTTTATGTCCCTTGCCAGCTTAATTTCTCATTGAGAACATGGTCTGGACTGGATTAGGCATGGTTAGACTGTGTTTGGACTTGATGATCATTAACACCTCTTCCAACCTAAGTGATTCTATGGCACACATCCAGGACATTCCCCTTCTGTCATGGTGGGGAAGCATGGCCTTTTCAGACAAGGAGTGGAGTGATTCAGCTGATGCAAATGTTCTTGTGATTTTTTTATAAATGAGAGGAAAAAAAAAAAAAGGAAGAAAAAGCTGTGGCCCTTGGCAGGCAGACATGATGCAAAGAGAGCACAACTTCTCTTTGGCAGTGTCTGGCTCACACAAGACCAGGAGATACTGCATCAGGAATGGGATGAATGTGGATCATGTTATTATTACTTATACAAACTAGATGGAAGAAAAATCCACAACAGCTAAATAACCTACTAAATACAGACTGGTCCTAACGTGAGTTACATGGTCAGTGATATCCAGAACAAGATAATAAATAGGTTGCTGCTTAGAAAAATCCAGTCCTCAGTTTCCACATGGCATCCTTGAGCTCCTGGTTCCTCATGCTGTAGATGAGGGGGTTCACTGTTGGTGGAACCACTGAGTAAAGAAATGACACCACCAGGTCCAGAAATAGGGAAGAGATGGAAGGGGGCTTCAGGTGGGCAAACACACCAGTGCTGACAAACAGGGAGACCACGGCCATGTGAGGGAGGCAGGTGGAAAAGGCTTTGTGGCGTCCCTGCTGAGAGGGGATCATCAGAACAGCCCTGAAGATCTGCACATAGGACACCACAATGAACACAAAACACCCAAAACCTAAACAGATACTGAGCACAATGACTGAAATTTCCCTGAGATAGGCATCTGAGCAGGAAAGCTTGAGGATCTGGGGGATTTCACAGAAGAACTGGTCAACAGCATTGCCATGGCAGAGGGGCAGGGAAAACGTATTGGCTGTGTGCAGCACAGCATTGAGAAACCCACTGGCCCAGGCAGCTGCTGCCATGTGGACACAAGCTCTGCTGCCCAGGAGGGTCCCATAGTGCAGGGGGTGGCAGATGGCAACGTAGCGGTCATAGGCCATGACAGTGAGGAGACAGAACTCTGTGGAGAGCAAAAAGAAAAAGAAAAATAGTTGAGCCACACACCCTGTGTAGGAAATGGCCCTGGTGTCCCACAAGGAATTGGCCATGGATTTGGGAAGAGTGGTGGAGATGCAGCCAAGGTCAGTAAGAGAGAGGCTGAGGAGGAAGAAGTACATGGGGGTGTGGAGGCAGTGGTCACAGGCTATGGTGATGATGATGAGGCCATTGCCCAGGAGAGCAGCCAGGTAGATGCCCAGGAAGAGGCAGAAGTGCAGGAGCTGCAGCTCCCGTGTGTCTGCAAAGGGCAGGAGGAGGAACTGGCTGATGGAGCTGCTGCTGTTGGACATCAGCTGTGTCAAGTGTGGAGACCTGTCAGAGGAGGACAAAACACTAAGATGTTAGGGGACACTTCTTTGTGGAAAAAATCTGCCAATTCACATTGACTCTGTGTATTCAGGAAGATTTTGGCAGGTCCCTTTTGGGAGGTCTGCTTTGTGCTGGCGTGAGCCACTGCTGGGAGGAGGGTCAGCTGTGGGCTCTGGAGAACTCAGTCCTGCCTGGCAGCAGTCAGTAAATAGAAGGATGGTGTGATCTTAGACTAAATAACCTGTGAATAGTAATGAGCTGAGGAGTGCTTCTTCGGTCAGATCTCCCTGACATTGCTGCTGCAGTGCCAGTGAAACCTTCCCCTTAGTGCAGAGTGGGGAGAGCTGCTCTGTCCATCAGCCCTGGTCTCAGCTGCCCTGTGCTATGTGCTCTGGAATCACACCCTATTTTTCCCTATAGAACATCTGTGTCTGCACTGTGGTGGATTTCAGGGAGGTACCAAATCCCCACTGCAAAATTATTTCTGGGAGCAGCTCCTTCTCCCTCCCTGGCAATGTCTCTGCTGCCTGGAGCTGTCCCTGCAGCTGCTTCTCTTTGCACATTTCACCTCCTGCTCTGTGCTCACAGACCTCATCCAACCTGCCCTGCACTCAGCTCTGCTCTGCAGACCCCTCCTGGCATCAGGGCACTGCCCCAGGGATCCTCTGTGTGTGCAGGGCTCAGGAGATGCTCTGACAAATCTTAATGACCAAAGAGTTTGCGCTGCCTTCCTCAAAGTTATCAAGAAAAGCTCAGCTCCCACGTCCTACCCAGTGCACAGGAGCAGATAATTCAAAGCAAAATCTCTTTACCTGGAGTGGAAAATGCATCCTTGGTGTTTTGGAAAATTCCCTGGGAAATTCCCAAGGATCAGCTGCAGCTGGGAGCAAACCTGGCCCACGCTGTAAACTTCAAAGCTGAAGGACCCTACACTGTCCTTCCCTGGGTCACAATTTCAACCCACATCTTCTGTCTGTGGGCAGTGATGGAAGTTCAGCAGTCAGGCTGAGTGCTGATCCTGACAGCAGCAGAGTCCCTGCCCCAGCACACAGACCCTGGAGCGAAGGGACCCTGCTCACAAGGACAGCCCTGGGCACCCCTGGGTGCACACGCTGCTTCACACCTCTGCAGCCATGCCCAGAAGACAGCTGTCCTGCCCTGTCCCTCTGATGGGGCAGAAGGATATCCCTTCCAGGCAGCACTTTCTGGTCCTATAGAGAACCTGTCCTCCTGACAGACCCCACACACTGCCCCATGTCCCAGCTTTAGGAGATCCCTCCAGGAACAGAACCTGCATTGCCCTGCACCCACAGACATACCAGGGAGAGTGCTGTGGAGATTTCTCCTGCAGTGAGCTCTCAGCATCCATCAGCTCTCTCAGCCTCACAGGTCTCCCCTCGGTGCCTACAGGCAGTGTCCCCAGCCCTGTGTGCTTGGCAGAGGAGCTGCTCCTGGCCAGAGCTGTCTCTCTGCAGCGCTGCTGGGTTGCCATGAGCTCCCTCCATCCCAGGGGCCCAGCTCAGCTCACAGCAGAGGAGCAGGTGAATACGTCACATCCTCCATTCCCTATAGTCTCCTGTGAGGTGTCCCTGGAGCTCCAAGGAAACTACTTGGAAAGACACGAAGTCTTTTCTGACTTTCTCTCCCTCAGCTGGGGAGAAATCCTTGTGTCCAGCAGAGTCCTTTCTCCTGATCAAACCAGAGCTGGGCAGGACAATCACCTTTCCTTGTTCTCATATAAGACTGGACCCCTAGGTACTGACAGGAAAGGGATTCTCCCTCTCTGAGAGTCACTCCAGACCCCTCATCCTTGCTTTGCAGCCCTGGGTTTGGAAGGGGATGTCACTCTGACCTATGACTGCCACAATCCCGTTGCAGCTGGGATTCCTCTTGCCCCAGTTTCAGTGGCACAAGAATAGAAACCTCCTGCCTTGGAGCTGCTGTCCCAGCTCCCATGGGAATTACTGGGGGTCAGGCTGCCAAGGGAGGGGCTGAGTCACCTTCCCTGGGTGTGTTTAAAAAATAGGTAGATGAGGTACTAAGGGATATGATTTAGTTTAGGATGAGAATGGTTGACTTGATGATCTTAAAGGTCTTTTCTAACTTTGTGATTCTGTGATTCTGTAATTTAAAACTTTACACCCACTTTTAATTCAAAGATTTCAACTCTTCTCCCACTTTTGACCAATTTTGCCCAAATCTTCATATTCTTTTACCATTTCTGTTATATTTTGCACCCAAGATGGACCTTTCTCACCAAAAATTGCCCATTTTTACCTAAAATTGGGGAATTTCCCTCTTTATATCCATTTTTAACCCATATATTTTGAGACTTCTCCCATGTTTGACCAATTTTGTCCCAAATCTTCACATTCTTTTTCTGCTTATTCCACATTTTCACTTAAATTTGGCCTTTGTGTTCCTAAAATTTCACTTTTGACCCCAAATTGTACATTTTTACCCATTTTGCCCCAAAAAGCAGCATTTTTAAGCCTAAAATCACCATTTTTAACTCAAAATAGGGGAATTTTCTATCTTGAAACAGATTTTTGACACAAATATTTCAACTCTTTTCCCATTTTTGCTACTTTTTGTCCAAAGTCTTTACATTATTTTACAAATTATTTCATTTATTGCCCCAAATATGGCCTTTTATTGCCCCAAAACAGTATTTTTGCCCTAAAGTCTCTCTTTTTTACCTCTTGCTTCCCCATTTCCCCCCAGATTTGAGCAACTTTGGCCAATATTAGGGCTTGCTCCTCCCATCTCTCCACCTCACTATGATGAGCCTAAATCTGTAGGGTTCCCCCCCTTTTTATCTCAGTTTTCACTGATTTGTGAGAATTTATCATCTTTTTTATTAATTTTTCCCTTTTCTCAACATTTTTCACCCAATTTTTGACCAAATTCATTACTTTCCTCTCCCATTTTCCACCATGAACACCAAAAAAGCCAATACATTTTTGAAAAATATGAAAATTTAAGAAAAAAATGCAAATTTCAATGAATATTTGAATATTTTTTAATTTATAAATATTTTTTCCCATAATTTGGCTTTTTAAACCCCCAAAAGTTTGGGAGAGAAACTGCTGGGCTTGAATCACAGTGGTTATTGTGGTCATATTGATCATTGGGGCACCACAACTGTTTTCAACATCTCCTCTTGGAAGTCCTCGTCACCATCATCTCGTTGGGAGCAATTTTGGCCTTTTTTGCCCCAAAATTACACCCTCCAAGGATGAGGCCAGGTGAGGAAGGGGACGAGGGTCCACTTTCCCCACGAAATTTCCACCCTCGAGGCCATAATTGGGTCATTTTGGAGGGAGGAGTGAAATTCCATTTTGAGGTGAGAAATTTGATTTTTGGGGAGAATTTGGGGAATTCTGGGGATTTTAATAATGTCAGGGTATTCTGATGGGCCCAAAATATTAATTTTTAAGGATTTTTGGTGATTTCCACCTCAAAAATATCTTGCTAAGGCAATTTTATGGTAGAAAAAGGGCGGAAAATATCTGGGGAATGTGGAAACACTTTTAGAGTGGAATAAAACTTTTGCGAATTAATTTGATTTTTGAGGAAAAATTTTAATTTTGGATACTAAAATTGGCCCAGAAATGATTTTGTATAAATTATTTTCAAGTGAAAAATAATCCCTAGGCAAAGGCAAAAAAAGGAATCCCAGGTGGAATTTAATGGGAAAATTGTTCAAATTTTGGGAAAAAGTTTGAAATTTTGAATTTTAGAAGTTTTGGGTTGAGTAAAAATAGCAATTTTTGAAATTAATTCCCACCTCCTCAATTAAATGTATTAGAAATTGATAAAATGAGGAGTTAATAAAACTAGGAATTGATAGAATTAGGAATTGAGAATGAAGAATTGATAAAATAGGAATTTCATGAAATTATGAATTAATCACATGTGGAATTTGCCCCCTCAACGTTTAATTAGACCCAACCCCCTAATTATTATAGAAATAAATTTAATTAGTTTATAATTATCAATTATTTCAGATTTCAAGTGGGGACTTGAGGAATTTGTGGGGGGGTTGGACTTTATTGGTGAATTTTATTGATCTGTGGAACTACACCCCCCCCCCCCCCCCCCCCCCCAATAATTTCCCAGGATTTGTCAATGCAAGAGAAATTGAGGAAAATACAAGAAAATCTGAGGAAACATGGTCAGGGCTGGGAGCTGGAGGAGGCCGAGCTGGGGCAGGATGGCAAAGACAGGCAAGAAGTTGCACTAAGGGACAAAGGTTGGGGTGACCATTTGAGGGTTGTGGTGAAGAGAGTTGAGGTTTGAAGGAAACAGTCAAAGCTGGAGGTCAATAGCCAAGGGTTTGTGGGCACCACAGGCAGCTCCATTCTGATGGTTGAGATTTGGGCGCAAAACACTCAAAGATGGGTCAGAAGAGGTTGATAATGGGCCAGAATTGTTCTCCGGGGATGTGGGGACACGGTGACGGGGTCAGGGCCACCAGGAAAAGCAGCACCATAACTAGCACCAGCTTTGGCGCAATAGTAGGTGGCCGTGTCACCGTCCCTGAGGCTGTTCATCTGCAGCGTCACCGTGCTCTGGGAGTTGTCCCTGGAGATGCTGAACCGGCCCTTGACCGATGGCGCGTAGTCGGTGTAACCACCATTGCTGCTAATACTCGCGACGTATTCGAGCCCCTTCCCAGGTGCCTGGCGCATCCATCCCATGGTGGTGCTGCTGAAGGTGAAGCCAGACCCCTTGCAGAGGAGGCGCAGGGACCCCCCGGGTGTCTGGAGGCCCCTCCGGACTCCACCAGTGTCACGGCCACCCACTGCAATGGGGAAGGAGGAAGGACACCAGTGAGTCGCCCGCTCCCACCATCATCAACATCATCATCATCTCCATCACCACGTCCTCACCACCCCCTCGTTACCTGGGAGGGCGACGAGGAAGAGGAGGATGGCGGAGGCCCAGCGGGTGCCCATGGTGATGGGTGGTGGGTTTGGGGAGGAGGGTGATGGTGCCATGACGGGGTCGGGGGGTTCTTATAGGGCAGAGGGGTGTGGAGTTATTTGCATAACGAGGTGGGGAGGGCATGAGAAGGGGGGAGCCTCTTTAGCGACACTTCTCATGGATATTGGATCACTAACAAGCGCACCCATAGGGTGGTTTGTTTTGATTTAGTTAATTAGTTATACAGGGAACAAGGCAAGGAGAAAAATTAATTAATCAGTTAGTTAATTAACTACTTATTTACAAGGGTCTGTTCCTAGGTATCCAGTCAAGGCAAGGGGTTAAGTAATTAATAAGAATGTCTCCATGGAAGCCATAGCAGCTCTAGTATTCAATTAACTATTTATGGGTAGATGGTTGGCAGAATGCAATTAGGAAATCTCTTAATTATTTAAATATAGGCGGACACCGGGGAGCCCATGTCATATGCACGGTAAAAGTAATTAAGAAATCCCTTAATTAATTCATGGAAGGGGATCTCTGGGGGAGCCTGTGGCAGACACAGGGTGAAAAAAATTATAAAATAAGTTAATTAATTAATTATATGAGATCTTTGGGAGACTGTGGCAGACACAGGGCAGAAGTAATTAAGAAATGCATTAATTAATTAATTAATTATAGGGTTTCTCACGCCACTTAGTAAATCAATTAATTTATTAATTTCTTGTGGGAAGTGGATCCAATTAAGTAATTAATTAATTACTCCTGTGTGTCTCTGGGGAATCCATTGGGCTAAAAAATTAATTTAATTAACAGACCTGAAAGTGCCTCCCAGGGGAACCCGCAGCAGGTGTACAGCCAAAACCCAATTATTTAATGAATAATTAACAGGGGTGTCTGTCCCTGGGGATGCCCATGGCTAGGTGTACGGCCAAAACAATTAATGAATTCATTAATTAACAGGTGTCTCTGGGGAAGAGTTTGTTTGGCAAAACAAGCAATTAATTGATTAATAAATTCTGTTTTCCCCTGGTAACTAGTGGACAAGTGAATTAGTTATTTAATTAAGCACGGATCCTGCGGTGATCCCAGATTGCTTCTGTGCCCTTAATTAATTAATTGCAAGTGCTGATCACTTCTCAACTTCAGTTAATTAATTACAAGCTCTGATCACTTCTTTACCCCAATTAATTCATGCAGGCCCTGACAGCTTCTTCAATCCTGAAGTAATTACCAGCTCTACCTTGATTGCTTCTTTGCCCTTAACTAATTAATCGCAAGCTCTGCAGTGCCTAAATCCCTTGCCTTTAATTAATTAATTACAAGCTCTAACTTGATCACTTATCTCCCCTTAATTAATTAAATGAAAGTGCTGATCACTTCTTCACCCTTAATTAATTAATTGCAAGACCTGAACACTTAACCCCAATTAATTATTAATTACCATAATTACCATACCCCGATTAATTAATTAATTCCTAGTTGTACTTGATCTCTACTTTCCCCTTAATTAATTAATTATGACCTCATCACAAGGGCTGGAACTGAGCTCTGCCCCTCGCCAAGCCGGGTTCAGGGGTTCTTATAGGGCAGAGGGGTGGGGGGTGGTTTGCATAACGAGGCGGGGAGGGAGGGGGTGGCTCTTTACCTCCCCCTGTGTATCGTATTGCTAACGAGCCCACCCACTTGGTTTGGTTTGCCATAATTAGTTAGTTCTCCAGGCAATGAAGAGTGGGGAAAAATTAATCTATTAGTTAATTAATTAATTACAAGTGTCTGGTCTAAGGTGTACAGTAAAACAAGGAGGTAATTAATTAATTAGAAGGTCTCCAGGGAAGACATGGCAGCTGTGCAGGTTAATTAATTAATTATGGTGAGAGGCATGGTGGAACACAATTAAGAAATCAGTTAATTAAGTAATTAAAGGGGGGCTATAGGTTGCCCACAGCAGACACAAGGTGAAAGTAATTAAGAAATCATTTAATTAAATAATGATACGGGGTCTCTAGAGAACCCATGGCAGCTGCATGGCAAAAGTGATTAAGAAATTAGTTAATGAAGCAATTCAAAGGGGTCTCCACAGAGCCCATGGTAGATGCACAGCAAAAGTAATTAAGAAATCTGTTAATTTAGTAGCTATAGGGGGTGTCTAGGAGAGCCCACAGCAGGCACACTGTGAAAGTAGTTAAGAAAGCAGTTAATTAATGAATTAAAGGGGCTGTCTGGGGAGCCCATGGCAGATGCACATGGAAAATAATTAAGAAATCTGTTAATTAATTAATTATAGGAGATATATGGGGGACCCATGACAGATGCATTAATAAATTAGTTAATTCATTAATTTCAGTGGGTCTCTGGTGAAAAAGAATTAGTCAATTAATTCAGTAAATGATTCCCCTGGCAGGAAACAGAGATATATAATTAATTAATTACACGTGTATGTCTCTCTGGGGAATGCATCAGGCTAGTTAACTAATTAATTAATTAACAGACCTGAGAGTTGCCCCTCGGGAAGCCAGCAGCCAGGTGTACGGCCAAAACAATTAATGAATTCATTAATTAACAAATAGGGGTATCTCTCTGGGGAAGTGGCTGTTCCGCAAAACAACCAATTAATTAATTAATTCCAGGTTCTCTCCCCGGGGAGCTCGTGGATGGGTGAGTTAATTAGTTAAGCGCATGCGCTATGGTGAGCTCTGATCAATTCTGAACCCTTAATTAATTAATTACAAGCCCTGATCTCTTCTTTACCCTCAATTATTTAATTTCCAGCTCTACTTTGCCCCTAACTGATTAATGCCATGCTCTGTAGTGCCTTGATAACTTGCCTTTAATTACTTACAAACTCTGTCTGATCACTTCTTCACCCCAATTAATTAATTGCAGGCTCACCTTGGTCGCTTATTTGCCATTATATAATTAATTGCAAGCGTTGATCAATTTTTCACCCCAATTAATTTATTAATTGCAAGCTGTTATCACTTCTTCACCCAAAGTAATTAATTATCTGCAAGGCCATATCATGTCTTGACCTCAATTAATTAATTAACTGCCAGCCCTGATCACTTAACCCCAATTAGTTAATTAATTAGCAGCTTTGCTTGATCCCTTCTTTGCCGTTTAATTAGTTAATTATGAACTCATCACCAAGGGTGGAAGTGAGAACTGGCCAGTGTCTCCCTCCTCTGGATTTGAGGGAAGACGGGGGGATTTGGTGTAAAAGAGGGAACTGGGAGGGGGGAGGGAATTTTATTGGGAAATGTGGGAAAATTGGGGGGAATGAGGGAATGTGGTGGGAAATGGGGGAGTTTGGGGGGAATTAGGGAATTTTTTGGGGAAAAAAATGGGGATTTGGGGGGAAATGAGGGGATTTAGGGGAGAAAATGAGGGAATTTGTGGAGAATTAGGGAATTTGGTGGGGAAATGAGAGAATTTAGGGGAAATTAGAGAATTTTGGGAGGAATATGAAGGAGTTTGTGGGGAAATGAGAGAATTTGTGGGAGAATATGACAGAATTCTGGGAGGAATGGGGAAAATTTGGGCAAAATTTGGGTTTGGGGAGGGGAGTGGTGGTGCCACAAGGGAGTCAGGGTTTCATATAAGGCGGAGGGGTGGGGGGTGATTTGCATAACGAGGTTGGGTGGGCAGGGAGGGAGGGAGGGACTCATTAGCTCCCCAGGGGTATCGAATTGCTAATGAGCACATCCTCTTGGTTTTTATTGACTTTATTAATTAGTTCTCTGGGGAATGAGGGGCGGGTAAAAGTTGATTAAGAAGTCAGGTAATTAATTAATTACAGGGGGTCTCCAGGGAGCTCATGTCAGATGCACGGCAAAAGTAATTAAGACATCCATTAATTAATTAATTCTAGGGGGTCTCGGGCAAAAACAAGAAGTCAATTGATTCCCCTTGTGGGAAAGTGATCGAATTAAGTCATTAATTACACAGGGGTGTGTTTGTCTCCGGGGAACCCGTCAGGCTAATTAATTCATTAATTAATTAACAGAACTGAGAGTTCCCTCAAGGGGAACCCGCAGCAGGTGTATGGCCACAACTATTAATGAATTCATTAATTCACACGTGTCTCTGGGGAAGAGGTCGTTCAGCAAAACAACAAATTAATTATTTAATTCTGGGTTCCCCGGGGAGCTCGTGGATGGGCAAGTTAATTAATTAATTAAGAACAGATGCTATGGTGAGCCCTTATCATTTCTCAAATCCAGTTAATTAAGTACAAGCCCCAAACACTTCCTTAACCTCAATTCATTAATTAAGCGCTCTACCTTGATTGCGTCTTTGTCCTTAATTAATTAATTGCAGTCTCTGTAGTGCCTCAATCACTTGCCTTTAATTAATTAATTACAAGCTCTGCCTGATTACTTTTTCATCCCAAGTAATTAATTAACTGCCAGCTCTGATCTCTTCTTCGCTGCAATTAATTAATTACAAACTTTACCTTGATCTCTTATTTGCCCTTATTTAACTAACTACCAGCCCTGATCACTTCACCCCAATTAATTAATTACTGTAAGCCCTGATCAGGACTTCACTCCAATTAATTAATTAACAGCAAGCTCTGATCACTTGTTCACCCCAATTAATTAATTAGGTGCAAGCCCTGATCCCTCCTTTCCCGCTTAATTAATTAATTCCCATTAAGAAATGCATTAATAAATTAATGAAAGGGGGTCACTGGGGGAGCCTGAGGCAGGTACATGATGAAAACAATTAAGAAATAAGTTAACTAATTAATTATAGGGGTTCTCCCTCCAATTAATTAATTAATTAATTAATTTCCCTGAGTGGGAAACTGATCAATTATGAATTAATTAATTACACGTGTGTGTGTCTCTGGGGACTAAATTAATTAATTAATTAATTAACACATCTGAACCAGATTTCCCATGGCCCAGGGGTATGGCCAAAACAATTAATGAATTCATTAATTGACAGGTCTCACTGGGGAAGAGGTGGTTTGGCAAGACAACCAATTAATTAATTAATTCCGGATCCTCCTCCGGGAGCTCCTGGATGGGGAGGTTAATTAGTTAAGCACAGGCACTATGGAGAGCCCTGATCAATTCTGAACCCTTAATCAATTAATTAAAAGCCCTGATCTCTTTTTTTACCCACAATTAAATAATTACTAGCTCTACCTGGATTGCTTTTTTGGCCATAATTAATTAATCACAAACTCTTCAGTGCCTTGATCACTTGCCTTTAATGAATTAATTACAAGTTCTGCCTGATCACTTCTACACCCCAATTTATTAATTACTGGGTCTACGTTGTTTCTTTGCTCTGAATTAATTAATTGCAAGCCATGATCATGACTTTACCCCAATTAATTAATTAACTGCCACCCCTGATAACTTCACCCCAATTAATTAATTCTCAGCTCTGATCCTTTCATTCCCCTTAACTAATTAATTACAGAATCTCAGAATCACCAGGTTGGAAAAGACCTTTAAGATCATCGTATCCAACCGTTCCTGTCGTGTGCTAAACCAGATCCCTGAGCACCTCATCTCCTGCCTGTTAAACACACCCAGGGGTGGGGACTCAGCCCCTCCCTGGGCAGCCTGTGCCACAGCCCCACAACTCTGCCAGGGAAGAACTTTACCCTCACATCTGGCTGACCCTGCCCTGGGGCAGCTTGAGCCCATTGCCCCTTGTCCCATCTCCTGGCCCCTGCCTGAAGAGACCCTCGCCCACCTCTCTGCACCCTCCTGTCAGGTCAGTGCAGGGGTGAGAAGGTCTCCCCTCAGCCTCCTCTTCTCCAGGCTAAACACCCCCAGCTCCCTCAGCTGCTCCTCAGAGGATTTGACCTCCAGCCCCTTCCCCAGCCTGGTTGCCCTTCTCTGGACGTGCTCCAGGACCACCTTGTCCTTCTTATGGTGAGGAGCCCAGAACTGGACCCAGTACTCAAGGTGTGGCCTCACCAATGCCCAGTACAGGGGCACAATCACCTCCCCATACTTACTTGCCACACTATTTATGATAGAAGCCATGTGCTGCATGATAGCTCCCAAGATGACCCTCTCCATGATCTTCCCTGGGATTCAGGTCAGACTGACTGGCCTGTAGCACCCCGGATCCTCCTTCTGACCCATCTTGTATATGGGTGTAACATCTTCCAGGCTCCAGTCAAATGGAACTACCCAGTCTGCCAGGATTGCTGGTAGATGATGGAAAGGGGGTTGGCAAGCACATCTGACAGCTCTCTCAGCACCCTGAGGTGGATCCCATCTGGCCCCAGTGACTTGTGGGTGACTAACTGGACAAGCAGGTCACTCGTCATTTCCTCCTGACCCATGGGAGCTTTGTTGTTCTTCCCCTTCCTGTCAGCCCCTTCCTGAGGATGAGCACTCAGGGAATATGCAACTTGACTAGTAAAGACTGAGGGAAAGAAGGAATGAAGGACCTCAGCCTTGTCCTCATCCCTTGTTACTCATGTTCTGCCTGCGGCCATTATCTCTTTTTTCTGACTCATCTTTGAGTATTTTCAGCCCAAATCTTGCCAACTGTTGTTTAGAACCTCTTGTGGTGCCCACCAACCCCTTGAGGCCTTTTCCCAAACTTTGGATATTGGCCCCCATCTTTGACTGTTTCCCTACAACCTCAACGCTCTTCACCTGAAACCCTCAACTGGTCAACGGGTCTCCCTAAACTTCAGCCCTTGGAGCACTGTCACTAGCTCAGCCCAGTTTTATTCCCCCCAAGGGACAATGATGCAGATGAGGAGGGTGATGATGGGACTGGGCAACTCAATGGATTAACAAAAGTCAATGTTGGAGCTCAAAATTTTTCTCCAGGGAGGTGAGGACATGGGGACGGGGATGGGGCCACCGTAAAGAGTGCCATAAGCAATTTTGGCGCAGTAGTAGGTGGCCGTGTCGCTGTCCCTGAGGCTGTTCATCTGCAGCGTCACCGTGCTCTGGGAGTTCTCCCTGGAGATGCTGAACCGGCCCTGGACCGACAGCGCGTACCTTGTGCTGCTCCCATCACTGTAAATACCCGCGACCCACTCCTTCCCCAGGGCTGCGGGCGGCCGTGACGCTGGTGGAGTCCGGAGGGGCCTCCAGACACCCGGGGGGTCCCTGCGCCTCCTCTGCAAGGGGTCTGGCTTCACCTTCAGCAACACCGGCATGGGATGGATGCGCCAGGCACCTGGGAAGGGCCTTGAATTCGTCGCGGGTATTAGCAGCACTGGTCGCACCACAAGGTACGCGCCGTCGGTCCAGGGCCGGTTCAGCATCTCCAGGGACAACTCCCAGAGCACGGTGACGCTGCAGATGAACAGCCTCAGGGACGGTGACACGGCCACCTACTACTGCGCCAAACGTGCTGGTGGTGGTTATGCTGCTGCTGCTGGTGGCTCTGTACCCTGTCCCTGTGACCCCACCTCCCTGGAGAATAATTCTTACCCATTATCAGCCTTTTCTGACCCATTTTTAGTGTTTTGGACCTCAGCCCTTGGAGCGACACCTCGCCTGGCTTTGCCATCCTGCTTCAGCTCGGCCTCCTCCAGCTCCCAGCCCTGACCATGTTACCGCAGGTTTTCTTGTATTTTCCTCAATATCTCTTGCATTGAGAAATCCTGGGAAACTGGGGGGGGAGAACTTCCACAGATCAATAAAATTCACCAAAATTAACCCCCCCCAAAATTCTTCAAATCCTGACCTGAAATCTGAAATAATTGACATTTATAAAATAATTAAATTTATTTCCAAAATAATTAGGGGGTTGGGTCCATTGAAACTTTGCAGGGGGAAAATTCCACATGTGATTAATTCCTAATATCATGAAATTCCAATTTTATCAATTCTTCATTCTATCAATTCCTAATTCTATAGATTCTTAGTTTCATTAACTCCTCATTTTATCAATTTCTGATATTGTTACCTTCCAATATCATTACTTTCTCCTTAATTTCCACTTAATTTTGCCATAATTAATCTTAATTTTACCTTATTTTTTCCCTAACTTCCCCTTTAGTTCTCCTAAATTTTGCCTTAATTTCACTTAATTTTGTCTTTTATTTTTAATGTCTCTTTAATTTTGCCTGAATTTCTGAATTTTATTTTATTTCTAAATATAAATTTCTACAATTTCTATCAAAATATTCAGAACATTTATTTATATTGAAATAATTTAAAATTTATCCTAAAATAGATTTTTACAGATTTTTTCTATTGTTTAAATTTCTATAATTCAATGTTTACTTTTCTAACCACCATACACATTAAAATCCATCAAAAAAATCTGTAATCAACTGATTTTTTCCTATTTTTCTGAAAAAAGTTAAAATTTATAAATTTTATATTTTAATTTTAAAATTTAGCCAAGAAAAATTTTAAATTTTTAAGATCACATTTACTTGAGGGGGTGGGAATTAATTCCAAAAATTGCTATTTGTACTCAACCCAAAACTAAAATTCAGTATTTCAATTTTTTCCCAAAATTTGCACAATTTTCCCATCGAATTTCCCCAGGATTCAATTTTTCACCAACGACTCACCTACGGATTATTATTCACCTCCTCCCAAAAAAATCTATAAAAATTCATTTTTGGGTCAATTTTGGTCTCCAAAAATCTATTTTCCCCTCAAAAATAAATTCAACAAAATTTTTAATTCCACCCAAAAAAAATTTCCACATTCCCCAAATTTGAATTGTTCCCTTTATTCTACCATTCAATTGCCACTCCGTGATTTTTTTGGGGGGTGAAGATGACCAAAACACTCACACTTTGATCCAACGACGGCCTCAAGGGTGGAATTTTGGGGGGGGTGGGTTTGAACCTCATCCCCTCTCCTACCTCCCCCTACCCATGTGGGTGAAATTTTGGGGCAAAAAAGGCCAAAATTGGTCCCGGCAAGATGATGTTGACGAGGACTTAGCAGAGAAGATGGTTAGGATGGCTCTGGCTCCCCACAAATCAATCCAACCAGGACAACATCTGTAATTCACACCCGGCGCTTCCCCTCCCAAATTTTTGGGGGTTAAAAAGCCAAATTTGGGGCAAAAAAATATACAGAATTTGAAAAAAGTCCACAATTCTCAAAATTTTTTTTAAATTTTCAAATTGTTTCCAACATGTCTTGGATTTTTTGGGGTGCATGGTGGAAATTAGGAGAGAAAAGTAATGGACTTTGGCAAAAATTGGGTGAAAAATGGTGAGAAAATGGAAAAATTAACAATACCGATGAAAAATTACTAAAAATCAGCGATAATTGGGATAAAAAGTGGGACAAAAAAGGACGGATTTGGGCTCATCGTAGTGAGGTGGAGAGTTGGATGGGGAAGAATGCCTTAAAATCGGCCAAAGTTGCCCAAATTTCAGGGGAAATGGTGCAAAAACAGGTAAAAAAAGAGAGTCTTTGGGGCAAAAATGTGGCTTTTTGGCAAGAAAATACAATATTTGGGGAAAAAATATATAATTGATAAAAGATTGTGAAGATTTGGGTGGAAATGGGGATAAAGTTGGAAAAGAGTTTAAATATTTGGGTCACAAATAGGTTTAAAGTAAAAAATTCCAAATTTTTGGTAAAAAATTGTAATTTTTACTGGGAAAAGCCAATTTTGGGGACAGAAATTGACAGAAATGGTAACAGAATGTGAAGATTTGGGCAAAATTGGTCAAAAGTGGAAGAAAAGTTGAAATATTTGGGATGAAAATGGGAATAAAGTAGAAAATTCCCCAATTTTGGGTCAAAAAATGAACAGAATTGGGTCAAAATTTTGGAAAATTTGGAAAACCAGCCCAAATTTGCCAGAAACTCAGCAGAAAGAGGAAGCACCGGGTTTTTGTCACTACCTGTGTCACCATGAGTAGCAACCCAACCACCAGCAGCACCACGGTGAAACGAGGGGGACCAAATTCCCCCTCAGTTGGCGCAGCTGCCTCCTTTCACCGTGTGGATTTGGGTCAAAATTGGGTGAAAAAAGAAAAAGGAAGAGCAGATTTTGGTCAAAATTGGCCCCAACCTCCAAAGTTATTCAAATTTGGGGAATAAAATTGGGCAAAAGAACCAATGGAAACTCAGATTTGGGTCAAAATTGAGAAGAGGCAAAGGAACACCAGATTGGGGTCAAAATTGGGCCAAGGAACCAAAGGAACACCAGAATTTTGATCAAAAATTGGCCAAGAAGAGCCAGATTTCGGGAAAATGTAGGGATTTGGGGGGAAAATTAGGAAATTTGGGGGAAAAATAGGGAATTTTTGATGAAATATGATGATTTTTGGGGAAGATATGAGGATTTGGGGGAATTCCCAGTTCCTCGGGCAAGAACATCCCGGAGTCAATAGAGGTGAAGCCAGATGAGTCCCGGCCGGGATTCCAGGAAGAATTTGGGTAAAATTCCAAAGGTTTTGGGGTTTGTGCTTGGAACAAGACCTGGATCTTTGTGCCAGGATACAAGGGAGATGCTGGGAGGTGGGGACATTGTGATGGGGTGGTGATCACCATCACCACCACCACCATCTCTGGCACAGTAGTAGGTGGCTGTGTCATCATCCTTCAATGATGATGTGTGAATCCCCAAAGACCCCGGGAATCCCCAACACCCCGGGGTCTTTGGTGGTTGGATCAAGAGTTGACCCAGTTGACCCATCTCTTAGCCACTGGACTCCAGCTTTTACCAGTTCCCTCCAACCTCAACCCTTTTCACCCCAACCCTCAATTGGTCACCCCAACCCTGAGCTGGTCACCCCAAACTTCAATTAGTCACTGCAAGCCTGAACTGGTCACCCCAACCTTCAATTAGTCACCCCAACCCTCAACTGGTCACCTAAACCCTCAACTGGTCACCCCAAAAATTGGCCCTTGGAGCACTGTCTCACCCGGCTTTGCCATTCTGCCACCAGCTCGGGCTGCGTCTGGCCAAGCGCTGACCATGTTTGGCTCCATGTGTCCAATGGCCAAAGGGTTGGGCAAAGGGCTCAAGGGGTTGTTGGGCAGCACAGGCAGGTTTGAAGGGCACTGCTTGAGATTTGAGCTGAAAATAGTCAAAGATGGGTTAGAAAAGGCTGATAATGAGACAAAATTGTTTCTCCAGGGAGGTGGTGACATGATGATGGGGTCGGGGCCACCAGGATCAGCAGCACGATAACCAGTACCAGCTTTGGCGCAGTAGTAGGTGGCCGTGTCATCATCCCTGAGGCTGTTCATCTGCAGCATCACCATGCTCTGGGAGTCGTCCCTGGAGATGCTGAACCGGCCCTGGACAGATGGTGGGTATCTTGTTTCACCATCGTAGTCAATTCCCGCAACGTACTCGAGTCCCTTCCCAGGTGCCTGGCGAGTCCAAACCATGCTGGTGCTGCTGAAGTCGAAGCCAGACCCCTTGCAGAGGAGGCGCAGGGACCCCCCGGGTGTCTGGAGGCCCCTCCGGACTCCACCAGCGTCACAGCCACCCGCAGCCCTGAGGAAGGAGGAAGGACACCAGTGAGTCGCTCGCTCCCACCATCATCATCATCATCGTCTCCATCGCCACGTCCTCACCAACCCCTTGTTACCTGGGAGAGCTACGAGGAAGAGGAGGATGGTGGAGGCCCAGCAGGTGCCCGTGGTGATGGGTGGTGGTTTTGGGGAGGGGGTGATGGTGCCACAAGAGGATCGAGGAGTTCTTTTAGGGTGGAGGTGTAGGGGTTGATTTGCATAACGAGGTGGGGTGGGTGGGGAGGGAGGGAGCGTTTGTTAACTCCCCCTGGGTATGGGATCACTAACGGGCGCATCCACTTGGTTTGGTTTGAACTAATTAGGTCTCAAAGGAACTAGGTGCAGGGAAAATTTAATAAATAGTTAATTAATTTATTCATTACAAGGGTCTGGTCTCATATTTCTGGTCAAAAATAGGATAGAATAAATTAATTAAAAGATCTCCAGGGAAGACGTGGCAGCCATTTGAGTTAATTAAGAATTATTTATGGGGAGAGGCTCAGCTGAAAGCAATTAATGAATGAATGAATGAATGAAGTAAATAAAGGGGGTATCCAGGGAGCCCATGTCAGATGCACGACAAAGATAATTAAGAAATCAGTTAATCAAGTAATTTAAGGGGGTCTACAGGGAGACCCCAGCAGGCTAACTGTGAAAGCAATGAGGAAACCAGTTAATGAAGCAAATAAAGGGGGTCTCCACAGAGCCCAAGGCAGATGCCCAGCAAAAGTGCCTCTGATGGGGCCCTGCTCTGCTTATTGCTTGTAACCAGGGAAGGGCCAGTGGGGGATGGGAAGGTTGGAGGACGCCTGGGGCAGGGTGACCATGAGCTGAGAGAATTCTTAGTGCTGGGAGAAGGAAGGAAGGGAAACAGCAGAATAGCCAAATCAGACTCCTCCTCTTCCTTGTCGCCCTCCCAGGTAACGAGGCCTTGTTGTGGACGTGGCGATGGAGATGATGATGATGATGATGGTGGGAGCTGGCAACTCACTGGTGTCCTTCCTCCTACCCCAGGGCTGCGGGCGGCCATAACACTGGTGGAGTCCGGAGGGGCCTCCAGACACCCGGGGGGTCAGGTGACACGGCCACCTACTACTGTGCCAAATCTGGTAGTGGTTATACTCCTGCTGCTGGTGGCCTTGACCCCGTCACCTTGTCCCCACCTCCGTGGAGAACAATTTTGACCCATTATCAGCCTTTTCTGACCCATCTTTGAGTGTTTTGGCCCTCAGCCCTTGGAGAGACGCCTTGCCTGGCTTTGCCGTCCTTCTATTGCTCAGCCTCCTCCAGCTCCCAGCCCTCAGCATGTTTTCTCCGACCTTGAGTGTTCTGCGACCAACCTGTAGCCATTTCTACTGCAACCGTGCCTGGGAGGGGGCATCCCTGACCCCAGTGCCCCAAACCTTGATTCTTCAGGGCGCAAAGCTCCAGGGTCAGAGTTGGGGCCAGAAGCCATCAGAGCCTGAGGCAAACCTGTCCAGGCTGGAGCCAGAGAGGTCCCGGTGTGGGGGTGGAGCTGGTCTGTGGGGCAGGAACATCTGGGGGGGTTGGGAAGAAATGGTCAGACGGGGTCAGGGGTTGGGCAAGACTGGTGATGGGTTCAGGGCAACCAAAACCAGCACCACAAGCACCAGCATCTTTGGCACAGTAGTACATGTTGCAACCATCATTCTCAATCCCCACAACGATCTCCAGCCCCTTCCCGGGCACCTGGCGCACCCACATCATGCCCTTGGTGCTGAGGGAGAAGCTGGAGGCCTGGCAGAGGACGCACAGGGACCCCTCCAACCCCGGAGCCACCCAGATCTCTGCCCATCCCCTGACCCCCAGCCTCAGATTTGGTCCCATCAAGGGGTGATGTCGTTGACACAGAGGGTGCTGGCGGGACAGGGTGACTCATGGTGTCCTTCCTCCTTCCCCAGGGCTGTGGGCAGTCATGATGCTTGTTGCGTCCAGAGGGGTCTCCAGAGGGGAGTCTCTGTGGTGGTGGCCCAACCCTGTCACCGTGTCCACACCTCCCCGGGGGACATTCCTGGCCCTGACATTGTCTCTCCTTGACCCAAGCTGGACACAACAAGGATGTCCCACCAGCACCCTCCGTGTCCGAGTCCTTATCCTTCATGGGGAGCAAGTCTGGATCCAGCCTTTGACATCTCTACAATGGTCAAAATTTGGGGTGATGAGTTGAGGTCTGGGGCAAAGCCAGTCAAGATTTTGGTTGATTAGTTGAGGTTTTGGTGAATGTTTAACTCTGAGTGGGGATGGGGAGAGCTGGAGGTCAATGGCCAAAGGTTGGGCCAACTACTACTTTGCCAAAGCTGGTGATGGTGCTGGTACTGATGCTGGGGGACACCCTGATCCCATCCCCGTGTCCCCAATTCCCTGGGAAATATTTTGAGCTCCAACATACAACTGGTTTTGACCCATTGAGTCAGCCATTCCCACCATCACTCTCCTCATCCCCATTATCATTCCCTGGGGGGAGACAAGTCTGGGCTGAGACACTGACAGTGCCCCATGGACCAAGGGGTAAGGTAACCAGCTGAGGGTTCGGGTAACCAGTTGAGGGATGGGGTGACCAGTTGAGGGTTGGGGTGAAGAATGTTGAAGTTTCAGGGAAACTGTCAAAACTGGAGGCCAATGGCCAAAGGATGGGAAAAGTGCTCAAGGGGTTGGTGGGCACCACAGGAAGGTTTTTGACCAAAGTGGTTGAGATTTGGGCTGAATGTAGTCAAAGTTGGGTCAAAAAGTGTTGATAACAGGCTAAAATTGTTCTCCAGGAAGGTGTGCACACAGTGACGGGGTGGGTGGGCAGCATAACCAGGATGACCATCAGAAGCATAGTAGTAGGTGGCCGTGTCACTGTCCCTGAGGCTGTTCATCTGCAGTGTCACCGTGCTCTGGGAGTTGTCCCTGGAGATGCTGAACCTGCTCCTGACTGACGGCGCGTAGTAGGTGCTGCTCCCATCACTGTTAATCTGCGCGACAAACTCCAGCCCCTTCCCAGGTGCCTGGCGCATCCATCCCATCCAGCTGCTGCTGAAGGTGAAGCCAGACCCCTTGCAGAGGAGGCACAGGGACACCCAGGTGTCTGGAGGCCCCTCCGGACTCCACCAGCGTCACGGCCGCCCGCAGCCCTGGGGAAGGAGGAAGGACACCAGTGAGTCGCCCGCTCCCACCAGCATCATCATCATCATCTCCATCGCCACGTCCTCACCACCCCCTTGTTACCTGGGAGGGCGACGAGCAAGAGGAGGATGGTAGAGGCCCAGCAGGTGCCCATAGTGATGGGTGGTGGGTTTGGGGAGGGCGGTGATTGTTGGGGAGTTCTTATAGGGCGGAGGGGTGGGGGGTGATTTGCATATTGAGTTGGGGACGGCGAGAGGAGGGGGGGGGCCTCGTTAACAACAGCTCCCCTGGGTATCGGATTGCTAACGAGTGAACCCATAGAGTGGTTTGTTAGGACCTATTTAATTAGTTATCCAGGGAACAAGGCACGGAGAAAAATTAAATAATTAGTAAGTTAATAATTACTTAATTACAAGGGTCTGGTCATAGGTATCCAGTCAAAGCAAGGGGTTAATTAATTAATAAGACAGTCTCCAGGGAAGCCATGGCAGATGTAGGATTTAGTTATTAGTGATGTGTAGATGGGTGGCAGAATGCAATTAGGAAACAGATTAATTAATTAAGTATAGGGGGTCTCTGTGGTAGCCCATGTCAGATGCAGGGCAAAAATAATTAAGAAATTCATTAATTAATTAATTATACAGGTCTCCAGGGAGCCCATGTAATTTGCACAGCAAAATAAATAAGAAATCTGTTTAATTAATTATACAGGATCTCTGGGGGAGCCCATGTCAGTCACATGGGGAAAATAAGTAAGAGATCATTTAATTAATTAATTCTATGAGATCTCTGGGGACCCTGTGGTGCCCCTGGACCGACGGCGCGTAGATTTGGTACCCACCATCGTTCCTGGTACTCGCCACGACCTGGAGCCCCTTCCCGGGCGCCTGGCGCAGCCAGTGCATGGGGAGGCTGCTGAGGGAGAAGCCGGAGGCCTGACAGAGGAGGCGCAGGGAACGTGACACTGGTGGAGTCCAGAGGGGCCTCCAGCCACCCGGGGGGTCCCTGCACCTCCTCTGCAAGGGGTCTGGCTTCACCTTGAGCAGCACCTGGATGAGCTGGGTGCACCAGGTGCCCGGGAAGGGGCAGGAGTGCGTTGGGAGGATTAACAGTGATGGTGGTTACACCGACTATGCGCCATTAGTCCAGGGCCGGTTCAGCATCTCCAGGGACAGCTCCCAGAGCACGGTGACGCTGCAGATGAACAGCCTCAGGGACGGCATAAGCCTGCCTTTTCTGAGAAAGTGTAATGAACATGTCGAGTAAATCTCTATAGATAGGAGGATAATAAAATGGGGTTTTTTTACCGATGTGAATAGTAAGAGGACAAGCAGGGATAATGTGGGTCCCTTGTTGAATGAAGAGGGTGTCCTGGTGACAGGGGATGCTGAGAAGGTGGAGATACGGAACGCCTTCTTTGCTTCAAGTCTTCACTCCAAAGGCCACTCAGGACCCCCAGACACTGGAAGAAAAGTAAGAGAGTTTGGGGAATGAAGAGCTTCCCTCTGCTTGAGATGGGAGTGGTCCAGGAGCGGCTCAGAGGGATCAATGCACATAAATCCATGGGCCTGGATGGGATGCAGCCGTGTGCTGAGGGAGCTGGTGGAGGTGATTGCTGAGCCACTCTCCATCATCTTTGACCAGTCTTTGAGACCAGGAGAGGCGCCTGAAGGCTGGAGGATGGGCAATGTCACTCCGGTCTTCAAAAAGGGCAAGAAGGAGGATCCGAGCAACTATAGGCCAGTCAGCCTCACTTCTGTCCCTGGAAAGGGGATGGAACAGCTTGTTCTGGATGCCATCTAGAAGCAATTGGGAGACAAGAAGTTCGTGAGGAGTAGTCAGCATGGATTCAGTAAGGGGAGATCGTGCTCCACCAAACTCATAGCCTTCTATGATCTCATCACCGGCTGGGTGGATGGAGGGAGAGCAGTGGATGTCATCTACCTTGACTTCAGCAAGGCTTTCGATACTGTCTCCCATGACATCCTGATAGCAAAGCTGAGAGATCATGGGATAGATGAGTGGACAGTGAGGTGGGTTCAGAACTGGCTGTCGGACCGGGCTCAGAGTGTGATGATCAGTGCAGCAGAATCTGAATGGAGGCCTGAGACTGGCGGTGATCCCCAGGGCTCAGTGCTGGGTCCAGTCCTGTTTAATATCTTCATTGACGACCTGGATGAGGGAATAGCATCCACCCTCACCGCATAAGAACCACACTCCGCCCAACCCCGTCATGGCGCCATCACCCCCCTCCCCAAACCCACCACCCATCACCATGGACACACACTGGGACTCAGCCATCCTCCTCTTCCTCGTCGCCCTCCCAGGTAACGAGGGGGTGGTGAGGACGTGGCGATGGAGATGATGATGATGATGATGGTGGGAGTGGGAGACTCACTGGTGTCCTTCCTCCTTCCCCAGGGCTGCAGGTGGCCGTGACGCTGGTGGAGTCTGGAGGGGCCTCCAGACACCCAGGGGGTCCCTGCGCCTCCTCTGCAAGGCCTCTGGCTTCGACTTCAGCAAGTTCAACATGAACTGGTTGTGCCAGGTGCCCGGGAAGGAACTCGAGCTCGTTGCCGGTATTAGGAACGATGGTGGTTGGACAGGCTACGCGCCATCAGTCCAGGGCCAGTTCAGCATCTCCAGGGACAACTCCCAGAGCACAGTGATGCTGCAGATGAACAGCCTCAGGGACGGTGACACGGCCACCTACTACTGCACCAAAACTGCTACAGCAGCTGATGGTAGTGGTTATATTGGTGGTGGCCCCAGCCCCATCACTGCACCCCAGGGGATTTTTGCTGGGGCAGGAACTCTGCTGCTGCTGGGGTCAGCAATCAGCCTGGCTTATGGGCTTCCCACAGGGATGTAGAAAGCAGCTGTGGGTTTGAGGAGAGACACAGGGAAGGGCAGCATGAGGTTCTTCTGCTGTAGGAAGGTACTGCATGGGTCAGTTTTGCTCCCAACTCCAGCTGATCCTGGAGAAATTCCAAAGGGACTTTGAGGAACAATATCAAAGAAGCATTTTCCTACCAGGATGAGCCTTTACTTTGCCTCTTCCTCTCCTGTGGCTGTGCTGAGTGTGGGAGATGAGAACTTATTGCTCCCCTTGAGAATTTCCACATCAAAGAATCTTATGAGCCCTGCACACACAGAGGTTCCCTGGGGCAGTGCCCTGATGCCAGGAGGGGTCTGCAGAGACGAGCTGAGCACAGGGCAGGTGGGATGAAGTCTGTGAACACAGAGCAGGAGGTGACATGGGCAAAGAGCAGCAGCTGCAGTGACAGCTCCAGGCAGCAGAGACATTGTCAGGGAGGGAGAAGGAGCTGCTCCCAGAAGTGCCCTGGCAGTGGGGATTTGGTACCTCCCTGACATCCCCGTGGTGCTGATATGATGTGGGCATTCCATGAGAAGAGAAGGGTTTTCCCCAAAGAAGACTTCCCTAACTTCTGACTGCCTTTTCCTCCTTGGACAGGTCTCCACACTTGTCATCAGCACATGTCCAACAGCAGCTCCATCAGCCAAAACACTCAAAGATGGGTCAGATAAGGCTGATAATGGGTCAAAATTTTTCTCCAGGGAGGTGGGAAGAAGGGGACGGGGTCCAGGCCACCAGCAGCAGGAGTATAACCACCACTACTATAACCAGATTTGGCGCAGTAGTAGGTGGCCGTGTCACCGTCCCTGAGGCTGTTCATCTGCAGTGTCACCGTGCTCTGGGAGTTGTCCCTGTAGATGCTGAACCGGCCCTTGACTGATGACCTGTACCATGTTGTCCCGGTGCTGTTAAATCCTGCGACCCTCTCAAAGGTCTTCCCAGGTGCCTGGCGCATCCATCCCATGCCGAATTTGCTGATGTCGAAGCCAGACCCCTTGCAGAGGAGGCGCAGGGACCACCCAGGTGTCTGGAGTCCCCTCCGGACTCCTCCAGCGTCACGGCTGCCTGCAGCCCTGGGGAAGGAGGAAGGACACCAGTGAGTCACCCGCTCCCACCATCATCATCATCATCATCATCTCCATCGCCACGTCCTCACCACCCCTCGTTACCTGGGAGGGCGACGAGGAAGAGAAGAGGAGTCTGATGTGGCTGTTCTGCTGTCTTACTTCTCCTCATCCCAGCACTAAGAATTCTCTCATCACGTGGCGATGGAGATGATGATGATGCTGGTGGGAGCAGGCAACTCACTGGTGTCCTTCCTCCTTCCCCAGGGCTGCGGGATGGCCGTGAAGCTGACTGAGTCTGGAGGGGCCTCCAGACACGCGGGGGGTCCCTGCGCCTCCTCTGCAAGGGGTCTGGCTTCTCCTTCAGCAGCACCTACATGAGCTGGGTGCGTCAGGCACCTGGGAAGGAGCTGGAGTTGGTCACAACTAGTCACCCCAGTAGTAGCAGCACAGCCTACGTGCCGTCAGTCAAGGGCTGTTTCTGCATCTCCAGGGACGACTCCCAGAGCACAGTGATGCTGCAGATGAACAGCCTCAGGGACAGCGAGACGGCCACCTACTACTGCGCCAAAGATGATTATGGTTATGGTGGTGATTTTGGTGGTGGCCTCAACCCTGTCCCCATGTCCCAACCTCTTGGAGAACAATTTTGGCCCATTATGAGGCTTTTCTGTCCCATCTTTGATTGTGTTCATCCCAAATCTTTCCCACTGTTGTTCAGAACCTGCCAGTGATGCCCACAAACCCCTTGAGCCCTATGCCCAACCCTTGGCCATTGGCCACGTTGAGCAAAACATGGTCAGTGCTTGGCCTGGAGAAGCCTGAGTTCAATCCTTCAGGGTCCAAAGATCCAGGGTCAGAGTTGGGGCCAGAAGCCGTCAGGAACTGTAGCAAATCTGTCCAGGCCAGAGCCAGAGAGTTCCCAGTTTGGGGGTGGAGCTGGGCTGTGGGGCAGGAACGTCCGGGGTGTTCAGGAAGAAATGGTCAGATGGCGTCAGGGGTTGGGCCAGACTGGTGATGGGGTCGGGGTGACCAAAGCCAGCACCACCGGCACCAGCACCAGCTTCTTTGTCGCAGTAGTAGGAGGCTGTGTCGCTGTCCCTGAGGCTGAGGGTGAAGCAAGACCCCTTGCAGAGGAGCTGCAGGGAGCCCCTGGGTTACTGGAGGCCCCTCCGGACTCGACCAGCGTCATGTTCCCTGCACCTCCTCTCCAAGCAGCCAGCCCAGGTGAGCTGAGTCAGCCTGGGCTGTTTTCCACACCCCGTGACTCCACCTTCCCATGAAGGCAGCTGGTTGGGTTGGGTGTGGGCTTGATGCCTCAAGAACAGCCTGAGGGTACCCAGGGTGTTGGGTCGGTCAGTCAGTCAGTCAGCTGGTCTGTCCTTGCCCTCAGGCAGCACTCTGTAATCGTTGGGTCAGTCAGGGACTCTGTGTTAGCACTGGGTGTGAGTGGAACTGGCCATTACTGTTCTACAGTCACGGTGATTTCTGTCAGTAACTGTCCTTATCCCACCCCACGGAGGCTCCGTCTGTCTGTCTGTCCCGTGGAAGCAAGTGAAGGGATGAGAGGGCATTTGGCCTCTAGCCACTGTTGAACCACCCCCCGCAATCCCCCAACCCCCCATTTTGACCAAAGGACCGCCTCGAGGGTGGAATTTATGGGGGGAGTGTGTCAACCCTCATCCCCTCCCCCACCTGCCCCCACCCCAGGAAAGTGAAATTTTGGGGCAAAAAATGCCAAATTTGGTCCTGGCGAGATGATGGTGACGAGGACTTACCGGAGGAGACGGTGACGATGGCTCCGGTGCCCCAAAACTCAATAGTACCAGTATAACCACTGTGATTCACGCCCGGCACTTCCCCTCCCAAAATGTTGGTGGTTAAAAAGCCAAATTTCGGGGAAAATAACCCAAAAATTTAAAAAAATCAGAATTTTCAGAAATGCTTTGAAATTTTCAGATTTTTAAGAATTTTTCAAATTCTTTCAAAAATGTCTATGATTTTTTAGGTGTTTGTTGTAATTTGGGAAAGAAGAATGATGGATTTGGGTGAAAATTGGGTGAAAAATGGAAAGAAAGGGAAAAATTACAAAAACAATGAAAAATTCCCCAAAATGATTGAAAATTAAGAAAAAAAAGGGGGAAAAAAGGACGCATTTGGGCTTATTGTAGTGAGGTAGAGAGATGGGGGAATGCCATAAAATCGGCCAAAGTTGCTCAAATTTCAGTTAAATGGGGCAAAAGGAGTTAAAAAAGAGAGACTTTGAGGCAAAAATGCTGAATTTTGGCAATAAAAGTTCATATTTGGTGTAAAAACTGCACATAATTGGTAACAGATTGTGAAGATTTGGGGGGAAATGGGGTAAAAGTGGGAAAAGATTCAAATTATTTGGTCAAAATTGGTTTTAAATTAGAAAATTTCCAATTTTTGTTCAAAATGGAAATTTTGGGCTGAAAACTGCCCATATTTGGGAAAAAAGAAGTAAAGAAGGGCGATTTGGGGGCAAAAAGTGATAATTATAGGAACATAAAGGCCAAATTTTTGGGAAAATGTTGTATAAATGATAAAAGAATATGAAGATTTAGGGAAAAAAGGGAAAAAAGGCAAAAATGGGAGAAGAGTTGAAATATTTGTGTGAAAAATGGGTATAAAGTGGAAAATTCCCCAATTTTGGGTCAAAAGATGACCAGAATTGGGCTAAAACCCTGGAGAATTGGGAAAATCAGCTCAAATTTGTCAGAAACGCAGCAGAAAGAGGAAGCACATGGTTTTTTTCACCACCCGTGTCACCCTGAGTAACACCCCAACCATCAGCAGCACCACGGTGAGACAGGAATGCCACCCTCAGCCGGTGGATTTGAGTGAAAATTTGGAGAAAAAAGGAAAAGTAAGAGAAGATTAGGGTCCAAATTGGCCAAAACCCCTGAAATTCTTCAAGATTTGGAACATAATTGGGTCAAGGAACAAATGGAAGAGGAGATTTGGGACAAAATTGAGAAGAAATGCCAAAGGAACACCAGATTTGGGTCAAAATTGGCCAGGAGATGAAAAGCTTGAGAAGATTTTGGTCAAAATTGGACCAAGGAGCCAAAGGAACACCAGAATTTTGGTCAAAATTAGCCAAGACGAGATAAATTTAGGGAAAATGTGTGGATGTGGGGTCAATTTAGGGAATTTCAGGCAATATAGATGATTTTTGGGGAAACGTGAAGATTTTGGGGAAGATATGAGGATTTTGGGGAATTCCTGGTTCCTCGGGCACGGAGAACATCCAGGAGTGACCAGAGGTGAAGCTGGAGGAGTCACAGCTGGGATTCCGGAAAGAATTTGGGTGAAATACTGAAGGTTTTGGGGTTTGTGTTTGGAACAGGACCTGGATCTTTGTCCCAGGACGACAGGGAGATGCCGGGAGGTGGGGACATGGTGATGGGGTGGTGACCAACATCACCACCACCACCATCTCTGGTGCAGTAGTAGGTGGCCGTTTCATCGTCCTTCACTGCTGATGCGTATTGGTGTCACAACCATCTCCAGCCCCTTCCCAGGGAATCCCCAAAGCCCTGGGGTCTTTGATGGTTGGATCTGGAGTTGACCCAGTTGACCCATCTCTTTGCCACTGGCCCCTAGTATTGAGCAGTTCCCTCCAACCTCAACCCTTTTCACCCCAAATCTTGACTGGTCACCCCAAACCTCAGCCCTTTGAGCAACGTCTTGCCCGGCTTTGCCGTTCTGCCCCCAGCTGGGCTTCTTCAGGCCAAGGGCTGACCATGTTTGGCTCCATGTAGCCAAAGGCCAAGGGTTGGGCAAAGGGCTCAAGGGGTTGGTGGGAACCACAGGCAGGTTCTGAAAAAAATTGGGTAAGATTTGGTTGAAAATATGCAAAGTTGGGTCAAAAATTGTTGATGATGGGCCAAAATTTTTCTCCAGGGAGGTGGGGACAAGGTGGAAGGGGTCAGGGCCACCACCAGCACCAGAACAATATCTGGCAAAATAGTAGGTGGCCGTGTCGTCTTCCCTGAGGCTGTTCATCTGCAGTGTCACCGTGCTCTGGGAGTTGTCCCTGGAGATGCTGAACCAGCCCTGGACTGATGATGCGTATTCTGTGTAACCACCATCGCTGCTAATACCAGCAATGAAGTCCAGCCCCTTCCCGGGTGCCTGACGAGCCCAGCTCATGTAGGCGTTGCTGAAGTCAAAGCCAGACCCCTTGCACAGGAGGCGCAGGGACCCCCCGGGTGTCTGGAGGCCCCTCCAGACTCCAACAGCCTCACGGCCACTCGCAGCCCTGGGGAAGGAGGAAGGACACCAGTGAGTCGCCCGCTCCCACCAGCATCATCATCATCATCATCATCGCCACGTCCTCACCACCCCCTCATTATCTGGGAGGGCGACGAGGAAGAGGAGGATGGCAGAGGCCCAGCGGGTGCCCGTGGTGATGGGTGGTGGGTTTGGGGACGGTGGTGATGGTGCCGTGACATGGTCAGGGGTTCTTATAGGGCGGAGGGGTGGGGGGTGATTTGCATAATGAGGTGGAAAAGGAGGGGGGCCTCCTAATGTCCCCCTGGGTATGGGATGGCTAACGAGCGGCTTTACTTAGTTTTTTTGACTTAATTAATTAATTCTCCAATAATGAGGCCAGGGGAAAAATGAATTAATTAGCTAATTAATTAATTAATTATGAGGGTCAAGTCTCAGGTGTCTATTCAAAACAAGGAGATAATTAATTAATTAGAAAGTCTCCATGGAAGATGTGGCATCTGTGTTGAATAATTAATTAATTATGGGGAGAGGCATGGAAGAAAACAATTAGTAATAGTTAATTAAGTAATTAAAGGTGGTATCCAGGGAGCCCATTTCAAATACAGGCAAAACTAATTAAGCAAGCAGTTAATTATGTAATTAAAGGGGATCTATAGGGTGTCCACAGAGGACAAAAAATGAAAGTAATGAAGAAATCAGTTAGTTAATAAATTACCTAATCATGAGGGTCTTTATGGGAGCCCACAGCATTCTCACTGTGGCAGCAATTAAGAAATGAGTTAATTAGTTAATTACAGGGGGTCTTTAGAGAACCCATGGCAGATTCACGGCAAAAGCAATTAAGAAATCAGTTAATGAAGCAATTTAATGGGGTCTTCACAGAGCCCAAGGCAGATGCCCAGCAAAAGTGCCTCTGAATGGGCCCTGCTGGGCTTGTTGTTTGTAACCAGGGAAGGCCCAGTAGGGGATGGGAAGGTTGGAGGACTCCTGGGGCACAGTGACCATGCGGTGAGACAATTCTTAGTGCTGGGAGAAGGAAGGAAGGGAGACAGCAGAACAGCCACCTCAGATTCCTCCTCTTCCTCGTCACCCTCCCAGGTAACAAGGGGGTGGTGAGGACACGGCGATGGAGATGATGATGATGATGCTGGTGGGAGCAGGCAACTCACTGGTGTCCTTCCTCCTTCCCCAGGGCTGCAGGTGGCTGTGATGCTGGTGGAGTCCGGAGGGTCCTCCAGAAACCCGGGGGGTCCCTGCACTTCCTCTGCAAGGGGTCTGACTTCACCTTCAGCAGCTACAACATGAGTTGGGTGCGCCAGGCACCCAGGAAGGGGCTTGAGTACGTCGCAGCTATTAGCTACAATGGTGGTTGGACAGGCTACGTGTCATCGGTCAAGGGCCGATTCACCATCTCCAGAGACAAGTCCCAGAGCACGGTGACGCTGCAGATGAACAGCCTCAGGGACGGCGACACGGCAACCTACTACTGTACCAAAGCTGCTGGTGGTAGTTATTATGCTGCTGCTGGTGACTCCACCTCCCTGGAGAACAGTTTTGACCCATTATCAGCCTTTCTGATGCATTTTTGTGTGTTTTCGACCTCGACCCTTGGTGTGACGCCTCGCCCGGCTTTGCCGTCCTGCCTAAGCTCGGCCTACTTCAGGTCCCGGTCCTGACCATGTTTCTGTGACCTTGAGTGTTCTGGGACCAACCCGTGGCCATTTCTGCTCCAACCCCACCTGGGAGGGGGCATCCCTGACCCCAGTGCCCCAAACTTCGATCCTTCTGGGCCCAAAGCTCCAGGGTCAGAGTTGGGGCCAGAAGCCTTCAGGGCCTAGGGCAAACCTGTCCCGGGTGCAGACAGAGAGGTCCCGGTGTGGGGGATGAGCCGGGCTGTGGGGCAGGAACTTCTGGGGTGGTTGCGAAGAAACGGTCAGATGGTGTCAGGGGTTGGGCCAGACTTGTGACGGGGTCGGGGCAACCAAAACCAGCACTACCAGCACCAGCACCAGCTCTGCTGCTCAAGGAGGGTCTCGTAGTGCAGGGGGTGGCAGATGGCAACGTAGCGGTCATAGGACATGACAGTCAGAAGACAGAACCCTATTGTGATCAAAAATGCAAAGCAAAAGAGTTGAGCCACACAAACTGTGTAGGAAATGGCCCTGGTGTCCCATAAGGAATTGGACATGGATTTGGGAACAGTGGTGGAGATGTTACAGAGAGGTTGAGGAGGAAGAAGTACATGGGGGTGTGGAGGTGGTGGTCACAGGCTATGGTGATGATGATGAGGCCATTGCCCAGGAGAGCAGCCAGGTAGATGCCCAGGAAGAGGCAGAAGTGCAGGAGCTGCAGCTCCCGTGTGTCTGCAAAGGCCAGGAGGAGGAACTGGCTGATGGAGCTGCTGCTGTTGGACATCTGCTGCTGACAAGTGTGGAGACCTGTCAGAGGAGGAAAAGACAAAAGAAGTTAGGGAAGTCTTCTTTGATTAAAAACCCTTCTACTCATGGAATGCCCTTATCATATCAGCACTGCGGGGATGTCAGGGAGGTACCAAATCCCCACTGCCAGGGCATTTCTGGGAGCAGCTCCTTCTCCCTCCCTGACAATGTCTCTGCTGCCTGGAGCTGTCCCTGCAGCTGCTGCTCTCTGCCCATGTCACTTCCCATTCTGTGACTTTATCCCACCTGCCCTGTGCTCAGCTCTGCTCTGCAGACCCCTCCTGGCATCAGGGCACTGCCCCAGGGAACCTCTGTGTGTGCAGGGCTCATAAGATTCTTTGATGTGGAAATTCTCAAGGGGAGCAATAAGTTCTCATCTCCCACACTCGGCACAGCCACAGGAGAGGAAGAGTCAAATCAAAGACTCTGCCTGGAAGGAAAATGCTTCCTTGATGTTGTTCATCAAAGTCTCTTTGGGATTTCTCAAGGATCAGCTGGAGCTGAGAGAAAAGCTGACCTATGCAGCACTTTCCTACAGCAGAAGGACCTTACGCTGACCTTCCCTGTGTCTCTCCTCCAACCCACAGCTTCTTTCTAAATCCTTGTTGGAAGCCCATGAGCCAGGCTGATTGCTGACCCCAGCAGCAGCAGAGTTCCTGCCCCAGCAAAAAGGCACTGGGGTACAGGGATGGGGTCGGGGCTACAACCAATATAACCACCCCAAGGTTTGGGGTGATCAGTTGAGTTTGGGGCAAACATGGACGAGACCTGAGGGGAAGGGTCAGAGGGCCCAGATGTGACCATTCCCCCAAATCCTCAAATGATCACACCGACCCACAACTGGTCACCCCAACCCTCGGCCCTTTGAGAAACATCTTGCCTGGCTTTGCCGTTCTACCCTGAGCTCGGGCTGCTTCAGGCCTCTGTTCATTTTGACCCAACATTCACTGGTTTTGGCCCAAATCATGACGCTTCTTGGACACCCCTTGGCCATGTGACCTGAGTCCTGTGACCCCCATTGCCCCAAACCTCGGCCTCAATCTTCTCCCTCCCTGGCCCAATGTCACCAGTTTCTCTTCAGTCTCAGCCCTCAGTATCGAGCCTGTCAAAGTGCCCAAAATGCTTTGAGTTGGGGTGACCAGTTGAGGGCTGGGGTGAGTAGTTGGGGGTTGTGGTGACCAGTTGAGTTTGGGTGCAAAGGTTACATCTGAAGGGGGCTGGGGAAAGCTGGAGGCCAATGGTCAAGTTTTTGGTGAAGGGCTCAAGCAATTTGTGGGCACCACAGGAAGGGTTTGAACCAAAGTGGTCAACATTTTTGGGTAAAAATATTCAGAGATGGGTCAGGAAAGGCTGATAATGGGCCAAGATTTTCCTCTGGGAAGGTGGGGACATGGTGATGGGATTGGAGACACCAGGATAACAAACACCAGCAACAGTAAGACCTTTGGCACAGTAGTAGGTAGCTGTGTCACCGTCCCTGAGGCTGTTCATCTGTACCCACACCGTGCTCTGGGAGTCATCCCTGGAGATGGTGAACCGGCCCTTGACCGACGGCGCATAGTTGGTGTATCTACCATCGCTGGTAATACCCGCGACGAACTCGACCCCCTTCCCGGGCACCTGCTGAGCCCAAACCATGAAGCTGTTGCTGAAGGTGAAGCCAGACCCCTTGCAGAGGAGGTGCTGGGACCCCCCGGGTGTCTGGAGGCCCCTCCAGACTCCACCAGCGTCACGGCCGCCCGCAGCCCTGGGGAAGGAGGAAGGACACCAGTGAGTCGCCAGCTCCCACCATCATCATCATCATCATCATCATCATCATCATCATCATCATCATCATCATCATCTCCATCGCCACGTCCTCACCACCCCCTCATTACCTGGGAGGGCGACGAAGAAGAGGAGGAATCTGAGATAGCTGTTCTGCTATCTCCCTTCCTTCTTTCTCCCAGCACTAAGGATTCTCTCAGCTCATGGTCACTGTGCCCCAGGCGTCCTCCAACCTTCCCATCCCCTACTGGGCCTTCACTGGTTACAAACAACAAGCCCAGCAGGGCCCCTTTAGAGGCACTTTTGCTGGGCATCTGCCTTGGGCTCCGTGGAGACCCCCTTTAATTTCTTCATTAACTGATTTCTTCATTGCTTTCACTGTGCATCTGACATGGGTTCTCTAGAGACCCCCTATAATTGATTAATTAACTGATTTCTTCATTACTTTCAGTGTGTATCTGCCGTGGGCACCCTATAGACCCCTTTTAATTACTTGATTAACTGATTTGAATTACTTTTGCCATACATCTGACAAGGGCTCCCTGGATACCCCCTTTAAAGACTTGATTAACTCATTTCTAAATTGCTTTTTGTCGTTCCTCTTCCCATAAATATTTATTAATTAACTCAAATGGTTGCCATGTCTTCCCTGGAGTCCTTCTAATTAATTATCTCCTTGTTTTGACCGGACACCTGAGACCAGACCCTCGTAATGAATGAATGAATTAACTAATTAATTAAATTTTCCTTGAACCTCGTTCTCTTGAGAACTAATTAAGTCAAACCAAACCAAGTAGGTGTGCTCATTAGTGATCCTACAACCAGGGGGAGGTAATGAGTCCCACCCCCCTCCCACCCTGCCTGACCGTCCTCATTATGCAAATCACTCCCCATCCCTCCGCCCTATAAGTACCCCCCGACCCCATCGTGGTGCCATCACCCCCCCTCCCCAAACCCACCACGCATCATCATGGGCACCCACTGGGCCTCTACCATCCTCCTCTTCCTCGTCACCCTCCCAGGTAACGAGGGGGTGGTGAGGACGTGGCGATGCAGATGATGATGATGGTGATGATGATGATGATGATGATGATGATGATGATGACGATGATGATGATGATGATGGTGGGAGCAGGCGACTCACTGGTGTCCTTTCTCCTTCCCCAGGGCTGCGAGCGGCCGTGATGCTGGTGGAGTCCGGAGGGGCCTCCAGACACCCAGGGGGTCCCTGCACCTCCTCTGCAAGGGGTCTGGCTTCACCTTCAGCAGCTATGCCATGTTCTGGGTGCGCCAGGCACCTGGGAAGGGCCTTGAGTGGGTCGCGGGTATTTACAGCGATTGGAGCAGCACAAGGTACGCGCCGTCGGTCCAGGGCCGGTTCAGCATCTCCAGGGACAACTCCCAGAGCACGGTGACGCTGCAGATGAACAGCCTCAGGGACGGTGACACAGCCACCTACTACTGCGCCAAAACTGCTTATGGCACACTTTAGGGTGGCCCCATCCCCGTCCCCATGTCCTCACCTCCCTGGAGAACAATTTTGAGCTCCAACATTGACTTTTGTTAATCCATTGAGTTGGCCAGTCCCATCATCATCCTCCTCATCCGCATCATTGTCCCTTGGGGGGAATAAAACTGGGCTGAGCTAGTGACAGTGCTCCAAGGGCTGAAGTTTAGGGAGACCCGTTGACCAGTTGAGGGTTTGAGGTGAAGAGCGTTGAGGTTGTAGGGAAACAGTCAAAGCTGGAGGCCAATGGCCAAAGTTTTGGAAAAGGCCTCAAGGGGTTGGTGGGCACCACAAGAGGTTCTAAACAACAGTTGGCAAGATTTGGGCTGAAAATACTCAAAGATGGGTCAGAAAAAACAGATAATGGCCGCAGGCAGAACATGAGTGACAAGGGATGAGGACAAGGCTGGGGTCCTTCATTCCTTCTTTACCTCAGTCTTTACTAGTCAAGTTGCATATTCCCTGAGTGCTCATCCTCAGGAAGGGGCTGACAGGAAGGGGAAGAACAGCAAAGCTCCCATGGGTCAGAAGGAAATGATGAGTGAACTGCTTGCCCAGTTAGACACCCACAAGTCACTGGGGCCAGATGGGATCCACCCCAGGGTGCTGAGAGAGCTGTCAGATGTGCTTGCCAAACCCCTTTCCATCATCTACCAGCAATCCTGGCAGACTGGGTAGTTCCATTTGACTGGAGCCTGGAAGATGTTACACCCATATACAAGATGGGTCGGAAGGAGGATCCAGGGAGCTACAGGCCTGTCAGTCTGACCTGAATCCCAGGGAAGATCATGGAGAGGGTCATCTTGGGAGCTATCATGCATCACATGGCTTCTATCATAATTAGTGTGGCAAGTAAGTATGGGGAGGTGATTGTGCCCCTGTACTGGGCATTGGTGAGGCCACACCTCAACTGGTGTGTCCAGTTCTGGGCTCCTCACCATAAGAAGGACATGGTGGTCCTGGAGCACGTCCAGAGAAGGGCAACCAGACTGGGGAAGGGGCTGGAGGGCAAATCCTCTGAGGAGCGCCTGAGGGAGCTGGGGGTGTTCAGCCTGGAGAAGAGGAGGCTGAGGGGAAACCTTCTCACCCCTACACTGCCCTGCCAGGAGGGTGCAGAGAGGTGGGCGATGGTCTCTTCAGCCAGGGGACAGGAGATGGGACAAGGGGCAATGGGCTCAAGCTGTGCCAGGGCAGGGTCAGCCAGATGTGAGGGTAAAGTTCTTCCCTGGCAGAGCTGTGGGGCTGTGGCACAGGCTGCCCAGGGAGGGGCTGAGTCCCCACCCCTGGGTGTGTTTAACAGGCAGGAGATGAGGTGCTCAGGGATCTGGTTTAGCACATGACAGGAACGGTTGGATACGATGATCTTAAAGGTCTTTTCCAACCTGGTGATTCTGTGATTCTGTAATTAATTAGTTAAGGGGAATGAAAGGATCAGAGCTGAGAATTAATTAATCGGGGTGAAGTTATCAGGGGTGGCAGTTAATTAATTAATTGGGGTAAAGGCATGATCATGGTTTGCAATTAATTAAGAGGAAACTAACAAGGAAGAACCAGTAATTAATAAATTGGGGTGAAGAAGTGATCAGGCAGAACTTGTAATTAATTCATTAAAGGCAAGTGATCAAATCACTGAAGAGTTTGTGATTAATTAATTATGGCCAAAAAAGGAATCCAGGTAGAGCTAATAATTATTTAATTGTGGGTAAAAAAGAGATCAGGGCTTCTAATTAATTAATTAAGGGTTCAAAATTGATCAGGGCTCTCCATAGTGCCTGTGCTTAACTAATTAACCTCCCCATCCATGAGCTCCTGGAGGACGACACGGAATTAATTAATTAATTGGTTGTCTTGCCAAATCACCTCTTCCCCAGTGAGACCATACCCCTGGGCCATGGGCAATGTGGTTCAGATGTGTTAATTAATTAATTAATTTAACCCGATGGATTCCCCAGAGACACACACACGTGTAATTAATTAATTAATTCATAATTGATCAGTTCCCCACTCAGAGAAAATAATTAATTATTTACTTAAGTGGAGGGAGCACCCCTATAATTAATCAATTAACTTATTTCTTAATTATTTTCATCTTGTGCCTGCCACAGGCTCCCCCAGTGACCCCCTTTCATTAATTTATTAGTGCATTCCTTAATGGGAATTAATTAATTAAGCGGGAAAGGAGGGATCAGGGCTTGCACCTAATTAATTAATTGGGGTGAACAAGTGATCAGAGCTTGCTGCTAATTAATTAATTGAAGTGAAGTCCTGATCAGGGCTTACAGTAATTAATTAATTGGGGTGAAGTGATCAGGGCTGGCAGTTAGTTAAATAAGGGCAAATAAGAGATTGAGGTAAAGCTTGTAATTAATTAATTGCAGTGAAGAAGAGATCAGAGCTGGCAGTTAATTAATTAATTGGGATGAAAAAGTAATCAGGCAGAGCTTGTAATTAATTGATTAAAGGCAAGTGATTGAGGCACTGCAGAGCTTGAGATTAATTAATTAAGGACAAAGACGCAATCAAGGTTGAGCTCTTAATTAATGAATTGAGGTTAAGGAAGTGTTTGGGGCTTATACTTAATTAACTAGATTTGAGAAACGATAAGGGCTCACCATCTGTTCTTAATTAATTAATTAACTTGCTCATCCATGAGCTCCCTGGGGAACCCAGAATTAAATAATTAATTTGTTGTTTTGCTGAACAACCTCTTCCCCAGAGACACGTGTGAATTAATGAATTCATTAATAGTTGTGGCCATACACCTGCTGCAGGTTCCCCTTGAGGGAACTCTCAGTTCTGTTAATTAATTAATGAATTAATTAGCCTGACGGGTTCCCCGGAGACAAACACACCCCTGTGTAATTAATGACTTAATTCGATCACTTTCACACAAGGGAATCAACTGACTTCTTGTTTTTCCCTGAGACGCCCTATAATGAATTAATTAATGGATGTCTTAATTACTTTTGCCGTGCATCTGACATGAGCTCCCTGGAGACCCCCTGTAATTAATTAATTACCTGACTTCTTAATCAACTGTTACCCACCCCTCGTTCCCCAGAGAACTAATTAATTAAGTCTGAAACAAACCAAGAGGATGTGCTCGTTAGCGATCCGATACCCATGGGGAGCTAATAAGTCCCTTCCTCCCTGCCCACTCCACCTCGGTATGCAAAGCACCCCTTATCCCTCCACCCTATAAGAAACCCCGATTCCGTTGTGGTGCAATCACTCCCCTCCCCAAACCCAAATTTTGCACAAAATTTCCCCATTCCTCCTAGAATTCTTTCCCTCACAAATTCTCTCATTTTCCCACAAACTCCTTCATATTCCTCCCAAAATTCTCTAATTTCCCCTAAATTCTCTCATTTCCCCACCAAATTCCCTAATTCTCCACAAATTCCATTTTCTCCCCTAAATCCCCTTATTTCCTCCCAAATACCCATCCTATTTTTTCCACCCAAAATTCCCTAATTCCCCCCAAATTCCCCCATTTCCAACCAAATTCCTTCATTCCCCCCAATTTTCCCACTTTTCCCAATAAAATTCCCTCCCCCCTCCCAATTCCCCCTTTTACCCCAAATCCCCCCGACTTCCCCCAAATCCAGAGGAGGGAGACACTGGCCAGTGCTCACTTCCGCCCTTGGTGATGAGGTCATAATTAACTAATCAAAGGGGAAAGAAGGGATCAAGCGCAGCTGCTAATTAATTAATTAATTGGGGTGAAGTGATCAGAGCTGGCAGTTAATTAATTGAGGTCAAGACATGATATGGCCTTGCAGTTCATTAATTACTTTGGGTGAAGAAGTGATCACAGCTTGCAATTAATTAATTAATTGGGGTGAAAAATTGATCATGGCTTGCAATTAATTAATTAATGGCAAATAAGCGACCAAGGAGAGCCTGCAATTAATTAATTGGGGTGAAGAAGTGATCAGACAGAGTTTGTAAGTAATTAAAGGCAAGTTATCAAGGCACTACAGAGCATGGCATTAATCAATTAGGGGCAAAGTAGAGCTGGAAATTAATTAATTGAGGGTAAAGAAGAGATCAGGGCTTGTAATTAATTAATTAAGGGTTCAGAATTGATCAGAGCTCACCATAGCGCATGCGCTTAACTAATTAACTCACCCATCCACGAGCTCCCCGGGGGGAGAACCTGGAGTTAATTAATTAATTGGTTGTTTTGCGGAACGACCACTTCCCCAGAGAGATACCCCTCTTTGTTAATTAATGAATTCATTAATTGTTTTGACTGTACACCTGGCTGCTGGCTTCCCGAGGGGCAACTCTCAGGTCTGTTAATTAATTAATTAGTTAACTAGCCTGATGCATTCCCCAGAGAGACATACACGTGTAATTAATTAATTATATATATCTGTTTCCCGCCAGGGGAATCAGTTACTTAATTAATTGACTAATTGTTTTTCACCAGAGACCCACTGCAATTAATGAATTAACTGATTTATTCATTATTTTTTGTGTTCATCTGTCATGGATTCCCCATATATCTCCTATAACTAATTAATTAACAGATTTCTTAATTACTTTCAGTTTGTCTGCCATGGGATCCCCAGACAGCCCCTTAAATTCATTAATTAACTTATTTCTAAATTTTTTTTCAAAGTGTGCCTGCTGTAGGCTCTCCTAGGCACCCCCTATAACTACTTAATTAACAGATTTCTTAATTACTTTTGCTGTTCATCTACGGAGTCCCCCTTGAATTGCTTCATTAACTGATTTCTTAATTCCTTTTGCCATGCACCTGCCATGGGTTCTCTAGAGACCCCCTATAATTAATTAATTAACTGATTTCTTAATTACTTTCACATTGTGTCTGCTGTGGGCAACCTATAGCCCCCCTTTAATTACTTAATTAACTGATTTCTTAATTGTGTTCCACCATGCCTCTCACCATAATTAATTAATTAACCTGCACAGCTGCCATGTCTTCCCTGGAGACATTCTAATTAATTAATTACCTCCTTGTTTTACTGTCCACCTTAGACCAGACCCTTGTAATTAATTAATTAACTAATAGATTAATTCTTCCCCACTCTTCATTGCCTGGAGAACTAACTAATTATGGCAAACCAAACCAAGTGGGTGGGCTCGTTAGCAATCCGATACACAGGGGGAGGTAATGAGCCACCCCCTCCCTCCCCTCCTCGTTATGCAAACCAGCCCCCACCCCTCTGCCCTATAAGAACCCCTGAACCCGGCTTGGCGAGGGGCAGAGCTCAGTTCCAGCCCTGGTGATGCAGTCATAATTAATTAATTAAGGGGAAAGTAGTGATCAAGCACAGCTGGCAATTAATTAATTAATTGGGGTATGGTAATTATGGAAATTAATAATTAATTGGGGTTAAGTGTTCAGTTCTTGCAATTAATTAATTAAGGGAGAAGAAGTGATCAGTGCTTTCATTTAATTAATTAAGGGGAGATAAGTGATCAAGTTAGAGCTTGTAATTAATTAATTAAAGGCAAGGGATTTAGGCACTGCAGAGCTTGCGATTAATTAGTTAAGGGCAAAGAAGCAATCAAGGTAGAGCTGGTAATTACTTCAGGATTGAAGAAGCTGTCAGGGCCTGCATGAATTAATTGGGGTAAAGAAGTGATCAGAGCTTGTAATTAATTAACTGAAGTTGAGAAGTGATCAGCGCTTGCAATTAATTAATTCAGGGCACAGAAGCAATCTGGGATCACCGCAGGATCCGTGCTTAATTAAATAACTAATTCACTTGTCCACTAGTTACCAGGGGAAACCGGAATTTATTAATCAATTAATTGCTTGTTTTGCCAAACAAACTCTTCCGCAGAGACACCTGTTAATTAATGAATTCATTAATTGTTTTGGCCGCACACTTGGCCATGGGCATCCCCAGGGACAGACACCCCTGTTAATTATTCATTAAATAATTGGGTTTTGGCTGTACACCTGCTGCGGGTTCCCCTGGGATGCCCAATGGATTCCCCAGAGACACACAGGAGTAATTAATTAATTACTTAATTGGATCCGTTTCCCACAAGAGAAATTAATAAATTAATTGATTTACTAAGTGGCGTGAGAAACCCTATAATTAATTAATTAATGCATTTCTTAATTACTTCTGCTGTGTGTCTGCCACAGTCTCCCAAAGATTTCATATAATTAATTAATTAACTTATTTTATAATATTTTTCACCCTGTGTCTGCCACAGGCTCCCCCAGAGATCCTTTTCCATGAATTAATTAAGGGATTTTTTAATTACTTTTGCTGTGCATATGACATGGGCTCCTGGAGACCTCCTATAATTAATTAATTAAGAGATTTCCTATTTGCATTCTGCCAACCATCTACCCATAAATAGTTAATTAAAGCCTAGAGCAGCTATGGCTTCCCTGGAGAAATTTTTATTAATTAATTAACCCCTTGCCTTGACTGGATACCTAGGACCAGACCCTTGTAATTAAGTAATTAAGTAACTAACTAATTTATTTTTCTCCTTGCCTTTTTCCCTGTATAACTAATTAACTAAGTCAAAACAAACCACCCTATGGGTGCGCTCATTAGTGATCCAATATCCACAGGAGGTGTCGCTGATGAGGCCCCCCATTTCCTCACGCCCTGCCCACCTCGTTATGCAAATCACCCCCCACCCCTCCACCTTATAAGAACACTCCGACCCTGTTGTGGCACAATCACCCCCCTCCCCAAACCCACCACCCATCACCATGGGCACCCGCTGGGCCTCCGCCATCCTCCTCTCCCTCATCACCCTCCCAGGTAACGAGGTGGTGAGGACGTGCCGATGGAGATGATGATGATGATGATGATGATGGTGGGAGCGGGCGACTCACTGGTGTCCTTCCTCCTTCCTCATGGCTGCGGGTGGTCATGACAATGGTGGAGTCCGGAGGGGCCTCCAGACACCCGGGGGGTCCCTGCGCCTCCTCTGCAAGGGGTCTGGCTTCACCTTCAGCAGCACCACCATGGGATGGATGCGCCAGGCACCTGGGAAGGGGCTCGAATACGTCGCGAGTATTAGCAGCAGTGGCAGTTACACCGACTACGCGCCATCGGTCAAGGGCCGGTTCAGCATCTCCAGGGACAACTCCCAGAGCACGGTGACGCTGCAGATGAACAGCCTCAGGGACGGTGACACGGCCACCTACTACTGCGCCAAAGCTGGTGCTAGTTATGGTGCTGCTTTTCCTGGTGGCCCTGACCCCGTCACCGTGTCCCCACATCCCCAGAGAACAATTCTGGCCCATTATCAACCTCTTCTGACCCATCTTTGAGTGTTTTGCGCCCAAATCTCAACCATCAGAATGGAGCTGCCTGTGGTGCCCACAAACCCTTGGCTATTGACCTCCAGCTTTGACTGTTTCCTTCAAACCTCAACTCTCTTCACCACAACCCTCAAATGGTCACCCCAACCTTTGTCCCTTAGTGCAACTTCTTGCCTGTCTTTGCCATCCTGCCCCAGCTCGGCCTCCTCCAGCTCCCAGCCCTGACCATGTTTCCTCAGATTTTCTTGTATTTTCCTCAATTTCTCTTGCATTGACAAATCCTGGGAAATTATTTGGGGGGGGGGGGTATGTGTGTGTGTAGTTCCACAGATCAATAAAATTCACCAATAAATTCCAACCCCCCCACAAATTCCTCAACTCCCCACTTGAAATCTGAAATAATTGATAATTATAAAATAATTAAATTTATTTCTATATTAATTAGGGGGTTGGGTCTAATTAAACGTTGAGGGGGGCAAATTCCACATGTGATTAATTCATAATTTCATGAAGTTCCAATTTTATCAATTCTTCATTCTCAATTCCTAATTCTATCAATTCCTAGTTTTATTAACTCCTCATTTTATCAATTTCTAATACATTTACCTTCCAATATAAATTCTTTCTAAATTTCCCCTTAATTTTGCTTTAATTTTTCCCTAACCTCCCCTTTAATTCTCCTTACTTTTGCCTTAATTTCCACTTCATTTTGTCTTTATTTTTAATTTCTCTTTAAATTTGCCTTAATTTCTGCATTTTATTTTATTTCTAAGTATCAATTTCTACAATTTGTATCAAAATATTAAGAGCATCAATTTATATTGCAATAATTTCAAATTTATCTTAAAATAGATTTTTACAAATTTATTCTTATGTTTAAATTTCTATAATTCAATGTTTATGTCTCTAACCACCAAACACACCAAAATCAATCCATAAAATCTGTAATCACCTGAGTGTTTTCTAAATTTCCAAAAAAAAGTTAAAATTTATAAATTTTATATTTTAATTTTAAAATTTACCAAAGAAAAAAATTAACTTTTTAAGATCACATTTACTTGAGAAGGTGGGAATTAATTTCAAAAATTGCTATTTCTCCTCAACTTCTAAAATTCAAAATTTCAAACTTTTTCCCAAAATTTGAACAATTTTCCCATTAAATTCCACCCGGGATTCCTTTTTTTGCCTTTGCCTAGGGATTATTTTTCACTTGAAAATAATTTATACAAAATCATTTCTGGGCCAATTTTAGTATCCAAAATTCAAATTTTCCCTCAAAAATCAACTTAATTCGTAAAAGTTTTATTCCACTCTAAAAATGTTTCCACATTCCCCAGATATTTTCTGCCCTTTTTCTTCCATAAAATTGCCTTATCAAGATATTTTTGAGGTGGAAATCACCAAAAGTCCTTAAAAATTAATATTTTGGGCCCATCAGAATACCCTGACCTTATTAAAACCCCCCGGAATTCCCCAAACTCTCCCCAAAAATCAAATATCTCACCTCAAAATAGAATTTCCCTCCTCCCTCCAAAATGACCCAATGATGGCCTCGAGGGTGGAAATTTCGTGGGGAAAGTGGACCCTCGTCCCATTCCTCAACTGGCCTCACCCTTGGAGGGTGTAATTTTGGGGCAAAAAAGGCCAAAATTGCTCCCAACGAGATGATGGTGACGAGGACTTCCAAGAGGCGATGTTGACAACAGCTGTGGTGCCCTAATGATCAACATGACCACAATAACCACTGTGATTCAAGCCCAGCAGTTTCTCTCCCAAACTTTTGGGGGTTTAAAAAGCCAAATTTTGGGAAAAAATATTTAAAAATTAAAAAACTTTCAAATATTCATTGAAATTTGCAATTTTTTCTTAAATTTTTAAATTTTTCAAAAATGTATTAGCTTTTTGGGGGTTCATGGTGGAAAATGGGAGAGGAAAGTAATGAATTTGGTCAAAAATTGGGTGAAAAATGTTGAGAAAAGGGAAAAATTAATAAAAAATTTGATAAATTCTCACAAATCAGTTAAAATTGAGATAAAAAGGGGGGGAACCCTACAGATTTAGGCTCATCATAGTGAGGTGGAGAGATGGGAGGAGCAAGCCCTAATTTTGGCCAAAGTTGCTCAAAACTGGGGGGAAATGGGGAAGCAAGAATTAAAAAAGAGAGACTTTAGGGAAAAAATACAGGTTTTGGGCAAAAAAGGCCATATTTGCGGCAAAAAATGAAATAATTTGTAAAAGAATGTAAAGATTTTGGACAAAAAGTACCAAAAGTGGGAAAAGAGTTGAAATATTTGTGTCAAAAATCTGTTTCAAGATAGAAAATTCCCCTATTTTGAGTTAAAAATGGTGATTTTAGGCTTAAAAATGCTGGTTTTTGGGGCAAAAGAGGTAAAAATGTACAATTTGGGGTCAAAAAGTGAAATTTTAGGCACACAAAGGCCAAATTTAAGTGAAAATGTGGAATAAGCAGAAAAAGAATGTGAAGATTTGGGACAAAATTGGTCAAACGTGGGAGAAGTCTCAAAATATATGGGTTAAAAATGGATATAAAGATGGAAATTCCCCAATTTTTGGTCAAAATGGGCAATTTTTGGTGAGAAAAGTCCATCTTGGGTGCAAAATATGACAGAAATGGTAAAAGAATATGAAGACTTGGGCAAAATTGGTCAAAAGTGGGAGAAGAGTTGAAATCTTTGAATTAAAAGTGGGTATAAAGTTTTAAATTACAGAATCACAGAATCACAAAGTTGGAAAAGACCTTTAAGATCATCAAGTCCAACCATTCTCAGCCTAAACTAAATCATATCCCTTAGTATCTCATTTACCTATTCTTTAAACACACCCAGGGAAGGTGACTCAGCCCCTCCCTTGGCAGCCTGACCCCCAGTAATTCCCATGGGAGTTGGGACAGCAGCTCCTAGGCAGGAGGTTTCTATTTTTGTGCCACTGAAACTGGGGCAAGAGGAATCCCAGCTGCAACGGGATTGTGGCAGTCATAGGTCAGAGCGGCATCCCCTTCCAATCCCAGGGCTGCAAAGCAAGGATGAGGGGTCTGGAGTGACTCTCACAGAGGGAGAATCCCCCTCCTGTCACTACCTAGGGGTCCAGTCTTATATGAGAACAAGGAAAGATGATTGTCCTGCCCAGCTCTAGATTAATCAGGAGAAAGGACTCTGCTGGACACAAGGATTTCTCCCCAGGGCAGGGAGAGAAAGTCAGTAAAGACTTAGTGTCTTTCCAAGTAGTTTCCTTGGAGCTCCAGGGACACCTCACAGGAGACTATAGGGAATGGAGGATGTGAGGTATTCACCTGCTCCTCTGCTGTGAGCTGGGCCAGGCTCCTGGGATGGAGGGAGCTCATGGCAATCCAGCAGCCCTGACAAGAGACAGCTCTGGCCAGGAGCAGCTCCTCTGCCAAGCACACAGGGCTGGGGACACTGCCTGTAGGCACCGAGGGGAGACCTGTGAGGCTGAGAGAGCTGATGGATGCTGAGAGCTCACTGCAGGAGAAATCTCCACAGCACTCTCCCTGGTATGTCTGTGGGTGCAGGGCAATGCAGGTTCTGTTCCTGGAGGGATCTCCTAAAGCTGGGACATGGGGCAGTGTGTGGGGTCTGTCAGGAGGACAGGTTATCTATAGGACAAGAAAGAGCAGCATGGGTCAGCTTTGATCCCTGCTCCAGCTGATCCTTAAGAATTTCCGAAAGGACTTTGGAGTATAACATCAAGGAAGCATTTTCCTGCCAGGCAGAGTCTTTGCTTTGACTTTTCCTCTCCTGTGGGCTGTGTTGATTGTGGATGATGAGAACTTCTTTCTCCCCTTGAGAATATGCAGTGAAAACTTGATTCTCATTAAGATGTCCGAGTTTTGCCTGATCCCTGCACACACAGAGGTTCCCTGGGGCAGTGCCCTGATGCCAGGAAGGGTCTGCAGAGCAGAGCTGAGCACAGGGCACATTGGATGAGGTCTGTGAGCACAGAGCAGGGAGTGACATGGGCAGAGAGCAGGAGCTGCAGAGACAGCTCCAGGCAGCAAAGACATTGCCAGGGAGAGAGAAGGAGCTGCTCCAGGCAATGCCCTGGCAGTGGGGATTTGGTACCTCCCTGACATCCCCCGCAGTGCTGATATTTTCCCAGAGTGACCCCCTGGTTTCGGCCACAAAGGAAAGCCTTTGACCCCAAAATTCCAGTGTTGGAGGCTGAGATTTCTCCTTAGCAACCCAAACCCAAGATTAGGAGAATCCTTGTGTACATGTCTGTCTGTCTGTCCCTGACCCTCCAGTCCTGGCTGCAGCATTTCTCAGTGTTTCATCTCCTGTCCTTTCAGCCTTTGTCCAAGCATTAACTGGGGCTCTGGGACTCTGTGTGTTGGTTGGAACCGAGCAGACCCTAACTTAAAGACCCCCAGCTTAAGAAATGTTGAAATTTTTGGGGGCTCCTGCTGGGCTGCAGGCTGCCTCCCACAATGGCACTGCTCTCCTAGGGACTCTTGTGCCCCAGAGAGGAGCCCCAGGCAAAAGATATCTCAGCACTGAGGCCGTGGCAATGCCACTCATCACCTGTGTGTGGGCAGCTGCACTGAGCCCTGTGTGTCCCTGGCTGGGAGAGGGGAGCTGAGATCCTCCTTGGGGAGGATGAGGCAGCAGGAGGGCTTTGGAGCTTTGCCCTGGGACACTGGATTCCTCAGCTCTCTGTGGGATCCAGTTTCTTCTACAGGGAACCCCAGGGTGTGATCACAGAGCATCCAGCACAGGGCAGCTGAGACCAGGGCTGATGGACAGAGCAGCTCTCCCCACTCTGCACTCAGGGGAAGGTTTCACTGGCACTGCAGCAGCAATGTCAGGCAGTTCTGACAGAAGAAACACTCCTCAGGTACAGGCAGGAGAAAACCAAAGCTCCAAAGCTCTGCTCTGCCCTGGGGTGAAACTGGAGTGACAGTGCTGAAAAGCTCATTCCTATCCACAGGGGATTCAGTCTGAGATCACACCATCCTTCTATTTACTGACTGCTGCCAGGGAGGACTGAGTTCTCCAGAGCCCACAGCTGACCCTCCTCCCAGCAGTGGCACGCTCAAGCCAGCACAAAGCAGACCTCCCAAAAGGGACCTGCAATAGTCCTCCTGAATACAGAGAGGCAATGGGAACTGCAAGAGGTTTTCATCATAGAAGATTTCCCTAACTTCTCACTGTGCCTTTTTGTCCTTGGACAGGTCTCCACACTTGACAGCAACAGATGTCCAACAGCAGCAGCTCCATCAGCCAGTTCCTCCTCCTGGCCTTTGCAGACACACGGGAGCTGCAGCTCCTGCACTTCTGCCTCTTCCTGGGCATCTACCTGGCTGCTCTCCTGGGCAATGGCCTCATCATCATCACCATAGCCTGTGACCACCGCCTCCACACCCCCATGTACTTCTTCCTCCTCAACCTCTCTCTTACTGACCTTGGCTGCATCTCCACCACTGTTCCCAAATCCATGGCCAATTCCTTGTGGGACACCAGGGCCATTTCCTACACAGGGTGTGTGGCTCCAAGCTTCTTCATTTTATTTTTATTCTCCACAGAGTTCTGTCTCCTCACTGTCATGGCCTATGACCGCTACGTTGCCATCTGCCACCCCCTGCACTACGGGACCCTCCTGGGCAGCAGAGCTTGTGTCCACATGGCAGCAGCTGCCTGGGCCAGTGGGTTTCTCCATGCTGTGCTGCACACAGCCAATACATTTTCCCTGCCCCTCTGCCATGGCAATGCTGTTGACCAGTTCTTCTGTGAAATGCCCCACATCCTCAAGCTCTCCTGCTCAGATGCCTACCTCAGGGAAACTGGTCTCATTGTGGTTGTTGCCTGTTTATGTTTCGGGTGTTTTGTGTTCATTGTGGTGTCCTATGTGCAGATCTTCAGGGCTGTGCTGAGGATCCCCTCGCAGCAGGGACGGCACAAAGCCTTTTCCACCTGCCTCCCTCACCTGGCTGTGGTCTCTCTGTTTCTCAGCACTGCCATGTTTGCCAATCTGAATCCCCCCTCCATCTCCTCCTTATTTCTGGACCTGGTAGTGACATTTCTTTACTCGGTGTTTCCACCAGCAGTGAACCCCCTCATCTACAGCATGAGGAACCAGGAGCTCAAGGATGCTGTGTGTAAGCTGATGGCTGGATGTTTCTAAGCAGCAATAAACTGTACATCTTCTTCTGCATATCGCTGCCATGTAACTCATTTTATGACCAGCCTGTGTTGAGTACTTTTTTTAGTTGTGATTTTTTTTCTTTCTTGTTTGTCAAAGCTATATTAACATTTAACACAATTATCTTATTCCTAATTAACCATCTCCATATCTCATGTGTCATGTTTTCCCACCATGACAGGACATGAACTTCCAGGAAATGTGTCATAGAATCACTTAGGTTTGAGGAGACCTTTATGATCTTTGAGTCCAACTACAACCGAACCCTGCCCAGTTGTTTGGGACTCTGAGTTGAGCCTCCTCTTGACCATGTTCTCAAGCACATCTTCTACACACCTTTTAAACCCCTCCAGGAATGGTAACTCCACCATTTCCCTTCTCAGCCTGTCCCAATACTTGGCTACCCCTTCAGGAAAGAAATTCTTCCTGATACCTAACCTAAATCTCCCCTGGTGCAATTTGAAATCCTCTAATCCTATAACTTGTAACCTGAGATAAGAGACCGAACCCCACCTCTCTAGACCCTCCCTTGCAGGTAGTTGCAGAGAGCGATAAGGTCTCCCCTCAGCCTCCTTTTCTCAAACTACAAAGCCCTGGTTCCCTCAACCACTCCTCATAGGATTTGTGCTCCAAACCCTTCTCCAGATTCTTTGCCCTTCTCTGGACATTCTCCTATATCTCAGTGTCCCAAAACTGGACATGGTACTCGAGGTGCAGCCTCACCAGAGATGAATATATTGGAACAATCCCTTCCCTACTCCTGCTGGCCACATTATTCCTGATCCAGGCCAGGATTGCATTTGTCTACTTGGTAACTTGGGCTCAGTGCTGGCTCATGTCCAGCTGGCTGTCCATTAATGACCCCAGGTCCTTCTCAACCATTCAAGCAGGGCTAAACCACTCCAGAAGGCTTCTGGAGGACAACTATGATATTACTAGAATCACACAGTCATAGAATACCAGGTTGGAAGGGAATTCAAGGGTCATTATGTTCAACCTTTTCTGGCAAGGGCTCAATCTCAAGCAAAGCACCAATTGGACCATCTGTCCCCACACCCCATCCCGCTGAGTCTTATAAACATCTGATGTTGGGGAATCCATCACTTCCCACAGGAGATTATGCCAATGGCTGCTTGTTCTCAGGGGAAAAGGTTTTCTCTGTGTCCTGAAGGAATCTCTCCAGAAGGAACTTGCTCCCATCATTCCTCAGCTATTCCATGTGGTTCCTTCTAAAAACAGGAGTCTCTCCCTTCTTTGTAGACAGCCTTCAACAACTGGAACCTGTTGATGAGGTCTCCCCTTAGCCTTTTTTTCTGAGGGCTGAACAAAACCAGCTCCCTCAGCCTCTCCTCATCTGGCAGGCTGCCCAGGCCTTGGGTCATTTGTGTGGCCCTTTTCTGGACCTTCTCCAGCCTGGCCATGACTTCTTTTTTTAGAGCAGCAACCAAAACTGCAGCCAGTATTCCAGGTGGGGCCTGACAAGGGCTGAGCAGAGTGGGACAGCAACTTCTTTATGTCTGCTGGTGATCCCCATGCTGATGCACCTCGGAGTTGTTTGGCACAGCAGCACTCTGTTTATTCCTAGTGAGCTGCTTGTTCACAAGAAGCCCCAGGTCCTTTTGCACAGAGCTCTTCTCCAGCCACGTGGATCCCAGTCAGTGCTGCGCTCCTGGATTATGCTTCCCCAGCTCCTAGACCCTACACTTGACCTCACCCACTCTTCCACTTTGTCCATGTGTTCCTGCTGGATGGCAATCCCTTCCCAAGTGTCTCTTTTCCCTACTGAGTTCAGCACAACCCACAAACATCATCAGGGTTAACTTCATTTGGGTCAAACCAGGAATCTTCTTGCAGCTCCCCAGTGCACAGTAGCAGGGCAGGAGTGTGATTGCCTCACAACTCTCTTGTATAGTTGGAGTTGTTCTTGGCACTACTACTTGTAGGAAGAGGTTTCATGAGATTGAACAAGGGCAAGTGTAGGATCTTGCATCTGGGGAAGAACAACCCCAGGTACCAGCATAGGTTGGGTGAGAGGGACCTGGGGATCCTGGTGGACAGCAGGATGACCATGAACCAGCAGTGTCCCTCCTGCCTAAGAAGGCTAATGGCATCCTGGGGTGTATTAGAACGGGTGTATTTGAAAGGGTTAGCAGGACAAGAGAGGTCCTTCTCCCCCTCTCCTCTGCCATGGTGAAACCACACCTGGAATTTTGCATCCATTTCTGGGTCCTTCTGTTCAAGAAGGAGAGAGAACTCCTTGAAAGAGCCCAATGCAGGGCCACCAAGATGATTGCTTATGAGGAAAGGCTGAGGGAGCTGGGACACTTTAGCTTGTAGAAGAGGAGACTGAGGGGTCACCTTAGTAATGTTGATAACTATTTAAAGGGGTGAGAGTCAGGAGGACGGAGCCAGGCTCTTCTCAGTGATGCCCAGCGATAGGACAAGGGGCAACAAAGCTAAGTGGAGCAGAGGAAGTTCCATGGGAATGTGAGGAAAACTTTTTCACTGTGAGGGTGATGGAGCCCTGGAACAGACTGCAGAGAGAGGTTGTGGAGTCTCCATTTCTGGAGACATTCAAAGTCTGGATGTGTTCCTGTGTGATTCACCCTGTGTGGTCCTGCTCTGGCCACAGAGTTTTATTCTAGGTGATCTTGGTCTTAAAGCTGCTTATATAGCTCACTAGCAGCCCCAGTATCTTTTGGGCTGAGGACTTTCCTGAGACAGAGAATGGTCCTAACAATGCTTGACAACACTTCTGGGCTCTACCAGTATATTCCTTCCAACTGCTGAATGAAGAGCAACAGATCCTTAACAAAAGCTGCAAGGGATGAAAGATGTTCTTGGCCTGAAACCTCCCCAAGTAGCCCATTAGCAGGGCCACTAGCCCAGGAACCTTAGGACTCAGGGCTTTCATAGACAACAGAATGGTCCTTACAGTGTCTGATATCATTTTCGGGCTCTTCCAGCATCCAGCTTTGAAATTGCTCAACATCCAGCAATAAATATGCCCCCAAAATATCAAGGGGTGAAAGATGTTCCTGCCCTGAAACCTCACTAGGTAGCCCACTAGCAGCCCCAGTAACATGGGGGTCAGGCATTTTGTAGCCATGGGAGTGGGTGTAACTCTGCCTGACAGAATTTTCCAGGTTTAAGTGTCCAACATCAAAACTACTAAATGTCCATCAATAGCTCCCAAGCAAAAGCTGTGAGGGATGAAAGATGTTCCTGGCCAGACACTGCCCCAGGTAGCAGCACACTGGCAGCCCCAGTAACATTGGGCCTCATGGCTTTCCTTGACAGAAGATGCTCGTAAAGTTACTTGACGTCCTTTCAGAGCAGCGTCCAACTTTGAACATGCTAAACATAGAGTAATAGCACACAAGGGTCTACTAGTCCACCTTAAAAATGGGTAAACGCCCAGCAATAGCTTCCAAACAAAAGGTGTGAGAGATGGAAGATGCTCCTGGACTGAAACCTTCCCAGGGAGCGGACAGAAGCTGCAGATCCTACAATGGGAATGACCGCTTGTTCTTTAAGAGGGAGTGGGGAGGGAGGAATTGAGGGAGGAGGGAAAGGGAGGGAGAAGAAAAACCAGTGAAGCAGAGAGAGAGAAACAAAAGCAATAGAACTTTATTGCAAAATACACAAATATGATGATACACAATGTAGTTTCTCACCAAACTGCACAGCTCAGGCCACAGAGCTCAGACACATCCCGAAATCAGATCGTTCCCAAAACTGTGCATCTTGGAGCTGCCTCCTCCTTCCCCCACCAATCCCCCATTTATGCTGAGCATGACACAATTGAATAGAATCCCCTCTTTGGCCAGTTTGGGTCACCTATCCTGACTGTGTCCACTCTCTTCTTGTTAGCAGGAAAATATGCACAACTGAAAAGTCCTTGGTTGCTTGGAAACATCCAGAAACATCAGAGAGCCATAAGCACTGCTGTCATTCTAACTCCCAAACGCTGCATTCCACTGGCTGCCAGAAAGAAAGTTAACTCTACCCTGGTTGAAACCAGGACATAACAGAGCAGTTTATGAGACTTCTGAAAGGTGGGATGTTTTCCAACTCTCTGAAGGTCAAAGCAGAAATCAGACAGCTGAATGGCATCTGAATGACCAAAGAGCAATCAGAGGTGGAAACCTGTGAGCAAAGTGAAATACACACGTCCAGCCAGTCTGCTGAAAAGATATACATAGGCATGGTGATCAGGAGAGGTGGAAACACCTGAATGATGAGGGAGATGACAGAGACAGACTGGCAGTAATGCAGGTACAGGGGAAGGTGAGTATTTCCTCTGCTGCCATGGGTGCCCATCCTGGAAATTCCCATTCTGACATGGTGGGAAAGCATTGCCATTTCAGAAAAATAGTTCAGTGATTCAGCTGAGGAAAATGTGCTTGTAAAATTTTTATAACTCTAAGAAAATAATAAAAAGCAGGAAAAACAAAAGGCCGTTGAAGGTAGATATAACACAAAGAGAGAACAGTGTCAGTGTCACACAAAACCAGGAGATACTTCATTAGGAATGGGATGAACACGGATCATGTTATTATAGCTTAGACAAAAAAGAAGGAGAAAAAACCCAAATCAAAACAAATATAAAAAATCAACAACCCTAAAAACAATTCTAAATAGGAAATGGTCATAATGTGAGTTTGTGAGATAGGCAGTTTATAATTGCATAAAAATACCAGTCATGAAATTCCACACAGCATCCTTGAGCTCCTGGTTCCTCATGCTGTAGATAAGGGGGTTCACTGCTGGTGGAAACAAAGTGTAAAGAAATGCCACTACCAGGTCCAGAAATAGGGAGGAGATGGAGGGTGGCTTCAGATTGGCAAACATGGCAGTGCTGACAAACAGGGAGACCACAGCCAGGTGAGGGAGGCAGGTGGAAAAGGCTTTGTGCCATCCCTGCTCCGAGGGGATCCTCAGCACAGCCCTGAAGATCTGCACATAGGACACCACAATGAACACAAAACAACCAAAAGCAAAACAGACACTGACCACAATGACTCCAGTTTCCCTGAGGTAGGCATCTGAGCAGGAGAGCTTGAGGATCTGGGGGATTTCACAGAAGAACTGGTCAACAGCATTGCCATGGCAGAGGGGCAGGGAAAATGTATTGGCTGTGTGCAGCACAGCATTGAGAAACCCACTGGCCCAGGCAGCTGCTGCCATGTGGACACAAGCTCTGCTGCCCAGGAGGGTCCCGTAGTGCAGGGGGTGGCAGATGGCAACGTAGTGGTCATAGGCCATGACTGTGAGAACATAATACTCTGTTGAGAGAAAAATTAGAAAGAAAAATATTTGAGCCACACACCCTGTGTAGGAAATGGCCCTGGTGTCCCACAGGGAATTGGCCATGGATTTGGGAACAGTGGTGGAGATGCAGCCAAGGTCAGTAAGAGAGAGGTTGAGGAGGAAGAAGTACATGGGGGTGTGGAGGCGGTGGTCACAGGCTATGGTGATGATGATGAGGCCATTGCCCAGGAGAGCAGCCAGGTAGATGCCCAGGAAGAGGCAGAAGTGCAGGAGCTGCAGCTCCCGTGTGTCTGCAAAGGGCAGGAGGAGGAACTGGCTGATGGAGCTGCTGCTGTTGGACATCTGCTGCTGTCAAATGTGGAGACCTGTCCAAGGAGAAAAAGGCACAGTGAGATGTTAGGGAACTCTTCTTGGAGGAAAGCCTCTTCCAATTCACAGTGACTCTCTGTATTCATGAGGACTTTTGTCAGGTCCCATTTGGGAGGTCTGCTTTGTGCTGGCTTCAGCATGCCACTCGTGGGAGGAGGGTTGGCTCTGGGATCTCGAAAACTCAGTCCTGCCTGGCAGCAGTCAGTAAATAGAAGGATGGTGTGATCTTAGACTAAATCCCCTGTGGATAGGAATGAGCTTTTCAGCACTGTCACTCCAATTTCACCCCACGGTAGAGCAGATCTTTGGAGCTACAGATGGATGTTCTGAAGTGAGGGTCAGCTCAGTGTCATCCCCAGCACTGGACATGCCCAGAGCCCCAGGTAAAGGTGGGACAAATACAGTAAGGTCCGGAGGTGAAACAGCAAGATATGCTCCAGCCAAGGCTGGAAGAACAGTGACAGACAGAGGTTTCTCCTCACTGGGGATCAGGCTGCCAAAGAGAAGACTCAGACTGAAACTATGGAACTCTGGGCTCAGAGTCTGTCCTCGGTGGAAGAATCCTAGGTGTTTATGTGGCTGGGAATGTGTCAGCACTGCAGGGGATGTCAGGGAGGTACCAAATCCCCACTGTCTGGTCATTGCTGGGAGCAGCTCCTTCTCCCTCCCTGAGAATGTCTCTGCTGCCTGGAGCTGTCCCTGCAGCTGCTTCTCTTTGCCCATGTCACCTCTTGCTCTGTGCTCACAGACGTCATCCAACCTGCCCTGCGCTCAGCTCTGCTCTGCAGACCCCTCCTGGCATCAGGGCACTGCCCCAGGGCACCTCTGTGTGTGCAGGGCTCAGGCAAAGCTCCGATTTCTTAATGAGAATCAAGTTTTAATAGCATATTCCAAGGGCATAAATAAGTTCTGATCTCCCACTCTCAGCAAAGCCCACAGGAGATGAAGTGAAAGCAAAGACTCTGCCTGGCAGGAAAAGGCTTCCTTAATGTAATTCTTCAATTTCCCTTTGGAATTTCTCAAGGATCAGCTGGAGCTGGGAGCAAAACTGAGCCATGCTGCACTTTCTTGCAGCAGAAGACCTTACGCTGCCCTTCCCTGGGTCACTCCTCCCACCCACAGCTGCTGTCTATATCCCTGTGGAAAGCCCACAGGCAGGCTGAGAGCTGACCCTGGCAGTTTGAAACCGCTGCAGCCATGCCCAGGAGAAGACAGCTGTCCTGCCCTGTCCCTCTCATTGGGAAGAAGGCCATCCCTTTCAGGCAGCACTTTCTGGTCCTATAGAGAACCTGTCCTTCTGATAGACCCCACACACTTACCTATGTCCCAGCTTTAGGAGATCCCTCCAGTAACAGAACCTGCATTGCCCTGCACCCACACACATACCAGGCAGAGTGCTGTGGAGATTTCTCCTGCAGTGAGATCTCAGCATCCATCAGCTCTCTCAGCCTCACAGGTCTCCCCTCGGTGCCTACAGGCAGTGTCCCCAGCCCTGTGTGCTTGGCAGAGGAGCTGCTCCTGGCCAGAGCTGTCTCTCTGCAGCGCTGCTGGATTGCCATGAGCTCCCTCCATCCCAGGAGCCCAGCCCAGCTCACAGCAGAGGAGCAGGGGAAGGCACCACATGGTCTATCCCCTCTGGGCTACTTCAAGGCTGCCCTGGAGCTCCAAGGAACTAACTTGGAAAGGTAATGAAGTTCTCTCTAACATTCTCTTCCTTTGCTGGGGAGAAATCCTTCTGTCCAGCAGAGTCCCTTCTCCTGATCAGACCAGAGCTGGGCAGGACAATCACCTTTCCTTGTCTCCCCATGAGACAGGACCCCCAGGCAGTGACAGGGAGGGGACTCTTTCCCCTGTGAAAGGAAGGGGTTTAGGTGAGCATTTGGGCAATTCTCAGTATTTCCCAAAAACTAAATCACAAAAAATACCTATAAAGCTCTGCTCTGAACCTGGGGGAAGTGAGAACCACCATCCAGAAAAGATCATATAGATCAAAAAATACAGACCTTCTGCTGCAAGGACAAACTGACACCTGGAGAGCTCCCATCACAGCCCCATACAGCCAGTGGCATCCTCAGGCAGCAGGAAATACACCTCCCTAAAAGGACCTTTCCCATGTCTAATAGAACAGGGAGAGGCAGTCGTTGGGTCTCCAAGGAAAATATTTTTCTCATTGAAGAGTGCCCCAAGTTCTCACTGCCTTGTTCTCCTTGCAGAGGGCTTCATGCCAAGAGGCAGAGAATGTCCAAGGGCAGCTTCATTCCCCACTTCCTCCTCCTGCCCTTGGCAGACACACGGGAGCTGCAGCGGGTTTCTCAGTGCTGTGCTGCACACAGCCAATACATGTTCCCTTCCCCTCTGCAAGGGCAATGCTGGTGACCAGTTCTTCTCTGAAATCCCCCAAATCCTCAGCCTTCCATGCTCAGATGCCTCCCCAGGGAGACTGGTCTTCTTGTATCTAGTCCCTGTTTAGTTTTGGGTTTTTGTGGGATACCTGGGGAGGTTTAAGGCCAGGAACATCTTTCAGCCCTCACATCCTGTGTTTGGGAGCTATTGCTGGACATTTAGCAGTTTCCTAGATGGGCGCAGGTACAGCCTGAAAATGACATCAGGCAATGTTCTGACTGTTCCCTTGGCAAGGAAAACCCTAAGCCCCAAGGTCACTTGTGCTTCTCATCCGATCCCTGGGGAGGTTTAGTGCCAGAACATCTTTCAGCCCTCTCACCTCTTGTTTTGGTGCAATTGGTGGATGTTTTGCATATTTGAAGGCAGATGCTGGGAGAGCCCGAAAATGAATTCAGGCCCTGTTGGGACCAATCCCTTGGCAAGGGAAGCCCTGAGTCCCAAGGTCAGTGGTCCTGTTTGTAGTCTACATGGGGAGTTTTCAGGCCAGGAACCTCTTTAGGCCCTCAAAGCCTTTTATTTGGGGAGCTATGTCTGGACATTTAGCAGTTTCAAAAGTTGATGCTGGTAGAGACAGCATTAGATTTCAGTCAATTTTAGGAACATTCCTGTGGCTAGGAATGACCTGAGCCCAAAGGTAGCCTGCTGTGCTAGTGGGCTATCCTGGGAGGTTTCAGGCCAATAACATCTTTCAAACCTTTACACAGTTTTTTGGAACTCTTGCTGGATGTTTTCACCTTCGAATGTGGATGCTGGTGTAACCTGAAAATGATGTCAGGCATTGTCAGGACTGACACCTTGGGAAGGAAAGCTCTGATCCCCAGTGTTACCAGTGCTGCTACTGGGCTACTGGCGAGGTTTTAGGTCAGGAATATCTTTCATCCCTCCACCTCTTTTTTTGGGAGCTATGGCTGTATGTTTTGGAGTTTCAAATTTGGATGCTGGTAGAGCCCAAAAAGGAGGTCAGGCACTTTTAGGACCATTCCCATTCCTAGAAATGCCCTGATCCAAAGGTTTCAAGTGGTGATTGTGGGCTACCTTGGGATGTTTCTGACTGGGATCATCTTTCAGCTCTTGCACATTTCTTTAGGGAGTTATCATGGGACATTTATCAGTTCTGAAGATGGATGCTGGTAGACCCAAACATGATGTCAGGCACTGTTAGGACCATTCCCTTTGCATTAAGCTCCTTGAACCCCAAGGTTACTTTGTCTGGTAGTGGGCTGTCTGCTTAAATTTCAGGTCAGGAACATCTTTCAGCCCTCACATCTTTTGTTTGGGAGATATTGCTGGACCATTGGCATGTTTGAAGGTGGATGCTGTGGAAAATCGACAGGGAGACACCACACCCGATGATGTCCAGCAAGCCTCAGCTCTATTCGGTTACACATCGCACTGTTATGGTTACAATAATGAGCTTATGCATATTGCAAAGATTGAGCTCATCATTGGTCCAAGATAAAAGAACATCTCTGCCCATATTGGCACATACTCCGAATGCCTATGGCTCCTTCCCCCATGCTTAGTTCCTCCTTCACATACCTTACTATCTCAAGGATATAACGTCTTTGTTACATCCACCACGTTTCTCACGTCCTTACTGCTTGACCAATTTCATTGTATCAAGCTCATGGCCTTTGGCCACCAGCCATGATTCCACAACACTCTCTACACCACCCCACGATGTCCCTGCCTGTACTGCTGTCTCTCTCCTCACCAGCTGTTCCCACAAGCACAAAGCCACCAGCTCATCCACACTTCCTCCCAGGGACATTTCTTTATCCTCGCGTCCACCCTGACCTTCACAGCTGCAGTTTTACGTGGACTTCCTTTCTTATGTTCTTCCCAGAGAGCACAAAGGCTTCCCTCAGCCTCCCCTTCCCCAGGCTAAAGCAGCATGGGTCTCTCAGCCTCTCCACACAAGACCCCTCACCGTATCTTGGCAAATTTTCTCTGACCACATGACAAGTGCTCCTAGTGCACAACCTGGGGAGGTTTTCATCTCTCTCAACTTTTCTTTGGGTGCTATTGCTGGGTATTTAGCATTTTTGAAATTTAATGCTGACAGAGCCAGAAAATGATGTCGGGCAGTGTTAGGACCGTTCCCTTGGACACGAATGTCTTGAGCCCCAAGGCTTCTGGTTCTTCTAGTGTGCATCCTGGGGAGGTTTAATGCCACGAACTTTTTTCAGCCCACACACCTTTTTCTTGGGTCCATTTAACAGTTTTGAGGGTGAAGCTGGTAGACTCCAAAAATTACATCAGGCACTTTTAGGACTGTTCCCTTGGTAGGAAAGGCCTGAACCCCAAAGTAGCAGTCCTGTTTGCAGTCTACCTGGGGAGGCTTCCGGCCAGGTGTATGTTTCTTCCCTCACACCTATTCTTTTGAAGCTATTGGTGCAGTTTAACAGAATCACAGAATCACAGAATCACAAGGTTCAGATCATCAAGTCCAACCATTCCCATCCTAAGCTGAACCATATCCCTAAGTACCTCATCTACTCTTTTTTAAAACACAGAATCACAGAATCACAGAATTATCAAGGTTGGAAAAGACCTAGAAGATCATCCAGTCCAACCATTCACCTATTACTACTAGCTCCCACTAAACCATATCCCTCAATACAACATCCAGTCTTTCCTTGAACACCCCCAGGGTTGGTGACTCCACCACCTCCCTGGGCAGTGCATTCCAGTGCCTGACTACCCTTTCTGAGAAGTAGTGCTTCCTAATGTCGAGCCTGAATCTCCCCTGGCGCAGCTTGCTACCATTCCCTCTAGTTCTGTCACTGCCTACACGGGAGAAGAGGCCGACCCCCAGCTCACTACAACCTCCCTTCAGGAAGTTATAGAGAGCTATAAGGTCTCCCCTAAGCCTCCTCTTCTCCAGGCTGAACAATCCCAGCTTCCTCAGACGCTCCTCGTAAGGCCTGTGTTCCAGACCCCTCACCAGCTTAGTAGCCCTCCTCTGAACGCGTTCCAGAGCCTCAATGTCTTTCCTGTAGTGAGGGGCCCAAAACTGAACACAGTACTCGAGATGCGGCCTCACAAGTGCTGAGTACAGGGGGACAATTACCTCCCTGCTCCTACTAGTAACACTATTTTTGATGCAAGCCAGGATGCCGTTGGCCTTCTTGGCCACCCGCGCACACTGTCGGCTCATGTTCAGCCGTGCATCAATCAGTACCCCCAGGTCCATTTCCTCCACACAGTCCTCCAGCCACTCCGCCCCAAGCCTATAGCGCTGCCTGGGGTTGTTGTGGCCAAAGTGCAGGACTCGGCATTTGCTCCTGTTGAACCTCATGCCATTGGCTTCAGCCCAGCTCTCCAGCCTGTCCAGATCCCTCTGTAGGGCCTCGCTACCCCCAGGCAGATCCACACTCCCAGCCAATTTAGTGTCATCTGCAAACTTACTGAGGGTGCACTCAATGCCCTCATCTAGGTCATCAATAAAGATATTGAAGAGGACAGGCCCCAGCACCGACCCCTGGGGAACACCACTCGTGACCGGTCGCCAGCTGGATTTAACTCCATTTACTACCACTCTCTGAGCCCGGCCCTCCAGCCAGCTCCTTACCCAGCCGAGGGTGTACCCATCCAAGCCACGGGCTGCCAGCTTCTGCAGGAGAATACTGTGGGAGACAGTGTCAAAGGCTTTGCTGAAGTCTAGGTAGACCACATCAACAGCCTTTCCCTCATCCAGCAGATGGGTCACTAGATCATAGAAGGAGATCAGGTTGGTCAAACAGGACCTGCCCTTCATGAACCCATGCTGGCTAGGCCTGATCCCCCGGCCATCCCGCACATACCACATGATCTCCCTCAAGACTATCTGTTCCATAACCTTCCCTGGAACCGAGGTCAGGCTAACAGGCCTGTAGTTCCCCGGATCCTCCTTACAACCTTTCTTGTAAATGGGAGTCACATTGGCAAGCCTCCAGTCTTCTGGGACCTCACCAGTCAGCAAGGAGGACTGATAGATAATGGAAAGTGGCTCGGCTACCACCTCTGCCAGTTCCCTCAGCACTCTCGGGTGGATCTCATCCGGCCCCATGGACTTGTGGCAGTCCAGTTGGAGTAGGAAGTCTCTGACTGTTTCTTCCAGAATCACAGGGGAGTTAGCATGCTCCCCAGCTGAGACTACCAGGTCAGAGAGAGGGGTACCCTGAGGATCTGTTTGACCTTTAAAGACAGACGTAAAGAAGGCATTCAGAACCTCCGCCTTTTCCTTATCCCCAGTGATCACATTCCCAGCCTCATCCAGTAAAGAGTGGATATTCTCCTTTGTCCTCCTCTTACTGTTAATGTACTTATAAAAGAGTTTATTATTCTTTTTCACCCCAGCGGCCAGGTTAAATTCAAGCTGGGCTTTTGCCTTTCTGATTTCACCTCTACACATCCTGACAACTTCCTTGAATTCATTCTCAGTTACCCGTCCCTCCTTCCACAGGCGGTAGATTCTCTTTTTCTCACGGAGCCTCAAGAGTAACTCCCTATTCATCCACGCTGGTCTTCTTCCCCGCCGGCTCATTTTGCGGCTCAGGGGGACCGCCTGCTCCTGCGCCCTTAAGACTTCCTTCTTGAAGAGCAACCAGCTCTCTTGTACCCCTTTGTTCGCTAAGACTGAATGCCAAGGGACTCCCCCTACCAGTCTCTTGAACAAATCAAAGTCTGCCCTCTGAAAGTCCAAGGTAGCAGTTTTACTATTCCCCCTCCAAGCTCCACCATGAATTGAGAAATGTATCATTTCATGGTCACTCTGTCCAAGGCAGCCCCCAACCTTCACATCTCCTACCAGACCTTCCCTGTTCACGAACAGCAGGTCTAGCGGGGCAGTTCCTCTTGTGGGCTCTCTGACCAGCTGCATCAGGAATGCATCCTCTGTGCACTCCAAAAACCTCCTAGACTGCTTCTTCTGTGCTGTGCTGTACTCCCAGCATATGTCAGGGAAGTTGAAGTCCCCCATGAGCACAAGGGCTGATGACCGTGCAGCTCGTGCCAGCTGCTTGTAGAACACCTCATCTGTCTCTTCATCCTGGTTTGGCGGTCTATAACAGACGCCCACCAGGATGTCTGCCTTGTCAGCCCTTCCTCTGATCTTTACCCATAGGGATTCAATGTTATCATCCCTAGTCACAATCTCAGTGGCAGAAAAGGATTCCCTAACGTATAGAGCCACACCACCACCCCTCCTTCCTTGCCTGTCTCTCCTGAAGAGTTTGTAGCCATCCATTGCAGCACTCCAGTCATGGGAGCAATCCCACCATGTTTCTGTTATGGCAACCAGGTCATAGTTTGCCTGCCGCATTATGGCTTCCAACTCTTCTTGCTTGTTGCCCATGCTGCGTGCGTTAGTGTAGACGCACCTCAGCTGAGCCCCTTGCCTCTCTCCTAATCCCAATACCACTTCCCCAGGCCGATCTCTAGCAGACCTGGCTTTATCCCCTTCCCCCTTCCTATCTAGTTTAAAGCCCTTTCTACAAGTCCTGCCAGCTCCTGGGCAAGTATCCGTTTCCCTTTCGGAGACAGGCAATTCCCATCAGCTGTCCTCAGGCCAGGTGCCGAGTAGACCTCCCCGTGATCAAAGAATCCGAAATTTTTGTGTTTGCACCAGCCTCTCAGCCATGCATTTATAAGATGGCCTTTTCTGCTTATCTCAGTGTTTGCCCCTGCCACCAAAGGAATACTGGCAAACACAACTTGTATGCCCGCTCCATCGACTAACTTCCCCAGCCTCCTAAAATCATTTTTTATAATCCTCAGGCTTCTATCAGCAAACCCATCACTGCCAGTCTGAACTACCAATAAAGGGTAGTAATCGGAGGGGCGGATAAGGCTGAGGAGTTTTCTAGAAATATCCCTGATCCGTGCCCCGGGAAGGCAACACACCTCCCTATGGGTAGGGTCAGGCCAACATATTGGGCCCTCTGTTCCTCTCAGAAGAGAGTCGCCCACAACTATCACCCTCCTTTCTTTCCTGGAGGAAGCAGTCTTCAAACGTGGAGCCGTCTGCCTTACCTTGGGCAAGCTTGACGGCAGTGCTCCCATGTCATCATCACTCACGTCTCCCTCTGGTTTCAGGGCTTCATACCTGTTACAGAGAGGGACTAGGGGAACCGAGGTAGGTCGGGATGGGGGTCGCCTGCAACGCCGGGCTGAGACCTGCTGCCATTCCTCCTCTCCTCTCAAGCTGTCTCTCCCTGCTGGACTATGGTGAGAGAGAGGGGCCATTTCTCCCAATACTCCCTTAGTCTGGGAAGTGCAATCTCTGCGCCTTTCTCGCAGAGAGTTGCTCCACCAGTCTATCTCCCGCTCGCATTCTCTGATGGTCCGTAGTCTATCTATCTCCTCCCTAAGCTCCACAACAAGGCTGAGCTCCCTTCCCCGAATGGCTTTCAGCCTTTCGAGCTCATCCTCAAGATTGGCAACTAAGCAGAGGAGGTCATCCACCTGCTCACACCTCACACAGGTGAGGCCCTTGCCACTTTCGCTTGGCAGCAGCAGACTCAAACATTCCCTGCAGCCAGTGACCTGGACCGAGGTGTCCTTAGGCACATCCCTCATTGGGGTTGCCCCAGATTTGTAGGGGGAAGGTCTCTGCCTGGTGGACACCATGGTCCAAATGTCTGAACACAAGAAACAGGGAGTCCTTGGCTCAACCTGTGTACTCTGAGCTGGTGCGCTCAATTTCCCCTCTGAGCTAGGAGGGAAGGCTCACCCTGCCTGCTTGCCCTGCCTGCGCGAACTGCTGCGCGAACTGCCGCGCCACGCCCTTCTGACGCGCCATTCCCTGTTTGCCCGTCCTGTTCGCCGCGCTCCTGGTCGCTGGCGCTCCCAGAGGCGCCTCTTGTAGGGAGTTGGATTGCCGCTGCCGCGCTAAGCTCCGCCCCCGAGGAGTCACGCTGACATGCAGTCACAGCGAGAGGCAATGGCTGCCGCCGGGTGCGTCGCGGGGTCTCTCCTTTTCTCCTCTCCTTCTTTTATTTGCCCTCGAGGATCAATGCTCAGGGGTTGCCGCTTTTCAGAGGGCTCCACCGCCGGGTCTCCCTTGCCTGAGCTCTCTTCCTTCGGCGACCAAACCCACAACTCGGGCTGTGCAGCCCAGAGCCATCCCGAAAACTGGACCATCCCCAAAAACTCATGTCCTGGAGATGCCTCCTCCTCCTTCCACCAGCCACCCCTTTTATTCTGAGCATGAAGTAATTGGTATGGAATAACCCCTTTGGCCAGTTCAGGTCACCTGTCCTGGCTGTGTCCCATTCCTTCTCCTTAGTAAAGAAATATGAACAAATGAAAAGTCCTTGAAAGCTTGGAAACAACTAGAAACATCATGGTGTTATCAGCACTGCTCTCATCCCAACTCCCAAACACGGCATTCTATCCACTATTAGAAAAGAACTTAACTCCATCCCAGCTAAAACCAGGACACTGACATATTTTCCTTGTCAAAGGGGCTGGTTGGGGAGGGGTGGTCCTGGCATTGTACTGCTCTCTTTTATTGTTGGGTTTGTAAGGTACTCTGTGCTATCACTGGCTGTGAGTGCTATTTGGGCTGATATTGTTCCCCTTTCATGGTGCTTTTGTCAGTAACCTGTCCTTATCCCAACCCACAGAGGCTCTGTCTGTTTCTCCTCCAGGAGTGAGCGTGCAGCGTGTGGTGCTCAGCCATTTTTTGGGGCTGAACCACCACAGTTTCCAAGCCACAAGCAGTGAGCTTCTCCAGGAGAAGGTGGTGGGAAACTATATCCAAGGCCTTGCTAAAGTCAAGGAAGACAACATCCAGAGCCCTTCCCTTGTCAAAGAAGCAGGTCACCCTGTCATAGAGGGAGATCTGGTTGGTAAAACAGGAGCTGCCATTATGAACCAAAGCTGACTGGGCCTGATCACCTGGGTGTGCTGCATATACCACATATGGTACTCAGGATGATCTGCTCCATCAGCTACTCCAGGACTGAAGTCCAACTATCAGGCCTCTAATTTCTCTTATCATCCTTCTGTCCCTTCTTATATAGGGGGTTATGTTGACTGATTTCCAATCTGCTGGTACCTCTCCAGTCAGCCAGGACTGATGGAAAGAGCCTTGGTGAACCCCTCTTGCCAACTCTTTCAGCACCCTTGGGTGCATCCCATTCAGCCCCACAGATCTGTGCACATCTCTGTGGTGCAGCAGCAGGACCAACTCCTTCTGGACTTAGGTGGGCTCATTCTGTTCCTTGTCCCTGTCTCCTGGCTCAGGGAACTGGATTCTCCCTGTACAACTGGTCGTATTACTAAAGACAGTGGCAAAGATTTCATTAAGCACCTCAGCCTTGTCCTCATCTTTCGACAATGTTTCCTCCTGAATCTGATAGGGGATGGAGGGTCTCCCTGGTCTTTCTTTCTTTACCATGGAGCTGGGCTTTGGACCTACAATGAGGAGAAACATTGTCCTAAGGAACTGGGGTAATGGGCTTGGTGTCTCCTAACACACTCCTTGTAAGTCTGGGTACTCTCATCCTGTTATCCTTTCCATCATCATTACACACCCCATGTTGTGCTCTCCCAGGAAGAGCCCTGACCAATGCCTGAGGGACAGGACCTGTCTTTCTAGGGCTGGGGGTCAGGGCTTGGCCTTTCTGCTTCATCAAACACACCCAGGGCTTTCTCAGCATCTCAGCTGCTTGTACATTGCCTTTGCCTACCAGCCAACATGGCCTCCAATTACCTGTTCTAACGAGTCCCTGGGGAGGCTCAGCCAGCAATGGCTCTCAGTGGGACTCATTAATACTTCAGGGTACTTTGGCTTTTTACATTGAGTTTTTTGTGTAATTTCCTCTCAGTACCTGAGCTTCAAGGACTCATCACCAAATGCACCCCAGGGCTCATTAAAATGAAAAGTCAAGCCCTAACGAGCTATGTCTCTTTGTGTAATTATCTTCAGCACTTTGAGAAATGTACAGATCATTGAAGCAGTTTCAAAGGGAGCTCCTAGTAAAATTGATTTATTTTTAATGGTGTAGGTTATTATTTTCACTTGAGAGGAGAGGAGATAACCTCTGACTGAGATTGATCTAGGGTTGTCCTGGTTTCAGCTATGATGGAGTTAATTATTTTTAGCAGTGGATGGAATGCCATGTTTGGGTGTTAGGATGAGAACAGTGCTGATAGCACCCTGATGTTTCTAGTTGTTGCCGGGCAATCAAGGACCTTTCTCAGCTCTGCATACTTCCTTACTAGTGAGAAAGGAGGGGACGTAGCCAGGACAGGTTACCCGAACTGGCCAAAGAGGATATTCCATGCCAGTTACGTCATGCTCAGTATAAAGGGGGACTGGGGGGAAGAGGAGGAGACAACACCAGGACGGGCAGTTTCCGGGTTCGGGGACGGCTCTAAGCTGTGCGGCCTGGGTTCTGTGGTTTGGTGAGAAACTGCATTGTGTATCACCAGTTTCATCTATTTTGTGCTTTAAACTTCTGTTATTGTTATATCTAGTTTTCTGTTATTGTTTAGTAAACTATCCTTATCCCAACCTGCGTGGTTCTGGTTTATAGGTTGTGGTTTCTTTTCCTCCTTCTTCCTTCCCTTTTCCCCCTCCCCCAACTTTCCCTCCCCCTTCCTTTTAAAAGTACAAGCGACTGTGTGGGGTGCGGCCCTCGGCCGGGGCTAAACCACGACAGTCAATTTTGGCGCCCAACATGGGGCACGAACGGTTGGGATAACGGTAGATCTGACCCTAACTATCGCAATTAAGATAAGCACTGTTGTTTAAGCAATCTCTGGTCACGATGCTGTGGTATTTATTCACAAGGCTGTGGTATCAAAACCATCGCATGCTGTATACAATCCTGGCAGGATTCTTTACTCTCTCAGGTCTGCGGCTCCCATATTTGTTCCCATACTTCATTATAGTGTATTTTATGATATCGGTCTATGATACAATAATATCGATAACCATGAGCTTAATCTGGTACTTGTATGAGGTTTTGCTGTCCTGTCCATTCTTTGGACAGGGAGGGGTTAATAACAGCACTGCTTTCTTTTCCTTTGGGCTAAATACAACAGCTCTTATGGCAATTTTTGAAAACCTTCAATATCTCTGGGATATTCAAACTAGCATTTTGCTATTGGTAGGTTTGGTGCAGATGGTTCAGTTTTTGTTATATATCAAGCATAGGTTTATGAATACCACTGAAGAGCTTTCTCCGAGACAGAATAATCACGAGTGGCAGGGCATGTGGCAAAGTATGGGCAAGTACCTAGGTACTTTCTCACGCCCGATGGTTTGGAACTTCACTCCTGAACAGCTACAAGACCCCGATCAAGTGACTGCATACCTAAAGAAAAATTGCTGTAGGTTTCCCAGAGATGGACACCTTACTGCACTGTGCTGGGCTCTGGCCACTATTTATCAAACACTGCTTGATAGCAGGCAGCACTGTCAGCACTGTCAGCACTGTCAGGGAGAAGGGAAAGGAAACAGACTGGCAGATACTATAGCTGCTGCAACCACTGGGGCTGACACTGCAGCTACTGTAATCTCTACAGCAGACACTGCAGATGATCAGAAAAATCAACCCACACCAGTGTCTGTTGCTCCCGTACAAAAGAGGAAATGCACAAAGAAATCAGTTCGCACAGTGACGGATGATGATGATGATCAACCGGGACCATCCCGAGGATATCAGGAGGAGGCAGAACCAGAGATTGTTACCCGATCCCTGACTCTGAGTGAGCTGCGTGAGGTCCGAAAAGATTTCACCCGCCACCCAAGTGAGCACATTATCACTTGGTTGCTCCGATGTTGGGATCACGGGGCCAATAGTTTGGAGTTAGAAGGCAGAGAGGCCAAGCAGTTGGGATCCCTAGCTAGAGAAGGAGGAATTGACAAAGCAATTGGGAGGAGGTCGGAAATCCTCAGCCTCTGGAGGCGACTACTGTCAAGTGTGCAGGAAAGATATCCCATAAAGGAATATATTACATGCCAGACACCCAAGTGTAACAGCATAGAGACAGCTATCCAGCACCTGAGAGAATTAGCTGTACGGGAGATAGTTTATTATGATCTGGACAATTCACGGCTTCCCGCTGATCCCGATGAAGTCCTATGCACTCCAGATATGTGGCGTAAGGTTGTACGAAGTGCACCGTCAGGGTACACCAATTCACTGGCAGCAATTGACTGGAATGATATGGATCCGCCAACCGTAAATGAGGTGGCCTGCCGACTCAGGAAATACCAAGACAGTGTTTCCCTCTCCGTCATTGCAGCAGTAGAGAAACTGGTTCAACAACTTGACAACAATGTGTCCAACTCCCAACCCGTATGGAGCAATGTTGCAGCTACTGGGAGAAAGCGTCCATCGTTCCAAGAGGGAGAATACACACCATGACGTACATTGTGGTTTTACCTGCTTGATCATGGAGAGGACATGAGGAAATGGGATATGCAGCCCACCTCAGCCCTTCGAGCACGAGTAAATGAGCTGCGGGGTAAAACATTCCCACAACGAGATTCTGCCAGGAAGAAGGCTGCACCAGTTTCTACTGGGCAGTTCCCTAGACCAACTGGAAGGCCTACCTATATGTCTGATGTGTCTGATCCTCTTGAAGGGACCTCTAAGTCCTTTATGCAACCAGTAGAAAACAAATATGATCAGCAGCAATAGAGGGGCCCTGCCTCCAGCCAGGTGGAGGAGAGGGATAATCGGGTTTATTGGACTGTGTGGATCCGATGGCCTGGCACGTCAGATCCACAAGAGTACAAAGCTCTGGTGGATACTGGTGCCCAGTGTACTCTAATGCCATCGAATCATGAAGGGGTAGAACCCGTTTGTATTTCTGGAGTGACAGGGGGATCCCAACAACTAACTGTGCTAGAGGCTGAGGTGAGCCTAACTGGGAAGGACTGGGAAAAACACCCCATTGTGACTGGTCCAGAAGCTCCGTGCATTTTAGGTATAGATTATCTACGTAGAGGGTATTTTAGACCCAAAAGGGTACCGATGGGCTTTTGGAATAGCTGCTTTGGAAACAGAAGGAATTGAACAACTGTGTGCCTTGCCTGGACTCTCGGAGGATTCTGCTGTTGTGGGGTCGTTGAAGGTTGAAGAACAGCAAGTGCCAGTTGCTACGACGACGGTGCACAGGCGACAATACCGTACTAACCGAGATTCCCTGATTCCCATCCATAAGTTGATTCGTCAACTGGAGGATCAGGGAGTGATCAGCCGAACCCACTCACCCTTTAATAGTCCCATATGGTCAGTGAGGAAGTCCAATGGAGAGTGGAGGCTGACAGTAGATTATCGTGGCCTAAATGAAGTCACTCCAGGTATGAGTGCTGCTGTGCCAGACATGTTAGAGCTCCAGTATGAATTGGAATCGAAGGCAGCCAAGTGGTACGCCACAATCGACATTGTGAACGCTTTCTTCTCGATCCCACTGGCGCCAGAGTGCAGGCCACAGTTTGCTTTCACCTGGAGAGGCATCCAATACACGTGGAATCGTCTGTCCCAGGGGTGGAAACATAGCCCCACCATCTGCCATGGACTAATCCAGAATACACTGGAAAAGGGTGATGCACCAGAGCACCTGCAGTATATTGATGACATCATTGTATGGGGCAACACAGCAGAGGAAGTTTTTGAAAAAGGAAACAGGGTAATTAAAATCCTTTTAGAAGCCGGTTTTGCTATAAAACGAAGTAAAGTCAAGGGGCCTACGCGAGAAATCCAGTTTTTAGGAATAAAATGGCAGGATGGGCGTCGTCACATCCCAATGGACATTATTAATAAAATAGCAGCTATGTCTCCACCAAGCAACAAAAAGGAAACACAAGCTTTCTTAGGTGTTATAGGTTTTTGGCGAATGCATGTCCCGAACTACAGTCTCATTGTGAGCCCACTCTACCATGTAACTCGAAAGAAGAATGATTTCCAATGGGGCCCTGAGCAACAGCAAGCCTTTGAGCAGATCAAACGCGAGATAGTCCATGCAGTGGCCCTTGGGCCTGTCCGGACAGGGACAGATATTAAAAATGTGCTCTACACTGCAGCTGGGGAGAACGGCCCGACCTGGAGTCTCTGGCAGAAAGCACGAGGGGAGACTCGAGGTCGACCGCTGGGGTTTTGGAGTCGGGCCTACAAAGGATCTGAGGCCAATTATACTCCAACAGAAAAGGAAATACTGGCCGCCTATGAAGGGGTTCGAGCCACCTCAGAAGTGATTGGAACTGAAGCCCAGCTCCTCCTGGCACCCCGACTGCCGCTGCTGGGCTGGATGTTCAAAGGGAAGGTTCCTTCTACACACCATGCCACTGATGCTACGTGGAGCAAGTGGGTTGCACTAATTACACAGCGGGCTCGAATAGGAAACCCCAATCGCCCAGGAATCGTGGAGGTGATCACAGACTGGCCAGAAGGCAAAGATTTTGGGATGTCACCAGAGGATGAGGAGGTAACACGCGCTGAAGAAGCCCCACCCTACAACGAACTGCCAGAGAATGAGAAGCGATATGCCCTGTTCACTGATGGGTCTTGTCGCATTGTGGGTAAGCATCGGAGATGGAAAGCTGCTGTATGGAGCCCTATAAGAAGAGTAGCAGAAGCCACTGAAGGAAAAGGTGAATCAAGCCAGTTCGCTGAGGTGAAGGCCATCCAGTTAGCCCTGGACATTGCTGAGAGAGAAAAGTGGCCAAGGCTCTACCTTTATACTGATTCATGGATGGTGGCGAATGCCCTGTGGGGGTGGTTGCAGCAGTGGAAAAAGAACAACTGGCAGCGTAGAGGCAAACCTATATGGGCTGATGACTTATGGCAAGATATCTCTGCTCGGTTAGAGAAACTTGTTGTAAAGGTACGTCATGTCGACGCCCATGTACCTAAGAGTCGGGCCATGGAGGAACATGAAAACAACCATCAGGTAGATAAGGCTGCTAGGATTAAAGTGGCTCAGGTAGATCTAGACTGGCAACATAAGGGTGAATTATTCCTAGCTCGATGGGCTCATGATACCTCGGGTCATCAAGGGAGAGATGCAACATATAGATGGGCTCGGGATCGAGGGGTGGACTTGACCATGGACGCCATCGCACAAGTTGTCCACGAATGTGAGACATGTGCTGCAATCAAGCAAGCTAAGCGGTTAAAGCCCCTTTGGTATGGAGGACGGTGGATGAAATATAAATATGGGGAGGCTTGGCAGATTGATTACATCACCCTCCCACAAACCCGCCATGGCAAACGTTATGTGCTTACAATGGTGGAGGCAACTACCGGCTGGCTAGAAACATATCCCGTACCCCATGCCACTGCTCGAAATACAATTCTGGGCCTTGAAAGGCAAGTCCTCTGGCGACATGGTACTCCAGAAAGAATCGAGTCAGACAATGGGACTCATTTCCGAAACACTCTTATAGACACCTGGGCCAAAGAGCATGGCATTGAGTGGGTGTACCACATTCCTTATCATGCACCGGCCTCTGGGAAAATTGAACGATATAATGGACTTTTAAAAACTACACTGAAAGCAATGTGTGGTGGGACATTCAAGCATTGGGATACACATTTGGCCAAAGCCACATGGTTAGTTAACACTAGGGGATCTACCAATCGGGCTGGCCCTGCCCAGTCAAAATTTCCATGTACTGTAGAGGGAGACGGAGTCCCAGTAGTGCATATGAAGAGTGTATTGGGAAAGAGAGTTTGGGTCATCCCTGCCTCAGGCAAAGGTAAACCCATGTCTGGAATTGTTTTTGCTCAAGGACCTGGCTGTACTTGGTGGGTAATGCAGAGGGATGGAGAAGTTCGATGTGTACCTCAAGGGGATTTGATTTTGGGTGAGAATAGCCAATATAATTGATAGAGTAGAAATTATAATAATTGCCAAATAACCCATTATTGTATATTCATTATTGTTATGATTGCTGTATGTTGTACCATAGCATTATAGCCGGAGTCATACAAGTTAATGAAGAATGAGTGCGATGATGATGGAACTGAAGCCTGGCCTCTTAAGAACTTTTTTTCTCCCTTTGAAAATAAACTCTGACCCACAGACTATGAGCATGGACCATGCCAGGTGTATCAGTCAAGAGCCTGAGATGCAGCATGCAACGAGCCAATGGAACATACAATTATCCTGAGAAACTGTTACGACAAATGGAGCCTGAAAATCATGGACTAAATGAACTCAACAACTTCAGAGGGATGATTCACAGACTGAGGGAATAAGATCTGTATGCACGTATGTGTGCATACATGTGTACATACATATATGGGTGTGTGAAACACGAAACTGATTGTACCTAAAGAAAATTGTTGGATCTGGTCATGACGTAAATGGTATGGAATAAGGGGTGGATAATGTCCTGGTTTCAGCTATGATGGAGTTAATTATTTTTAGCAGTGGATGGAATGCCATGTTTGGGTGTTAGGATGAGAACAGTGCTGATAGCACCCTGATGTTTCTAGTTGTTGCCGGGCAATCAAGGACCTTTCTCAGCTCTGCATACTTCCTTACTAGTGAGAAAGGAGGGGACGCAGCCAGGACAGGTGACCCGAACTGGCCAAAGAGGATATTCCATGCCAGTTACGTCATGCTCAGTATAAAGGGGGACTGGGGGGAAGAGGAGGAGACAACGCCAGGACGGGCAGTTTATGGGTTCGGGGACGGCTCTAAGCTGTGCGGCCTGGGTTCTGTGGTTTGGTGAGAAACTGCATTGTGTATCACCAGTTTCATCTATTTTGTGCTTTAAACTTATGTTATTGTTATATCTAGTTTTCTGTTATTGTTTAGTAAACTATCCTTATCCCAACCTGCGTGGTTCTGGTTTATAGGTTGTGGTTTCTTTTCCTCCTTCTTCCTTCCCTTTTTCCCCTCCCCCAACTTTCCCTCCCCCTTCCTTTTAAAAGTACAAGTGACTGTGTGGGGTGCGGCCCTCGGCCGGGGCAAAACCACGACAACCTCGAGTACCATGTCCAGTTTTGGGACAATGAGATATAGGAGCTTGTCCAGAGAAGGGCAAAGAACCTGGAAAAGGGTTTGGAGCACAAATCCTATGAGGAGTGGCTGAGGGAACCGGGGCTTTGTAGTCTTGAGAAAAGGAGGCTGAGGGGAGACCTTATCGCTCTCTGCAACTACCTGCAAGGGAGGGTCTAGAGAGGTGGGGTTCGGTCTCTTATCTCAGGTTACAAGTTGTAGGATTAGAGGACTTCAAATTGCACCAGGGGAGATTTAGGTTAGGTATCAGGAAGAATTTCTTTCCTGAAGGGGTAGCCAAGTATTGGGACAGGCTGAGAAGGGAAGTGGTGGAGTCACCACTCCTAAAGGGATTTAAAAGGTGTGTAGATGTTGTGCTTGAGAACATGGTGTAGAGGTGGCTCAAATCAGAGCCCCATACAACTGGGCAGGGTTACTCTGTAGTTGGACTCAAAGATCATAAAGGTCTCCTCCAACCTAAGTGATTCTATGACACATTTCCTGGAAGATCATGTCCTGTCATGGTGGGAAAACATTGCCAATTCAGACAAGTAGTGGAGTGATCCAGCTGATGAAAATGTGCCTATAAAACTTTTATAAATGTCAGGAGAAAATAAAACTTTGTGCACCTTTCAGGTAGACATGATGGAAAGAGAGCACAGCTCATCATTACAAAGTGTCTGGGTCACATGAGACATGGAGATGGTTAATTAGGAATAAGATAATTGTGTCCCATGTTAATATAGCTTTGACAAACAAGAAAGAAAAAAAAAATCCCAACAACTAAAATAAGTACTAAACACAGGCTGGTCCTAAAATGAGTTACATGGCCTGTGATATGCAGAAGAAGATGAGCAGTTTATTGCTTCTTAGAAACATCCAGCCATCAGTTTACACACAGCATCCTTGAGCTCCCGGTTCCTCATGCTGTAGATGAGGGGGTTCACTGCTGGTGGAAAGACCGAGTAAAGAAATGTCACTACCAGGTCCAGAAATAGGGAGGAGATGGAGGGGACTTCAGGTAGGCAAACATGGCAGTGGTGAGAAACAGGGAGACCACAGCCAGGTGAGGGAGGCAGGTGGAAATTGCTTTGTGCCGTCCCTGCTGCGAGGGGATCCTCAGCACAACCCTGAAGATCTGCACATAGGACACCACAATGAACACAAAACATCCAAAAGCTAAACAGGCACTGACCACAAGGAAGCCAGTTTCCCTGAGGTAGGCATCTGAGCAGGAGAGCTTGAGGATCTGGGGGATTTCACAGAAGAACTGGTCAACAGCATTGCCATGGCAGAGGGGCAGTGAAAATGTATTGGCTGTGTACAGCACAGCACAGAGAAACCCAGTGGCCCAGGCAGCTGCTGCCATGTGGACACAAGCTCTGCTGCCCAGGAGGGTCCCGTAGTGCAGGGGGTGGCAGATGGCAATGTAGCGGTCATAGGCCATGACTGTGAGAAGACAGAACTCTGTGGAGATCAAATATACAAAGAAAAATATTTGAGCCACACACCCTGTGTAGGAAATGGCCCTGGTGTCCCACAAGGAATTGGCCATGGATTTGGGAACAGTGGTGGAGATGCAGCCAAGGTCAGTAAGAGAGAGGTTGAGGAGGAAGAAGTACATGGGGGTGTGGAGGCGGTGGTCACAGGCTATGGTGATGATGATGAGGCCATTGCCCAGGAGAGGAGCCAGGTAGATGCCCAGGAAGAGGCAGAAGTGCAGGAGCTGCAGCTCCCGTGTGTCTGCAAAGGGCAGGAGGAGGAACTGACTGATGGAGCTGCTGCTGTTGGACATCTGCTGTGTCAAGTGTGAAGACCTGTCCAAGGAGAAATAGGCACAGTGAGAAGTTAGGGAACTCTTCTTTGAGGAAAACCTCTTTCAATTCCCATTGCCTCTCTGTATTCAGGAGGAATTTTGTCAGGTCCCTTTTGGGAGGTCTGCTTTGTACTGGTTTGAGCGTGCCACTGCTGGGAGGAGGGTCAGCTGTGGGCTCTCCAGAACTCAGTCCTGCCTGGCAGCAGTCAGTCAATAGAAGGATGGTGTGATCTCAGACTGAATCCCCTGTGGGTAGGAATGAGCTGTTCAGCACTGTCACTCCAGTTTCACCCCAGGGCAGAGCAGAGCTTTGGAGCTTTGGTTTTCTCCTGCCTGTACCTGAGGAGTGTTTCTTCTGTCAGAACTCCCTGACATTGCTGCTGCAGTGCCAGTGAGACCTTCCCCTGAGTGCAGAGTGGGGAGAGCTGCTCTGTCCACCAGCCCTGGTCTCAGCTGCTCTGTGCTGGACGCTCTGTGATCACACCCTGGTGTTCCCTGTAGAAGAAACTGGACCCCTCAGAGAGCTGAGGAATCCAGTGTCCCAGGGCAGAGCTCCAAAGTCCTCCTGCTGCCTCATCCTACTCAAGGAGGATCTCATCTCCCCGCTCCCATCCATGGACACACAGGGCTCAGTGTAGCTGCCTACACACAGGTGATGAGCAGCATTGCCACCCTTCAGTGCTGAGATGTCTTCTGCATGGGGCTCCTCTCTGGGGCACAAGAGTCCCTGGGAAAGCGTTGCTTTTGTGGGAGGCAGCCTGGAGCCCAGCAGGAGCTTCCTGGAAATCCTCAGTCCTACAGATGGAGATCCTGAAGTGAGGGTCAGCTCAGTGCCAGCCCCACTAATGGATTTGCCCAGAGCCACAGGTAACAGTGGGACAAAGGCAGCAAGAGCAGGAGAGGAAACAGAAAAAACTCCTGCAGCAAATGCTGGAGGTTCACAGTCAGACAGACCCTCAGGTGTTTCTCCTAAATGGGAATCAGGTTGAAAAGGAGAAGACTCATCTGGAAAACTTGGGTCTCTTGTTGCAGAGTGTGTGCTGGGTGGCAGAAACCAATGGGTCACTTTGGGAAAGTGTCAGCACTCCGGGGGATGTCAGGGAGGTACCAAATCCCCACTGCCAGGGCATTGCTGGGGGCAGCTCCTTCTCCCTCCCTGGCAATATCTCTGCTGCCTGGAGCTGTCAATGCAGCTGCTTCTCTTTGTCCATGTCACCTCCTGCTCTGTGCTCACAGGCCTCATCCAACCTGCCCTGTGCTCAGCTCTGCTCTGCAGACCCCTCCTGGCATCAGGGCACTGCCCCAGGGAACCTCAGTGTGTGCAGGGCTCAGGAGATGCTCTGACAAGTCCTAATGACAGCAGAGTTTGCACTGCTGCCTTCAACGTTGTCAACTAAACATCAGCTCCCTCTTCCCACCCACTGCACAGGAGAAGAAAATTAAAAAGTCTCTTTACCTTTCTCCTGCAGTGAGCCCTCAGCATCCATCAGCTCTCTCAGCCTCACAGGTCTCCCCTCGGTGCCTACAGGCAGTGTCCCCAGCCCTGTGTGCTTGGCAGAGGAGCTGCTCCTGGCCAGAGCTGTCTCTCTGCAGTGCTGCTGGGTTGTCATATCTCGGTCCATCCCAGGAGCCCAGCCCAGCTCAGCAGGAGAAGACCAGTTCTTGTAGGCTCCCTCCTGGTGTCTCAGCCCTCATGGGGATCCCTCTATGATCTCATCTCTGATGTTTCCAGCCTCAGCTGGGGAGAAATCCTTGTGTCCAGCAGAGTCCTTTCTCCTGATCAAACCAGAGCTGGGCAGGACAATCACCTTTCCTTGTCTCCCCATGAGACAGAACCCCCAGACAGGGACAGGGAGGGGACTCTTTCCCCTTGTAAAGGAAGGGAGTCAGGCGAGTCACTCCAGGCACCTCATCCTTGCTTTGCAGCCCTGGGGCTGGAAGTGGGGGGGAATCCCTCTTGCCTCAGTTCTGATGGGCACACAACAGGCATCTTCTTCCTGGGAGATGCAGGTCCCTGCTCCCATGGGAATTACTGGGGGTGCTGACAAGTTTTCAGGATCCCCTTCCCCATGACAGTGTCTCCCATCTGATTGAGAATTTGTGTAAGTGTTGTTCACCCCCATTTTCCAATACCCAAAACTGAAGACCAGGAATGACTCATGGGAGCCCAAGGGAGAGGCTTCTGCTCCTAATGCACACCTGGGAGTATGTGAGATACATCAAGCATTTTAGTTTTCCTATCCTAACTTCTCTCTTTCCTTCTGCAACACTTTTCCATGCCCAGAGGCAGCAAATATCCAACAGCAGCTCAATGTCCAAATGCCCAACAGAGAGTCAGTGTGAATTGAAAGAGGTTTTCCTCAAAGAAGAATTCCCTAACTTCTGATTGTGCCTTTTCCTCCATTGACATGTCTCCACATTTGATGGCAGCAGATGTCCAACAGCAGCAGCTCCATCAGCCAGTTCCTCCTCCTGGTCTTTGCAGACACATGGGAGCTGCAGCTCTTGCACTTCTGGCTCTCCCTGGGAATGAACCTGTCTGCCCTTCTGGGCAAGAGTCTAATGATCATTACTGTAGCCTGGAAGTCCAACATGAATCCTTCCCCCATTCCCATTCAGATCATCACCAACTGCTCCAGGGTGGGTGACCTTAATGAGGTGCCCTCCTTCAGCAACAGACTGCCCCAGCGTGTGTCCTCCACAGCCCTGCCAGCAAACCTGCTCCAGCATAGGCTTCCTATGAGGTCACAGCCTGGTTTCCCAGGCCGCTGGTTTCCCAGGACACTGATTTTCCAGGATGCTGGTTTCCCATGCCCCCAGTAGCCTGGACCCCTCATTTCCCAGCACCCGTTACCTGTGCGCCCAGTTTGCTGGCACCCTGGTTTCCTGGGGTCTCCCCACCCTGGTTTCCCACGCCCCCAGTTTTCCAGCACACCAGTTTCTCGGCACCCTGGTCTCCCGCACCCACAGTTGCCCAGCACCCCGGTTTCCAGCACTCCAGGTTATCTGTGCCCCTAGTTTCCCATGCCACTGGTTTCTTGCACGCCCAGTTTGACGGAATCCTGGTTTCCCAGAACAAACGCTTCTCCCCACCCCGGTTCCTGCACTCCCAGTTTCCCAGCACACCAGTTTCCCAGCAGCCCAGTTTCCTGCACCCTCTGTTTCCTAGCACCCTGGTTTCCAAAAGTCCCTCATTTCTTGCCCCCTGGTTTCCTGGGCTGCTGGTTTCCTGACGCACTTCTTTTCCAGGATGCTGGTTTCCCGCACCCCCAGTTGCCTAGCATAGCAGAGACTTGCCACTCTGGTTCCTGCACCCCCAGTTTCACTGCACCCCGGTTTCCTAGCATCCCGGTTTCCCATGCCCCAGGTATCCCCGCTCCCCTGTTTCTCATGCCCCCAGTTTCCCAGGACTCAGGTTTCCCACGCCCCTGGTTTCCCAGTCCACTGTATTTACAGAACCACAGTTTCTGGCACACAGGTTTCCATGAGCCCCTGGTTTATTGGGCCCTGGTTGCCTGGGCTGCTGTTTTTCTGAGGCACTGATTTTTCTGGATGCCATTTTCCTTCACCCCCAGTTTCCTGGCACCCTGGTTTCCTCCATTCCCTGTTTCCCATGCCCCCAGTTTCCCACAACCCTATTTTCCATTCAACCCGGTTTCTCTCACCCTGGTTTCCCACGCCCTTGTTTCCCATGCTCCCAGATCCCATGCCACTGGTTTCCCGTGCCACTAGTTTTCCATCACCCTGGTTTCTCATGGCCCCAATTACCCAGGACCCAGGTTTCCCAGGCCCCTGGTTTTCCGGGTCACTGAATTTACAGGACCCCGGTTTCCCAGCACCCCAGTTTGCAAGAGCTCCTGATTTTTAGCCACCATTTTTCCAGGCCACTGGTTTCCCAGGGCATTGATTTTCCAGGACACTGGTTTCCTGAGCCCACAATTGCCCGGTACCCCGGTTTCCCAGCACTCCGGGTTTCTGCACGCACATTTTGCAGACACCCCGGTATCCCGGCACACCTGGGTCTCCCCACCCTGGTTTCCTGGGTGCCCAGTTTCCAGTCACACCGGTTTCCCTTCACCCTGGTTTCCTTTGCCCCAAGTTTCCTAGCACCCCAGTTTCCACACAACCCGGGTTCCCACCCCCCTGGTTTCCCACACTCCCAGGTTCCTGTGCCACTGGTTTCACATGGCCCTATTTCCCAGCACCCTGGTTTCACATGCCTCCAATTTCCCAGCACCCTGATTTCCCTCGCCCCTTGTTTCCTGTGTCACTGAATTTACAGGACCCAGGTATCCTAGCAAGCCGCTTTTCATGACCCCTGGTTTCTTGGGCCCTGGTTTCCTGTGCTGCTGGTTTTCTGGGGCACTGATTTTCCAGGATGCCAGTTTCCCACACCCCCAGTGTCCTGATTCTCTGGTTTCCTGGCAGTCCGGTTTCATGCATGCCCAGTTTGCCAGAAACCCGTTTTCCTGCCACAGTGGTGTCTCCTCACCAAGGTTTCCAGTGCCCCCAGTTTCCCAGAACACTGGTTTCCTGGCACCCCTGTTTTCCACGCCACAAGTTTCCCATGCCCCCTTTTTCCATTGACGCTGGTTACTTAGCACCCCAGACTTCATGACCCCCTGGTTTCCTGGGCCGCTCGTTTTATGGGTCACTGATTTTCAAGGACACTGGTTTCCTGCACCCCCAGTTTCCCTGCAACCCGCTTTCACATGCTCCCAGTTACATGTGCCCCCAGTTGCTTAACACACCGTGGTCTCACAAGCCCCGGTTCCTGCACCCTCATTTTCCCAGCACCCCGGTTTCCCAGCAATGTTGTTTCCTGCACTCCCAGTTTCCCATGCCCCTGGGTTCACATTCCACTGGTTTCCTGCGCAGCAAGTTTCCCAGCACCCTGGTTTCTCATGCCACAGTTTCCCAAAACCCAGGTTTCCCATTCCTCTGGTTTTCTGGGTCACTGCTTTTATAGGACCCCCGATTCCTGGCACCCCGGTTTCCAGAAGTTCCTGTTTTCTCTGGCCCTGGTTTCCCTGGTGGCTGTTTTCCTGAGGCACTGATTTTCCACGACGCTGGTTTCCCGTGCCCCCAGTTGCCTAGCACACCAGAGTCTTGCCACCCCAGTTCCTGGGCTCCCAGTTTCCTGGGACACAGATTTTCCAGCACGCTTTTTTCCTGCGTGCCTAATTGGCTGTCACTTCTACTTTTCCATGCTCCTGGTTTCTTTCACCCCCTGCTTCCCGTGCCACTGGTTTCCCACAACCCCAGTTCCCACACCCCTTTCTTCCATTCATGCCAGTTTCCCGGCACCCCAGTTTGCATGAGCCCCTGGTTTTTTGGGCCCTGGTTTCCCAGGCCGCTGGTTTCCCAGGCACTGATTTTTGAGGATGCTGGTTTGCCATACCCCAGTTGCCCAGCATCCCAATTTCCTGGAACCCTGTTTTTCTGTGCTTGTAGTTTTCCAGGCACACCAGTTTTCTGGCAAACCAGTGTCTCCCCACCCTGGTTTCCTTTGCCCCCAGTTGCCCAGCACACTGGTTTCCTGGCACCCGGGTTTGCCATGCCCCAATGTCCTGGCACTCTGGGGTCTCACCACCCCTGTTCCTGCACCCCCAGTTTCTTAGCACCCCGGTTTCCTGGAAAACAGGTTTCCTGCACCCCTAGTTTCCAGCACCTGGAGTGCCTCATTCTTCCCCCCTCTCCTTTGGGCCTGGCCTTGATGTCCATGCAGCTTGTTACATCATCTCACTCCCTTCTCCAGTGGCAAAATGCACCTGCCAGCAGGCTTTTTCTCCTGTATGTGATTCCCAGAGGTGCTGTGACCATTGCTGATTTGCTTGACCTGGGAAGCAGCAACTTAGGCCTTGAATCAGCCAATGTTTACAGTCTGGGGCCTGCAGAGAGCTTCCAGCTGCTGCTTGCAGAAGCTGTCTAAGCAGCACAGCTACACAAAACTGCGACACCAGGGTGCTGGGCAAGTGAGGGTGCAGGAAACCAGCGTCCTGGAAAATCAGTGCTCCAGGAAACCAGCATCCCAGGAAACCAGGGACAAGAAACCAGGAACAAACACCCCACCTGCAGCCCGTGGAGAGGTCCCACGCTGGACCAGGGGGAGACAGGCAGGAGATGCTGTGACCTGAGTTGGAGCAAGCCCCTGCCAGCACTTGCAGCCTGTGGAGAGAGACACGGAGATGAGCAAGGGAGAGATTTGCAAAGGAACAGGTTTGCTGGGGGGAGGCTGGTGACCCTGTGGATTACTGGGGCTGAGAGGCATTGTGATATATGACTGCACCCATAGCAGTGACCCACACCAGGGGAGCTGGGGAAGAGCTAAAGCCTTGTGGGAAAGGCCTCATATTGGAAAAGTTGGTAAAGGACTGTCTGCCATGGGTGGGACCCCACAGTGCAGCAGGGGGAGGGTGTGGAATGAATGTCCCCCTGGCCAAGAAGGAAACATACTTGCAAGGAACAGACCAAAGCCCCCATTTTCCCAGTCCCTGCCCCTTCCTGTGCCACATTGCAGGGGAAGAAGGGAATGAAATCATGACTAGAGTGAAGTCTGCTAAGAAGGGAGGGGTGGAGGAGGAGGTAGAGGTGTTTTAAGACCTTGAAAACGAAAACAGCTCATGAAGAAGTGACCAAGAACCCCATTTTGTCCAGTCTCTGCGCCCCCTGTGCCAAAACCAGGGGGAAAGAAGAGAGGAAAATACTGACTAAAGGAAAGTCTGATAAGAAGGGAGGGGTGGGGGAAGGTGCTTTAAGATCTGGTCATGCTTCTCATCACCCGACTCTGGTGTCACTGGGGGTGTAGTGCAGTGTAATAAATTAGAGAGTTTTCTTTCCTTCACTCTGTGTTGAGTCTGTTTTGACCGTGATGCTGATTACAGGATGATCTCTCCCTGTCCTTATCTTGACTCCTGTGCCTCTCAATTTTCTCCTGTGGCCAACTACAATGGGGACTGATAGACCGACTTTGGTGGGTGTCTGGCCTCCAGGAAGGCCTAAAGCAACACACATACTAATCTCATAGAACTGGGACCTCATATCTTCCTTGCACCCCGTCAGGATGCTGGGAGCTCTGGTACCCTTGTACCACACTCTGCATTACACACCCCATGTGACACTGGCCCAGGAAGAGCCCTGGGGCTGTGAAGGGGGCAGAATCTCACTTCTGTGGGGCTGGCTGTTCTGCTTGATAAAATACATCAAGGCTTCACTCAGCATCAGACCCACCTGCACAGTGCCTTAGTCTACCTTTAATCACAGACTCCAATTTTCTGCTCTAACCCATTCATGAGCAGGCTTTGTCAGTAATGGGCCCCAGTGGGGCCAATTAACACTCTAAGGCACTTGAGCTTCTTCTTCTGACCTTAACTCTTTGAGAGACTGCTTCAATCTCCTCACAGGATCTGCAGTTCATGGAATCAGCGCCAAATACACCACGGGGCTCATTAAAGTTGAAAAAGCCCTATAGCAAGCTTTGTGTCTTGCAATTCTTGTCTTCAGAATTTCAAGACTTGTACAGCTAAATGGAGAGGTTTCAGGACTCTACTTAAAGTGGAAGATTTCAAGGAGCACTTAATTAAAAAAAAAAAAAAGAGGTTTTAATATTATCAGGCTTTTTAAGTTTTCAATTTACAGAAGTGACAGGAGCTTTCTCTCCCCAATTGATATTCAACCAGAGAATCTCCTAAGGAGGTGTGGAATGGTCAAAACAGCTGTGACCATGAGTTCCCACACTGCTTAGACAGCCTTCCTCTACACCTCCCCAGCCCCACCATGTCTCCAGGGGATGCTTGGGAGTTGCACTCTTTTCCTCCATCAGGCTCCTGCACTGAGCCTGCAGCAGAATGTTACAGCCTCTTTGCTGCAATTCCCACCCCGTTCACCCTGAGGACTGGCTGGAAAGAGGAACAGAATTCTTCCTCATTTTGAAAAGAATTATAAACAACTGTCCAGAAGTTGAGAGGCAAGAATAAACTGATTATAGTGGCTGCACACTAACAAGCTCCCAGCTGAGAGTCCCTGAGTGTGGAGGGCCATGGGAGGAATGAAGATTCCTGGGGGTTTAGTAGAAGCTGCTAAGGGCTGTGGGTGATGAAACTCCTGCAGAACATTGATGTGTGCCTCCCTGAACACTGATTAGAGCAGGGAATCAGAGGGAGTGATTTCAGGATGAAAAAGTGAGAAGATACAGACCTTCTGTGTCATGGAGCCACTTAGATGTGCCCTGTCATGCCACAGGTCCCAGTGCTACTACCCATCACAGTGAAATGGGGAGGTTTTGGACATCACCAGCTGAGGTTACTCTCTGGTCACCATGAAGGTGGAAGCTTGCAGAGTGCCTACACACCCTGTCCCCTCCAACCTAGTACTTCCCAGCTAACCCTTGAATTTTCCTGTGCCTCAATCCTAATGTCTGACCTTGAGCTCTCATCTACTCTCTTACTCTAAACGCCGATGTCAAAGCTCAAACACTCACCAGATGCCTGAAGTTTAATCAATCCCTAATCACAGAATCACAGAATGTAGGGATTGGAAGGGACTTGGAGAGATCATAGAGTCCACACACCCCCCACAAACTAAAGCAGGGTCCCCAGGACAGATTGGGTTGGCATCCAGAGATGTATTGACTATCTCCAGAGAAGGAGACTCCACCACCTCCCTGGGCAGCCTATTCCAGGGCTCTGTCACCCTCACTGTGAAAAGGTCCTGCCGCATCTTTGTGTGGAACTCCCTGTGCTCCAACTCAAAGACATTACCCCTTCTCTTGTCCCCTCAGACCACTGAAAAGAGGCTGGACATTTCCCCCTGTGTCCCACTCTTAGTATATTTATAAACATTAATAACATTCCCACTCAATATTCTTTTCTCAAGGCTGAACAGCCCCAGCTCACTCAGCCTTTCCTCACAGGGGAGATGCTCCAGGCCTTTAATCATCTCCATAGCCTCCACTGGACTCTCTCAAGGAGGTCCCTGTCTTTTTTATACCAGGGAGCCCAGAACTGGACACAATACTCCAGGTGGGTCCTGGCAGAATAGAGGGGGAGGATGACCTCCTTTGACCTGCTGGCCACACTCTTCCTGATGCATCCCAGGATCCCATTGGCCCTTTTAGCCCCCAGGGCACACTGCTGGCTCATAGCCAACCTGTCCTCTACCAGGACCACGAGGTCCTTCTCCACAGAGCTCCTCTCCAGCAGGTCATCCCCCAGCCTGTACTGATACAAACAGTTGTTCCTCCCCAGGTGCAAGACTTTACACTTGCTTTTATTAAACCTCATCTGGTTTCTCCCTGCCCAGCTCTCCAGCCTGTCCAGGTCTGGCTGGATGGCAGCGCATTGTCCTGCGTGTCAGCCACACCTCCCAGCTTTGGATCATCGGCACTTGCTGAGGGTGGATGCTGTTCCCTCATCAAGGTCGTCGATGAAGAAATTAAACAGGACTGGACCCAACACTGAGCCCTGGGGAACACCGCTGGTAACAGGCCTCCAGTCAGATTCTGCTCCACTGATCACCATCCTCTGAGCCCGGTCCGACAGCCAGTTCTCAACACACCTCACTGTCCTCTCATCTATCCCATGCTCTCTCAGCTTTGCTATCAGGATGTCATGGGAGACAGTATCGAAAGCCTTGCTGAAGTCAAGGTAGATGACATCCACTGCTCTCCCTCCATCCACCCAGCCGGTGATGAGATCATAGAAGGCTATGAGATTGGTGGAGCACGATCTCCCCTTGGTGAATCCATGCTGACTGCTCCTCATGACATTCTTCTCTTCCAGTTGCTTGGTGATGGCATCCAGAACAACTGTTCCATCACCTTTCCAGGGACAGAAGTGAGGCTGACTGGCCTATAGCTGCTTGGATCCTCCTTCTTGCCCTTTTTAAAGACAGGATTTACATTGGGTATCATTAGGCTCTTGCACCTTTTGTTTGGCAGCTATTCCTTTACATTCAGCAGGGTTGAAGGTGAATTCAGGTAGAGCCAGAAAATTATGTCAGGCACTGGTAAAAGGTACGCCCTACATTTAGCAGTTTCAAAGGTGGAGGCTGGTAGACCCCAAAATGAACTCAGGCCCTTTTAGGACCGATCTCTTGCAAGGGAAACCCTGAGCCCAAAGGTTAGATATCCTGTTTCTAGTCTGTATGGGGAGGTTTCAGGCCAGGAACATCTTTCATCCCTTGCACCTTTTGTTTTGGATCTATTAGTGCAGTTTAACCATTTTGAAGGTGGAGGAATCTAGAGCTGTGCAATGACATCAGGCACTATTAGGTTCGTTACCTTACCTGGGAATGTTCTGAGCCTTAAGGTTACTCGTGCTGCTAGTGAGTTACCAAGGGAGGATTCAGGCCAGGATTGTCTTTGGCCCTTTTCCCCTTTTGTTTGGAAGCTATTGCTGAATGTATATATCTTTCAAAGTTCAGTTGCTGGGAGAGCCTGAAAATGACATCAGGTACTCTTAGGACATTACCTTGGCAAGGAGAGACCTGAGCCCCAAGATTATGGTGCTGCTAGAGGGCTAACCAGGGAGACTTCAAGTCAGGAACATCTTTCAGCCCTCACCCCTTTTCTTTATGAACAATTTCTGGACATTTTGAAGTTTCAGCTGTGGATGCACGTGGAGCCTGAAAACAACATCAGGAAATCTTAGGACCACTCCTTTGCTTAGGAATGCAAAAAAGCCTTAATGGGGCTGCTTGTCCACTCCCTGAGGAGGTTTCAGGGCAATAATATCTTTCAACTCTCACTCTTTTGTTTGGCAGCTGTTGCTGAATGTTTGGAAGTTTCAAAGATGGAAGCTGGTAGAGCCTAAAGATGATGTCAGGCAATGTTAGGAAGGTTCCCTTGGCAAGGAACGCCCTGAGTCCCAATGTTCCTTGTGCTTCGCATCTGATCCCTGGTGAGCTTTCAGACCAGGAATATCTTTCATCCCTCACACCTTTGGTTTGAGACCTATTGCTGGAGGTTTAGCAGTTTCCAAGGTGGTTTCTGGTAGATCAAAAAATGACATCAGGCACTGTTCAGACTGTTTCCTTGGCTAGAAATGCCCTGATCCTCAGGGTTTCTTGTACTGCTACTCTACTACCTGGGGAGGTTTCATGCCAGAAACATCTTTCAGCCCATGCACATTTTGTTTGGGAGCTATTACTGGATGATTAGCAGTTTCAAAGTTGGACTCTGGACGCTGGTACAGCCCGAAAATTACATCAGGCAGATGTAAGACCATTCCCTCTGAGACCTAAAGTTACTGGGGCTGCTTTTGGGCTACCCAGGGAACTTTCAGGCTCCCAAGATATTTCAGCTCTCAAACCTTTCGTTTGGGAGCTACTGCTGGACATTTAGCATTTTTGAATATGGATGCTAGTAGAGCTGGTAACTGACATCTGGTATTATAGGACCATTCAATTGGCTGGGAATGCCCTTGGCCCCAAGGTTACCAGGGCTGCGTGTGGGCTACCTGGGGAGGTTTCCGGCCAGGAACATCATTCAGCCTTCACAGATTTATTAGGGAGCTACTGATGTATGTTTAGAATTTTTGAAGGAGGACACTAGTAGAGCCACAAAATGACATCAGGGACTGTATGGACCTTTGTCTTGGCTAGGAAATCCCTGACCCCCGAGGTTACTGGGGCTGCTAGTGGGCTACCTAGGTGGGTTTCTGGCTAGGAAAGCTTTTCAGCCCTCACAAACTTTTTTTGTGACCTACAGTAAAGATGGGAGATTCTCCCTGTCCCTCCTTTTATTAATAATTCTATAAATACATTAATACATAAAACATTACTATTAAAAATAATATAACAAATGTTAATTAATGTTAATAATAATATTAAGGGTAAATATGGTTAATAGTCAACAGTAATTATTCAAAAAGTTTAATAAAAAAATGAAGGCCAGGGAGAATCTCCCGATTTTATTGGACCCAGGGCAACCAGAGGACGAAGAAAAGGCTGAGGTACTTAATGCCTTTTTTGCCTCAGTCTTTAGCAACAAGACCAGTTGTCTCCTCCTGATACCCAGACCCCTGAGAGGAAATATGGGGACCAGAAGTAGACCAATGTCCCCAAAATTGTAGAGGAATTGGTTAGTGACTTGCTCAGCCACCTTGATCTGCACAAAGTCAATGTGTTTGGATGGGATACACCCGAGGGCACTGAGGGAGCTGGCAGAAGTGCTCACCAAGACACTTTCCCTTATTTACCAGATGTCCTGGGTGACCAGGGTGGTTCTGCCTGACTGGAAACTGGCACATGTGACACCCATCTACAAGAAGGGACAGAAAGAGGTCCCAGGGAACTACAGGCCTGTCAGCCTGACCTCGGTGATGGGGAAGGTGATGGTAGAAATCATCTTGAGTATCATTATGCAAAATATGCAGGACACTCAGGGGATCAGGCCCACTCAGCATGGCTTTAGGAAAGGGAGATGGTGCTTGACCAACCTGATCTCCTTCTATGAAAAGGTGACCTGCTGCTTAGTGGATGAGGAGAAGGCTGTTGATGTGGTCTGCCTAGACTTCAGTGAAGCCTTCATCACTGTCTCCAAAAGCATTCTCCTGGAGAAATTTGTGCACCTTACCAGGCAGAGATAATGCAAAGAGAGCACAGCTTTTCGTTACGGAGTTTCTGGGTAACACAAGACAGGGAGGTATAGAATAAGGAATGGGATAAATGTGCCTCAGGTTATTACAGCTTATACAAATGAGAAGGAAAAAACCCAACAACTATAAAAACATACAAGTACAGAGTGGTCCTAACATGAGTTCCATGGTCAGTGATATTAAAGAGATGAGAAGTTTAATGCTACTAAGTTTATTATTGATTAGAAACATCCAGTCAACAGTTTCCACATGGAAACCTTGAGCTCCTGGTTCCTCATGCTGTAGATCATGGGGTTCGAAGCTGGAGGAAACACTGAGTAAAGGAATGACACTGCCTGGTCCAGAATTGGGGAGGACATGGAGGGCGGTTTCAGGTATGCAAAAAAGTCAGTGCTGAGAAACAGGGAGACCACAGCCAGGTGAGGGAGGCAGGTGGAAAAGGCTTTGTGCCGTCCCTGCTCTGAGGGGATCCTCAGCACAGCCCTGAAGATCTGCACATAGGACACCACAATGAACACAAAACACCCAAAAGCTAAACAGACACTGACCACAATGAGTGCAATTTCCCTGAGGTAGGCATCTGAGCAGGAGAGCTTGAGGATCTGGGGGATTTCACAGAAGAACTGGTCAACAGCATTGCCATGGCAGAGGGGCAGGGAAAATGTATTGGCTGTGTGCAGCACAGCATGGAGAAACCCACTGGCCCAGGCAGCTGCTGCCATGTGGACACAAGCTCTGCTGCCCAGGAGGGTCCCATAGTGCAGGGGGTGGCAGATGGCAACGTAGCGGTCATAGGCCATGACAGTGAGGAGATAGTACTCTGTTGTCATAAAAAATACAACAAAAAGGAGTTGAGCCACACATCCTGTGTAGGAAATGACCCTGGTGTCCCACAGGGAATTGGCCATGGATTTGGGAACAGTGGTGGAGATGCAGCCAAGGTCAGTAAGAGAGAGGTTGAGGAGGAAGAAGTACATGGGGGTGTGGAGGCGGTGGTCACAGGCTATGGTGATGATGATGAGGCCATTGCCCAGGAGAGCAGCCAGGTAGATGCCCAGGAAGAGGCAGAAGTGCAGGAGCTGCAGCTCCCGTGTGTCTGCAAAGGCCAGGAGGAGGAACTGGCTGATGGAGCTGCTGCTGTTGGACATCTGCTGCCATCCATTGTTGAGACCTTTCCAAGGAGGAAAAGGCAGTGAGAAGTTAGGGAACTCTTTTTAAAAGAAAAACTCGTCCAATTTACATTGACTCTCTGTATTAAGGAGGACTTTTGTCAGGTGCCTTTTGGGAGGTCTGCTTTGTGCTGGCTTGAGCCACTGCTGGGAGGAGGGTCAGCTGTGGGCTCTGGAGAACTCAGTCCTGCCTGGCAGCAGTCAGTAAATAGAAGGATGGTGTGATCCCAGACTGAATCCCCTGTGGATAGGAGTGAGCTTTTCAGCACTGTCACTCCAGTTTCATCCCAGGGTAGAGCAGAGCTTTTTGAGATTTGGTTTTCTCCTGCCTATACCTGAGGAGTGTGTCTTCTGTCAGAACTGCCTGACATTGCTGCTGCAGTGCCAGTGAAACCTTCCCCTGAGTGCAGAGTGGGGAGAGCTGCTCTGTCCATGAGTCCTAGTCTCAGCTGCCCTGTGATGGATGCTCTGTGATCACACCCTGGGGTTCCCTTTAGAACCTCATTGTCAGCACTCCTGGACATGTCAGGGAGGACCCAAATCCCCACTGCCAGGGCATTGCTGGGAGCAGCTTCTCCCTCCCTGAAAAAGTCTCTGCTGCCTGGAGCTCTTTCTGCAGCTGCTTGTCTTTTCACCTGTCACCTCCCACTCTGTGCTCACAGACCTCATCCAACCTGCCCTGTGCTCAGCTCTGCTCGGCAGACCCGTCCTGGCATCAGGGCACTGCCCCAGGGAACCTCTGTGTGTGCAGGGCTTAGGCCAGGCTCCAGCATCTTAATGAGAATCAAGTTTTCACTGCATATTCTCAAGGGGAGAAATAAGTTCTCATCATCCACAGTGAGCACAGCCCACAGGAGAGGAAAAGTCAAAGCAAAGACTCTGCCTGGCAGGAAAATGCTTCCTTGATGTTTGTCTCCAAAGTCCTTTTGGAATTTCTCAAGGATCAGCTGGAGCAGGGAGCAAAGCTTATCCATGCTGCTCTTTCTTGCAGCTGAAGCACCTTACGCTGCCCTTCCCTGGGTCACTCCTCTCACCCACAGCTGCTGTCTATATCCCTGTGGAAAGCCCACAGGCAGGCTGGGACCTAACCCTGGCAGTTTGAAACCGCTGGAACCATGCCCAGGAGAAGACAGCTTTCCTGCCCTGTCCCTCTGATGGGGCACAAGGGCATCCCTTCCAGTCAGCACTTTCTGGTCCTAGAGAGAACCTGTCCTCCTGACAGACCCCACACACTGCCCCATGTCCCAGCTTTAGGAGATCCCTCCAGGAACAGAACCTGCATTGCCCTGCACCCACAGACATACCAGGGAGAGTGCTGTGGAGATTTCTCCTGCAGTGAGCTCTCAGCATCCATCAGCTCTCTCAGCCTCACAGGTCTCCCCTCGGTGCCTACAGGCAGTGTCCCCAGCCCTGTGTGCTTGGCAGAGGAGCTGCTCCTGGCCAGAGCTGTCTCTTGTCAGGGCTGCTGGGTTGCCATGAGCTGCCTCCATCCCAGGAGCCCAGCCCAGCTCACAGAGAGGAGCAGGTGAATACGTCACATCCTCCATTCCCTATAGTCTCCTGTGAGGTGTCCCTGGAGCTCAAAGGAAACTACTTGGAAAGACACTAAGTCTTTACTGATTTTCTCTCTCTCGGCTGTGGAGAAATCCTTGTGTCCATCAGAGTCCTTTCTCCTGATCAAACCAGAGCTGGGCAGGACAATCACCTTTCCTTGTTCTCATATAAGACTGGACCCCTAGGTACTGACAGGAGGGGGATTCTCCCTCTCTGAGAGTCACTCCAGACCCGTAATCCTTGTTCTGCAGCCCTGGGGCTGGAAGGGGATGTCGCTCTGACCTATGACTGCCACAATCCCGTTGCAGCTGGGATTCCCCTTGCCCCAGTTTGGTGGCACAAAAATCGAAACCTCCTGCCTAGGAGCTGCTGTCCCAACTCCCATGGGAATTACTGGGGTGGAGACAAGTTTCCAAGATCCCCATCTCCATTGGAGTGGACTTGATTGGATGGAAACTGTGTGTCACCCCCATTCACCTCTACCCAAAACTGAAGACTCCTTGGGGGCCCTTGGGAGAGGCTTCTGCTCCTCCTGCACACCTGGGAGTTTCTGAGACAAATCAAGATTTTAGTTTTCCGTGGTATAAATCTCTCCTAACTCCTGTCTTTTAATTCTGAAAACACTTTTCCATACCCAGAGTCAGCAAATATCCAACAGCAGCTCCATCATCCAGATCCTCCTCCTGGCCTTTGCAGACACACAGGAGCTTCTTGCTCTTCCTGGGCATCTACCTGACTGCTTCTCTGGGAAGAGTTTAATGATAATTACTCTAGACTATGACCATTGACTCCACATGCCCCTGTACTTCTTCCACTTCAACATCTTCTCAAAAGTTTACCCAGGTGCTCACCAAAGCTGCTCTGTCACTCCCCCAATTCGTTTGCATAGGGGAGTGAAGATGTAACGAAAGGTCAGGATAAGGACAGGGAGAGATCCTGCAGTGGTCAATCTCCTGAGTTACTCTCAAGAAAACCATCTAATTCATTATCCAGTCAAAAAGAGCAGCTGAAAGAGAAAAAAAAAAATTGAAACACCCACCCACATCCTTCCTTATTTCTCCCAGGGTCCACTTCACTCTCCAATTCTGTTCTTCCTCTAATTCACCAACAAAGGAGGATGGGAAATGGGGATTGGGGTCAGGTCATCACACATTGTCTCGGCCGCTCCTTCCTCCTCATGGAAGGACTCCACACAGTCTCCCCTTGCTCCAGCATTCTGTCCCACCCACAGGAGACAGTCCTCCATGAACCCCTCCAACATGAGTCCTTCCCACATGGCTTCAGATAATCACCAACTGCTCCAGGGTGGGTCACTTTAATGGGGTGCCCTCCTTCAGCAACAGACCGCCCCCTCATGGGTGCTCCACAGCCCTGCCAGCAAACCTGCTCCAGCACAGGCTTCCTAGGAGGGCACAGCCTCCTTCAGTGTCTGCCCTTACATGAGCGTGGGGATGTCTACAGGCTGCAGGTAGAATCACTGTTCCACACCATCCAGGACAGGCAGCGGGGAAGCGGGGGAACAGCCTCATTCACCATGGGGCTTGGAGGACCTTCTCCCCCTACTTCACTGACCTTGTTGTCTGCAAAGTTCCTTACACTTTCTCACTCCTTTCTCTGACAGGAAAAAGCAGCAGATAGATTTTTTTTCCTTCTTTAGTATATTGTCAGGGCCAATGAATTTTCACTGCCACTCTGCCATGGCAATGCTGCTGACCAGTTCTTCTGTGAAATCCCACAGATCCTCAAGCTTTCTTGCTCACGGACCTTGCTCAGGGAAATTGTGGTCAGTGTCTTTTTAGCTTTAGGGTGTTTTGTGTTCATCATGGTGTCCTATGTGCAGATCTTCAGGGACGTGATGAAGATCCCTTTGGAGGAGGGACAGCACAAAACCTTTTTAACATGCCTTCCTTACCTGGGAGTGGACTCCTTCTTTGTCAGCAGTGCAATGTTTGCCTCTATGCAGCCCCCCACAATTTCCTCCCTATTTACAGATTCACAGAATTGTTGGGGTTGGAAGGGACCTCCAGAGACCCACCAGTCCAACCCCACTGCATGAGCAGGCTCCCTAGGACAGATTCAACAGGTTACCGTCCAGACAGGTCTTGAATATCTCCAGAGATGGAGACTCCACAACCCTCTGGGCAACCTGTCCCAGGGCTCTATCACCTTTACTGTGAAAAGTTCTGCATTTTTGTGCAGAACTTCCTGTTCTCCAACTTGAAGTCATTGCCCCTTGTTGAGTCTCCTCAGACAACCTATCATCGTAGAGGTATTTCTTTAGTTGGTAGTTCCACCAGCAGTGAACCCCCTCATCTACAGCATGAGGAACCAGGAGCTCAAGGATGCGATGTGGAAATTGAGGACTGGATGTTTCTAAGCAGCAACCAACTGATCATCTTCCTTGTATTGCTGGCACTGATGATTCAATGAAAATTAATAATGCTCAATAGATTGAGGTAGATGTAGCTAAAGAGACAATTAATATAACTTTAATATAATATTTTCACATTTTCAAGAATAGATTTGTTTTAGATTTTAGTAGATGTGGGTTTGGCCCCGCTCAGGATCAAGCACCACGCAGTCGCTTGTTCTTTATAAGAGAGTGTGTGTATGTGGGGGGAATTTAAGTAGAGGGAGGGAGAGGGAAGGGAAAGGGAAAAGAACTCGAATCCAAGGAAGAAAAACCTCAAAGGTTGGGTAAGGATAGTTTGCTAGAATAGCAGAAAGATAGATATAACAATGATAACAAGACTTTGTAGCAAAATATATGAAACTGGTGATACACAATGCAGTTTCTCACCAAACCCACAACATGGGCTGTGCAGCGAAGAGCCATCCTGAAAACTGGACCTTCCCCAAAAACTCATGTCCTGAAGCCACCTCCTCCTCCTTCCACCAGACACCCCCTTTTATTCTGAGCATTAAGTAATTAGTATGGAATACCCCCTTTGGCCAGTTCAGGTCACCTGTCCTGGCTGTGTCCCCTTTCTTCTCCTTAGCAGGGAAGTAGGAACAACTGAAAAGTCCTTGACTGCTTGGCAACAACAAGAAACATCAGGGTGTTATCAGCACTGCTCTCATCCCAGCTCCCAAACACGGCATTCCATCCACTATTAGAAAAGAAATTAACTCCATCCCAGCTGAAACCAGGACACTGACATAATTTCCCTGTCAAAGGGGCTGGTTGGGGAGGCGTGGTTCTGGCATGGTGCTGCACTCTGTTATTGTTGGGTTTGTAAGGTACTCTGTGCTATCAATGGGTGTGAGTGCAATTGGGGCTGTTGTTCCCCATTCATTGTGCTTTTGTCAGTAACCTGTCCTTATCTCAATGCACAGAGACTCTGTCTGTTTCTCCTCCAGGAGTGACTGAGAAGCATGTGGTGCTCAGCCATTGTTCGTGGCTGAACCACCACAGTTTCCAAGCCACAAGCAGTGATCTTCTCCAGAAGAAGGTGGTGGGAAACTGTGTCCAAGGCCTTGCTAAAGTCAAGGTAGACAACATCCAGAGCCCTTCCCTTTTCCCAGAAGCAGGTCACCATTTCATAAAGGGAGATCCGTTTGGTCAAACAGGAACTGCCCTTATGAACCCAATCTGACTGGGCCTGATCACTTGGGGGTTCTTCATCAACTGCATAATGCTACTCAGGATGATCTGTTCCACCAGCTTCTCTGGGACTGAAGTCAAAATTTGAGACCTGTAATTTCCCTGATCATCCTTCTATCCCTTCTTATATAGGGGGTTATGTTGACTGATTTCCAATCTGCTGGTACCTCTCCAGTCAGCCATGACCAATGGAAAGTGGCTTGGAGAAACCCCTTGCCAGAACTTTCAGCACCCTTGGTTGCATCCCCTTCAGCCCACAGATCTGTGCACATCTCTGTAGTGCAGCAGCAGGACCATCTCCTCCTGGACTGAGGTGGGCTCATTCTGCTCCCTGTCACTGTCTCCTAGCTCAGGGAATTGGATTCTCTCTGTACAACTGGTCCTATTACTAAAGACAGTGGCAAAGATTTCATTAAGCACCTCAGCCTTGTCCTCTTTTTTGACAGTGTTTCCTCCTGAATCTGATAGGGGATGGAGGGTCTCCCTGCTCTTTCTTTCTTTACCATAAAGCTGGGCTTTGGACCTAAAATGAGGAGAAACATTGTCCTAAGTAACTGGTGTTGGGGGGCTTGGTGTCTCCTAACACACCCCTTGTAAGTCTGGGAACTTTCATCCCATTATCCTTTCCATCATCATTAAACACCCCACATTGTGCTGCCACAGGAACAGCCCTGAGCACTGCCTGAGGGTCAGGACATGTCTTCCCTGGGCTGGGATCAGGGCTTGGCCTTTCTGTTTCATCAAACCAACCCAGGGCTTTCTCAGCATCTCAGCTGCTTGTACATTGCCTTTGCCTACCAGCCAACATGGCCTCCAATTACCTGTTCTAACGAGTCCCTGGGGAGGCTCAGCCAGCAATGGCTCTCAGTGGGACTCATTAATACTGCAGGGTACTTTGGCTTTTATATTGTGTTTTTTGTGTAATTTCCTCTCAGTACCTGAGCTTCAAGGACTCAGCACCAAATGCACCCCAGGCTCATTAAAAATAAGAAGCAAACCATAACGAGCTATATCTCTTTGTGTAATTATCTTCAAGTCTTCAAGAGATGTACAGATCATTGAAGCAGTTTCAAAGGGAGCTCCTAGTAAAATTGATTTATTTTTAAGGGTGTAGGTTATTATTTTAACTTTTGAGGAGAGGTGATAACCTCTGACTAAGATTAATCCAAGGTGCCTCCTAAGGAGGATCTGACAGATCTGAAAATTGTCCCTTACGGTCTGACACAGTGCGGACAACCTTGCTGCAGATCTCCACACACCCACCATGACTCTCATCAGCCAACTGGGACTTGCATCCCTTGTCCTTACATCAGGTCTCTCTGCTGCACTCCACAGTGGGGTGTTACAGCCCCTCTGTACCAGCTCCCCTGCTTTCCTTAGAGAACTGGCTGCACACAGGCACCAGAGAGGGAGTTATTTTCCCAACAACAGAAGAAACCTGACCAGATTCACCATTAAATTAAACACTCCTCACTCTGTGCCAAGTGCAATCTGCCACCAATGAGGTTCACCTTCCACAAAGCTTAACCATGTGAGAGATGTTCTAGTGGGGATGGAGACTGTGAAATCACCACAACTCAAGAGCTGGCTAAAGACAGAATGAGTCAAACAACTGCCAGAAAGGCAAGGGTTTAACTGCCTGAAACTCAGAGCAGTAGCTGGATGGTTGAGAGGTGTCTGAATTGTCCAAGGGGAAGGGAAATCAAGTTAGCAACCACAACTGCTGGTGTGCAGATCCTCTGTTGGAACAATAGTTTCAGACACGGTCAGTTGACTTTGGACAGGTAGAAATATGTGACAGACAGAGGAGATGAAATACACAGCTGTCCTGTTTCTGGCCAGGCAAGAGTTAACCTCCCCAAGCAGCCAGCAGAGTTGAGCTAAGTTAGCAGACGTAACCTGAGTTAGGAGAGCTGAGCTGAGTTCGTCCAGGCTGTTTTCCACACCACCTGACATCTCTCCCAAGTCAAAGGGGCTGGTTGGGGAGGGGCACTCCTGGGTTCCTTAAGGGCACTCTGAGTGTGGCTGGGGCGTTTGGTTGGTCCATGCATTGTGCAGTAAGTTGTTATCCTTTGGCCAATAAATTACTCTGTGTTATCAATGGATGTGAGTGCAGTTTGCAGCGTGCTTTTATCTTTTTTTCACAGTGATTTTGTCAGTAAACTGTCCTCATCCCAGCCCACAGAGGGTCTGTCTGTTTCTCCTCAAGGAGTGAGCATTATAACCTGATTCTTGTGCATGAGTGAGCTGGGAGACATGAGAAAAGATTTCAGCTGCCTTCCAGGGGAGCATATCATCCCCTGGCTACACTCCGATGCTGGGACAATGGGGCACACAGCCTGGAATTAGAAGGCAGGGAGGCCAAGCAGCTGGGATCCCTGTCCAGAGAAGGAGTCATTGACAAGGAGATTGGAAAGAACTCTCAAGCCCTCAGCCTCTGGAGGCAACTTCTGTCAAGCGTAGGGGAAAGATGCCCGTTCAGTGAAGATGTCAGGTGTTGGCCAGGCAAGTGGATGACCACAGAGCAGAGTATGCAGTATTTGAAGGAATTAGCTGTGTGAAAGATGAATTACTATGATCCTGATGATCTGCAGCAGGTTTAGATTGGACAGTAGAAAAAATTTTTTACTGAAAGAGTTGTCAGGGCTGGAACAGGCTGCCCAGGGAGGGGCTGAGTCACCTTCCCTGGGTGTTTTCAAAAACCTGTAGATGAGGTACTTAGGGATATGGTTTAGATTAGTATGAGAATGGTTGGACTTGATGATCTTTAAAGGTCTTTTCCAAACTTGTGATTCTTTGATTCTGTCCTGGTTGATGACAGGTTGGCTATGAGCCAGCAGTGTACCCTTGTGTCTAAGAGAACCAATGGGATCCTGGGGTGCATCAGGAGGAGTGTGGCCAGCTGGTTGAAGGAGGTGATCTTCCCCTCTACTCTGCCCTGGTCAGGCCCCACCTGGAGTGTTGTGTCCAGTTCTGGGCTCCCTGGTATAAAAAAGCCAGGGATCCCCTGGAGAGACTCCAGAGGAGGCTATGGAGATGATTAGGGCCTGGAGCATCTCCCCTGTGAGGAAAGGCTGAGTGAGCTGGAGCTGTTCAGCCTGGAGAGAAGAAGACTAAATGGGGACCTTATTAATGTTTATAAATATCTGAAGTATGGGATGCAGGGGGAAATGGCCAGCCCCTTTTCAGTGTCTGTGGGGACAGGACAAGGGGCAATGGCTGCAAGTCAGAGCATAGGAAGTTCCACACCAACGTGAGGAAGAATTTTTACACAGTGAGGATGAGGGAGCCCTGGGACAGGCTGCCCAGGGTTGTGTGGAGACTCCATCTCTGGAGAGATTCCAGCCCAGTCTGGATGCCGCCCTGTGCAACCTTTCCCAGGGACCCTGCTCTGGCAGGGGGTTTGGACCTGATGATCTCTGGAGGTCCCTTCCAACCCCTGTGATTCTATGATTCTATGTTTGATGAACAGACCACAATCCCCATTCCCTGTCCCCCAGTGCCACTCAGTTGGAGACAGGAGAGAGTTAAAGAGTGAAGTGGACCCTGGGATAAGAATGGAGGGGTGTAGGTGGGTGTTTAAGATTTTCATTTCTTTTGTTTTTTTTACTCATTGCTCTGCTCTCTTTGGATTGAGTGATGAATTAGATTGATTTTATTGTTGTTGTCAAGTCTGTATTGTCAATGAGAGTAACAGCTGCAGGAACTCCCCTTGTGCTTTCTCCCTGCATGATTTCTCCCTGTCCTGATCACTCTGCTCCCAGGCAGAATCATCTCAGAGATGAGATCATAGAACCATCCCCAAGAGGCCTGAGGCACCAGGAGGGAGCCTACAAGAACTGGTCTTCTCCTGCTGAGCTGGTCCAGGCTCCTGGGATGGAGGGAGCTCATGGCAACCAGGCAGTGCTGCAGGGAGACAGCTCTGGCCAGGAGCAGCTCCTCTGCCAAGCACAGAGGGCTGGGGACACTGCCTGCAGGCACCGAGGGGAGACCTGTGAGGCTGAGAGAGCTGATGGATGCTGACAGCTCACTGCAGGAGAAAGGTAAAAAGACTTTGCTTTCAATTTTCTGCTCATGTGCACTGGGTGGGAAGTGAGAACTTGATTCTCCTTGAGATGTTGGAGCTTTGTCTGAGATCTGCACACACAGAGGTTCCCTGTGGCAGTGCCCTGATGCCAGGAGGGGTCTGCAGAGCAGAGCAGAGTGCAGGGCACTTTGGATGAGATGTGTGACCATAGAGCAGGAGGTGACATGGGCAGAGAGAAGCAAGTACTCGGAGAGCTCCAGGCAGCAGAAACATTTCCAGGGAGGGAGAAGGAGCTGCTCCAAGAAATGCCCTGGCAGCGGGGATTTGGTACGTCCTTGACATCCTCCGTAGTGCAGACCCTTTCCCTCACCGACACTCTGGTTTCTGCCACGCATCAAAGACTCTGCACCCAGAGTTCCAGGGTTTCAGGCTCAGTCTTTTCCTTGGTAACACAACCCTCAGTAAGGATAAAAACTTGTGAGCCTGTCTGTTTGTCCCTGTACTTCCAGCCATGCCTGGAACTTTTTTCCCTGTAAACCTTCCTGATCTTGCTGCCTTTGTCACCCGGTTACCTGGGGCTCTGGGCACGTCCATTGGTGGCATTGTCACTGAGCTGACCCTCACTTCAGTACAGCCATGTGTAGGACTTTCCTCTTTCCATCAGTGGCAGGCTCAAGCCAGCACAAAGCAGAGCTCCCAAAGGAAACCTGCCAAAATTCCTCCTGAATACAGAGAGTAAATATGGAGTTTATCCCTAAGAATTGGAAGAGATTTTTCCGCCAAGAAGCAGAGTTCCCTAATTTCTTAATGTGCCTTTTTCCACCTTGGACAGGTCTCCACACTTGACAGCAGCAGATGTCCAACAGCAGCTCCATCAGCCAGTTCCTCCTCCTGCCCTTTGCAGACACACGGGAGCTGCAGCTCCTGCACTTCTGCCTCTTCCTGGGCATCTACCTGGCTGCTCTCCTGGGCAATGGCCTCATCATCATCACCATAGCCTGTGACCACCGCCTCCACACCCCCATGTACTTCTTCCTCCTCAACCTCTCTCTTACTGACCTTGGCTGCATCTCCACCACTGTTCCCAAACCCATGGCCAATTCCTTGTGGGACACCAGGGTCATTTCCTACACAGGATGTGTGGCTCAATTCTTTTTCTTTATTTTTTTGATGACAACAGAGTTCTGTCTCCTCACTGTCATGGCCTATGACCGCTATGCTGCCATCTGCCACCCCCTGCACTATGGGACCCTCCTGGGCAGCAGAGCTTGTGTCCACATGGCAGCAGCTGCCTGGGCCACTGGGTTTCTCTATTCTCTGCTGCACACAGCCAATACATTTTCACTGCCCCTCTGCCATGGCAATGCTGTTGACCATTTCTTCTGTGAGATCCCCCAGATCCTCAAGCTCTCCTGCTCAGATGCCTACCTCAGGGATATTGGACTCATTGTGGTCGGTGCTTGCTTATTTTTTGGATATTTTGTGTTCATTGTGGTGTCCTATGTGCAGATCTTCAGGGCTGTGCTGAGGATCCCCTTGGAGCAGGGACGGCACAAAGCCTTTTCCACCTGCCTCCCTCACCTGGCTGTGGTCTCCCTGCTTGTCAGTACTGCCATGTTTGCCTACCTCAAGCCCCCTTCTATCTCATCCACATCCCTGGATCTGATGGTGGCAGTTCTGTACTCAGTGTTGCCTCCTGCAGTTAACCCCCTTATCTACAGCATAAGGAACCAGGAACTGAAAGCTGCACTGAAGAAGCTGATTCAGTCAGTAGTCCTTCAGCAGGAATTGTGTCTACATGCAACCCACTTCCCCAGAGGGCTAATCCCTGCCTCTCTGACCTAGAGGCTTTCATGCCTTTTATTTTCTAGAACAAATGTGCAAGTTCATTTCTACATCAGCAGTCTAATAAAATGGGCATTACTCAATACTGGTGTTTGAAGGCAGAGATGTTCTTCTACACATGAGGTCAGTCGCAGGGTGAATGAGTTTTCATCAAAACTCTGTACTACAGAATCACAGAATCTCAAGTTTTGAAAAGACCTTTAACATCATCAAGTCCAACCATTCCTGTCCTATGCTAACCCTTCTCCCTGAGCACCTACATCTACCCATCTTTTAAACGCATCCAGGGATGCTGACTCCACCCCCTCCCTGGGCAGCCTGTTCCACATCCCCACAACCCTTTCAGGGGAGAACTTTTCCCTCACATCTGAGCTGACCCTGCCCTGGCACAGCTTGAGGCATTTTCTCCTGTCCCCTGGCTGAAGAGACCATCGTCCACCTCTCTATACCCTCCTGGCAGGTCAGTTGATGTGGGGAGAAGGTCTCCCCTCAGCCTCCTCTTCTCCAGGCTGAACACCCCCAGCTCCCTCAGCCGCTCCTCAGAGGATTTGCCCTCCAGCCCCTTCCCCAGCCTGGTTGCCCTTCTCTGGTCTCATTTGAGGACCTCGATATCCTTCTTATCCTGAGGAGCCCAGAACTGGACACAGCACTCGAGGCGCAGCCTCCCCAATGTCCAGTACAGGGGCACAATCACCTCCCCAGACCTACTGGTCATACTAGTTCTGATACAAGCCAGGATGTCATTGGATTTCCTGGCCACCTGGGCACACTACTGGCCCATGTTCAGTCAGCAGTCAACCAAGAGTACTACTTTTCAGGAGTTCTCCATGTGTTGAAGGAGGAGGATATGTTATGAAATGGGCCTGCACTGAGCTTGTGGCTTCCCTAATGTGCTATGTCCAGTGGTTTTCCCTGACCACAGTTTTATGTTTTAGTTGTGCTGCACGGCCATTTCCCTCTTCCTTCCAGGGTGAGGAGAGCATGGCCAGGGAGAATGGCCAGCCCTGTTCCACCTCTCTCCTTGTCCAGAACCTTACAGGCCCCAGGGCAGGGATGCCAGCTGTGGAATCTGTCTCCTGGAATAGGAACATAAAGGGGAGAGGGTACAAAGGACTGTTTTGGGGATCATGCAAGATCATAGAATCATAGCTTGGTCTGGGTTGGAAGGGACCCCAAGGATCACAGAGCTCCAACCCCCTGCCACAGGCATGGCCACCAACCTCCATGCCTGGATCTACTCAAGGTTGCCCAGGGCCCCATCCAACCTGGCCTTGAACACCTCCAGGGATGGGGCACCCACCCCCTCTCTGGGCAGCCTGTTCCAGCCCCTCACCACTCTCTCTGTAAAAAACTTCCCCCTAATATCTAATGTAAACCTTCGACAGCCTCTACCACACTCTGATTCCACCCTTGGCCATGGGACCATTTGTGGGGCAGTAGGCTAGGACAGCACTGGACACAGCAAGGACAAGGTCCATGAATCAGCTGCCAGGGGGTGACCATCTGGAGTGGGTGGCTTCTGAGAAGTTAAGAGCAAGAATAAGAGCTACAATTGTGGGGTTAGAGACTGAGGTTGATAAAGGAAATGCAGGGCTGCTCCTGAATGAGGATGGTGATCTAACAAACAGCAGACACCAGAGGGCTTGAGGGACTCAATAACTTTTTTTGCCTGGGTTTTTACTGAAAAGGTCTCCCAGGGCTCTGTGCTCAGTGAAGGGCTTCACAGAGGAGGACGTCACGTTGTGGCAGGAACCTCATGACTTCCCAGAATGACAAACACCAGTTTCTGCTCCTGAAGATGACTCGCCCTGGCAGTGGCACAGGCTGGGGGGGCCTCCTTGGCAGCAGTCCTGTGAGAAAGGTCTTGGTGGGCAACAAGCTCGACAGGAGGGAGCCGTGTGCCCTGGGAGCAAGGGAGGAAAGGAGCAACCTGGGCTGTACAACCAGGAGAGTGGCCAGGAGATGGAGAGAAAAGATGCTCTGGGGCACTACATTCTGGTTGCAGATTCCTGATTGATTAAGACACTGGCAAGCTGGAGTGGGTTCAGGAAAGGGCTCTCAGGAAAGTCAGGGACTAGAGCACTTTGCCTGTGAGGAGAGGCTGAGGGAGTTGGGCTTGTCCAACCTGCAGAAGGGAGGGCTGATGGGGAGCTTATCCCAATATGTCAGTACTGAGAAAGAGAACATGGAGAATACAGAGCCAGTCTCTTCAGCACAGCATGTGATGGGAGGACAAGGGGCAATGGGAGTGTTGTGAGGATTGTCAGGGCTATTCCATTGGTTGTGGGGTGTGTGATGGCATGTGAAAAACAGTGGTATGACACAGGGTGGCCTCCATGGCTGCCAGGACAATGTGTCTCCTCTGATGCATTTGTTGCAGGGACATCAGCCATAGCAAGGTAGCCCCTCCTTTCTGTCAGGGCCTTTCAGCCTGGCCAGCACCCTTGGCCACCTGCACCACAGCCCATCCCACACTGCCCCACTCATGTGCCTGTTTCCCTGCAGGCACCCAACACCCTTCCCCACCTTGTTATCACCCCATTATGTCCCTGCCTGTACTGCTGTCTCTCCCTCCTCATAAGCTGTTCCCAGAAACACAAAGACACAGGCAGATACAGACTCCCTCTGAGTGATTTTTTGCACCACAGCACTACCCTCAGATTGATATTTCTTTATCCCCACGACCACTCTGGACCTCCAAAGCTGCAGTTCCTGCTTGATTTCCTTGCTCATTCTCTTTCAAATATCAAACCAGCAGTGCCAGTAGCTCATAAAGTAATTTTGAAGTTTTCTTGAGATACTCCTATACTTCCTTCAGCCTCAGGCTAAAGAAGCCCTTGACTCTCAGCATCTCCACACAAGACCCCTAAGCGTATCCTGGCAAACTTTCTTGCCCTCATCACAGTTCCTCCCGATTCCACCCGACCAGGGAGCCCCACACTGGGACTGACTGCTCCAGAAATGGCCACACCAGTGCTGAGTCCAGGTGGAAAATAAGTGTTACTGTCTGTGTGGCCACCCTCCTCCCAGTGAAGCCCACTTTGCCCATGGCCACATTCCTGTTCAGCACCACTGGCAGCTGTGCTACGCCTCATAATTCCCAAAGGCTCTGCCCTGAGGACGCTCTGCCACCAGCCACGTCTGAGCCTTCCCTCATATACAGGCATTACAGTTTTACAGTGTTTACTCATGATGCTGTAAGGTATGGGAGATGCCCTTTGTCAGTCATGGTCATCTGTGCTCGTAGTGTCCCCTCCTCATTTTTCATTCTCTCACAGCCTACTTCCTGAATGAGAAGGAGGAAAGCCCTTGATGCTGTGCAAGCACTGTTCAGCCAATAACCAAACCATCTGGGGAAATACAGGCCTGTCAGTCTGACCTGAGTCTTGGGGAAGATCATGGTAGAGGGTCATCTTGGGAGCTGTCATGCAGCACATGTGTTATGGCCAGGGGATCAGGCCCAGTCAACATGGGTTTACAAAAGCTAGATCCTGTCAAACTAACCTGATCACCTTCTATGACAAGGTGACCCGCTGAATTGATGAGGGGAAGGCTGTGGATGTGTCTACCTGGACTTTGGTAAAGCCTTTGACACCGTTTTTCACAGCATTCTGACTGAGAAACTGGCTGCCACTGGCCTGGACAGGGGGACCCTCAGCTGGATGGCCGAGCCCAGAGGGTGGTAGTGAATGGAACAAAATCCAGCTGGAGGCCGGTCACGAGTGGCGTCCCCCAGGGCTCAGTCCTGGGTCCAGTCTTGTTCAACATCTTTATCAATGATCTCGAAGAAGGGATTGAATGCTCCTTCACTAAGTTTGTAGATGACACTAAACTAGTAGAAAGTGTTGATCTGCCTGAGGGTAGGGAGGCTCTTCAGAGGGATCTGAACAGACTGGACTGATGGGCTGAGACCAGTGGGATGAAGTTTAACAAGGCCAAGTGCAGAGTGCTGCACATGGGACATAACAACCCCATGCAGCGCTACAGGCTTGTGGAGACTGGCTGGAGAGCTGTCAGGCAGAGAAGGACCTGGGGGTGTTGGGTGACTGCAGACTGAATATGAGTCAGCAGTGTGCCCAGGTGGCCAAGAAGGCCAAATGCATCTTGGCTTTTATCAAAAGAGTGTGGCCAGTAGTTCTGGGGAGGGGATTGTGCCCCTGTACTCAGCATTGGTGAGGCCACACCTCGAGTGCTGGGTCCAGTTCTGGCCTCCTCACCGTAAGAAGGACATGGAGATCCCGGAGCGAGTCCAGAGAAGTGCAACCAGGCTGGGGAAGGGGCTGGAGGGCAAATCCTGTGAGGAGTAACTGAGGGAGCTGGGGCTGTTTAGCCTGGAGAAGAGGAGGCTGAGGGGAGACCATATCACCACCTACAACTACCTGAAGGGAGGTTATAGAGAGATAGGTGATGGTCTCTTCAGTCAGGTGACAGGTGATAGGACAAGGGGGAATGGCATGAAGCTGTGCCAGGGCAGGGTCAGATTGGATGTTAGAAAAAAATTTTTCCTGAAAGAGTTGTCAGGGCTGGAACAGGCTGCCCAGGGAGGGGCTGAGTCACCTTCCCTGGATGTGTTCAAAAAAGGGTAGATGAAGTACTTAGGGATATGGTTTAGTTTAGTATGTAAATGGTTGGACTCGATGATCTTAAAGGTCTTTTCCAACCTTGTGATTCTCTGATTAACATTGTTCATTTACCTTTGATGTCTGAATACATCAGCACACCTGCTGTTCTGACCATCTATTATGGCTGGTTCTTAGCATGTTCAGTGACTCCCAAATACCTTCCCAGAACTCTCTCTTGCTTTAGGGCAGTCTGTGCCCCTTTCTTCAAGGCTGCTGATTTTTGAGAATGTGATTATTAAGTTCCTCTCAGCATGAGTGACTTTCCTGTCTCGCAGGAACACAAGGATATTGTCAGGGCCTGTGTCTGCTGTGAGGAGAGTCAGGCTGCTGGCAGGCCTGCTGCCTTCCCTGACAACTGATGGATTGTGAGGTAAGGAGATTGGCTGATAGAGAGATTGTGAGGTGATCAGATTGTGAGGTAAGGAAATTGTGAGGCAAGGAAATTGTGAGGGAAGGGGATAGTGAAGTGAATGGATTGACAGATAGATTCTGAGGTAAGGAGATTGATAGATTGTGAGGTAAGGGGATTGTGAGGGAAGGGGATAGTGAGGGAAAGGGATTGTTAGGTAAGGGGAATGACAGATTATGAAGTAAGGAGATTGACAGATTGTGAGTATGAAGATTGACAGTGAGGTAAGGAGACTGAGAGATAGATAGATTGTGATTTAAGGGGATTGTGAGGTAAGGAGATTGTGAGGCAAGGGGATAGACTGATAGATTGTGAGGTGAGGAGATAGAGTAATACAGAGATTGTGAGGTAAGGAACTTGGCTTATGGACTGTGAGGTAAGGGGATTGTGATGTAAGGGGATTGTGAGTTAAGAGGTTTGTGGGGGAAGGGGATAGTAAGGCAAGGAGATTGTGAAGCGAGGAGATTCTGAGGCAAGGGGATAGACTGATAGATTGTGAGGAAAGGTGATTGACTGATAGATATATTGTGAGGTATGGAGATTTAATGATCAATTGATTGTGATGTAAGGAGATTGACTGATAGATTGTGAGGTAATTAAATTATGAGGTAAGGCAATTCTGACGTAATGGGATTGACTGATTGATTGTGAGGTAAGGAGATAGACTGATAGATTATGAGGTAAAGGGATTGTGAAGTAAGCAGATTGTGAGCTAAGGGGTATGACAGATAGGAGGTAAAGAGTTTGAATGATAAATTGTGAGGTAAGGGGTTTGTGAGTTAAGGAGACTGATAGATTGTGAAGTAAGGAAATTGACTGGTGAGATTGTGAGATAAGTAGATTGAAAGAGAGATAGATTTTGAGGTAAGGGAATTTTGAGGCAAGGGATTGTGAGGTAAGGGGATTGAGAGGTAATGGGATTGACAGATAGATAGATTGTGAGGTAAGGAGATTTACTGATAGGCTGTGATATAAGGAGATTTACTGATAGATTGTGAGGAAAAGAGATTGACTGATAAATAGTGAGTTAAGGAGATAGATGGATAAATTGTGAGGTAAGGGGATTATGAGGCAAGGAGATTGTGAAGCAAGGAAATGGTGAGGAAATGGATAAACTGGTAGATTGGGTGGTAAGGGGATTGACTGATTGTGAGGTAAGGAGATTGACTGACTTGATTGATTGTGAGGTAAGGGCATTGTGAGGTAAGGGGAATGACAGATAATTTGTGTGGTCAGGAGATTGATAGATTGTGAGATAAGGAGATTTACTTATATAGAGATTGTGAGGAAAGGAGATGGAGTGACACACACATTGTGAGGTCAGGAGATTGGCTGATGTATAGGTTATGAGGTAAGGAGATTGATTGTGAGGTCAGGAGATTGATCGATAGATTGTGAGGTAGGGGATTGTGAGGCAAGGGGATTTACTGATAGATTGTGAGGTAAGGGGATTGATATGAGGACTGTGAGGTAAGGGGATTGTGAAGAAAGGAGATTGTGAGGCAAGTGGATTGTGAGGTTAGTGGTTTGACTGATAGATTGTGAGTAAGGAGACTGATGTGAGTTTGTGAGTTTAGGAGATTGGCTGATAGTTTGTGAGGTACAGAGATTGACAGATAGCTTCTGAGGTAACAAGGTTGATATATTGTTTGTGAGGTAAGTAAATTGACTGGTAGGATTGTGAAGTAAGGAGATTGAAAGAGAGATTGTGAGGTAAGGGGATTGTGAGGCAAGGGCATTTAATTGTATATATGTTGTGAGATAAGGGGATTAACTGATTGTGAGGTAAGAAGATTGACAGATTGTGATGTAAGGGGATTGTGAGGTAAGGAGATTGTGAAGCAAGGGGATAGACTGATACATGGTAAGGTAAGGGGATTGACTGCTAGATTGATATATTGTGAGGTAGGGAGATTGAGTGATAGATAGGTTGTGAGGTAAGGAAATTGGCTTATGGATTGTGAGGTAAAGGGATTGTGATGTAAGAGGATTGTGAGTTAAGAGGATTGTGGGGGAAGGAGATAGTAAGGCAAGGAGATTGTGAAGCGAGGAGATTCTGAGGCAAGGGGATAGACTGATAAATTTTGAGGAAAGGAGATTTACTGGTACATTTTGAAATAAGGGGATTTTGAGATAAGGGGATTGTGAAGCAAGGAGGTTTTGCGGCAAGGGGATATACTGATAGAGATTGATGTAAGGAATTTGACTGATAGACTGTGAGTAAAGGAGATTGACTGATAGATTTTGAGGTAAAAAGATTGACTGATAGATAGATAGTGAGGTAAGAAGATTGACAGATAGATAGTGAGGTAAGAAGATTGACAGATAGATTGTGAGGTAAGAAGATTGACAGATAGATTGTGAGGTAAGAAGATTGACAGATAGATAGATTGTGAGGTAAGGGGATTGTGAGGTAAGGAGATTATGAGGCTAGGGGATAGACTGATAGATATTGAGGTATGGGGATTGACTGATAGATTGATACATTGTGAGGTGAGGAGATTGAGTAATAGATTGTGAGGTAAGGAAATTGGCTGATGGATTATTGTGAGGTAAGGGGATTGTGAGTTAAGAGGATTGTGGGGGAAGGAGATAGTAAGGGAAGGAGATTGTGAAGCGAAGAGATTCTGAGGCAAGGGGATAGACTGATAGATTGTGAGGAAAGGAGAATGACTGATAGATATTATGATTATGAATTATGGAGATTTACTGATCGATTGATTGATTGTGATGTAAGGAGATTGATAGATTGATTGTGAAGTAAGGGGATTGTTAGGTATTGGGATTGTGGGGTAACTGGATTGACTGATATCACAGAATCACAGGGGTTGGAAGGGACCTCGAGAGATCATCAGGTCCAACCCCCCTGCCAAAGCAGCTCCCTAGCTCATATTGCTCAGATAGGCGTCCAGACGAGTCTTGAATACCTCCAGAGAAGGAGACTCCACCACCTCCCTGGGCAGCCTGTCCCAGGGCTCTGTCATCTTCACTGTGTAAAAGTTCTTCCACATGTTGGTGCTGAACTTCCTGTGCTCCAACTTGCAGCCATTGCCCCTTGTCCTGTCCCCACAGACACTGAAAAGGGGTTGGCCAATTCCCCCTGCACCCCATACTTAAGATATTTATAAACATTAATTAGGTCCCCCCTCAGTCTTCTTTTCTCCAGGCTGAACAGCCCATCTCACTCAGCCTTTCCTCATACGAGAGATATTCCAGGCCCTTCATCATCTTCGTAGCCTGTAGAGAGCTTTGTGGAATCATGGCTGGTGGCCAAAGGCCATGAGCTTGGTACAGTGACATTGGTCAAGCAGTAAGGGCGTGAGAAACGTGGTGGATGTAACAAAGACGTCATATCTTTAAGACAGTAAAGTATGGGAAAGAGGAACTAAGCATGGGGGAAGGAGCCATAGGTATTCGGAGTATGTGCCAATATGGGCAGAGATGTTCTTTTATCTTGGACCAATGATGAGCTCAATCTTTGCAATATGCATAAGCTCATTATTGTAACCATAACAGTGCGATGTGTAACCGAATAGAGCTGAGGCTTGCTGGACATCATCGGGTGTGGCTGTCTCCCAGTCGATTTTCCACAACATGGCATAGGAGGGTGCTGGGGGGTGATATTGGAGGATTTTGGGGGAGAAGGGGTGGTCTGTGGGCATTATGGGGGATATTGGCTGGCAGCAAGGGGTGATGAGATGTTTAGGGATGGGCTGGGGGAGAGGTTAAGGGGCTCAGGGGGGCACCCATGGATGTTGAAGGGGGTGTGGGGATGTTGAAGGGGGTGTGGGGATGTTGAAGGGGGGTACTGGGGGTGGATATGGGTGGATTTGGTGGGGAAAAGGGGAGGTTTAGGGGAGTAATACGGTGCTATACTTTCCAGCTATATCAGCATTCACATTTCATGGAGTGCATTGGGGTGTTGAGGGACACCTAGGGGGGCTGGGAGATTAGGGTACGGCTGGGGAGGGAGCAAGGGTACCCATGCGTGTTTGAGGGACCCTGGGGGCAGCAATAGAGGTAATGGGGGGGTATGTGGGTTAAAGGTTGTTCGAGGGGGGTATGGGGGGATAGGGAGACACCAGAGTTGCTTTGAAAGGTTAAGTATAGGCTGTGGGGGGGTTTAAGGCATAGAAGGGCACCCATGATTGCCAAAGGGAAGCATAGGAGGGCTTTAGGGTGGTGTTTTGGTGATATATGGGGGTGATGAAAGGTTTGGGGACTGTCCAGCTTCAGGACAGTCTGAGCTGTGACGTCTGAGCTGTGTGGTTTGGTGAGAACCTGCACTGTGCATCACCAGTTTGTAGATTTTGCTACAAAGTCCTATTGTTGTCACTGCTTCTCCCTCTCTGCTGTCCCAGTAACCTGTCCCTGTCCCAAGCCGTGAGGTTGGGCGATGTTTGGTTTCCTTTCCCACCCCTCCCCTCCGCCCCGTTACCCCCCCACAGCCTCTGAGAGAGAGAGCGGCTGCCGCGCTCGGCGCTCGGCTGGGCGAGTCCAGGACAACAGGTCCCAGCACAACCCCTGCACATCAGGGCTCAGACATGAGGGGTGGGGAACAGGCTGCTAGGGGAGAATTTGGGCACTGCAGGGGATGCTGTAGCGGGCAGAGGCGCTGAACAGGGATCTGGCCCTGAGCACACTGGGCTGCAGCTGGAAGAGCGTGGCCACACAGACAATCATTGTGCATCTGGACTCAGCACTGGTGGGGACATCGCTGGAGCATCAGTCCCAGTGTGGGGCTCCCCAGCCTGGGGGAATGGGGAGGAATTCTCACACAGGAAGGGAAACAATGCTGAGAAAGAGGGGAAAAATACTCCTGGATGCTGTCAAGCGTGTCTCTTCAAGTCCTTTTCATTAAAGAACTCAGGAAATCCACAACTACTTGGGTGTTAGTTAGGTATTTAATAACAAACATTTCAAAGGAATATTACAACAGAGGATATTTTAACTTCATGGAGATGTTTTCTCTAATGGTTCAATTGATATAAGAGGTGACAACAGCATTCTGGGATGGATATCGGTCTCCTAAGGAGATCTGGACAGGCAGGAAAATCAGTGTCTTGAGAGCCAACCCTGTCTGCAGAACCTTGCTCTTTCCCAAGCCCAGCAGTTCCCTCACTGGCCTCCTGGGACTCCCAAAACTTTTCCTCATATCATCTGTTGTCACAGGCACAGACAGATTTCTCTGACAACAAACAGCAGTTACACATGACACAGTTTAATAACCATGAAATCTCTCTCCTCAGCTGCCTGCTACGGCCAAGCAGCGTGTGAAGGGGGTCAGCTTCCAGAGGAGATTCACTCCCAGAACAGTTTCAATCAGATACATAGAAAGGTCACTTATCAACACACTGACCTTATGACAGAACAGTTCATTAGACTGCTGAAAGATGGGATGTTTTCCAACTCTCTGAAGCTCAAAGCAGACACCAGAGACTAAGCAGAATCTGAATGAACAAATAGCAAGTGGAGGTGGAATCCAGTGAGGATACATCCATCTAGTCAGCTGAAAAGATGTCCTTAGGCATGGCCACATAATCAGGAGATGTGGAAACACCTGAATGATAAGGGACATGGAAGAGACAGACTAGTGATAAGACAGGTACTGGGGAAGGTGAGTATTTCTTCTGCTGCCATCTGTACCAATCCTGGCAATTCCCATTCAGACATGGTGGGAAAGCATTGCCATGCCAGACAAGTAGATGAGTGATTCAGTAGATGAAGAGACGCTTGTAAAATTATTTGCATCTACAAAAAAAAAAGAAAGAAGGAAACATTGTGGCCATTTTCAGGCAGAGATGTTACAAAGTGTTCATACTTTGTCATTTCGTAGTCTCTGGAGCAGAGAAGACCTAGAGATACTGCGTTAGGAATGGGATGAATGTGCATCATGTTACTATACCTTAGAATACCTAGGAGAAAAAAAATATAAATAAATTAAAACCTGCACAATAGAGAATGGTTCTTACATGAGTTCCATGGCCAGAGATATGCAGAAGAAGATGAGCCATTCATTGTTGCTTAGAAAATACCAGTCATCTGTTTCCACATGGCATCCTTGAGCTCCTGGTTCCTCATGCTGTAGATGATGGGGTTCACTGCTGGTGGAAACACCGAGTAAAGAAATGACACTACCAGGTCCATAAATAGGGAGGAGATGGAGGGGGGCTTCAGGTGGGAAAACACGACAGTGCTGAGAAACAGGGAGACCACAGCCAGGTGAGGAAGACACATGGAAAAGGCTTTGTGCCGTCCCTGCTGCGAGGGGATCCTCAGCACAGCCCTGAAGATCTGCACATAGGACACCACAATGAACACAAAACACCCAAAACCTAAACAGGCACTGACCACAAGGAAGCCAGTTTCCCTGAGGGAGGCATCTGAGCAGGAGAGCTTGAGGATCGGGGGGATTTCACAGAAGAACTGGTCAACAGCATTGCCATGGCAGAGGGGCAGGGAAAATGTATTGGCTGTGTGCAGCACAGCATTGAGAAACCCACTGGCCCAGGCAGCTGCTGCCATGTGGACACAAGCTCTGCTGCCCAGGAGGGTCCCGTAGTGCAGGGGGTGGCAGATGGCAACGTAGCGGTCATAGGCCATGACAGTGAGAAGAGAGAACTCTGTGAGGATCAAAACTCCAAAGAAAAAGAGTTGAGCCACACACCCTGTGTAGGAAATGGCCCTGGTGTCCCACAAGGAGTTGGCCATGGATTTGGGAACAGTGGTGGAGATGCAGCCAAGGTCAGTAAGAGAGAGGTTGAGGAGGAAGAAGTACATGGGGGTGTGGAGGCGGTGGTCACAGGCTATGGTGATGATGATGAGGCCATTGCCCAGGAGAGCAGCCAGGTAGATGCCCAGGAAGAGGCAGAAGTGCAAGAGCTGCAGCTCCCTTGTCTCTGCAAAGGGCAGGAGGAGGAACTGGCTGATGGAGCTGCTGTTGGACATCTGCTTCTGCCAATAGTGGAGACCTATCCAAGGGGGAAAATGCAGTGAGAAGTTAGGGAATTCTTGGAGGAAAACCTCTTCCAATTCACATTGACTGTCTGGATTCAGTATGATTTTTGGCAAGTCCCTTTTGGGAGGTCTTTTTGTACTGGTTTGATCTTGCCACTGCTCGGAGCAGGGTCAGCTGTGGGCTCTGGAGAACTCAATCCTTCCTGGCAGCAGTCAGTAAATAGAAGGATGGCACGATCTCAGACTGAATCCCCTGTAGATAGAAATGAGATTTTCAGCACTGTCACTCTCTAGCAGAGCAGATTTTTGGAGCTTTGATTTCCTCCTGCCTGTACCTGAGGAGTGTTTCTTCTGTCAGAACTCCCTGACATTGCTGCTGCAGTGCCAGTGAAACCTTCCCCTGAGTGCAGAGTGGGGAGAGCTGCTCTGTCCTTCAGCCCTGGTCTCAGCTGCCCTGTGCTGGATGCTCTGTGATCACACCCTGGTGTTCCCCGCAGAAGAAACTGGACCCCACAGAGAGCTGAGGAATCCAGTGTCCCAGGGCAGAGCTCCAAAGCCCTCCTGCGTTCTCATCCTACCCAAGGGGGATTTCAGCTCCCCGCTCCCATCCAGGGACACACAGGGCTCAGTGTAGCTGACCACACACAGGTGATGAGCAGCATTGCCACGGCCTCAGACCTGAGATGTCTTCTGCCTGGGGCTCCTCTCTGGGGCACAAGTGTCCCTGAGAGAGCAGTGCCATTGTGGGAGGCAGCCTGGAGCCCAGCAGGAGCCCCCATGGAATTTTTCAGTACTACAGGTGTGGGTCCAGAATTGAGGGTTAACTCAGTGTCAGCCCCAGCAATGGATGTGCCCAGAGCCCCAGGTAATGCTGGGACAAAGGCTGCAAGAACAGAAGTGGAAACAGTGAGAAATGCTCCATTCAAAGCTGGAAGGACAGGGTCAGAGAGACAGGCACTCAGGGGTTTCTCCTCATGGGGTTCAAGTGGCCAAGGAGAAGACTCAGCCTGAAACCCTGTATCTCTTGTTGCAGAGGCTGTGCTGAGTGGCAGAAACCAGCGTGTGGCTGTGGGAAAGTGTCAGCACTGTGGGGGATTTCAGGAAGGTCCCAAATCCCCACTGCCAGGGCATTGCTGGGAGCAGCTCCTTCTCTCTCCCTGTCCATATCTCTGCTTCCAGGATCTGTCCCTGCCGCTGATTCTCTTTGCCCATGTCACCAAATTCTCTGTGCTCACAGACATCATCCAACCTGCCCTGTGCTCAGCTCTGCTCTACAGACCCCTCCTGGCATCAGGGCACTGCCCCAGGGAACCTCTGTGTGTGCAGGGATCAGGCCAGGCTCCAAAGTCTTAATGAGAATCAAGTTTTAACTGCATATTCTCAAGGGGAGAAATAAGTTCTCATCATCCACAGTCAGCACAGCCCACAGGAGAGGAAAAGTCAAAGCAAAGACTCTGCCTGGCAGGAAAATGCTTCCATAATGTATTTCTTCAATTTCCCTTTGGAATTCCTCAAGGATCAGCGTGATCTGGGAGCAAACCTGAGCCATGCTGCCCTTTCCTGCAGCTGAAGCACCTTATGCTGCCCTTCCCTGGGTCACTCCTCCCACCCACAGCTGCTGTTATATCTCTGGTGGAAAGCCCACAGGCAGGCTGAGTGCTGACCCTGGCAGTTTGAAAGCACTGAAACCATGCCCAGGAGAAGACAGCTGTCCTGCCCTGTCCCTCTGATGGGGCAGATGACAACCCTTCCAGGAAGCACTTTCTCGTCCTATAGAGAACCTGTCCTTCTGACAGACCCCACACACTGCCCCATGTCCCAGCTTTAGGAGATCCCTCCAGGAACAGAACCTGCATTGCCCTGCACCCACAGACATACCAGGCAGAGTGCTGTGGAGATTTCTCCTGCAGTGAGCTCTCAGCATCCATCAGCTCTCTCAGCCTCACAGGTCTCCCCTCGGTGCCTACAGGCAGTGTCCCCAGCCCTGTGTGCTTGGCAGAGGAGCTGCTCCTGGCCAGAGCTGTCTCTTGTCAGGGCTGCGGGGTTGCCATGAGCTGCCTCCATCCCAGGAGCCCAGCCCAGCTCACAGCAGAGGAGCAGGTGAATACGTCACATCCTCCATTCCCTATAGTCTCCTGTGAGGTGTCCCTGGAGCTCCAGGGAAACTACTTGGAAAGACACTAAGTCTTTACTGATTTTCTCTCTCTCGGCTGTGGAGAAATCCTTGTGTCCAGCAGAGTCCTTTCTCCTGATCAAACCAGAGCTGGGCAGGACAATCACCTTTCCTTGTTCTCATATAAGACTGGACCCCTAGGTAGTGACAGGAGGGGGATTGTCCCTCTCTCAGAGTCACTCCAGACCCCTCATCCTTGCTTTGCATCCCTGGGGCCGGAAGGGGACGCAGCTCTGACCTATGACTGCCACAATCCCGTTGCAGCTGGGATTACTCTTCCCCAGTTTCAGTGGCACAAAAATCAAAACCTCCTGCCTAGGAGCTGCTGGTCCAGCTCCCATGGGAATTACTGGGGTTGGAGACATGTTTCCAAGATCCCCATCTCCATGAGAGTGGACTTGATCTGATAGAAACCGTGTGTCACCTCCATTCACCTGTACCCAAAACTGAATACTCATTGGGGGCCCTTGGGAGAGGCTTCTGCTCCTCATGAACACCTGGGAGTTTCGTAGACAAAAAAAGATTTTAATTTTCCGTGGTATAAATCTATCCTAACTCCTTTCTTTTAATTCTGAAAAGACTTTTCCATACCCAGAGTCAGATAATATCTAACAGCAGCTCCATCATCCAGTTCCTCCTCCTGGCCTTTGCAGACACACGGGAGCTGCAGCTCTTGAACTTCTGGCTCTTCCTGAGCATCTACCTGGCTGCTCCTCTGGGAAGAGTTTAATGATAATTACTGTAGACAATGACCATTGACTTCACATGCCCCTGTACTTCTTCCTCTTCAACCACTTGTCAAATGTTGACCCAGGTGCTCACCAAAGCTGCTCTATCACTCCCCGTCCTCAGCTGCAAAGGGGAGTGAAGATGTAACGAAAGGTCAAGATAAGGACAGGGAGAGATCCTGCAGTGGTCACTCTCCTGAGTTACTCTCAATAAACCCATCTAATTCATTACCCAATCAAAGAGAGCAGAGGATTGAGAAAGAAAAATAAAAAAAACACCCGCCCACATCCTTCCCTATTTCTCCCAGGGTCCACTTCACTCTCCAATTCTCTCCTTCCTCTGATTCAGCAGCACAGGAGGATGGGAAATGGAGGTTGGGGTCAGTTCATCACACATTGACTCTGCCGCTCCTTCCTCCTCATGGAAGGACTCCTCACAGTGTCCCCTTGGTCCAGCATTGGGTCCCACCCACAGGACACAGTCCTCCATCAACCCCTCCAACATGAGTCCTTCCCACATGGCTTCAGATCATCACCAACTGCTCCAGGGTGGGTCACTAAAATGGGGTGCTGTCCTTCAGCAACAGACTGCCCCAGCATAGGTCCTCCACAGCCCTGCCAGCAAACCTGCTCCAGCACAGGCTTCCTATGAGGTCACAGCCTCCTTCAGTGTCTGCCCTTGCTCAAGCTTGGGGACGTCTCTGGCTGCTGGTAGAATCACTGTTCCACACCATCCAGCACAGGCAGTGGGGGAACAGCCTCATTCACCATGGGGCTGGGAGGACCTTCTCCCCCTCCTTCACTGACATTGTTGTCTGCAAGGTTCCTTACACTTTCTCACTCCTTTCTCTCACAGCAAAAAGCAGCAGATAGATTTTATTTCCTTCTTAAAAATATTGTCATGGCCAATATATTTTGACTACAACTCTGCCATGGCAATGCTGCTGACCAGTTCTTCTGTGAAATCCCCCAGATCCTCTAGCTTTCTTGCTCATGGGCCTTGCTCAGGGAAATTGTGGCCAGTGCCTGTTTAATTTTTGGGTGTTTTGGGTTCACCTTGGTGTCCTATGTGCAGATCTTCAGGGCTGTGCTGAGGATTGGCTCGGAGGAGGGATGGCACTGAGTCTTTTCTAAATGCCTTCCTTACCTGGGAGATGACTCCCTCTTTGTCAGCACATGTTTACCTACCTGAAGCCCCCCTCAATCTCCTCCCTATTTACAGATTAACAGAATCGTTGGTGTTTGAAGGAGCCACCAGAGATCATCCAGTCCAAACCCCCTGCCAAAGCAGCTCCCTAGGACAGATTGCACAGGTCAGTGTCCAGACAGGTCTTTCATATCTCCAGAGAAGGAGACTCCACACCCACTGGGCAGCCTGTCCCAGGGCTCTGTCACCCTCACTGTGAAAAGTTCTTCCACTTTTGGGTACAGAACTTCCTGTGCTCCAACATGAAGCCATTGCCCCTAGTGCTTTCCCCATAGACAACTGAACCTGGTAGATGTGTTTCTTTACTCAGTGTTTCCTCCATCATTGAACCCCCTCATCTACAGCATGAGGACACAAGGGGCTCAAGGAGGTCTTGTGGAAACTAATGACTGGATGTTTCTAAGCAGCAATAAACTGATCAACTTCATTTTATTACTGGCCCTGATGATTCAATGAAATGTAATAATGCCAAATAGATTGCTGTAGCTGTACCTTAAGAGAAAATTAATATAAATTTAATATCAGAATTTTCATGTTTTTAAGAAGAGATTTGGTTTGGATTTTAGTAGATGTGCTTTTGCCCCAGCTGAGTGTCAAGCACCACACAGTCGCTTGTTCTTAAAAAGGGATAGGGGGAGAAGTTAAGAAGGGGGAGGGAGTGGGAAGGGAAAGGGAAAAAATCCCCCAAAAACCAAGGAAATAAAACCTCACAGGTTGGGTAAGGATAGGTGACTAAAACAGCAGAAAGAGAGATATAAAAATGATAACAGGACTTTAGAGCAAAATATATGAAACTGGTGATACACAATGCAGTTTCTCACCAAACCACACAGCTTGGTCTGTGCAGCCCAGAGCCATCCTGAAAACTGGACCATCCCCAAAACTGCATGTGCTGGAGATGCCTCCTCCTCCTTCCACCAGCCACCCCTTTTATGCTGAGCATGACGTAATTAGTATGGAATACTCAATTTAGCCAGTTCAGGTCACCTGTCCTGGCTGTGTCCCCTTCCTTCTCCTTAGTAAGGAAATAGGAACAACTGAAAAGTCCTTGACTGCTTGGCAACAATTAGAAACATCAGGGTGTTATCAGCACTGCTCTCATCCCAACTCCCAAACACGGCATTCCATCCACTATTAGAAAAGAAATTAACTCCATCCCAGCCAAAACCAGGACACTGACATAATTTCCCTGTCAAAGGGGCTGTTTGGGGAGGGGTGGTCATGGCATGGTGCTGCACTCTGTTATTGTTGGGTTTGTAAGGTACTCTGTGCTATCACTGGGTGTAAGTGCAATTGGGGCTGTTATTGTTCTCCTTTTATGGTGCTTTTGTCAGTAAACTGTCCTTATCCCAACCCACAGAGGCTCTGTCCATTTCTCCTCCAGGAGTGAGCGTGCAGCGTGTGGTGCTCAGCCATTGTTTGGGGCTGAACCACGACAGATTCCAAGCCACAACCAGTGAGATTCTCCAGGAGAAGGTGGTGGGAAACTATATCCAAGGACTTGCTAAAGTCAAGGAAGACAACATCCAGAGCCCTTCCCTTTTCCCAGAAGCAGGTCAGCCTGTCATAGAGGGAGATCTAGTTGGTAAAAGAGGAGCTGCCATTATGAACCAAAGCTGACTGGGCCTGATCACCGGGGTGTGCTGCATATACCACATATGGTACTCAGGATGATCTGCTCCATCAGCTACTCCATGACTGAAGTCCAACTATCAGGCCTCTAATTTCTCTTATCATCCTTCTGTCCCTTCTTATATAGGGGGTTATGTTGACTGATTTCCAATCTGCTGGTACCTCTCAGTCAGCCAGGACTGATGGAAAGAGGCTTGGTGAACCCCTCTTGCCAACTCTTTCAGCACCCTTGGGTGCATCCCATTCAGCCCCACAGATCTATGCATATCTCTGTGGTGCAGCAGCAGGACCATCTCCTCCTGGACTTAGGTGGGCTCATTCTGCTCCCTGTCCCTGTCTCCTGGCTCATGGAATTGGATTCTCTCTGTACAACTGGTCCTATTACTAAAGACAGTGGCAAAGATTTCATTAAGCACCTCAGCCTTGTCCTCATCTTTCGACAGTGTTTCCTCCTGAATCTGATAGGGGATGGAGGGTCTCCCTGCTCTTTCTTTCTTTACCATGGAGGCCAGATGAATTTCTAGCTGGGCTTTGGACCAACAATGAGGAGAATCTCTCATCCTGTTGTTCTTCCCTCAGCATTACATACCCCACTCTAACCCAGGAATAGCCCGAGCAATGACTGAGGGGTAAGACCTGTCTTTCCTGGGGCTGAGGATCAGTTCTTGGCCTTTCTGCTTCATCAAACACACCCAGGGCTTTCTCAGCATCTCAGCTGCTTGTACATTTCCTTTGCCTACCAGCCAACATGGCCTCCAATTACCTGTTCTAACGAGTCCCTGGGGAGGCTCAGCCAGCAATGGCTCTCAGTGGGACTCATTAATACTTCAGGGTACTTTGGGTTTTTACATTCAGTTTTTTGTGCAATTTCCTCTCAGTACCTGAGCTTCAAGGATTCAGCATCAAATGCACCCCAGGGTTCATTAAAAATAAGAATCCAGCCCTAACGAGCTATGTCTCTTTGTGTAATTATCTTCAAATCTTCAAGAGATGTACAGATCATTGAAGCAGTTTCAAAGGGAGCTCCTAGTAAAATTGATTTATTTTAAAGTGTGTAGGTTATTATTTTAACTTTAGAGGAGAGGTGATAACCTCTGACTGAGAATGATCCAGGGTGCCTCCTAAGGTGGTCTGGACTAGTCTGAAAAATGGTCCCTTGAGGCAGTAGGGACAACCTTGCTGCACATCAAACACCCACCATGACTCTCATCAGCCAGCTGGGACTTGCATCCCTTGTCCTTACATCAGGTCTCTCTGCTGCACTCCACAGTGGGGTGTTACAGCCCCTCTGTACCAGCTCCCCTGCTTTCCTTAGAGAACTGGCTGCACACAGGCACCAGAGAGGGAGTTATTTTCCCAACAACAGAAGAAACCTGACCAGATTCACTATTAAAATAAACACTCCTCACACTATGCCAAGTGCAATCTGCCACCAATGAGGTTCACCTTCCACAAAGATTAACTATGTGAGAGATGCTCTAGTGAGGAAGGAGACTGTGAAATCACTGCAACTCAAGATAGAATGAGTCAGACAACTGCCAGAAAGGCAAGGGTTTATCTCCCTGAAACTCAGAGCAGCATCTGGAGGGTTGAGAGGTGTCTGAACGGTCCAAGGGGAAGGGGAAGGGAAATCTAGAGAGCAACTACAAGCACTGGTGTGCAGATACACTGTTGGAACAATGATGATTTCAGACATAGTCAATTGACTTTGGAAAGGCAGAAATATGTGACAGACAGGGGAGATGAAATGCACAGCTGTCCTGTTTCTGGCCAGGCAAGAGTTAACCTCCCCACGCAGCCAGCAGAGGTGATCTGAGTTAGGAGAGCTGAGCTGAGTTAGTCCAGGCTGCTTTCCACACCACCTGTCATCTCTCCCCCATCAAAGGGTCTGGTTGGGGAGGGGCACTCCTGGGTTCCTTAAGGGCTGTCTGAGTGTTTCTGGGGTGTTCGGTTGTTCCTTGCATTGTGCAGTACCTTGTTATCCATTGGTAAATAAAGTACTCTGTGTTATCACTGCATGTGAGTGTAGTTTTCAGTGTGCTGTTTTCATTTTTTCGCAGTGAATTTGTCAGCAAACTGTCCTCATCCCAGCCCACAGAGGGTCTGTCTGTTTCTCCTCAAGGAGTGAGTGTTATAACCTGATCCTTGTACATGAGTGAGCTGGGAGACATGAGAAATGATTTCAACTGCCTTCCAGGGGATCACATTATTACCTGGCTACTCCGATGCTGGGACAATGGGGAACACAGCCTGGAATTAGAAGGCTGGGAGGCAAAGCAGCTGGGATCCCTGTCCAGAGAAGGAGTCATTGACAAGGAGATTGGAAAGAAGTCTGAAGCCCTCAGCCTCTGGAGGCAACTTCTGTCAAGCGTAGGGGGAAGATGCCTGTTGATTGAAGATGTCAGGTGTTGGCCAGGCAAGTGGATGACCACAGAGCAGAGTATGCAGTATTTGAAGGAATTAGCTGTGTGAAAGATGAATTACTATGATCCTGATGATCTGCAGCAGGTTTAGATTGGACATTAGAAAAAATTTTTTTACTGAAAGAGTTGTCAGGGCTGGAACAGGCTGCCCAGGGAGGGCCTGAGTCACCTTCCCTGGATGTGTTCAAAAAAACTGTAGATGAGGTACTTAGGGATATGGTTTAGATTAGTATGAGAATGGTTGGACTTGATGATCTTTAAAGGTCTTTTCCAAACTTGTGATTCTTTGATTCTCTCCTGGTTGATGACAGGTTGGCCATGAGCCAGCAATGTACCCTTGTGGCTGAGAGACCCAATGGGATCCTGGGGTGCATCAGGAGGAGTGTGGCCAGCTGGTCGAAGGAGGTGATCTTCCCCCTCTACTCTGACCTGGTCAGGCCCCACCTGGAGTGTTGTGTCCAGTCCTGGGCTCCCTGGTATAAAAAAGCCAGGAATCCCCTGGAGAGACTCCAGAGGAGGCTATGGAGATGATGAAGGGCCTGGAGCATCTCCCCTGTGAGGAAAGGCTGAGTGAGCTGGGATTGTTCAGCCTGGAGAGAAGAAGACTAAGTCGGGACCTTATGAAATTTTATAAATATCTTAAGTATGGGATGAAAGGGGAAATGGCCAACCCCTTTTTGGTCGTCTGTGGGGACAGGACAAGGGGCAATGGCTGCAAGTCAGAGCATAGGAAGTTCCACACCATCGTGAGGAAGAATTTTTACACAGTGAGGATGAGGGAGCCCTGGGACAGGCTGCCCAGGGGGGTGTGGAGACTCCATCTCTGGAGAGATTCCAGCCCAGTCTGGATGCCGCCCTGTGCAACCTTTCCCAGGGACCCTGCTCTGGCAGGGGTTTGGACCTGATGATCTCTGGAGGTCCCTTCCAACCCCTGTGATTCTATGATTCTATGTGTGATGAACAGACCACAATCCCCATTCCCTGTCCCCCAGTGTCACTCAGTTGGAGACAGGAGAGACTTAAAGAGTGAAGTGGACCCTGGGATAAGAAGGGAGGGGTGTAGGTGGGTGTTTAAGGTTTTCATTTCTTTTGGTTTTTTTTCTCATTGCTCTGCTCTCTTTGGATTGAGTGATGAATTAGATTGATTTTATTGTTGTTCTCAAGTCTGTATTGTCAATGACAGTAACAGCTGCAGGACCTCCCCCTGTGCTTTCTCCCTGCATGATTTCTCCCTGTCCTGATCACTCTGCTCCCAGGCAGAATCATCTCAGAGATGAGATCATAGAACCATCCCCATGAGGCCTGAGGCACCAGGAGGGAGCCTACAAGAACTGGTCTTCTCCTGCTGAGCTGGTCCAGGCTCCTGGGATGGACGGAGCTCATGGAAACCCGGCAGTGCTGCAGGGAGACAACTCTGGCCAGGAGCAGCTCCTCTGCCAAGCACACAGAGCTGGGGACACTGCCTGTAGGCACTGAGGGGAGACCTGTGAGGCTGAGAGAGCTGATGGATGCTGAGAGCTCACTGGAGGAGAAAGGTACAGAGACTTTGCTTTGAATTTTCTGCTCTTGGGTGGGAAGTGGGAGCTGAGCTTTTCTCAATAACTTTGTGGAAGGCAGTGCAAACTCACTGGTCATTAGGACTTGTCAGACAATATTTTGCCTGCCAGGCAGAGTTTTACTTTGATTTTTCCTCTCCTGTGGGCTGTGCTGACTGTGGTAGATGAGAATTTATTTCTCCCATCAAGAATATCCAATGAAAACTCGATTCTCATGAAGATGTTAGAGCTTCGTCTGAGCCCTGCACACACAGAGGTTCTCTGGGGCAGTGCCCTGATGCCAGGAGGGGTCTGCAGAGCAGAGCTGAGCACAGGGCAGGTTGGATTAGGTCTGTGAGCAGAGAGCAGGGAGTGACATGGGCAAAGAGAAGCAGCTGCAGAAACAGCTCCAGGCAGCAGAGACATTGGCAGTGATGGAGAGGGAGCTGATCCACAAATGCTCTGGCAGTGGGGATTTGGTATTACCTTGACATCCCTCTCAATGCAGATACACTTAGCTGCCCAGCACAGACTCTGCACACAGAGTTCCAGGGTTTCTGGCTGAGTCTTCTCCTGGGCAGCCCAAACCCCAGTGAAGAGAAACCCCTGAGTGCCTGTCTGTCTTTCCCTGTCCTACCAGCCTTGGCTGGAGTATTTCTTGTTGTTTAACTTCCTGTCCCTACTGCCTTTGTCCCACCATTACCTGGGCTCTGGGAATGTCCAAAAGTGGGGCTGGCACTGAGCTAACCCTCACTTCAGGACCCCCATCTCTTGGTGTGAGGAATTCCTGTGTGTCTCCTGCTAGGCTGCAGACTGCCTCCCACAATGGCACCAATCTCCCAGAGAGGAGCCACATGCAGAAGACATCTCAGGTCTGAGGCCGTGGCAATGCCACTCATCACATGTGTGTGGGCAGCTTCACTGAGTCCTGTGTGTCCCTGGATGGGAGTGGGCAGCTGAGATCCTCCTTGGGTAGGATGAGACCGCAGGAGGGCTTTGGAGCTCTGCCCTGGGACACTGGATTCCTCAGCTCTCTGTTGGGTTCAGTTTCTTCCTGGGGTACCTTGTCTCTGATCTGCTCTCTGGTGAAACTGGAGTGACAGTTCTGAAAAGCTCAATCCTATACACAGGGGATTCAGTCTGAGATCACACCATCCTTCTCTTTACTGACTGCTGCCAGGCAGGACTGAGTTCTCCAGAGCCCACAGCTGACCCTCCTCCCAGCAGTGGCACGCTCAAGCCAGCACAAAGCAGACCTCCCAAAAGGGACCTGACAAAAGTCCCGAGACTCAGTGTGAATTAGAAAAAGTGTTACTCAAAGAAGGTTTCCCTAACATCTCACTGTGCATTTTCCTCTTTGAACAGGTCTCCTAACTTGAAGGCAGCAGATGTTCAACAGCAGCAGCTCCATCAGCCAGTTCCTCCTCCTGCCCTTTGCAGACACACGGGAGCTGCAGCTCCTGCACTTCTGCCTCTTCCTGGGCATCTACCTGGCTGCTCTCCTGGGCAATGGCCTCATCATCATCACCATAGCCTGCGACCACCGCCTCCACACCCCCATGTACTTCTTCCTCCTCAACCTCTCTCTTACTGATCTTGGATGCATCTCCACCACTGTTCCCAAATCCATGGCCAATTCCTTGTGGGACACCAGGGCCATTTCCTACACAGGATGTGTCGCTCAAATATTTTTCTTTGCATTTTTGATCACAACAGAGTTCTGTCTCCTCACAGTCATGGCCTATGACCGCTACGTTGCCATCTGCCACCCCCTGCACTATGGGACCCTCCTGGGCAGCAGAGATTGTGTCCACATGGCAGCAGCTGCCTGGGCCAGTGGGTTTCTCAATGCTGTGCTGCACACAGCCAATACATTTTCCCTGCCCCTCTGCCATGGCAATGCTGTTGACCAGTTCTTCTGTGAAATCCCCCAGATCCTCAAGCTCTCCTGCTCAGATGCCTACCTCAGGGAAACTGGACTCATTGTGGTCGGTGCTTCCTTATTTTTTAGTTGTTTCGTGTTCATTGTGGTGTCCTATGTGCAGATCTTCAGGGCTGTGCTGAGGATCCCCTCGCAGCAGGGACGGCACAAAGCCTTTTCCACCTGCCTCCCTCACCTGGTTGTGGTCTCCCTCTTTATCTGTACTGCCACGTTTGCCAATCTGAAGCCCCCCACAATCTCCTCCCTATTTCTGGACCTGGTAGTGGCATTTCTTTACTCGGTGGTTCCACCAGCAGTGAACCCCCTCATCTACAGCATGAGGAACAAGGAGCTCAAGGAGGCCGTGTGGAAACTGATGGCTGGATGTTTCTAAGAAGCAATAAACTGCTCATGTTATCCTGCATATCGCTGCCATGTAACTCATTTTAGGACCAGCCTGTGTTTAGTACTTATTTTAGTTGTTGTGATTTTTTTTTCTTTCTTGTTTGTCAAACCTTTATTAACATGGGACACATTTATCTTATTCCTAATTAAACTTTTCCATGTCTCATATGACCCAGACACTTTGTAATGAAGAGCTGTGCTCTCTTTCCATCATATCTACCTGAAAGGTGCACAAAGTTTTATTTTCTCCTGATATTTATAAAAATTTTACAGGCACATTTTCTTCAGCTGGATCACTCCACTACTTGTCTGAATTGGCAATGTTTTCCCACCAAACAGGACGTGATCTTCCAGGATATGTGTCATAGAATCACATAGGTCAGAGGAGAATTTTATGATCTTTGAGTTCAACTACAGCCTAACCCCGCCCAGTTGTATGGGGCTCTGATTTGAGCCACCTCTACACCATGTTCTCAAGCACAACATCTACACACCTTTTAAATCCCTTTAGGAATGGTGACTCCACCACTTCCCTTCTCAGCCTGTCCCTATACTTGGCTACCCTTTCAGGAAAGATATTCTTCCTGATACCTAACCTAAATCTCCCCTGCTGCAATTTGAAATCCTCTAATCCTATAACTTGTAACCTGAGATAAGAGACCGAACCCCACCTCTCTAGACCCTCCCTTGCAGGTAGTTGTAGGGAGTGATAAGGTCTCCCCTCAGCCTCCTTTTCTCAAGACTACAAAGCCCTGGTTCCCTCAGCCACTCCTCATAGGATTTGTGCTCCAAACCCTTCTCCAGATTCTTTGCCCTTCTCTGGACATGCTCCTATATCTCAATGTCCCAGAACTGGACATGGTACTCGAGGTGCAGCCTCACCAAGATGAACATATTGGAACAATCCCTTCCCTACTCCTGCTGGCCACATTATTCCTGATCCTGGCCAGGATTGCATTTGTCTACTTGGTAACTTGGGCACAGTGCTGGCTCATGTCCAGCTGGCTGTCTGTTAATACCCCCAGGTCCTTCTCAACCATTCAAGCAGGGCTAATCCACTGCAGAAGGCTTCTGGAGGACAACTATGCTATTAATAGAATCACACAGTCATAGAATACCAGGTGGGAAGGGAATTCAAGGGTCATTATGTTCAACCTTTTCTGGCAAGGGCTCAATCTCAAGCAAAGCACCAATTGGACCATATGTCCCCACACCCCATCCCGCTGAGTCTTATAAACCTCTGATGTTGGGGAATCCATCACTTCCCACAAGAGATTATGCCAATGGCTGCTTGTTCTCAGGGGAAAAGGTTTTCTCTGTGTCCTGAAGGAATCTCTCCAGGAGGAACTTGCACCCATCATTCCTCAGCTATTCCATGTGATTCCTTCTAAAAACAGGAGTCTCTCCCTTCTTTGTAGACAGCCTTCAACAACTGGAACCTGTTGATGAGGTCTCCCCTCAGCCTTTTTTACTGAGGGCTGAAAAAAACCAGCTCCCTCAGCCTTTCCTCATCTGGCAGGCTGCCCAGGCCCTGGGTCATCTGTGTGGCCCTTTTCTGGACCTTCTCCAGCCTGGCCATAACTTCTTTTTTTCGAGCAGCAACCAAAACTGCAGCCAGTATTCCAGGTGGGGCCTGACAAGTGCTGAGTAGAGTGGGACAGCGACTTCTTTATGTCTGCTGGTGATCCCCATGCTGATGCACCTCGGAGTTGTTTGGCACAGCAGCACTCTGTTTATTCCTAGTGAGCTGCTTGTTCACAAGAAGCCCCAGGTCCCTTTGCACAGAGCTCTTCTCCAGCCAGGTGGATCCCAGTCAGTGCTGCGCTCCTGGATTATGCTTCCCCAGCTCTTAGACCCTACACTTGACCTTACCCACTCTTCCACTTTGCCCATGTGTTCCTGCTGGGTGGCAATCCCTTCCCAAGTGTCTATTTCCCCTACTGAGTTCAGCACAACCCACAAACATCATCAGGGTTAACTTCATTTGGGTCAAACTTAAGGAAGCTTCTTGCAGCTCCCCATTGCACAGCAGCAGGGCAGGAGTGTGATTGCCTCACAACTCTCTTGTATAGTTGGAGTTGTTCTTGGCACTACTACTTGTGGGAAGAGGTTTAATGAGCTTGAACAAGGGCAAGTGTAGGATCTTGCATCTGGGGAAGAACAACCCCAGGTACCAGCATAGGTTGGGTGAGAGGGACCTGGGGATCCTGCTGGACAGCAGGATGACCATGAACCAGCACTGTCCATCCTGCCTAAGAAGGCTAATGGCATCCTGGGGTGTATTAGAACGGGTGTATTTGAAAGGATTAGTATGTCAAGAGAGGTCCTTCTCCCCCTCTCCTCTGCCATGGTGAGACCACACCTGGAATGTTGCATCCATTTCTGGGTCCTCCAGTTCAAGAAGGAGAGAGAACTCCTTGAAAGAGCCCAGTGCAGGGCCACCAAGATGATTGCTTATGAGGAAAGGCTGAGGGAGCTGGGACACTTTAGCTTGTAGAAGAGGAGACTGAGGGGTCACCTTAGTAATGTTGATAAATATTTAAAGGGGTGAGAGTCAGGAGGACGGAGCCAGGCTCTTCTCAGTGATGCCCAGTGATAGGACAAGGGGCAACAAGTGCTAACTGGAGCAGAGGAAGTTCCATGGGAATGTGAGGAGAAACTATTTCACTGTGAGGATGATGGAGCCCTGGAACAGACTGCACAGAGAGGTTGGGGAGTCTCCTTCTCTGGAGACATTCAAAGCCTGCCTGGATGTGTTCCTGTGTGATTCACCCTGTGTGGTCCTGCTCTGGCCATGGAGTTTTGTCTAAGTGATCTTTCAAGGTCACTTCCTAATGTTCTGTGATTCCATGATTCTGTGATTCCTGCCCAAGAAAACAATCCTAAATGGTCCTGATGTTATTTTCAGGCTCTGCCAGTGTCCATCTCAGAAACTGCTAAATGTCAAGGTACAGCTCCAAAACAAAAGCTTTGAGTAGTGAAAGATGTTCCTGGTCAGAAACCTCCCCAGGAGGCCACTAGCAGCCCCAGTAACATTCAGGCTCAGGGCTTTAATAGACAAAGGAATGGTCCAAAAATTTCCCGTTGTCTTTTTCCAGCTCTAACAGCGTCCACTTTTGAAAACATTAGAACTCCAGCTATAGTTTCCAGAGAAAATATATGAGGTGTGAAATATGTTCTTGGCCTTAAACCTGCCTAGGTAGCTCACTAGCAGCCCCAGTAACCTTTGGGCTGAGGACTTTCCTGAGACAGAGAATGGTCCTAACAATGCTTGACAACACTTCTGGGCTCTACAAATATATACCTCCCAACTGCTGAATGAAGAGCAACAGATCCTTAACAAAAGCTGCAAGGGATGAAAGATGTTCTTGGCCTGAAACCTCCCCAAGTAGCCCATTAGCAGGGCCACTAGCCCAGGAACCTTAGGACTCAGGGCTTTCATAGACAACAGAATGGTCCTTACAGCGTCTGACATCATTTTCGGGTTCTTCCAGCATCCAGCTTTGAAACTGCTCAACATCCAGCAATAAATATGCCCCCAAAATATCAAGGGGTGAAAGATGTTCCTGCCCTGAAACCTCACTAGGTAGCCCACTAGCAGCCCCAGTAACATGGGGGTCAGGCATTTTGTAGCCATGGGAGTGGATGTAACTCTGCCTGACATAATTTTCCAGGTTTAAGTGTCCAACATCAAAACTACTAAATGTCCAGCAATAGCTCCCAAGCAAAAGCTGCAAGAGGATGAAAGATGTTCCTGGCCAGACACTGCCCCAGGTAGCAGCACACTGGCATCCCCAGTAACATTGGGCCTCATGGCTTTCCTTGACAGAAGATGCTCGTAAAGTTACTTGATGTTCTTTCAGAGCAGCGTCCAACTTTGAACATGCTAAACATAGAGTAATAGCACACAAGAGTCTACTAGTCCACCTTAAAAATGGGTAAACGCCCAGCAATCTCTTCCAAACAAAAGGTGTGAGAGATGGAAGATGCTCCTGGCCTGAAACCTTCCCAGGGAGTGGACAGAAGCTGCAGATCCTACAATGGGAATGACCGCTTGTTCTTTAAGAGGGAGTGGGGAGGGATGATTTGAGGGAGGGGGAAAGGGAGGGAGAAGAAAAACCAGTGAAGCAGAGAGAGAGAAACAAAAGCAATAGAACTTTATTGCAAAATCTACAAATATGATGATACACAATGCAGTTTCTCACTAAACAGCACAGCTCAGGCCTCACAGCTCAGACACATCCTGAAACCAGATCGTTCCCAAAACTGTGCATCTTGGAGCTGCCTCCTCCTCCCCCCACCAATCCCCCATTTATGCTGAGCATGACACAATTGAATAGAATCCCCTCTTTGGCCAGTTTGGGTCACCTATCCTGACTGTGTCCACTCTCTTCTTGTTAGCAGGAAAATATGCACAACTGAAAAGTCCTTGGTTGCTTGGAAACATCCAGAAACATCAGAGAGCCATAAGCACTGCTGTCATTCTAACTCCCAAATGCTGCATTCCACTGGCTGCCAGAAAGAAAGTTAACTCTACCCTGGTTGAAACCAGGACATAACAGAGCAGTTTATGAGACTTCTGAAAGGTGGGATGTTTTCCAACTCTCTGAAGGTCAAAGCAGAAATCAGACAGCTGAATGGCATCTGAATGACCAAAGATCAATCAGAGGTGGAAACCTGTGAGCAAAGTGAAATACACACGTCCAGCCAGTCTGCTGAAAAGATATCCATAGGCATGGCCATACCATCAGGAGAGGTGGAAACACCTGAATGATGAGGGAGATGACAGAGACAGACTGGCAGTAATGCAGGTACAGGGGAAGGTGAGTATTTCCTCTGCTGCCATGGGTGCCAATCCTGGAAATTCCCATTCTGACATGGTGGGAAAGCATTGCCATTTCAGACAAGTAGTTCAGTGATTCAGCTGAGGAAAATGTGCTTGTAAAATTTTTATAACTCTAAGAAAATAATAAAAAGCAGGAAAAACAAAAGGCCGTTGAAGGTAGATATAACACAAAGAGAGAACAGTGTCAGTGTCACACAAAACCAGGAGATACTTCATTAGGAATGGGATGAACACAGCTCATGTTATTATAGCTTAGACAAAAAAGAAGGAGAAAAAACCCAAATCAAAACAAATAAAAAAAATCAACAACCCTAAAAACAATTTTAAATAGGAAATGGTCATAACGTGAGTTTGTAACATAAGCAGATTATAACTGCATAAAAATATCAGTCATGAATTTCCACACAGCATCCTTGAGCTCCTGGTTCCTCATGCTGTAGATAAGGGGGTTCACTGCTGGTGGAAACAAAGTGTAAAGAAATGCCAATACCAGGTCCAGAAATAGGGTGGAGATGGAGGGGGGCTTCAGATTGGCAAACATAGCAGTAATGACAAACAGGGAGACCACAGCCAGGTGAGGGATGCAGGTGGAAAAGGCTTTGTGCCGTCCCTGCTCCGAGGGGATCCTCAGCACAGCCCTGAAGATCTGCACATAGGACACCACAATGAACACAAAACAACCAAAAGCAAAACAGAGACTGACCACAATGACTCCAGTTTCCCTGAGGTAGGCATCTGAGCAGGAGAGCTTGAGGATCTGGGGGATTTCACAGAAGAACTGGTCAACAGCATTGCCATGGCAGAGGGGCAGGGAAAATGTATTGGCTGTGTGCAGCACAGCACAGAAAAACCCACTGGCCCAGGCAGCTGCTGCCATGTGGACACAAGCTCTGCTGCCCAGGAGGGTCCCGTAGTGCAGGGGGTGGCAGATGGCAACGTAGCGGTCATAGGCCATGACTGTGAGAACATAGTACTCTGTTGAGAGAAAAATTAGAAAGAAAAATATTTGAGCCACACACCCTGTGTAGGAAATGGCCCTGGTGTCCCACAGGGAATTGGCCATGGATTTGGGAACAGTGGTGGAGATGCAGCCAAGGTCAGTAAGAGAGAGGTTGAGGAGGAAGAAGTACATGGGGGTGTGGAGGCGGTGGTCACAGGCTATGGTGATGATGATGAGGCCATTGCCCAGGAGAGCAGCCAGGTAGATGCCCAGGAAGAGGCAGAAGTGCAGGAGCTGCAGCTCCCGTGTGTCTGCAAAGGGCAGGAGGAGGAACTGGCTGATGGAGCTGCTGCTGTTGGACATCTGCTGCTGTCAAATGTGGAGACCTGTCCAAGGAGAAAAAGGCACAGTGATATGTTAGGGAACTCTTCTTGGAGGAAAGCCTCTTCCAATTCACAGTGACTCTCTGTATTCATGAGGACTTTTGTCAGGTCCCATTTGGGAGGTCTGCTTTGTGCTGGCTTCAGCATGCCACTCGTGGGAGGAGGGTTGGCTCTGGGATCTCGAAAACTCAGTCCTGCCTGGCAGCAGTCAGTAAATAGAAGGATGGTGTGATCTCAGACTAAATCCCCTGTGGATAGGAATGAGCTTTTCAGCACTGTCACTCCAATTTCACCCCACGGTAGAGCAGAGCTTTGGAGCTACAGATGGATGTTCTGAAGTGAGGGTCAGCTCAGTGTCATCCCCAGCACTGGATATGCCCAGAGCCCCAGGTAAAGGTGGGACAAATACAGTAAGGTCCGGAGGTGAAACAGCAAGATATGCTCCAGCCAAGGCTGGAAGAACAGTGACAGACAGAGGTTTCTCCTCACTGGGGATCAGGCTGCCAAAGAGAAGACTCAGCCTGAAACTATGGAACTCTGGGCTCAGAGTCTGTCCTCGGTGGAAGAATCCTAGGTGTTTATGTGGGTGGGAATGTGTCAGCACTGCAGGGGATGTCAGGGAGGTACCAAATCCCCACTGTCTGGTCATTGCTGGGAGCAGCTCCTTCTCCCTCCCTGAGAACGTCTCTGCTGCCTGGAGCTGTCCCTGCAGCTGCTTCTCTTTGCCCATGTCACCTCTTGCTCTGTGCTCACAGACTTCATCCAACCTGCCCTGCGCTCAGCTCTGCTCTGCAGACCCCTCCTGGCATCAGGGCACTGCCCCAGGGAACCTCTGTGTGTGCAGGGCTCAGGCAAAGCTCCGATTTCTTAATGAGAATCAAGTTTTAATAGCATATTCCAAGGGGATAAATAAGTTCTGATCTCCCACTCTCAGCAAAGCCCACAGGAGATGAAGTGAAAGCAAAGACTCTGCCTGGCAGGAAAAGGCTTCCTTAATGTAATTCTTCAATTTCCCTTTGGAATTTCTCAAGGATCAGCTGGAGCTCGGAGCAAAACTGAGCCATGCTGCCTTTTCTTGCAGCAGAAGTCCTTACGCTGCCCTTCCCTGGGTCACTCCTCCCACCCACAGCTGCTGTCTATATCCCTGTGGAAAGCCCACAGGCAGGCTGAGAGCTGACCCTGGCAGTTTGAAACCGCTGCAGCCATGGCCAGGAGAAGACAGCTGTCCTGCCCTGTCCCTCTCATTGGGAAGAAGGCCATCCCTTTCAGGCAGCACTTTCTGGTCCTATAGAGAACCTGTCCTTCTGATAGACCCCACACACTGCCCCATGTCCCAGCTTTAGGAGATCCCTCCAGTAACAGAACCTGCATTGCCCTGCACCCACAGACATACCAGGCAGAGTGCTGTGGAGATTTCTCCTGCAGTGAGCTCTCAGCATCCATGAGCTCTCTCAGCCTCACAGGTCTCCCCTCGGTGCCTACAGGCAGTGTCCCCAGCCCTGTGTGCTTGGCAGAGGAGCTGCTCCTGGCCAGAGCTGTCTCTCTGCAGCGCTGCTGGATTGCCATGAGCTCCCTCCATCCCAGGAGCCCAGCCCAGCTCACAGCAGAGGAGCAGGGGAAGGCACCACATGGTCTATCCCCTCTGGGCTACTTCAAGGCTGCCCTGGAGCTCCAAGGAACTAACTTGGAAAGGTAATGAAGTTCTCTCTAACATTCTCTTCCTTTGCTGGGGAGAAATCCTTCTGTCCAGCAGAGTCCCTTCTCCTGATCAGACCAGAGCTGGGCAGGACAATCACCTTTCCTTGTCTCCCCATGAGACAGGACCCCCAGGCAGTGACAGGGAGGGGACTCTTTCCCCTGTGAAAGGAAGGGGTTTAGGTGAGCATTTGGGCAATTCTCAGTGTTTCCCAAAAACTAAATCACAAAAAATACCTATAAAGCTCTGCTCTGAACCTGGGGGAAGTGAGAACCACCATCCAGAAAAGATCATATAGATCAAAAAATATAGACCTTCTGCTGCAAGGACAAACTGACACCTGGAGAGCTCCCATCACAGCCCCATACAGCCAGTGGCATCCTCAGCCAGAAGGAAAGGCACCTCCCTAAAAGGACCTTTCCCATGTCTAATAGAACAGAGGCAGTCCTTGGGTCTCCAAGGAAAATATTTTTCTCATTGAAGAGTGCCCCAATTTCTCACTGCCTTGTTCTCCTTGCAGAGGGCTTCATGCCAAGAGGCAGAGAATGTCCCATGGCAGCTTCATTCCCCACTTCCTCCTCCTGCCCTTGGCAGACACACGGGAGCTGCAGCGGGTTTCTCAGTGCTGTGCTGCACACAGCCAATACATGTTCCCTTCCCCTCTGCAAGGGCAATGCTGGTGACCAGTTCTTCTCTGCACTCCCCCAGATCCTCAGCCTTCCATGCTCAGATGCCTCCCCAGGGAGACTGGTCTTCTTGTATCTAGTCCCTGTTTATTTTTGGGTTTTTGTGGGATACCTGGGGAGGTTTAATTCCAGGAACATCTTTCAGCCCTCACATCCTGTGTTTGGGAGCTATTGCTGGACATTTAGCAGTTTCCTAGATGGGCGCAGGTACAGCCTGAAAATGACATCAGGCAATGTTCTGACTGTTCCCTTGGCAAGGAAAACCCTAAGCCCCAAGGTCACTTGTGCTTCTCATCCGATCCCTGGGGAGGTTTAGTGCCAGAACATCTTTCAGCCCTCTCACCTCTTGTTTTGGTGCAATTGGTGGATGTTTTGCATATTTGAAGGCAGATGCTGGAAGAGCCCGAAAATGAATTCAGGCCCTGTTGGGACCAATCCCTTGGCAAGGGAAGCCCTGAGTCCCAAGGTCAGTGGTCCTGTTTGTAGTCTACATGGGGAGTTTTCATGCCAGGAACCTCTTTAGGCCCTCAAAGCCTATTTGGGGAGCTATGTCTGGACATTTAGCAGTTTCAAAAGTTGATGCTGGTAGAGACAGCATTAGATTTCAGTCAATTTTAGGAACATTCCTGTGGCTAGGAATGACCTGAGCCCAAAGGTAGCCTGCTGTGCTAGTGGGCTATCCTGGGAGGTTTCAGGCCAATAACATCTTTCAAACCTTTACACAGTTTGTTTGGAACTCTTGCTGGATGTTTTCACCTTCGAATGTGGATGCTGGTGTAACCTGAAAATGGTGTCAGGCACTGTCAGGACTGTTCCCTTGGAAAGGAAAGCTCTCATCCCCAGTGTTACTGGTGCTGCTACTGGGCTACTGGTGAGGTTTTAGGTCAGGAATATCTTTCATCCCTCCACCTCTTTTTTTGGGAGCTATGGCTGTATGTTTTGGAGTTTCAAATTTGGATGCTGGTAGAGCCCAAAAATGAGGTCAGGCACTGTTAGGACCATTCCCATTCCTAGAAATGCCCTGATCCAAAGGTTTCAAGTGGTGATTGTGGGCTACCTTGGGATGTTTCTGACTGGGATCATCTTTCAGCTCTTGCACATTTCTTTAGGGAGTTATCATGGGACATTTATCAGTTCTGAAGATGGATGCTGGTAGAGCCCAAACATGATGTCAGGCACTGTTAGGACCTTTCCCTTGGCATTGGAAGCCCATAGCTCCAGGGTTACTGAGGCTGCCTGTGTGCTACGTGGGGAGGTTTCAGGCCAGGAATATCATTAGACCCTCGCTCCTTTTGTCTGCAGCCATTCCTGTACATTGAGCAGGGTGTAAGGTGAACGCAGGTAGAGGCAGAAAGTGATGTCAGGCACTGTTAAGACCGTTCCCTTAAGAGGAACACCCTGAGCCCCAAAGTTACTGGGCCTGCTAGTGTGCTGCTTTGGGAGGTTTCAGGCCAGGAAGGTTTTTGAGCATTCTCATCTTTAGTTTGGGAGCCATTGCTGGGTGTTTATCACTTCTGAAAGTGGGTGCTGGTAGAGCTTGAAAATGATGTCAGGCACAGTTACAACTGTTCCCTTGGCAGGAAAGCCCTGAGACCAAAGTTTACTGGTGCTCCTAGTGTGCCAGGTGGGGAGGTTTCAGGCCAGTAAGTTCCTTCATCCCTCACAACTTTTCTCTGGGTGCTATTGCTGGGTATTTAGCATTTTCGAAACGATGCTGATACAGCAAGAAATTGATGTCAGGCAGTTTTAGGACCGGTTCCTTGGCTACAAAAGCTTTGAGCCCCAAGGTTACTGGTTCTTCTAGTGCACATCCTGGGGAGGTTTAATGCCACAAACCTTTTTCAGCCCACACACCTTTTGCTTGGGAGCTGTTGCTCTACATTTAATAATTTCTAAGTTGGAAGCTGGTATGGTTGGAAAATGACATCAGGAACTCTTAGGACCCTTTACTCAGCTACAAAAGCTCTGAGCCCCAAAGTTACTGGGGCTGCTCCCCCTACCTGGGGAGGTTTCAGGCTCACAATTTATTTAGGCTCTCAAACATTTGGTTTGGGAGCTATTGCTGGGCATTTAGCATTTCTGAAGGTGAACGCTGGTAGAGCCCAAAAATGATGTCTGGTATTACAGGACCATTCCCTTGGCTAGGAATGCCCTTTGCCCCAAGGATACCAGGGCTATTTGCAGATTATCTGGGGAGGTTTCAGGCCAGGAACATCATTCATCCTTCAGAGATATATTTGGGAGCTATTGGTGTATGCTTATTATTTTTGAAGGATGACACTAGTAGAGCCACAAAATGACATCAGGGACTTTTAGGACCATTCCCGTGGCTAGGAAAGCTGTGACCTCGAGGTTACTGGGGCTGCTAGTGGGTCTACCTGGGAAGGTTTCTGGCCAGGATAGATTTTCAGCCCTTGCAAAGTTTTCTTACAAACAATAAAGGTGGGTGATTCTTTCTATCCCTCCTTTTCTTAATAATTCTATAAATAAAATAATAACAATATTGCTGCTATTAATAATAGCTTTATAATTATTAAGTAATATTAACTGTAAAATTAATCTTAAATGTTATTAATAATAATTCTATAAATATATTAATAACTAAAAGGAGGGCAAGGGAGAACCTCCCTCCTTTATTTGACCCAGGGGGTCCATTTTGACAGAGGATGAAGAAAAGGCTGTGGTACTTCATGCATTTTTGCCTCAGTCTTTAGCAGTAAGGCCAGTTTTCTCCTGATACCCAGGATACCTGAGTGGAAAGATGGGGACATGAAACAGACCAAAGCCCCCATAATTCCAGGGGAATTGCTTACTGACCTGCTCAACTGCTTTGATCAGCACAAGTCAATGGGTCTGGATGGGACACAGCTGAGGGCACTGAGGGATCTGGCAGAAGTGCTCACCAAGCCACTTCCCCTTGTTCACCAGCTCTCCTGGCTGAATGGGGTGGTTTCACCTGACTGGAAGCTGGCACATGTGACACCCATTTACAAAAAGGGCCAGAAGGAGGAACTGGGGAACTACAGGCCTGTCAGCCTGACCTCAGTGCTGGGGAAGGGCAGGGAACTAATATCATCTTGAGTTCCATCATGCAACACATGCAGGACACTCAGGGGATCAGGCCCAGTCAGCATGGATTTAGGAAAGGCAGATGGTGCTTGACAAAGCTGATCTCCTTCTATGACAAGGTGACTGCTGAGTGGATGAGGGGAAGGCTGTGGATGTGATCTGCCTGGACTTCAGTGAAGCCTTTTCCACTGTTTCCCACAGCATCCTGCTGGAGAGACTCGCTGCTCATGGATTAGATGGGTACACTCTGTGCTGGGTTAGAAACTGGCTGAAGGCCGGGCCCAAAGAGTTGTGGTGAATGGAGTTAAATCCAGCTGATGTCAGGTCACAAGTGGTGTTCCCCAGGGCTCAGTGCTGGAGCCAGTTTCCTTTACATCTTTATTAATGATCTGGATGAGGGGATCGATTGGACTCTCAGTAAATTTGCAGATGACACCATATTGTGTGAGTGTTGGTGTCCTGGAAGGCAGGAAGGCTCTGCAGAGAGACCTGGACAGGCTGGAAAAAGGTCCTCCATTGGGAAATTGCTTTGAAATCTTTATCAATAAGGACCTGACTAATATCCAAGTAGTTGTAGAAGTCTTGAGTTCTTTAATGAAAATGAGTTGAAGAGAAAGGCTTGTAAGGGCCCCATGAGCCCCATGGTGTGTTTTCTTCTCAGTCCAGAGACCTGAGATAGCAAGAGGAGAATGATGAAACTTCTCAAGAAGTTAACTCAGCAGTAATGCCCAAAGTACCTTGAAGCTTTGAACAAGCCCCACTGGGAGCCATTCCTGACCAAGCCTTCCCATGGGCTCCTTAGAGCAGACAACTGGAGGCTATGAGGACAAACACTTGCAAAGCCCAGGCAGCTCTGATGCTGAGGACACCCTGGCTTGGTCTGATGAATCAGCAATGCCAAGTGCTGACCCCCAGCCCCTGGGCAGGGAGATCCTGAGCCTCACCAGTGTCTCAGGGCTCTTCCTTGGCATGTGGGGTGTTTAACTCCAAGGGAAAGAGAGGGGTATGAGACTTGGTGACCTTCCCTGGGGTGGGTGCAAGGAGTCAACAATGCTTCACGGCTGTGAGGACAATGTGTCTCACAGAATCACAGAATGTGTTGGAAGGGATCCCAAGGATCATAGAGCTCCAACCCTCCTGCAACAGGCAGGGCCAACAAGCTCAGGCCTGGATCTACACAAGGTTGCCCAGGGCCCCATCCAACGTGGCGTTGAAAACCCCCAGGGACGGGGCACCCACCCCCTCTCTGGGCAGCCTGTTCCAGCACCTCACCTTTCTTTCTGTAAAAGACTTCCCCCTAATATATAATAGCTCAGTTAAACCTTCCTTCCTTTAGTTTTAATCCATCCCTCTTGTCCTGCCATTGTCTACCCATTACAAAAGTTAAATCCCCTCCTGTTTCTCTGCTCCCTTCAGGGACTGGAAGGCTGCAATGAGGTCCCCCTGCAGCTTTCTCTTCTCCAGACTGAACCAGCCCAGCTCATTCAGCCTCTCTCCATAGGGGAGCTGCTCCAGCCCTCTGAGCATCTTTGTGGCTCCTCTGAACCCTCTCCAACAGTTCCCCATCTTTCTTGTATTGGGGCCCCAGCTCTGGACACAGGACTCCAGATGGGGCCCCAGAAGGGCAGAGCAGAGAGGGACAATCCCCTCCCTGTCCCTGCTGCCACCCCTCTGCTGATGGAGCCCAGGATCCCATCGCCCTTCCCAGCTGCACGAGCTCACTGCTGGATCAGGGGAAGTTTCTCACCCCCATGACACCCAGGCCCTTCTCAGCAGGGCTGCTCTCCAGGAGCTCCTCTCCCAGGCTGGATCTGTGTCTGGGGTTCTTACGGCCCAAGTGCAGCACCAGACACTTGGCACTGTGGAACCTCCTCAGGTTCCCCCGGGCCCAGCTTTCCAGCCAGTACCCACCCCCCTCTGTGCCTCTGTGGCTCTGCAGCCTGGCCTGGGGCAGCCACACAGCTGGGGAGGAGTTGGGCTTGTAGCTGCTGAGCCCCATAGAACCAGGGGACTGGTTACTGGGGAAACTGGGGCGCTGGTTACTGGGGATACTGGGGATACTGGAGGGCTGGTTAGTCGGGACATTTGTGGGCTGGTTACTGGAGACACTGGGGCGCTGGTTACTAGGGATACTGCTGGGTTGGTTAGTGGGGAACTTGGTGAGCTGATGACTGTGGATACTGGGGTACTGGTCACTGGGGACACTGGGGGGCTGGTTACTGGGATACTGGGAGAGTGGTTAGTGGGGATACTGGTGCGCAGGTTCCTGGGGATACTGAGAGAGGGGTTACTGGGGATACTGGTGCGCAGGTTCCTGGGGATACTGAGAGAGGGGTTACTGGGGATACTGGTGGGCTGGTTACTGGGGACAATGGTGGGCTGGTTACTGGGGACACTGGGGAGCTGGTAACTCGGGATACTGGTGGGCTATATACTGGAGATATTGGTGGGCTTATTACTGTGAATACTGAAAGGGTAGCCAAGTATTGGGACAGCCTGAGAAGGGAAGTGGTGGAGTCACCACTCCTGGAGGGATTTAAAAGGTGTGTAAATGCTGTGCTTGAGAACATGGTCTAGAGGTGGCTCAAATCAGAGCCCCATACAACTGGGCAGGGTTAGGCTGTATTTGGACTCAAAGATCATAAAGGTCTCCTCCAACCTAAGTGATTCTATGACACATATCCTGGAAGATCACGTCCTGTCATGGTGGGAAAACATTGTCAATTCAGACAAGTAGTGGAGTGATCCAGCTGATGAAAATGTGCCTGTAAAATTTTTATAAATGTCAGGAGAAAATAAAACTTTGTGCACCTTTCAGGTAGATATGATGGAAAGAGAGCACAGCTCATCATTACAAAGTGTCTGGGTCACATGAGATATGGAGATGGTTAATTAAGAATAAGATAATTTTGTCCCATGTTAATATAGATTTGAAAAACAAGAAAGAAAAAAAAAATCACAACAACTAAAATAATTACTAAACACAGGCTGGTCCTAAAATGAGTTACATGGCAGTGATATGCAGAAGAAGATGAGCAGTTTATTGCTACTTAGAAACACCCAATCATCAGTTTACACACAGCATCCTTGAGCTCCTGGTTCCTCATGCTGTAGATGAGGGGGTTCACTGCTGGTGGAAACACCGAGTAAAGAAATGACACTACCAGGTCCAGAAATATGGAGGAGATGGAGGGGGGCTTCAGGTAGGCAAACATGGCAGTGATGAGAAACAGGGAGACCACAGCCAGGTGAGGGAGGCAGGTGGAAAAGGCTTTGTGCCATCCCTGCTGCGAGGGGATCCTGAGCACAGCCCTGAAGATCTGCACATAGGACACCACAATGAACACAAAACAACCAAAACATAAAGAGACAGCAACCACAATGACTCCAGTTTCCCTGAGGAAGGCATCTGAGCAAGAGAGCTTGAGGATGTGGTGGATTTCACAGAACTGGTCAACAGCATTGCCATGGCAGAGGGGCAGGGAAAATGTATTGGCTGTGTGCAGCACAGCATTGAGAAACCCACTGGCCCAGGCAGCTGCTGCCATGTGGACACAAGCTCTGCTGCCCAGGAGGGTCCCGTAGTGCAGGGGGTGGCAGATGGCAACGTAGCGGTCATAGGCCATGACAGTGAGGAGACAGAACTCTGTGGAGAATAAAAAAAAAAGAAGATTTGAGCCACACACCCTGTGTAGGAAATGGCCCTGGTGTCCCACAAGGAATTGGCCATGGATTTGGGAACAGTGGTGGAGATGCAGCCAAGGTCAGTAAGAGAGAGGTTGAGGAGGAAGAAGTACATGGGGGTGTGGAGGCGGTGGTCACAGGCTATGGTGATGATGATGAGGCCATTGCCCAGGAGAGCAGCCAGGTAGATGCCCAGGAAGAGGCAGAAGTGCAGGAGCTGCAGCTCCCGTGTGTCTGCAAAGGGCAGGAGGAGGAACTGACTGATGGAGCTGCTGCTGTTGGACATCTGCTGCCATCAAGTGTGGAGACCTGTCCAAGGAGGAAAAGGCACAGTGAGAAGGAAGGGAACTCTTTCATGAGGAAATCCACTTCCAATTCACATTGACTCTCTGTATTCAGGAGAAATTTTTTCAGGTCCCTTTTGGGAGGTCTGCTTTGTGCTGGCTTGAGCGTGCCACTGCTGGGAGGAGGGTCAGCTGTGGGCTCTGGAGAACTCAGTCCTGCCTGGCAGCAGTCAGTAAATAGAAGGGTGGTGTGATCTCAGACTGAATCCCCTGTGGATAGGAATGAGCTTTTCAGCACTGTCACTCCAGTTTCACCCCAGGGCAGAGCAGAGCTTTGGAGCTTTGGTTTTCTCCTGCCTTTACCTGAGGAGTGTTTCTTCTGTCAGAACTCCCTGACATTGCTGCTGCAGTGCCAGGGAAACCTTCCCCTGAGTGCAGAGTGGGGAGAGCTGCTCTGTCCATCAGCCCTGGTCTCAGCTGCCCTGTGCTGGATGCTCTGTGATCACACCCTGGGGTTCCCCGTAGAAGAAACTGGACCCCACAGAGAGCTGAGGAATCCAGTGTCCCAGGGCAGAGCTCCAAAGCCCTCCTGCTGCCTCATCCTGCCCAAGGAAGATCTCAGCTCCCCACATCATGCCAGGGACACACAGGGTGCATTGCAGCTGCCCACACACAGCTGATGAGCAGCATTGCCATGGCCTCAGTGCTGAGATGTCTGCTGCATGGGGCTACTCTCTGGAGCACAAGTGTCTCTAGGAGAGTTGTGCCATTGTGGGAGGCATCCTGCAGCCCAGCAGGAGCCCTCGAGATTTCCTCAGTCCTACAGAATGGTGTCCTGAAGTGAGGGTCAGCTCAGTACCAACCCAGAGCCACAGGCAACTCTGGGACAAAGACAGCCAGGCCATGAGGTGAAACAGCAAGAAATGCTCCAGCCAAGGCTGGAAGGACAGGGACAGACAGACAGACAGGCACTCAGGGGTTTCTCCTCATTGGTGGTTGGTCTGCCAAGGAGAAGTCTCTGCCTAAAACACTTGTAAGTCTTCTCTCAGGATCTGTGCTGGGTGGTAGCAACGAGGGGTTTACTGTGGGAAAGTGTCAGCACTGTGGTGGATGTCAGGGAGGAACCAAATCCCCACTGCCAGGACATTTCTGGGAGCAGCTCGTTCTCCCTCCCTGACAATGCCTCTGCTGCCTGGACCTTATCACCACCTACAACTACCTGAAGGGAGGTTATAGAGAGATATGTGATGGTCTCTTCAGCCAGGTGACAGGTGATAGGACAAGGGGGAATGGCATGAAGCTGTGCCAGGGCAGGTTTAGATTGGATGTTAGGAAAAAAATTTATACTGAAAGAGTTGTCAGGGCCTGGAACAGGCTGCCCAGGGAGGGGCTGAGTCACCTTCCATGGTTGTGTTCAAAAAAAGGGTAGATGAAGTACTTGGGGATATGGTTTAGTTTAGGATGTGAATGGTTGGACTTGATGATCTTAAAGGTCTTTTCCAACCTTGTGATTATGTGATTCTGTGACCTGTCCCTGCAGCTGCATCTCTTTGCTCAAGTCTCCTCCTGCTCTGTGCTCACAGACCTCATCCTACCTGCCCTGTGCTCGGTTCTTCTCTGTAGACCCCTCCTGGCATCAGGGCACTTCCCCGGGGAACCTCTGTGTGTGCAGGGCTCAGGAGATGCTCTGACAAGTCCTAATGACAAATCAGTTTTCAGTGCCACATTCTTACATGTTTTCAATTTAAGCTCAACTCCCACTTCCCACCTAGTGCAGAGGAGCAGAAATTTCAAAGCAAAGTCACTTTACCTGGACTGGAAAATGCATCCTTGGTGCTCTTGAAAATTCCTCAGGAAAGTACCAGGGATAAGCTGGTGCTAGGAAGCACACTTTGACAGCAAAAGGACCCTACACTGTCCTTCTATGGGCCACAATTTCCAGCCACAACTTCTTACTGCAGCAATGCTGATGGAAGCCCACCAGGTAGGCTGAGTGCTGACCCTGGAAGCACAGGGTCCCTGCCCCAGTGACTGTGTGCTGGGATAGGGACCTTGCTCACAAGAACAGCCGTGGGCACCCCTGGGTGCACACACTGCTTCACACCTCTGCAGCCATGCCCAGGAGAAGACAGCTGTCCTGCCCTGTCCCTCTGATGGGGCACAGGGGCATCACTTCCATGCAGCACCTTCTGTTTCTATAGATAACCTGTCCTCCTGACAGACCCCACACACTGCCCCATGTCCCAGCTTTAGGAGATCCCTCCCAGAATAGAACCTGCATTGCCCTGCACCCACAGACATACCAGGGAGAGTGCTGTGGAGATTTCTCCTGCAGTGAGCTCTCAGCATCCATCAGCTCTCTCAGCCTCACAGGTCTCCCCTCGGTGCCTACAGGCAGTGTCCCCAGCCCTGTGTGCTTGGCAGAGGAGCTGCTCCTGGCCAGAGCTGTCTCTCTGCAGTGTTGCAATGTTTCATGAGCTCCCTCTGTCCCAGGAGCCCAGCTCAGCTCACAGCAGAGGAGCACGTGAAGACGTCACATACTCCATCCCCTCTGGGCTCCTGTGAGGTGACCCTGGAGCTCCAGAGAACAGTTTTGGAATGACACTGAAGTCCTCACTGATGTTTTATTGCTTGGCTGGGGAGAAATCCTTCTGTCCAGCCAGGTTGTTTCTCCTGATCAAACCAGAGCTGGGCAGGAGATTCACCTTTCCTTGACTCCACATGAGACAGGACCCCCAGGCAGGGACAGGGAGGGGAGTCTTTTCCCCATTGAAAGGGAGGGAGTCAGGCGAGTCACTCCAGGCACCTCATCCTTGCTTTTCAGCCCTGGGGCAGGAAGGGGATTCAGTTCTGACCTGTGACTATCACAAACCCACCAGTTCTGGGATTCTTCTTGCCCCAGTTCTGGTGGGCACAAAATAGGCACCTGCTGCCTAGGAACTGCCATCCCAGCTCCCTTGGGAATTAATGGGGGTGGAGGCAAGTTTCTAACTACCTTTCTCCATGAGTGGATCTCATCTGGTGGAAAATCTTTCACCCCCATTCTCCTGTATCCAAAACTGAAGACCAGGAATGAGTTTTTGGGAGCCCATGGGAGACGCTTCTACTGCCCATGTTCTCCTGGGTGTTTCAGAGACAAATCAAGCTTTTAGTTGCCCTTCTGTCTCTTCCTGGGCATCTACCTGACTACCCTCCTGGGCAAGACTTCAATGATAATTACTGTAGCCTACGACCACTGACTCCACATGCCCATGTATTTGTTCCTCTTCCACATCTTTCTGAATGTGTGGTGCTCACCAAAGCTGCTCTATCACTCCCCTTCCTCAGCTGCACAGTGAAGAGCAGATGTAAGAAAAGGTCAAGATTAGGAGAGAGAGAGATCATGCAGTGGTTACTCTCATTGTCAGAACAGGCTCTGCACAGCAATGAAACCCATCCAGTTCTTTCCTTCCTCTGACTGAGTGACAAAGGAAACGGGGAATGGGGATTGGGGTCAGTTCATCACACACTGTCTCTGATGCTCCTTCCTCCTCATGGGAGGACTCCTCACAGTCTCCCTTGACTAAAGACAGTGGCAAAGATTTCATTAAGCACCTCAGCCTTGTCCTCAGCTTTCGACAATATTTCCTCCTGAATTTGATAGGGGATGGAGGGTCTCCCTGCTCTTTCTTTTTTTTTAAATGGAGGCAGGATGATTTTCTAGCTGGACTTTGGAGCAACAATGAGGTGAAATTCTCATCCTGTTATTCTTCCCTCAGCATTACACACCCCACGCTGCCCCAGGAAGAGCCTGAGCAATGCCTGAGGGACAGGACCCTTGGGCTGGGGGTCAGGGCTTGGCCTTTCTGCTTCATCAAACACACCCAGGGCTTTCTCAGCATATCAACTGCTTGTACATTGCCTTTGCCTACCAACCAAAATGGCCTCCAATTACCTGTTCTAACGAGTCCCTGGGGAGGCTCAGCCAGCAATGGCTCTCAGTGGGACTCATTAATACTTCAAGGTACTTTGACTTTTTACATTGAGTTTTTTGTGTAATGTCCTCTCAGTACCTGAGCTTCAAGTACTCAGCACAAAATGCACCCCGGGGCTCATTAAAAATAAGAAGCCAGCCCTAACGAGCTATGTCTCTTTGTGTAATTATCTTCAAGTCTTCAAGAGATGTACAGATCATTGAAGCAGTTTCAAAGGGAGCTCCTAGTAAAATTGATTTATTTTTAAGGGTGTAGATTATTATTTTCACTTTAGAGGAGAGGTGATAACCTCTGACTGAGATTGATCCTGGGTGCCTCCTAAGGTGGTCTGGACTGGTCTGAAAAGGGTCCCATAAGGCATTGGGGACAACCTTGCTGCACATCTCCTCAAGCCCACAATGATTCTCATCAGCCAACTGGGACTTGCATCCCTTGTCCTTACATCAGGTCTCTCTGCTGCACTCCACAGTGGGGTGTTACAGCCCCTCTGTACCAGCTCTCCTGCTTTCCTTAGAGAACTGGCTGCACACAGGCACCAGAGAGGGAGTTATTTTCCCAACAACAGAAGAAACCTGACCAGATTCACCATTAAATTCAACACTCCTCACTCTATGCCAAGTGCAATCTGCCACCAATGAGGTTCAGTTTCCAAAAAGCTTAACCATGTGAGAGATGCTCTAGTGAGGAAGGAGTCTGTGAAATCAGTGCAGCTCAAGAGCTGGCTAAAGACAGAATGAGTCAGACAACTGCCAGAAAGGCAAGGGTTTAACTCCCTGAAACTCAGAGCAGCAGCTGGATGGTTGATCGGTGTCTGAATGGTCCACGGGGAAGGGGGAAATCTAGAGAGCAACCACAAGCACTGGTGTGCAGATCCACTGTTGGAACAATGATTTCAGACACAGTCAATTGACTTTTGAAAGGTAGAAATATGTAACAGACAGGGGAGATGAAATGCACAGCTGTCCTGTTTCTGGCCAGGCAAGAGTTACCCTCCCCAAGCAGCCAGCAGAAGTGAGCTAACTTAGCAGAGGTGACCTGAGTTAGCAGAGCTGAGCTGAGTTAGTCCAGGCTGTTTTCCACACCACCTGACATCTCTCCCCCATAAAAGGGGCTGGCTGGGGAGGGGCACTCCTGGGTTCCTTAAGGGCAGTCTGAGTGTGGCTGAGGCGTTTGGTGGGTCCTTGCATTGTGCAGTACCTTGTTATCCATTGGTCAATAAAGTACTCTGTGTTATCACTGCATGTGAGTGTAGTTTGCAGTGTGCTGTTATCATTTTTTCACAGTGATTTTGTCAGTAAACTCTCTTCATCCCATCCTACAGAGGGTCTGTCTGTTTCTCCTCCAGGAGTGAGCATTATAACCTGATCCTTGTATATGAGTGAGCTTGGAGACATGAGAAAATATTTCAGCTGCCTTCCAGGGGAGAACATCATCACCTGGCTACTCCCATGCTGGGACAATGGGGAACACAGCCTGGAATGAGAAGGCAGGGAGGCCAAACAGCTGGGATCCCTGTCCAGAGAAGGAGTCATTGACAAAGAGATTGGAAAGAAGTCTCAAGCCCTCAGCCTCTGGAGGCAACTTCTGGCAAGTGTGGGGGACAGGTACCTGTTCAGTGAAGATGTCAGGTGTTGGGCAGACGAGTGGATGACCACAGAGCAGAGTTTGCAGAATTTGAGGGAATTAGCTGTGTGAGAGATGAATTACTATGATCTTGCAGCTACCCACCAATCCTGATGAAGTCCAATGTTCCTCACCCATGTGGCGTAGCTTTGTGTGGAGTGCACCAGCATCATGTGCCAACTCACTGGCAGTAATAGATTGGGGAAAGGAAGAAGCACTGACAGTGTCTGAGGTGTCTGGCCAACACTGTCTATTTGAAGAAAGTCTTTGATCCTTCCTTGTCTCAGCTGTGGATAAGTTTTCTTGAGAGGTCTGACAGCTGAAGAGGATATGACACACTGCCCCCCGGGGCAGACAACAATTTCAGCTATCTGAAGTCTTCCCCTGTACCAGAAAAAAGTACACATGATGCATCATGTGGATCTCTCTGCACGACCATGGCGAAGATATGAGAAGGTGGGATGTGAAACCCACCTCAGCCAAGACTTGAGGAGGTAGGATGAAAAACCCACCTCCAAGCCCATGTGAGCAAGCTGCAAGGAAAAACAGCTACAAAAAGAGATTTCTTCAGGAAGAATGCTGTGTCAGCTTCCAGTCGACAGCCCAGCAGAGTGTCATTGTGCCTGTGATCCTCTTGAAGGGACTGCTCAGCATTTTTTTCCAAAAAGTAAACGGCAAATATGATGAGCAAGATTAGAGGGCAAGTTTGCAGATGTAAAAGCCATCCAGCTGGCTTTAAACATTGCCAGATGAGTAAAGTGGCCAAAACTCTACCTGTCCACTGACTTCTGGATGGTGGCAAATGCCCTGTGGGGGTGGTTGCAGCGATGGAAACAAAGAAACTGGGAGTGCAGAGGCCAAGCTATCTGGGCATGATGTAGATGGTGTACAAAAAGGGGTGGAGAATGTCCTGGTTCTTGTCAGGCCACAGTTATCTCACCTGTACTGGCTGCTTGGGGAGGTTGAGTTAGCCCTGTCTGTTTTCCATACCACCTGACATCACTTCTCCATAAAGGAGCTGGTTTGGGCACCACTCCTGGGTGCCTCCAGGGCAGTCTGCATGCAGCTGGGGTGCTGGGTTGGTCCTCCTGTCCTGCAGCACTCTGTGATCCTCAGGTCGGTAAGGTACTCTGTGTTCTCACCAGGTGTGACTGTAATGGGCTGTTTATTGTTCTAGTTTCATGGTGCTTTTTTCAGTAAACTGTCCTTATCCCAACCAAGGGAGGCTCTGTCTCCTTCTCCTCTGGGAGTGAGCCAGTGCTGTGTGGTGCTCAGCCACTGTTTGGGGCTGAACCACCACAAGAATTTAAATTACTCTCTCCTCTCTATTTATTTTCTATCATGTCCTTTAATGCCTCTTGCTGAGGCACCACAAGGCAGCTGAGGCTTCTACACACACACATTAAACACTGACACAAGGGAGCTTCACTTCCAGCAGACCCTGGCAAAACCCTCTGTGGTTTTACAAAGAGGAACTTTTCCAACCAGAGCTGATCTGCTCCTTCTGATCTTGTGATGTTCTGCATCAGGGGCTAAGCCATGACAGGGGGTAGAACCACCACATCGTCCTCTTTTGTGACCACTCCAGCGCTGGTGACACAATGATAATATATTCATTGCTGGCCAGTGCTTGCACAGCATCAATGCCCTTTCTGATCCACATGCTGCTCCACCAGAAAGGAAGCTCAGGGAGCACTGGTTGTTGTGAGGGAGGACTGCCAGGGCAGCTGATGCCTACTGCCCAAAAGAATCTTCCATACATGAGGACATGGTCAGTGAGCAGGGTTGAACCTCAACACCCGCCCATCAAGGGAATTCAGACATGACTGGTGGAGCAGCAAGTGTCAAGGAGGAACCTTTGGGCATTCTGGTGGATGCCATAGCAGCCAGGGCTGCTACACAGGAATCTGGCCATGAGCACATTGGGCAGCACTGGGAGGAGAACGGCCACCCAGGCAAAGGCACTGACTGTCAGTGTGACTCAGCACTGGTGTGGCAACCAGCAGAGTGTCCAGGAGTGGGGGGTCCCCGGTCAGGACTAATGTGGAGAACAGTCATGAGGTTGAGAGAAATTCTGCCAAGAGAGGGTTAGGGGTCTTGTGTGGAGAGGCTGAGGGACCTGGGCATCTTTAGCCTGGGGAAGGGGAGTCTGAGGAGAGCATAGGGTAACTCCAGAGAGCTTAAAATTTCCTTTTCAAAGAAATGGCAATTAAAAATAGAGGTGCAGATGGGTTATGAACATAAGGATCTGTCACTCTGAGGGCAGTGCTGTGATACTTGGAGTCACTTGGAGGGAGTGTGGGTGACCTGGTTTCTTTGTGTTTCTGGGAACAGCTGGTGGGGAGGGAGAGACAGCAGGACAGGCAGGGACATTGTGGGGTGAGAACAAGGTGGGGAAAGTGGTTGGGTGCCTGCATCCTGCAGGGAAACTGGAGCAGTGTGGGATGGGCTGTGGTGCAGAAGGCCAGGCTGAAAGGGCCGGAGATAAAGGATGTATTTTCCCCCTTTGCTATGGCTGATGTCCCTGCCACAGAGGCCTCAGAGGAGACATGTTGTCCTCACGGCCATGGAGCATCGTTTCCTCCTTGAACTCAACCTGGGGAGGACACCATGTGTCCTAACCCTGTCCTACAGCAATAGTTCCCAAATAAATCTGTAAAGGATGAATGATTTTCTTGGGCTGAAACCTCCCCAGGTAGCCCACTATCAGCAAGAAGAACTCCTGGATCAGCCATTCCTAGCCATGGGAATGATCCTAAAGGTACCTGACATCATTGCACGGCTCTACAGTCCTCCAGCTTGCAAAATTGTTAAACAGCACCAGTAGTTCCCAAACAAACAGTGTGAGGGATGAAAGATGTTCCTGGCAAGAAACCTCCCCATGTAGACTACACACAGGACAACAAACTTGGGCTTAGGGATTTCCTTGCACAGGATCAGTCCTAAAAATATCTATTTTAATTTCCAGCCTCCACCAGCATCTGCCTTCAAATATGCTAAACATCATCCAGTTGCCATGATGCAGAATGTGAGAGAGAAGAAAGACGTTCCTGGCATGAAACCTCCTCAGAGATAAGACAAGAAGCACCAATAACCTTGGGGCTAAGGGTTGTTCCTGCCCAGGAAATGGTCCTAACATTGCCTGATGTCATTTTAAGTATCTACCAGCGTCCATCACAAAACTGCTGAATGTCCAGCAATAGCTCCCAAACTAAAGTTACATGGGCCAAAGGATGTTCCTGGCATTGAACCTCCCCAGTTCTCTGTCACAACACCCAAGAAATAAAAAGGTACTGAATACAAGAAGACCAATCTCCCTGGGGTAGGCATCTGAGCAGGCAAGGCTGGGGGATTGCAGAGAAGAACTGGTCACCAGCATTGCCCTTGCAGAGGGGAAGGGAACATGTATTGGCTGTGTGCAGCACAGCACTGAGAAACCCGCTGCAGCTCCCGTGTGTCTGCCAAGGGCAGGAGGAGGAAGTGGGGAATGAAGCTGCCCTTGGACATTCTCTGCCTCTTGGCATGAAGCCCTCTGCAAGGAGAACAAGGCAGTGAGAACTTGGGGAACTATTCACTGATCAAAACATTCTCAGTGCAGACCCAAGGACTGCCTCTCCCTGTTCTATTAGACATTGGAAAGGTCCTTTTCCTGCTGGCTGAGGGTGCCACTGCCTTTATAGACTTGATTGTGAGCTCCACAGGTGTCAGTTTGTCCTTGCAGCAGAAGGACTGTCTTTTTTGATCTATATGATCTTTTCTGGATGGTGGTTCCCACTTCCCCCAGCTGCAGAGCAGAGCTTTGTAGGTTTGTTTTTCCTGATTTTGTTGTTGTGAAACACTGAGAAATGCCCAAATGCTCACCTAAACCCCTTCCTTTCACTGGGGAAAAGAGTCCCGTGCCTGACCCTGCCTGGGGGTCCTGTCTCATGGGGAGACACAGGAAAGGTGATTGTCCTGCCCAGCTCTGGTTTGATCAGGAGAAAGGACGCTGCTGGACACAAGGATTTCTCCCCAGCTGTGGGAGGGAACAAAAGAGATGAGATCATAGAGTGATCCCCATGAGGCCTGAGGCACCAGGAGGGAGCCTAGAAGAGCTGGTCTTCTCCTGCTGAGCTGGGCTGGGCTCCTGGGATTGAGGGAGCTCATGGCAATCCGGCAGCCACTGCCCAGGAGTGATAATAGACAGCTCTGCCCATGAGCAGCTCCTCTGCAAGCACACAGGGCTGGGGACACTGCCTGTAGGCACTGAGGGGAGACCTGTGAGGCTGAGAGAGCTGATGGATGCTGAGAACTCACTGCAGGAGAAAGGTAAAGAGACTTTGCTTTGAATTTTCTGCTCTTGGGTGGGAAGTGGGAGCTGAGCTTTTCTCAATACCTTTGTGAAAAGTTATTGGTCATTAGGACTTTCAGAGAATATTTTGCCTGCAGGGCAGAGTTTTTGTTTTGATTTTTCCTCTCCTGTGGGCTGTGCTGTCTGTGGTAGATGAGAACTTATTTCTCCCCTGAAGAATATTCAAAGAAACCTCGATTCTCATGAAGATGTTTGAGCTTCCCCTGAGCCATGAAAACACTGAGGTTCCCTCAGTTTGCCCTGATGCCAGCAGGGGTCTGCAGAGAGGAACTGAGCGCAGGGCAGGTTGGATGAGGTCTGGGAGCACACTGCAGAGGGTGACATGGTCAAAGAGAAGCAGCTCCAGGGACAGCTGAAGGCAGCAGAGACATTGGCAGTGAGGGAGAGAGAGCTGATCCAAAAATGCCCTGGCAGTGGAGATTTGGTACTACCCTGACATCCCTCTTAGTGCAGATACCCTTAGCCATCCAGCACAGATTCTACACCCAGAGTTCCAGGGTTTCACAATGAGTCTTCTCCTGGGCAGCTAAACCCCAGTGGGGAGAAACCACTGAGTGACTGACTGTCTGTCTGTCCCTTTCCTTCCAGCCTTGGCTGGAGTTTTTCTTGCTGTTTAACGTCCTGTCCTTGCTGCCTTTGTCCCACCATTAACTGGGCTCTGGGCACGTCCAAAGTTCAGGCTGGCACTGACCTGACCCTCACTATGGGACCCCCATGTCTAGGACTGAGGAATTCCTGTGGGGCTCCTGCTGGGCTCCAGGCTGCCTCCCACAATGGCACTGCTCTCCTAGGGACTCTTGTGCCCCAGAGAGGAGCCCCAGGCAGAAGGCATCTCAGCGCTGAGGCTGTGGCAATGCTGCTCATCACCTGTGTGTGGGCAGCTGCGCTGAGCCCTGTGTGTCCCTGGCTGGGAGAGGAGAGCTGAGATCCTCCTTGGGCAGGATGAGGCAGCAGGAGGGCTTTGGAGCTCTGCCCTGGGACACTGGATTCCTCAGCTCTCTTGTGGGGTCGAGTTTCTTCTACGGGGAACACCAGGGTGTGATCACAGAGCGTCCAGCACAGGTCAGCTGAGGCCAGGGCTGATGGACACAGCAGCTCTCCCCACTCTGCACTCAGGGGAAGGTCTCACTGGCACTGCAGCAGCAATGTCAGGGAGTTCTGACAGAAGAAACACTCCTCAGGTACAGGCAGGAGAAAACCAAAGCTCCAAAGCTCTGCTCTGCCCTGGGGTGAAACTGGAGTGACAGTGCTGAAAAGCTCATTCCTATCCACGGGGATTCAGTCTGGGATCACACCACCCTTCTATTTACTGACTGCTGCCAGGCAGGACTGAGTTCTCCAGAGCCCACAGCTGACCCTCCTCCCAGCAGTGGCACGCTCAAGCCAGCACAAAGCAGACCTCCCAAAAGGGACCTGAAAAAATTTCTCCTGAATACAGAGAGTCAATGTGAATTGGAAGTGGATTTCCTCATGAAAGAGTTCCCTTCCTTCTCACTGTGCCTTTTCCTCCTTGGACAGGTCTCCACACTTGACGGCAGCAGATGTCCAACAGCAGCAGCTCCATCCGCCAGTTCCTCCTCCTGCCCTTTGCAGACACACGGGAGCTGCAGCTCCTGCACTTCTGCCTCTTCCTGGGCATCTACCTGGCTGCTCTCCTGGGCAATGGCCTCATCATCATCACCATAGCCTGTGACCACCGCCTCCACACCCCCATGTACTTCTTCCTCCTCAACCTCTCTCTTACTGACCTTGGCTGCATTTCCACCACTGTTCCCAAATCCATGGCCAATTCCTTGTGGGACACCAGGGCCATTTCCTACACAGGGTGTGTGGCTCAAATCTTTTTCTTTGCATTTTTGATCTCCACAGAGTTCTGTCTTCTGACTCTCATGGCCTATGACCGCTACGTTGCCATCTGCCACCCCCTGCACTACGGGACCCTCCTGGGCAGCAGAGCTTGTGTCCACATGGCAGCAGCTGCCTGGGCCACTGCGTTTCTCTGTGCTGTGCTGTACACAGCCAATACATTTTCCCTGCCCCTCTGCCATGGCAATGCTATTGACAAATTTTTCTGTGAAATCCCCCAGATCCTCAAGCTCTCCTGCTCAGAGATCTATCTCAGGAAATCTGGAGTCATTGTGTTTGGTGCCTATTTAGCTTTTGGATGTTTTGTGTTCATTGTGGTGTCCTATGTGCAGATCTTCAGGGCTGTGCTGAGGATCCCCTCTGAGCAGGGACGGCACAAAGCCTTTTCCACCTGCCTCCCTCATCTGGCTGTGGTCTCCCTGTTTCTAAGCACTGGCATGTTTGCCAATCTGAAACCCCTATCCATCTCCTCCCAAATTCTTGACCTGGTCGTTTCATTTCTTTACTCGGTGTTTCCACCAGCAGTGAACCCCCTCATCTACAGCATGAGGAACCAGGAGCTCAAGGATGCTATGTGGAAACTGATGACTGGATGTTTCTAAGCATCAATAAACTGCTCATCTTCTTCTGCATATCACTGACCATGGAACTCACATTAACACCAGTATTTGTTTAATAGGTTTTTTAGCTCTTGGGATTATTTTTCTTGCTTGTTGGTCTAAGCTATAATAACATGGGACACGTTTATCTTATTCCTAATGCAGCATCTCCTTGTCTTGTGTGATGCAGACACTTTGTAATGATGAGCTGTGCTCTCTTTCCATCATGTCTGCCTGGAAAGGTGCACAATTTTTTCTTTCATTTTTTTTCTCCTTGCTTTTATAAAAATTTGACAAGCACATTTGCATCAGCTGAATCACTCGACTACCTGTCTGAAATGGCAATGCATTCCCACCGTGACAGAATGGGAATTTCCAGGAAGTGTACCCTAGAATCTTAGAATCACTTAGGTTGGCCTTTAAAATCATCTGTCTAACCACAGCTTATCCCTTCCTAGTCCAACTCTAGACCTTATCCTAAGGCACATCATCTACATGCCTTTTAAATACCTCCAGGGATGGTGACTCCACCACTCCCCTGGGCAGCCTGTTCCAATATCTGACTACCCTTTCAGTAAAGAAATTCTTCCTGATATCTGTCCTAAATCTCACCCGGTGGAATCTGAAATACTCTAATCCTATAACTTGTAACCTGTGATAAGAGACCAAACCCCACCTCTCTTGACCCCCCCGCAGGCATTTGTAGAGATTGATGAGGTCTCCCCTCAGCCTTCTTTTCTCAAGTCTAAAAAACTCCAGTTCCCACAGCCACTCCTCATTGGACTTGTGCTCAAAACCCTTCACCAGCTTTGTTGCCCTTCTCTGGAGACACTCCAGCATCTCAATGTCCTTCTTGTAGTGAGGGGCCCAAAACTGAACATGGTACTGGAGGTGTGGCCTCACCAGAGCTGAGTATAAGGGAACAATCCCTTCCCTACTCCTGCTGGCCACATTATTCCTGATCCAAGCCAGGATTGAATTTTTCTACTTGGCCACGTGGGCACAGCGCTGGCTCATGTTCAGCTGGCTGTCCACTAACAACCCCATGTCTGTTTTCTCCAGGGAGCTCTCTAGCCACGCTGCCCCAGGCCTGGAGTGTTGCCTGCAGTAATTGGGATTAAAGTCCAGGACTCGGCACTTGGCCTTGTTGAACCCCATACAGTTGGCTTCTGTCCATTGATTCAGCCTGTCCAGGTGACTTTGCAGAGCCTTCCTGCCATCCAGCAGATCAGCACCCCCACAGATTTTGGTGTCATCTGCAAACCTACTGAGGGTGCAATCGATCCCCTAGTCCAGATCATTAATAAAGATGTTAAAGAGGACTGGCCCCAGCACTGAGCCCTGGGGAACACCACTTGTGACCTGCCACAAACTGGATTTAACTCTGTTAACATCAACCCTTTGGGCCTGGCTGTGCAGCCAGTTTCTGACCCAGCACAGAGTATACCAGGAGGAGTAATCTTGTGGGAGACGGTGATGAAGGCTGCACTGAAGTCCAGGTAGATCACATCCACAGCCTTCCCCTCACACACTGAGCAGCAGATCACCTTGTCATAGAACAATATCAGGTTTGTCCAGCACGATCTGTCTTTCCTAAACCCATGCTGACTGGGCCTAATGGCCAGAGTGTCCTGCATGTGTTGCATGATGGGACTCAAGATGATTTGTTCCCTGCCCTTCTCCAGCACTGAGGTCAGGCTGACAGGCCTGTAGTTCCCTGGGTCCTCCCTCTGACCCTTCCTGTAGATGGGTGTCATATGTACCAGCTTCCAGTCAGGTGGAACCAACCCAGTCATCCAGGACAGCTGATAAATAAAGGAAAGTGGCTTGGTGAGCACTTCTGCCAGCTCCCTCAGTGCCTGTGGGTGTATCCCATCCAGACCCATCGACTTGTGCAGATCAAAGTGGCTGAGCAGGGTTATAATCCCCTAGGATGATGGGGGCTTTGGTCTACTTCCCATCCCCATCTTTCTACTCAGGGCTCTGGCTATCAGGAGACAACTGGTGTTCCTACTAAAGACTGAGGCTAAAAAGGCATTAAGCACCTCAGCCTTTTCTTCCTCCTTTGTCACAATGTCTCCCCCTGCATCCTACAAAGGTGGGAGATTCACTCAGGTTCTCCTTTTGTTATTAATGTGTTTATAGAATTAAAATCAAAAGGAGTGACAGGGAGAATCTCACACCTTTGTTGTTGGTTGTAATCAAAGGCTGCAAAGGCTAAAATAGGTTCCTGTCCAGAAAGCTCCTCAGGTAGCACATTGGCAGCCCTGGTAACCTTGGGGCAAAGGGCATTCCTTGCCAAGGGAACTGACTTAATACAGATGTCATTTTCACACTCTGCCAGCATTCACATTCAAAAATACTAAATATTCAGTAACAGCACCCAAACGAAATTGGTGAGGGACAAAGGATCTTACTGGTCTGAAACCTCCTCAGGTTGTGCACGAGGAACACCAGTAACCTTGGGGCTCAGGGCTTTCCTAGCCAAGGGATCAGTCGTAACAGTGCCTGGTGTCATTTTCAAGCTCTACTAGCGCCCACTTTCAAAACTGATAAATGCCCAGCAATAGCTCCCAAACAAAAGATGCAAGGTCTGAAAGATGTTCCTTACCTGAATATAAAGCAGGCAGCCCACAACCAGCCCCAGTGACCTTGGGGCTCAAGGATTTCAATGCAAAGGGAATGGTGCTAACAGTGCCTGATGTAATTTTCAGTGTCCAACTTCAAAACTGCTATATAACTCCCTAAAGAAATGTACAAGACGTAAAAGATTGTCCTGGTCAGAAACATCCCCAGGTATCCCCCTAGGAGTCCTTGAAACCTTGGGATCAGGGCATTCCAGCCATAGGAATGGTCCTAACGGTGCCTGGCATAATTTTCCTTCAATATCCAACTTTGGAACTCCTAAATGTACAGTAATATTTCTCAAAGAAAAGGTATGAGATATGAAAGATATTCCTGACCTAAAACCTCCCCAGGCAGCGCAGTAGCAGCACCAGTAACCTTGGGGATCAGGGCTTTCCTTTCCAAGGGAACAGTCCTAAAGTGCCTGACATCATTTTCAGGTTATGCCAGCTTCCAGCTTTGAACATTATCAGCGTCCAGCAGTAGTTCAAAACAAAGTGCAAATGGCTGAAAGATGTTATTGGCCTGAAACCTCTCAGCGTGGCCCACTAGCAGACCAGGTTACCTTTGGGCTCAGGACATTCCTAGCCACGGGAATGGTCCTAAAATTGACTGACATCTAACTCCAGCTCTACCAGTGTCCACCTTCCAAACTGCTAAACATCCAGCAATAGCTCCCAAACAAAAGGGGCAAGGGACTAGAGAGGTTCCTGGACTGACACCTCCCTAGGTAACCCACTAGCTGAAAGAATAACCTTAAGGTTCAGCACATTCCTAGCCAAGGGAACAACCCTAAAGGTGCCTGATGTCATTGAAGTGCTCTACAGTTCTCCACCTTAAAAACTGCTAAACTGCACTAATAGCTCCACAACAAATACAGCAAGGGATGACAGAAGTTCCTAGCCTTAAACCTCCCCATGTAGACTACAAACAGGACAACTAATTTGGGGGCTCAGGGATTTCCTTGCCAATGGATCGGTCCTAACAGTGCCACACTTAACTTTCAGGGAAAATGGTGCCGGGTGGGAAATATTCACATTTGAAAAGTTCAAACAATAGAAATCTTGAAATTTTACATTTATAACTAAGTTTAAAATTAAAACTAATATTAAAAATATTAGAAATAAGAGTAGTAAATTTATTCAATTCATACTCAGTGGTCTGGTCCTGTCAGCGCCCTCCATAGCCACATCCTCGCCCCTCAGGAGGGCACGTGCTCGGGGCAGGATGGAGGCGCTTGTGTCCTTGGGCGCCCGGCCAACACCGCTGAGGGTTGGAGCAGGAGCCGCTGAGGTTTGGGGTACGTGGGGTGGGGTCTGGGGCACAGAGATGAGGGTTTGGGGCAACAGGGTCGACCTGACCTGACACGTGCTCTGACCTGACCGGCAGCCTGAAGTGACCAGCAGCCTGACCTGCAGCTGTGACCGTTTCCCTCCAACCTCCCCACTCTTTCCCATTTTATCAATTATTAATTCTATTAATTCCTAATCCTATCCACTCCTAATTTCATTCACTCCTCTTTTTATCAATTTCTAATATTTTTATTTTTCAATGTCATTAATTTCTCCTTAATTTCTCCCTAATTTTCCCATAATTAACCTTTATTTTTCCTTTAATTTTGCATTAATTTCCCCTTTAATTTCGCCTTAATTTTGCCTTGGTTTCCCTTTAATTTTGCAAATTTTATTATCTTCTTGTTTATAAATAGAAGCTTATATATTTTCTCTTAAAATGTTAACAACATTACTTTATATAAAATTAATTTTAAACGCATTTGAATGAAGATTTTTACAGATTTTTATCTATTTATTAAATTTCTATAGGTCATTTTTCACATCTCCAACCAAGAAACACATCAAATTCCCCCAAAATCTTTGATCACTTTATTTTTACCCTAAAAATCTGATTTTTTGACACAATCTACATAGGAAAAAAAAAATTAAATATTTTACTTTAATTCTAAATTTAAAAATAATAAAATTTTGAAATTTACACCAAAAAATTAAATTTTAAATTTTTAATATCACATTGCCTTGAGGGGGTTGGATTTTTTTTCCAAAAATTGCCATTTCTACTCAACTCAAGCTCTCCAAAATTCAATATATCAAAATTTTTCCCAAAAGGTTTCTACATTACCCATCGAATTCCTGTGATTCAATTTTATTAAAAAATCCATTTTTCTCTAAAAAATCAACTTAATTCACCAAAATTTTCAATTCTGCCCTAAAAAATTTTCCACATTCCCCAAATCTGACTTTTTTCTACTTTTTCTCTAGCATTAATTTGCCTCAGTGTGAATTTTTTTGGGTGAAAATCACCAATAAACTCTAAGTCTGCCCTAATTAAACTCCCCCAGAATTACACAAAATGCCCCAAATTCTCCCCAAAAATCAAATTTCTCACCTCAAAATGGAATTTCCCCCATCCCCACAAAACCCTCACATTTTGACCCAAAAACTGCTTCGAGGGTGGAATTTTGTGGGGGGATGGGTTTGGACCAGAGGTGAAGCTGGATGAGTCACAGCCAGGATTCCGGGAAGAATTTGGGTGAAATTCTGAAAGTTTTGGGGTTTGTGTTTGGAACGAGACCTGGATCTTTGTCCCAGGACACCGGGGAGATGCTGGGAGATGGGGACATGGCAATAGGGTGGTGATCACCATCCCCACAACCACCACCATCTCTGGCGCAGTAGTAGGTGGCCGTGTCATCATCCTTCACTGATGATGCGTATTGAGGGTCCCAACCATCTCCAGCCCCTTCCCAGGGAATCCCCAACGCCCCAGGGTCTTTGATGGTTGGATCAAGAGTTGACCCAGTTGAACCATCTCTTGGCCACTGGCCTCCAACACTGAGCAGTTTTCTCCAACCTCAACCCTTTTCACCCCAACACTAAACCGATCACATCAACCCTCAAGTGGTCAGCCCGAAATTGGGCTATTGGAGGGACACCTGGCCCGGCTTTGCCATTCTGCCCCCAGCTCAGGCTGCTTCAGGCCAAGCACTGACCATGTTTGGCTCCATGTGGCCAATGACCAATGGTTGGGAAAAAGGCTCAAGGGGTTGTAGGGCACCACAGGCAGGTTCTGAACAACAGTGGGCAAGATTTGGGCTAAAAATACTCAAAGTTGGGTCAGAAAAGGCTGATAAAGCACTAGAATGGTTCTCCAAGGATGTGGGGACATGGTGACAGGGTTGGGGCCACCATAACCAGCACCACCACCATCTTCTTTGGCACAGTAGTAGGTGGCTGTGTCGCTGTCCCTGAGGCTGTTCATCTGCAGTGTCACTGTGCTCTGGGAGTTGTCCCTGGAGATGGTGAACCGGCCTTTGACCGATGGCGCGTAGTAGGTGCTGCTCCCATCACTGCTAATACCTGCGACGTATTCGAGCCCCTTCCCAGGCGCCTGGCGCACCCACTCCATGCCCTTGGTACTGAAATCAAAGCCAGAGGCCTTGCACAGGAGGCGCAGGGACCCCCCGGGTGTCTGGAGGCCCCTCCGGACTCCACCAGCATCACGGCCGGCCGCAGCCCTGGGGAAGGAGGAAGGACACCAGTGAGTCACCCGCTCCCACCATCATCATCATCATCATCTCCATCGCCACGTCCTCACCATCCCCTCGTTACCTGGGAGGGCGACGAGGAAGAGGAGGATGGTGGAGGCCCAGCGGGTGCCCATGGTGATGGGTGGTGGGTTTGGGGAGGAAATCTCTTATTTAATTAATTATAGGGGGTCTCTGGGGAGCCCATGTCATATGCACGGCAAAAAAAAATAAGTAATCCATCAATTAATTCATGAAAAGGTGTCTCTGTGGGAGCCTGTGGCAGACACAGAGTGAAAATAATTAAGAAATAAGTTAATTAATTAATTATAGGATTTCTCACTCCACTTAATTAATTTATTAATTTCTCTGGTGGGAAACTGATTCAATTAATTAACTAATTACATTTGTGTGTCTCTGGGGAATCCGTTGGGCTAAATAATTAAGTAATTTAATTAACAGACCTGAGAGTGCCCCCCAGGGGAATCCACATCAGGTGTACAGCCCAAAAGCTATTATTTAATGAATTAATTAACAGGGGTTTCTGTCCCTGGGGATGCCCATGGCCATGTGTACGGCCAAAACAATTAATGAATTCATTAATTAACAGGTGTCTCTGGGGAAGAGGTTGTTTTTCAAAACAATCAATTAATAATATCTGGGTCCCCCTGGGAGCTCGTGGGCACATGAGGTAGTTATTTAATTAAGCACGGATCCTGTGGTGATCCCAGATTGCTTCTGTGCCCTTAATTAATTAATTGCAAGCCCTGATCACTTCTCAACTTCAGTTAATTAATTACAAGCTCTGATCACTTCTTTACCCCAGTCAATTCATGCAGGCCCTGATCGCTTCTTTACCCTCAATTAATTCATTACCAGCTCTACCTTGATTGCTTCTTTGCCCCTAATTAATTAATCACAAGCTCTGCAGTGTCTCAATCCTTTGCCTTTAAATAATTCATTACAAGCCCTAACTTGATCGCTTATATCCCCTTTATTAATTAACTGCAAGCTCTGATCACTTCTTCACCCTTAATTAATTCCAATATTGATCACTTCACCCCAATTAATTAATTACCATAATTACCATACCCTAATTAATTAAATAATTACCAGCTGTGCTTGATGCCTTCTTTCCCCATAATTAATTAATTATGACCTCATCACCAGGGCTGGAACTGAGCTCTGCCCCTCCCCAGGCTGGGTAGGGCAGAGGGGTGGGGGGGATTTGCATAACGAGGCGGCGAGGGAGGGGGTGGCTCATTACCTCCTCCTGTATATCGGATTGCTAACGAGCTAACCCACTTGGTTTGGTTTGACTTAATTAATTAGTTCTCCAGGCAATGAGGAGTGAGGAAAAATTAATCAATTAGTTAATTAATTAATTACAAGGGTCTGGTCTAAGGTGTACAGTAAAACAAGGAGGTAATTAATTAATTAGAAGGTCTCCAGGGAAGACATGGCAGCTGTGCAGGTTAATTAATTAATTATGGTGAGAGGCATGGTAGAACACAATTAAGAAATCAGTTAATTAAGTAATTAAAGGGGGGCTATAGGTTGCCCACAGCAGACACAAGGTGAAAGCAATTAAGAAATCAGTTAATAACAAGGGGTCTCTAGAGAACCCATGGCAGGTGCATGGCAAAAGCAATTAAGTAATCAGTTAATTAAACAATTCAACGGGGTCTCCACAGAGCCCATGGTAGATGCACGGCAAAAGTAATTAAGAAATCTGTTAATTAAGTAGTTATAGGGGGTATTTAGGAGACCCTGCAACAGGGACACTGTGAAAGTAATTAAGAAAGCAGTTAATTAATGAATTAAAGGTGCTCTTTGGGGAGCCCCCGGCAGATGCACAGCAAGAGAAATTACGATATCTGTTAATTACTTAATTATAGAAGGTATATGGGGAAACACAGACAGATGCACATTAAAAATAATAAATAAAACAGTTAATTAATTAATTGCAGTGGGTCTCTGGTGAAAAACAATTAGTCAATTAATTCAGTAAATGATTCCTTTGGCAGGAAACAGATATATATAATTAATTAATTACACATGTGTGTGTCTCTGGGGAATGCATTGGGCTAATTAACTAATTAATTAATTAACAGACCTGAGAGTTCCTCCCTAGGGAACTCACAGCAGGTGTACAGCCAAAAAACAATCAGGTAATTAATTAATTGCAGGGGTCCCTTGGGAAGCTGAGGCCAGGTGTATGGCCAAAATAATTAATGAATTCATTAATTAACAAATAGGGGTATCTCTCTGGGAAAGCAGCCATTCCACAAAAAAACCAATTAATTAATTAATTCCAGGTGTCTCCCCCTGGGGAGCTTGTGGATGGGTGAGTTAATTAGTTAAGCGCATGCGCTATGGTAAGCCCTGATCAATTCTGAACCCTTAATTAATTGCAAGCTTTGATCAATTCTATGCCCTCAATTAATGAATAACAAGCCTTGATCTCTTCTTTACCCTCAATTATTTAATTATCAGCTCTACCTGGATCGCTTCTTTGCCCCTAATTAATTAATGCCGTGCTCTGCAGTGCCTTGATAACTTGCCTTTAATGAATTACTTACAAACTCTGCCTGATCACTTCTTCACCCCAATTAATTAATTGCAGGCTCACATTGGTTGCTTATTTGCCATTAATTAATTGATTGCAAGCCATGATCAGTTCTTCACCCAAAGTAATTAATTAACTGCAAGGCCATATCCTGTCTTGACCTCAATTAATTAACTCACTGCCAGCCCTGATCACTTCACCCCAATTAATTAATTAATTGGCAGCTGTGCTTGATCCCTTCTTTGCCTTTTAACTAATTATGACCTCATCACCAAGGGCGGAAGTGAGTGCTGCCCTGTGTCTCCCCACTCTGGATTTGGGGGAAATTTGGGGGGGGTTTGGGGAAAAAGGGGGAATTGGGAGTGGGGAAATAATTCTATTGGGAAAAGTGGGAAAAGTGGGGGAATGAGGGAATTTGGGGGGAATTAGGGAATTTTGGGCAGAAAATATGGGGATTTGTGGGAAATTAGGAGATTTAGGGGAGAAAAGGGAATATGCGGGGAATTTGGGAGTTTTGTGGGGAAATGGGGGAATTTAGGGGAAATTAGTGAATTTTGGGAGGAATATGAAGGAATTTGGGGGGAAATTAATGAATTTGTGGGGAGATATGAGGGAATTCTGGAAGGAAGAGCGAAATTTTTGGCAAAGTGAGGGAATTTCGGGGGAATATGAATGAATTTGGGGTGAATATGAGGGAATTTTGGAGTAATACAGGGAAATTGGGGATTAAATTAGTGATTTTTTTGTGAAAAATGAGAGAATTAGAAGGGAAATGAGAAGATTTGGGGGGAATATGAGGGAATTTAGGGGAAATCAGTGAACTGGGGTAGAATATGAGGGTATTTTGGAGGGAAATGAGTGAAATTTAGGGGAGAGTGTGAGGGAATTTTGGGGGAAAATGTGGGAATTTCGGGCTGCAGACTGAAATTTTAAAGATTCCAAGGCAAGATTTTTAAATACAGGGTGTGGATTTTGGAAAAAACCTGGGAATTCTGGGGGGAATAAGCAAGAATCTGGGGGAAAACATACGGATTTGGGGGGAAACGAGGATTTGTGGGAAGATATGAGGATTTGGGGGAATTCCCGGTTCTTTTGGCATGGAGAACATCCCAGAGCAACTGGAGGTGAAGCCAGATCAGTCGCAGCCAGGATTCCAGGAAGAATTTGGGTGAAATTCCGAAGGTTCTGGGGTTTGTCCTTGGAACGAGACCTGGATCTTTGTGCCAGGATGCCGGGGAGATGCCAGGAGGTGGTGACATGGCAATGGGGTGGTGACCACCATCACCACCACCACCACCACCATCTCTGGCACAGTAGTAGGTGGCCGTTTCATCGTCCTTCACTGATGATGCATATCCTGCATCGCAACCATCTCCAGCCCCTTCCCAGGGAATCCCCAACGCGCTGGGGTCTTTAATGGTTGGATCAAAAGTTGACCGAGTTGAACTATCTCTTGGCCATAGGGCTCCAGATTTGAACCAGTTCCCTCCAACTTCAACCTTTTTCACCCCAACACTAAACTGATCACCCTAACCCTCAACTGGTCAGCCCAAAATTGGGCTATTGGAGGGACACCTCACCCGGGTATGCTCTTCTGCCCTGTGCTCAGGCTGCTTCAGGCTCCATGTGGCCAATGGCCAAGGGTTGGGCAAAGGGCTCACAGTGATGGGGTCGGGGACACCAGTACCAGTACCAGCACTACCAAAAAGACCACCACCACTAGTTCTGGCACAGTAGTAGGTGGCTGTGTCACCATCTCTGAGGCTGTTCATCTGTAGTGTCACTGTGCTCTGGGAGTTGTCCCTGGAGATGCTGAACTGGCCCTGGACTGAGGGTGCATAGTAGGTGTCACCATAGCTGTTAATAAATGCGACGAACTCCAGCCCCTTCCTGGGAGCCTGGTGCACCAAGTTCATGCCGGTGCTGCTGAGGGTGAAGCCAGACCCCTTGCAGAAAAGTGAGAATTTTTCATCTCTTTTGTTAATTTTTTCCCTTTTCTCGTCATTTTTCACCCAATTTTTGCCCAAATCCATCACTTTTCTCTCCCAATTTCCATCACCCCATTAAAAATTCAAGGAATTTTGGAAAGGATTTGAAAATTTAAAAAACTTTTAAAATTTCAAAGAATTTTTGAAAATCCTGGAAATTTTTTGAATTCTTTTGCCCAAAATCTGGCTTCTTAACCACCAAAAATTTGGGAGATGAAGCACCAGACATGAATCACAGTGGTTATCCTGGTTATATTGATTTCTGGGACGCCAGGATCGTCATCACCGTCTCCTCCTGTAAGTTCTCTTCACCATCATCTCGCTGGGACCAACTTTGGCTTTTTTGCCCCAAAATTTCACACTCCCGGGGCAGGGGCAGGTGGAAGACAAGGATCCCACCCCCAAAATTCCACCCTTGAGTCCATCGTTGGGTCAAAATGTGGGGATTGAGGGAGGGAATTCCATTTTGAGTTGAGAAATTTGATTTTTGGGGAGAATTTAGGGTGTTCTCGTGATTTCCACCCAAAAAAATAATGCCAAAGTAATTTAATTGTAGAAAAAAAGGAAAAAAGTCAAATTTGGAGAACATGGAAAATTTTTGAGGGCAGAATTGGAAATTTGGGTGAATTAAGTTGATATTTGAGGGAAACACGGAATTTTGGAGACCAAAATTGGCCCAAAAAGAATATTTAACAATGTTTTGGGGGTGCAAAATCATCTGTAGGCGAGTTGCTGGTGAACAATTGAATCCTGGGGGAATTTGATGGGCAAATTATTCAAATTTTGGGAAAAGATTTGAAATATTGACATTTGGAAGGTTTGGGTTGAGTAGAATTAGCAATTTTTGGATATAATTCCCAACCCTTCCAGTCGATGTGATCTTTTAAATTTTAAATTTAATTTTTTTCCTTCGTAAATCAGCTCAGAGCTGAGCTTGGAGGTTCAGGGTACCACAGTCCCAGTTTGGGTCAGAACCACTCCAGGTTTGGGCACCGACTGTCCAAGGTGGGGGGAGAATGAGACGTGGGTTTGGGGGGCACCATCGGTGCTGCGGCCGAGAAGCGTCAGCGCTTGGGGTGAAGAGCAGTCAATCTTTGGGGCTGGATGTGGTGGGGTTTGGGGCAGGAACCATCGCGGGTCAGGGTGTAAGGGTCAAGAGCTTCAGGTCACATAGCAATGGGTTGGAGGGGAAACAGTCAAGGTTTGGGCTGAGACAACTCATGGTTGGGGTAAATCTGGTCAAGCCTGAGCTGAGGGCAGAACAGGAAAGAGCAGTGAGACGTCGCTCCAAGGGCCAAGGTTTGGGGTGACCAGTTGAGGGTTGGAGGGGTTGGTTTGGGTTTTAGGCAAACAGGGCTGAGACCTGAGGGGAAACGGTCAAAGGACCCAGACGTGGCCGTTCTACCCAACCCTCAACTGGTCACCCCAAAGCTTGGAGCAATGTCTTGACCCATCTGTTCCAACCTCACCTAGTTGTCCCTGAAACCACTCCAAGCTCCAATTCTGCAGCTACCAAGACCCTTCCTGAGTCCTGACGCCCCCACACCAAGAATTGCTCCCACTAAGGGATGAGGATGTGGGTAAGGAGGGTGATGGTGGGACTGGGCGACTCACTGGTGTCCTTCCTCCTTCTCCAGGGCTGCGGGCGGCCATGACACTGATCGAGTCCGGAGGGGCCTCCAGACACCCAGGGGGTCCCTGCGCCTCCTCTGCAAGGGGTCTGGCTTCAACCTCAGCAGATACAACATGGTTTGGGCTTGACAGGTGCCAAGAAAGGAGTTGGAGTACATTATGGTTATTTGTACTGGTAGTGGTAGCACAGACTACATGCCATTGGTCCAGGGGTGCTTTGGGATCTTCAGGTACAACTCCCAGAGCATGGTGACGCTGCAGATGGACAGCCTTAGGGACGGCAACATGGCCACTTACTACTGTGCATAAGAATATGGTACTGGTGCTGGTAGCCCTGACCCCATCACCGTGTCCCCAGCTGCCTGGAGAACACTCTTGGACCATTATTGACACGTTTTGACCCATCTTTCAGTATTTTTGGCCCAAATCTCAACCACTCTTTTTCAGAACCTGCCTGTGATGCCCACCTTGAGCCCTTTGCCCAACCCTTGGCCATTGGTGTCCAGCTTTCCCCAGCCCCATTCAGAAGTGACCGTTCCACCCAATCCTCAGCTGGTCACAAAAAACTTTGACCCTTGGGGCACTGTCAAGAGATCATCCCAGACTTGCTCCCCCTGAGGGATGATGACATGGGTACGGAGGGCGATGGTGGGACCGGGCGAATCAATGGGTCAAAAAACAGTTGATATTGGAGCTTGAGATGATTCTCAAGGGAGGTGGGGACACGAGGACTGGGTTTGGGCACCACCAGGAATAAGAACAGTACCAGCACCATCATATTTCACACAGTAGTAGGTGGCCGTGTCACCGTCCCTGAGGCTGTTCATCTGCAGCATCACCGTGCTCTGGGAGTTGTCCCTGGAGATGCTGAACCGGCCCTGGACCGACGGCGCGTACCATGTGCTGCTCCCATCCTTGTCAATACCCGCGACCCACTCAAGGCCCTTCCCAGGTACGTGGCCCACCCAGTACATGTAGCTGCTGAAGGTGAAGCCAGACCCCTTGCAGAGGAGGCACAGGGACCCCCCGGGTGTCTGGAGGCCCCTCCGGGCTCGACCATTGTCACGGCCGGCCACAGCCCTGGGGAAGGAGGAAGGACACCAGTGAGTCGCCCGCTCCCAACATCAACATCATCATCATCTCCATCGCCACGTCCTCACCACCCCCTCGTTACTTTGGAGGGCGACGAGGAAGAGGAGGATGGCAGAGGCCCAGCGGGTGCCCATGGTGATGGGTGGTGGGTTTGGGGAGGGGGATGATGGCACCACGATGGGATTGGGGGGTTCTTTTAAGGCAGAGGGGTGGGGGGTGATTTGCATAATGAGGTGGGGCAGGCGGGGAGGGAGGAAGCGCTCGTTACCTCCGCTTGGGTATCGGATTGCTAATGAGCACACCCATAGGGTGGTTTTTTTCTCTTAATTAAATAGTTCTCCAGGGAACAAGGTGCAGGGAAAATTAATTAATTAGTTAATTAATAATTAATTCATTATGAGGGTCTGGTCTCAGCTCCGCTGTCAAAACAAGGAGTTAATTAATAATTTATAAAATCTCCAGGGAAGACATGGCATCTGTGAGGGATAATTAATGAATTATGGGCTCAGGGCCACCAGCATAATAACCACCACCACCAGTACCAGCTCTACCAAAAACACCTGCACCATCTTCTTTGGCGCAGTAGTAGGTGGCCGTGTCGCCGTCCCTGAGGCTGTTCATCTGCAGCGTCACCGTGCTCTGGGAGTTGTCCCTGGAGATGCTGAACCGGCCCTGGACCGACGGAGTGTACGCTGTGCTGCCACTACCAGTGTAAATAACCACGATGAACTCGAGCCCCTTCCCAGGTGCCTGGTGCACCCGTTGCATGTAGGTGTTGCTGAAGTCAAAGTCAGAGGCCTTGCAGAGGAGGCACAGGGACCCCCCAGGTGTCTGGAGGCCCCTCCAGACTTGACCAGCATCACGGCTGCCCGCAGCCCTGGGGAAGGAGGAAGGACACCAGTGAGTCGCCCTGTCCCAGCATCAACCTCTGTGCCCAGGTCCTCATCTTTCAAGGGGAGTGAGTCTGTCTTTGGAGGGTCAGGGCCCAGGAAGAGTCTGGGCAGCTCCAGGGTGAGAGCTCGGGGTGGTTCAGGACACAATTTAGTGAGGTTGGCAGAGACGGGTCACATCCGGGTGTGATGCCCTCCATGTTGGTGTCATCATCCTTTTGCATGAGGAGTTTTTGCCATGGCTGCAAGGGCTGAGGGTTGGGGTGACCAGTTGAGGGTTTCCGTGGAACAGTCACATCTGGGTCCTTTGACCGTTTCTCTCAGGTCTCGTCTGTGTTTGCCCCAACCCTCAACTGGTCACCCCAACCCTCGGCCCTTGGAGCAACCTCTCACTGATCTTTCCCATTCTGCCCCCAGCTCAGGCTGCTTCGGGCCCGACCGTGACCAGATTTACCCCACCCTTGAGTGATCTTGGCCCAAACCTCAACTGTTTCCCCTCCAACCCATTGCTGTGTCACCTGAAGCTCTTGACCCTTACACCCTGACCCGCGATGGTTCCTGCCCCAAACCCCACCACATCCAGCCCCAAAGCTCGACCGTGTTCATCCCAAGCGCTGATGCTTCTCGGCCGCAGCACTGATGGTGCCCCCCAAACCCACGTCTCGTTCCGTCCCCACCTTGGACAGTCTGTGCCCAAACCTGGAGTGATTCTGACCCAAACCAGGACCGTGGTACCCCGAAATTTCAAGCTCAGCCCTCAGCTGATTTGTGCAAGAAAAATTTAAATTTTAAATTTATAAGATCACATCAACTGGACGGGGTGGGAATTCTATCCAAAAATTGCTAATTCTACTCAACCCAAACCTTCCAAATGTCAATATTTCAAACTTTTTCCAAAAATTTGAAAAATTTTCCCATCAAATTCTCCCAGGATTCAATTGTTCAACAGTAACTCGACTAGGGATTATTTTACACCCCCAAAAAATCCTTAAAAATTTTTTGAGCTAATTTTCATCTCCAAAATTCCATGTTTCCCTCAAAAATCAACTTAATTCACCCAAATTTCCAATTCTGCCCTCAAAAATTCTCCAAGTTCCCCAAATTTTACTTTTTTCCATTTTTTTACCATTAAATTGCCTTGGCATGATTTTTTGGGGTTGGAAATCACCAGAACTCCCCAAATTCTCCCCAGAAATCAAACTTCTCACCTCAAAATGAAATTCCCCCCCACAAACCCTCACATTTTGACCCAACATTGGCAACAGTGGTGGAATTTTGAGGGTGGGAGGTAGAACCTCATCTCCTCCCCCACCTGCCCCAGCCCCAGAAGTGTGAAATTTTGGGGCAAAAAAGGTCAAAATTGGTCCTGGCGAGATGATAGTGACGAGGACTGACCGGAGGAGACTGCGACGACGATCCTGGCGCCCCAGAAATCAATATAACCAGGATAACCACTGTGATTCACATCCGGTGCTTCCCCTCCCAAATCTTTGGCTTTTAAAAAGCAAAATTTTGGGAAAAAAATAAAAACATTCAAAAAAATTCCAGGATTTTCAAAAAATCTTTGAAATTTTAAAAGTTTTCTTAAATTTTCAAAGTATTTAAAAAATTTCTGAGATTTTTTAGTGTGCATGGTGGAAATTTGGAGAGAAAAGTGATGGATTTGGGCAAAAATTCGATGAAAAATGGCAAGAAAATGGAAAAATTAACAGAAACGTTTAAAAATTCCCACAAATCATTAAAAATTGGGAAAAAAAAGGGTGGACAAAGGGATGGATTTAGGCTGATCATAGTGAGAAGGAGAGATGGGGTGGAATGCCACAAAATGGTCAAAAGTTGCCTCCTCTCCAAACCCACCACCCTTCACCATGGGCACCCGCTGGGCCTCCACCATCCTCCTCTTCCTCGTTGCCCTCCCAGTAAACGAGGGGGGTGGTGAGAACGTGGAGATGGAGATGATGATGTTGATGATGGTGGGAGCGGGTGACTCACTGGTGTCCTTCCTCCTTCCCCATTGCTGCGGGCGGCCGTGACGCTGGTGGAGTCCGGAGGGGCCTCCAGACACCCGGGGGGTCCCTGTGCCTCCTCTGCAAGGGGTCTGGCTTCACCTTCAGCAGCTACATGTACTGGGTGCGCCAGGCACCCGGGAAGGGCCTTGAGTGGGTCGCGGGTATTTACAGCGATGGGAGCAGCACAAGGTACGCGCCGTCGGTCCAGGGCCGGTTCAGCATCTCCAGGGACAACTCCCAGAGCACGGTGACACTGCAGATGAACAGCCTCAGGGACGGTGACACGGCCACCTACTAGTGCGCCAAAACTGCTTATGGCACACTTTAGGGTGGCCCCATCCCCGTCCCCATGTCCTCACCTCCCTGGAGAACAATTTTGAACTCCAACATTGACTTTTGTTAATCCATTGAGTCGCCCAGTCCCATCATCACCCTCCTCATCCGCATCATTGTCCCTTGGGGGGAATAAAACTGGGCTAAGCTAGTGACAGTGCTCCAAGGGCTGAAGTTTAGGGAGACCCGTTGACCAGTTGAGGGTTTGAGGTGAAGAGCGTTGAGGTTATAGGGAAACAGTCAAAGCTGGAGGCCAATGTCCAAAGTTTTGGAAAAGGCCTCAAGGGGTTGGTGGGCACCACAAGAGGTTCTAAACAACAGTTGGCAAGATTTGGGCTGAAAATACTCAAAAATGGGTCAGAAAAAACAGATAATGGCCGCAGGCAGAACATGAGTGACAAGGGATAAGGACAAGGCTGAGGTCCTTCATTCCTTCTTCCCCTCAGTCTTTACTAGTCAAGTTGCATATTCCCTGAGTGCTCATCCTCAGGAAGGGGCTGACAGGAAGGGGAAGAACAGCAAAGCTCCCATGGGTCAGGAGGAAATGATGAGTGACCTGCTTGGCCAGTTAGACACCCACAAGTCACTGGGGCCAGATGGGATCCACCCCAGGGTGCTGAGAGAGCTGTCAGATGTGCTTGCCAAACCCCTTTCCATCATCTACCAGCAATCCTGGAAGACTGGGTAGTTCCATTTGACTGGAGCCTGGAAGATGTTACACCCATAGACAAGAAGGGTCAGAAGGAGGATCCGGGGAGCTACAGGCCAGTCAGTCTGACCTGAATCCCAGGGAAGATCATGGAGAGGGTCATCTTGGGAGCTATCATGCATCACATGGCTTCTATCATAAATAGTGTGGCAAGTAAGTATGGGGAGGTGATTGTGCCCCTGTACTGGGCATTGGTGAGGCCACACCTCAACTGCTGTATCCAGTTCTGGGCTCCTCACCACAAGAAGGACATTGAGGTCATGGAGCGAGTCCAGAGAAGGGCAACCAGGCTGTTGAAGGGGCTGGAGGTCAAATCCTCTGAGGAGCGCCTGAGGGAGCTGGGGGTGTTCAGCCTGGAGAAGAGGAGGCTGAGGGGAGACCTTCTCACCCCTACACTGCCCTGCCAGGAGGGTGCAGAGAGGTGGGCGATGGTCTCTTCAGCCAGGGGACAGGAGATGGGACAAGGGGCAATGGGCTCAAGCTGTGCCAGGGCAGGGTCAGCTCAGCTGGGAGGGTAAAGTTCTTCCCTGGCAGAGTTGTGGGGCTGTGGCACAGGCTGCCCAGGGAGGGGATGAGTCCCCACCCCTGGGTGTGTTTAACAGGCGGGAGATGAGGTGCTCAGGGATCTGGTTTAGCACACAACAGGAACAGTTGGATACGATGATCTTAAAGGTCTTTTCCAACCTGGTGATTCTGTGATTCTGTAATTAATTAGTTAAGGGGAATGAAAGGATCAGAGCCGAGAATTAATTAATTGGGGTGATGTTATCAGGGGTGGCAGTTAATTAATTAATTGGGGTAAAGGCATGATCATGGCTTGCAATTACTTAATTAAGAGCAAACAAACAAGGTAGAGCCAGTAATTAATAAATTGGGGTGAAGAAGTGATCAGGCAGAACTTGTAATTAATTCATTAAAGGCAAGTGATCAAGGCACTGAAGAGTTTGTGATTAATTAATTATGGCCAAAAAAGCGATCCAGGTAGAGCTAGTAATTATTTAATTGTGGGTAAAAAAGAGATCAGGGCTTGTAATTAACTAATTAAGGGTTCAGAATCGATCAGGGCTCTCCATAGTGCCTATGCTTAACTAATTAACCTCCCCATCCACAAGCTCCCGGAAAGGACCAGGAATTAATGAATTAATTGGTTGTGTTGCCAAACCACCTCTTCCCCAGTGAGACCTGTCAATTAAAGAATTCATTAATTGTTTTTGCCATACCCCTGGGCCATGGGCAAACTGGTTCAGATGTGTTAATTAATTATTTAATTATTTTAGCCTGATGGATTCCCCAGAGACACTCACACGTATAATTAATTAATTAATAATTGATCAGTTCCCCACTCAGGGAAAATAATTAATTAATTAATTGATTAAGTGGAGGGAGAATGCCTATAATTAATTAATTAACTTATTTCTTAATTATTTTCATCATGTGCCTGCCACAGGCTGCCCCAGTGACCCCCTTTCATGAATTTATTAATGCATTTCTTAATGGGAATTAATTAATTAAGCGGGGAAGGAGGGATCAGGGCTTGCAATTAATAAATTAATTGGGGTGAACAAGTGATCAGAGCTTGCTGTTAATTAATTAATTGGAGTGAAGTCCTGATCAGGGCTTACAGTAATTAATTAATTGGGGTGAAGTGATCAGGGCTGGCAGTCAGTTAAATAAGGGCAAATAAGAGATTGAGGTCGAGCTTGTAATTAATTAATTGTAGTGAAGAAGAGATCAGAGATGGCAGTTAATTAATTAATTGGGGTGAAGAAGTGATCAGGCAGAGCTTATAATTAATTAATTAAAGGCAAGTGATTGAGGCACTGCAGAGCTTGCGATTAATTAATTAAGGACAAAGACCCAATCAAGGTAGAGCTCTTAATTAATGAATTGAGGTTAAGGAAGTGTTTGGGGCTCGTACTTAATTAACTGGATTTGAGAAATGATAAGGGCTCACCATAGCATCTGTTCTTAATTAATTAATTAATTAACTTGCCCATCCACGAGCTCCCCGGGGAACCCAGAATTAAATAATTAATTTGTTGTTTTGCTGAACAACCTCTTCCCCAGAGACACGTGTGAATTAATGAATTCATTAATAGTTTTGGCCATACACCTGCTGCGGGTTCCCCTTGAGGGAACTCTCAGTTCTGTTAATTAATTAATGAATTAATTAGCCTGACAGGTTCCCCAGAGACAAACACACCCCTGTGTAATTAATGACTTAATTCGATCACTTTCCCACAAGGGGAATCAATTGACTTCTTGATTTTGCCCGAGACCCCCTATAATTAATTAATTAATTAATTAATCATCTGACAATTAATTAATCATCTGACATGGGCTCCTGGAGACCCCCTGTAATTAATTAATTACCTGACTTCTTAATCAACTTTTACCCGCCCCTCGTTCCCCAGAGAACTAAAGAATTATGTCCGAAACAAACCAAGAGGATGTGCTTGTTAGCGATCTGTTACCCAGGGGGAGCTAATAAGTCCCTTCCTCCCTGCCCACCCCACCTCATGCAAATCATCCCCCACCCCTCCACCCTATAAGAAACCCCGACTCCGTTGTGGTGCAATCACTCCCCTCCCCAAACCCAAATTTTGCCCAAAATTTCCCCATTCCTCCCAGAATTCTGTCATATTCCCTCACAAATTCCCTCATTTCCCAACAAACTCCTTCATATTCCCCCCAAAATTCCCTAATTATCCACAAATTCCTTCATTTTCTTCTCTAAATCCCCTCATTTCCCCACAAATCCTCATTTTTATCAAAAAAAAATCCCTAATTCCCCCCAAATTCCCCCATTTCCCACCACATTCCCTCATTCCCCCCCAGTTTTCCCATTTTTCCCTATAAAATTACCTCCCCCCTCCCAATTCCCCCTTTTTCCCCAAATCCCACCGACTTCCCCCAAATCCAGAGGGGAGGGAGACACATGGCAGCGCTCACTTCCACTCTTGGTTATGAGGTGATAATTGCCTAATTAAAGGGGAAAGAAGGGATCAAGCACAGCTGCTTATTAATTAATTATTTGGGGTGAAGTGACCAGAGCTGGCAGTTAATTAATTAATTGAGGTCAAGACATGATATGGCCTTGCAATTAATTAATTACTTTGGGTGAAGAAGTGATCACAGCTTGCAATTAATTAATTAAATTCAGTGAAAACTTGATCATGGCTTGCAATTAATTAATTAATGGCAAATAAGCAACCAAGGAGAGCCTGCAATTAATTAATTGGGGTGAAGAAGTGATATGGGGGGAGAACCTGAAATTAATTAATTAATTGGTTGTTTTGTGGAACGGCCACTTCCCCAGAGAGATACCCCTCCTTGTTAATTAATTAATTCATTAATTGTTTTGGCTGTACACCTGGCCGCCGGCATCCCGAGGGGCCCCTGTAATTAATTAATAAACTGATTGTTTTCTGGCTGTACACCTGCTGTGGGTTCCCTGAGGGGGAACTCCCAGGTCTGTTAATTAATTTATTAGTTAATTAGCATGATGCATTCCCCAGAGAGACACACACGTGTAATTAATTAATTATATATCTCTGTTTCCCAACAGGGGGATCATTTACTTAAGTAATTGACTAATTGTTTTTCACCAGAGACCCACTGCAATTAAGGAATTAACTGATTGGTATTTTTTTGTGTTAATCTGTCATGTGTTCCCCATATATCTCCGATAATTAATCAATTAACATATTGCTTAATTACTTTCCATGTGCATCTGCCATGAGCTCCCCAGACAGCCCCTATAATTAATTGCTTTCTTAATTACTTTCACAGTGTGCCTGCTGTGGGCTCTCCTAGACACCCCCTATAACTACTTAATTAACAGATTTCTTAATTACTTTTGCTGTGCATCTGCCATGGGCTCTGTGGAGACCCCCTTTAATTCTTTAATTAACTGATTACTTAATTGCTTTTGTTATGCACCTGCCATGGGTTCTCTAGAGACCCCCTATAATTAATTAATTAACTGATTTCTTAATTACTTTCACCTTGTTTCTGCACCCTATAGCCCCCCTTTAATTACTTAATTAACTGATTTCTTAATTGCTTTCCACCATGCCTCTCCCCATTATTAATTAATTTACCTGCACAGCTGCCATGTCTTCCCTGGAGACCTTCTAATTAATTAATTACCTCCTTGTTTTACTGGACACCTGAGACCAGACACTCATAATTAATTAATTAAGGAATTAAATAGCTAATTGATTAATTTTTCCCTGCTCCTCATTCCCTTGAGAATTAATTAATTAAGTCAAACCAAACCAAGTGGGTGGGCTCGTTAGCAATCCGATACACAGGGGAGGTAAAGAGCCACCCCCTCCCTCCCCTCCTCGTTATGCAAATCACCCCCCACCCCTTTGCCCTAGAATTTATAATTGGGGTATGGTAATTATGGGAATTAATTAATTATTGGGGTGAAATGATCAGGTATTGGAATTTATTAATTAATGGTGAAGTAGTGATCAGAGCTTGCTGTTAATTAATTAATTGGGGTGAAGAAGTGATCAGGCACAGCTTGTAATTAATTAATTAAAGGGAAGTGATTGAGGCACTGAAGAGCTTGAAATTAATTAATTGAGGACAAAGAAGCAATCAAGGTAGAGCTGGTAATTAATTGGGGTGAAGAAGTGATCAGGGCTTGCAATTAATTAACTGGAGTTCAGAAGTGATCAGGGTTCACCATAGCATCTGTGCTTAATTAATTAATTAACTTGTCCATAAATTATTTCTTAATTATTTTCACCATATGTCTGCCATGGGCTCCCCCAAACACCCTGTATAATTAATTAATTACAAGATTTTTGTCATGCCTATTTCATGGGCTCCCTGGAGATACCATGTAATTAATTAACAGACTTCTTAATTACTTTTCCCCTGCATCAGAAATGGGCTCCCCCAGAGACCTCCTATAATTAATTAATAACCAATTTCTTAATTGCTTTTACCATGTGCCTTCCACAGGCTCCCCCAGTAGACCCCCTTTCATGAATTTATTAATGCATTTCTTAATGGGAATTAATTAATTAAGGGGGAAAGGAGGGATCAGGGCTTGCACCTAATTAATTAATTGGGGTGAACAAGTGATCAGAGCTTGCTGTTAATTAATTAATTGGAGTGAAGTCCTGATCAGGGCGTCCAGTAATTAATTAATTGGGGTGAAGTGATCAGGGCTGGCAGTTAATTAAATAAGGGCAAATAAGAGATCAAGGTAGAGCTTGTAATTAAATAATTGCAGTGAAGAAGAGATCAGAGCTTGAAGATAATTAATTGGGGTGAAGAAGTGATCAGGCAGAGCTTGTAATTAATTGATTAAAGTCAAGTGATTGAGGCACTGCAGAGCCTGCAATTATTTAATTAAGGATAAAGAAGCAATCAAGGTAGAGCTGGTAATTAATTAATTGAGGGTAAAGAAGTGATCAGGGTTTACAATGGCAACTGATTTTAATTAATTAATTAACTTGCCCATCCACGAGCTCCCTGGGGAACACAGAATTAAGTAATTAATTGGTTGTTTTGCCGAATGACCTCTTCCCCAGAGACACGTGTTAATTAATGAATTCATTAATAGTTTTGGCTGTACACCTGGCCGCTGGCTTCCCAAGGGACCCCACGTAATTTAATTAATTAACTAATTTTTTTTTGGCCATACACCTGCTACAGGTTCCCCTTGGGGGAACTCTCTGTTCTGTTAATTAATGAATTAGTTAATTAGCCTGACAGATTCCCCGGACACAAACACACCCCTGTGTGAGTAATTACTTAATTCGATCACTTTCCCACCAGGGGAATTAATTAATTAATTGACTTCTTCTTTTGTTCAAAATCGCCTGTAATTCATTAATCAATGGATTTCTTAATTACTTTTGCTGTGCATCTGACATGAGCTCCATGGAGACCCCCAGTAATTAAATAATTAACTGATTGTTTAAATAATTTTTACCCTCGCTTCATTCCCCAGAGAAGTAATTAATTAAGTCCAAAAAAAATGAAGTGGTTGTGCTCATCACCACCAAGGGGGAGGTGTTTGTAATGAGCCCCCCTTCCCAACCCCCTCGTTATGCAAATCACCCCCCACCTCTCCACCCTATAAGAACCCCCAACCCCGTCGTGGTGAGGGGCAGAGTTCAGTTCCGGCCCCAGTGATGAGGGCATAATTAATTAATTAAGGGGAAAAAAGGGATCAGGAAGAGCTGGTAATTAATTAATTGGGGTGATGTGATCAGGTCTTGCAATTAATTAATTAAGGGGATATAAGCGATCAAGGAAGAGCTTGTAATTAATAAATTAATGGCAAGGGATCGAGGCACTGCAGAGCTTGTGATTAATTAATTAGGGTGAAAGAAGAAATCAAGGTAGAGCTGGTAATTAATTAATTGAGGGTTAACGAAGCGATCAGGGCCTGAATTAATTAATTAGGATAACCCCTTTGCTGGGGCTTTCCCTGGAGGAAATTCTCAGCTCTGTTAATTAATTAATAAACTAATTAGCCTGATGGATACCTTGGAGAGAGAGACACACACAAATAGAGAGAATTAATTAATTTGATTTATTTCTCACCAGGGAAATAAATTAATTAATTAATTAAGTGGAGGGAGACCACTATAATTATTTAAAGTATTTCTTAAATATTTTTCCATTTGTCTGCCACAGTCTCTACAGAGATCTCATCTAATTAATTAATTAACTGATTTCATGGGCTCCCAGGAGAACGCCTTTAATTACTTAATTAACAGATTTCTTAATTGCATTCTGGCTCCCATAATCCCCATAATTAATTAATTAAATTCTACAGCTGCCATGGAGACCTTCTAATTAATTAATTAATTCCTTCTTTTGACAAGACACCTGAGACCAGACCCTTGTAATTAAGTAATTAACCAATTAATTAATTGTTCCTCGAGCCTCATTCCTTGGGGAAATAATTAATTAAGTCACACAAACCAGCCTATAGGTGCAACATGGGGGAGGTGTTGTTAATGACCCCCCTGCCCACCTCGTTATGCAAATCACTCCCCACCCCTCTGCTCTAAAAGAAACCCCCGACCCTGTCGTGGTGCCATCACCACCCTCCCCAAACCCACCACCCATCACCATGGGCACCTGCTGGGCCTCTGCCATCCTCCTCTTCCTCGTCAGCCTCCCAGGTAACAAGGGGGTGGTGAGGACGTGGCTATGGAGATGATGATGATGATGATGGTGGTGGGAGTGAGCGACTCACTGGTGTCCTTCCTCCTTCCCCAGGGCTGTGGGTAGCCGTGATGCCGGTTGAGTCCGGAGGGGCCTCCAGACACCCGGGGGGTCTTTGCGCCTCCTCTGCAAGGGGTCTGGCTTCACCTTCAGCAGCTACCACATGTTGTGGGTGCGCCAGGAACCTGGGAACGGGCTCGAGGACATCGCGGAGATTAGTAGTAGTGGTGGCAGCACATGGTACGTGCCATCAGTCAAAGGCCGGTTCAGCATCTCCAGGGACAACTCCCAGAGCACGGTGACACTGCAGATGAACAGCCTCAGGGACGGTGACACGGCCACCTACTACTGTGCCAGAGCTCTTACTGGTACCAGTGTTTCTATAGCTGGTGACCCTGACCTGTGTCCCCACCTCCCGCAGGACAATTCATTTCCCATCACCAACTGTTTCCGCTCCAAGAAGTGTTTCAGGCCTGTCCTGGTTCTGGCCAGGCCCAAAGCTCACCTCCCCAAGCAGCCAGCACAGCTGAGCTGAGTTAGCCTGGGTTTTTTTCTACACCCCCTGACACCACTTCCCCATGAAAGCAGCTGCTTGGGGAAGGGTGTGGGCTTGGTGCCTCCAGAACAGTCTGAGGGTGCCCAGGGTGTCGGGTCAGTCAGTCAGTCAGTCTGTCTGTACTTGCTGTCAGGCAGCACTCTGTAATCATCGGGTCAGTCAGGGACTCTGTGTTAGCACTGGGTGTGAGTGGAACTGGCTGTTACTGTTCTACAGTCACGGTGATTTCTGTCAGTAACTGTCCTTATCCCACCCCACGGAGGCTCCGTCTGTCTGTCTGTCCCCTGGGAGTGAGCGAGCGGCTTGGAGGGCATTTGGCCTCTAGCCAGGGTTGAACCACCCCCTGCAACCCCCCAACCCCCCATTTTTACCAAACGACCGCCTTGAGGGTGGAATTTATGGGGGGAGTGTGTCAACCCTCATCCCCTCCCCCACCTGCCCCAACCCCGGGAAAGTGAAATTTTTGGGCAAAAATTGCCAAATTTGGTCCTGGCGAGATGATGGTGACGAGGACTTACCGGAGGAGATGGTGACGACGGCTCTGGTGCCCCAAAACTCAATATTACCAGTATAACCACTGTGATTCACGCCCAGCACTTCCCCTCCCAAAATTTTGGTGGTTAAAAAGCCAAATTTCAGGGAAAAAAAAAATATTAAAAAAATCCAGACTTTTCAAAATTTCTTTGAAATTTTCAAATCTTTAAGAGTTTTTAAAATTCTTTCAAAATTTTCTGGGATTGTTTGGGGTGTATGGTGGAAACTGGGAAATAAATATGATGGATTTGTGCAAAATTTAGGTGAAAAATGGAAAGAAAAGGGAAGAATTACAAAAACAATGAAAAATTCCCCAAAATCATCAAAAATTAAGATAAAAAAGGGGGAAAGAAGCATGGATTTGGGCTCATTGTAGTGAGGTGGAGATATGGGAGGGAATGCCCTAAAATCGGCCAAAGTTTTAAAAAAAGAGAGATTTGAGGCAAAAATGCAGAATTTAGAAATAAAAGGTCATATTTGGGGAAAAAAGTGACATAAATGGTAAAAAAATATGAAGATGTGGGGGGGAAATGGGGCAAAAGTGGGAAAAGATTCAAAATATTTAGTCAAAAATGGGTTTAAAGTAAAGAATTCCCCAATTTGTGGTCAAAATTGGGAATTTTCGGCTGAAAACTGCCCATATTTGGGAAAAAGAGGTAAAGAAGGGCAATTTGGGGGCAAAAAGTGATATTTATAGGCACATAAAGAACAAATTTTTGAGAAAATGTTGCATAAATGGTAGAAGAATGTGAAGATTTGAGGAAAAATGAGGCAAAAATGGGAGAAGAGTTGAAATATTTTTGTGAAAAAGGGGTATAAATTGGAAAATTCCCCAATTTTGGGTCAAAAGATGACCAGAATTGGGCCAAAACCCTGGAAAATTGGGAAAACCAGCCCAAATTTGCCAGAAACTCAGCAGAAAGAGGAAGTGCTGGTTTTTTGTCACCACCAGTGTCACCATGAGTAGCACCCCAACCAGCTGCACCACCACGGTGACACAGGGGGTGACAAAATTCCCCCTCAGTTGGCGCAGCCACCTCCTCTCACCATGTGGATTTGGGTAAAATTGGGTGAAAAAAGAGAAAGGAAGAACAGATTTGGGTCCAAATTGGCCCCAAACCCCAAAGTTATACAAGATTGGGGAATAAAATTGGACCAAAGAACCTATAGAAACACAGATTGGTGTCAAAATTGAGAAGAGGCAAAGGAACACCAGAGTGGGGTCAAAATTGGGCCAAGGAACCAAAGGAACACCGGAATTTTGATCAAAAATTGGCCAAGAAGAGCCAGATTTTGGGAAAATGTAGGGATTTGGGGGGTAAATTAGGGAAATTGGGGGGGAAATAGCGGATTTTGGATGAAATGTAATGATTTTTGGGGAAAATATGAGGATCTGGGGGAATTCCTGGTTCCTCGGACAAGGAGAGTATCACGGAGTGACCAGAGGTGAAGGCGGATGAGTTGCAGCCAGGATTCTGAGGAGAATTTGGGTGAAATTCCAAAAGTTTTGGGGTTTGTGCTTGGAACAAGACCTGGATCTTTGTCCCAGGATGGTGGGGAGATGCCGGGAGGTGGGGACATGGTGATGGGGTGGTGACCAACATCACCACCACCACCATCTCTGGCGCAGTAGTAGGTGGCTGTGTCATCATCCTTCACTGATGATGCATATCAGGTGTCACAACCATCTCCAGCCCCTTCCCAGGAATCCCCAATGCCCCAGGGTCTTTGCTGGTGTGATCAAGAGTTGACCCAGTTGACCCATCTCTTGGCCACTGGCCTCCAGCACTGAGCAGTTCCCTCCAACCTCAACCCTTTTCACCCCAAACCTTGACTGGTCACCCCAAACCTCAGCCCTTGGAGCAATATCTTGCCTGGCTTTGCCGTTCTGCCCCCAGCTCGGGCTGATTCAGGCCAAGGGATGACCATGTTTTGCTCCATGTGGCCAAAGGCCAAGGGTTGGGCAAAGAGCTCAAGGGTTTGCTGGGCACCACAGGAAGGTTCTGATCAACCGTGGGCAAGATTTGGGCTGGAAATTCACAAAGTTTGGTCAAGAAGTGTTAATGATGGGCCAAAATTGTTCTCCAGGGTGGTGGGGACATGATGGCAGGGTCAAAGACACCACCAGCACCAGCACCATATCTGGCGCAGTAGTAGGTGGCCATGTCACTGTCCCTGAGGCTGTTCATCTGCAGCGTCACCGTGCTCTGGGAGTTGTCTCTGGAGATGGTGAATCGGCCCTTGGCAGATGACGCGTAGTCTGTGCCACCACCACTGCTGATAACCGCGACGTACTCCAGCCCCTTCCCAGGTGCCTGGCGCACCCAGCTCATGTAGGTGTTGCTGAAGTCAAAGCCAGACCCCTTGCAGAGGAGGCGCAGGGACCCCCAGGGTGTCTGGAGGCCCCTCCGGACTCCACCAGTGTCACGGCTGCCCACAGACCTGGGGAAGGAGGAAGGACACCAGTGAGTCGCCCGCTCCCACCAACATCATCATCATCATTATCACCTCCATCGCCACGTCCTCACCACCCCCTCATTACCTGAGAGTGCGATGAGGAAAAGGAGGATGGTGGAGGCCCAACAGGTGCCCATGGTGATGGGTGGTGGGTTTGGGGACGGTGGTGATGGTGCCGTGACATGGTCAGGGGTTCTTATAGGGCGGAGGGGTGGGGGGTGATTTGCATAATGAGGTGAAAAAGGAGGGGGGTCTCCTTATGTCCCCCTGGGTATGGGATGGCTAACGAGCGGCCTTACTTAGTTTGTTTTGACTTAATTAATTAATTCTCCAATAATGAGGCCAGGGGAAAAATGAATTAATTAGCTAATTAATTAATTAATTATGAGGGTCAAGTCTCAGGTGTCTAGTCAAAACAAGGAGGTAATTAATTAATTAGAAAGTCTCCATGGAAGATGTGGCATCGGTGTTGAATAATTAATTAATTATGGGGAGAGGCATGGAAGAAAGCAATTAGTAATAGTTAATTAAGTAATTAAAGGGGGTATCCAGGGAGCCCATTTCAAATACAGGCAAAACTAATTAAGCAATCAGTTAATTATGTAATGAAAGGGGATCTATCTGGTGTCCACAGAGGACAAAAAATTAAAGTAATGAAGAAATCAGTTAGTTAATAAATTACCTAATCATAAGGGTCTTTATGGGAGCCCACAGCATTCTCACTGTGGCAGCAATTAAGAAATGAGTTAATTAGTTAATTACAGGGGGTCTTTAGAGAACCCATGGCAGATTCACAGCAAAAGCAATTAAGAAATCAGTTAATGAAGCAATTTAATGGGGTCTCCACAGAGCCCAAGGCAGATGCCCAGCAAAAGTGCCTCTGAATGGGCCCTGCTGGGCTTGTTGTTTGTAACCAGGGAAGGCCCAGTAGGGGATGGGAAGGTTGGAGGACTCCTGGGGCACAGTGACCATGAGCTGAGAGAATTCTTAGTGCTGGGAGAAGGAAGGAAGGGAGACAGCAGAACAGCCACCTCAGATTCCTCCTCTTCCTCGTCACCCTCCCAGGTAACAAGGGGGTGGTGAGGACACGGCGATGGAGATGATGATGATGATGCTGGTGGGAGCAGGCAACTCACTGGTGTCCTTCCTCCTTCCCCAGGGCTGCAGGTTGCTGTGATGCTGGTGGAGTCCGGAGGGGCCTCCAGAAACCCGGGGGGTCCCTGCGCTTCCTCTGCAAGGGGTCTGACTTCACCTTCAGCAGCTACAACATGAGATGGGTGCACCATGCACCCAGGAAGGGGCTTGAGTACGTCGCAGCTATTAGCTACAATGGTGGTTGGACAGGCTACGTGTCACCTGTCAAGGGCCGATTCACCATCTCCAGGGACAACTCCCAGAGCATGGTGACGCTGCAGATGAACAGCCTCAGGGACGGCGACACGGCAACCTACTACTGTACCAAAGCTGCTGGTGGTAGTTATTATGCTGCTGCTGGTGACTCTACCTCCCTGGAGAACAGTTTTGGCCCATTATCAGCCTTTTCTGACCCATTTTTGTGTGTTTTCGACCTCGACCCTTGGAGTGACGCCTCGCCTGGCTTTGCCGTCCTGACTCAGCTTGGCCTCCTCCAGCTCCCGGCCCTGAGCATGTTTCTCCGACCTTGAGTGATCTGAGACCCACTCGTGGCCATTTCTGCTCCAACCCCACCTGGGAGGGGGCATCCCTGACCCCAGTGCCCCAAACTTCGATACTTCTGGGCCCAAAGCTCCAGGGTCAGAGTTGGGGCCAGAAGCCTTCAGGGCCTAGGGCAAACCTGTCCCGGGTGCAGACAGAGAGGTCCCGGTGTGGGGGACAAGCTGGGCTGTGGGGCAAGAACATCCAGGGTGGTTGGGAAGAAATGGTCAGACGGTGTCAGGGGTTGGGCCAGACTGGTGACGGGGTCAGGGCAACCAAAACCAGCACTACCAGCACCAGCACCAGCTCTGCTGCCCAGGAGGGTCCCGTAGTGCAGGGGGTGGCAGATGGCAACATAGCGGTCATAGGCCATGACAGTCAGAAGACAGAGCTCTGTTGAGATCAAAAATAAAAAGAAAAAGAATGAGCCACACATCCTGTGTAGGAAATGGCCCTGGTGTCCCACAAGGAATTGCCCATGGATTTGGGAACAGTGGTGGAGATGCTGTCAAGATCAATACCTGAGAGGTTGAGGAGGAAGAAGTACATGGGGGTGTGGAGGTGCTGGTCACAGGCTATGGTGATGATGATGAGGCCATTGCCCAGGAGAGCAGCCAGGTAGATGCCCAGGAAGAGGCAGAAGTGCAGGAGCTGCAGCTCCCGTGTGTCTGCAAAGGGCAGGAGGAGGAACTGGCTAATGGAGCTGCTTTTGGACTTCAGCTGCTGAAAAGTGTGGAGATCTGTCCAAGGAGGGAAAGGCAGTCAGAATTTAGGGAAGTCTTCTTTGAGGAAAAACCCTTCTACTTCTCATGGAATGCCCACTTCATATCAGCACTGCGTGAAAGTCAGGGAGGTACCAAATCCCCACTGCCAGGGCACTTCTCGGAGCAGCTCCTTCTCCCTCCCTGACAATGTCTCTGCTGCCTGGAGCTGTCCCTGAAGCTGCTGCTCTTTGCCCATATCACCTCCCGCTCTGTGCTCACAGACCTCATCCCATCTGCCCTGTGCTCAGCTCTGCTCTGCAGACCCCTCCTGGCATCAGGGCACTGCCCCAGGGAACCTCTGTGTGTGCAGGGCTCATAAGATTCTTTGATGTGGAAATTCTCAAGGGGAGCAATAAGTTCTCATCTCCCACACTCAGCACAGCCACAGGAGAGGAAGAGTCAAAGTAAAGACTCATCCTGGTAGGAAAATGCTTCTTTGATATTGTTCCTCAAAGTCCCTTTGGAATTTCTCCAGGATCAGCTGGAGTTGGAAGCAAAACTGACCCATGCAGCACCTTCCTACAGCAGAAGAACCTCATGCTGCCCTTCCCTGTGTCTCTCCTCAAACCCACAGCTGCTTTCTACATCCCTGTGGGAAGCCCATAAGCCAGGCTGATTGCTGACCCCAGCAGCAGCAGAGTTCCTGCCCCAGCAAAAATCCCCTGGGGTGCAGTGTTGGGGTGGGGCCACCACCAATATAACCACTACCATCCGCTGCTGTAGCAGTTGTGGCGCAGTAGTAGGCGGCCGTGTCACCGTCCCTGAGGCTGTTCATCTGCAGTGTCACCGTGCTCTGGGAGTTGTCCCTGGAGATGCTGAACCGGCCCTTGACTGATGGCGCGTACCATGGGCTGATACCAGCACTGTCAATACTCCCGACACACTCCAGCCCATTCCCAGGTGCCTGGCGCACCCAGAACATGGCATGGCTGCCTAAGGTGAAGCCAGACCCCTTGCAGAGGAGGCGCAGGGACCCCCCGGGTGTCTGGAGGCCCCTCCGGACTCCACCAGCGTCAATGCCACCCGCAGCCCTGGAGGAAGGACACTAGTGAGTCGCCAGCTCCCACCATCATCATCATCATCATCATCATCATCATCATCATCTCCATGGCCACATCCTCACCACCCCCTTGTTACCTGGGACGGTGATGAGGAAGAGGAGGATGGTGGAGGCCCAGCGGGTGCCCATGGTGATGGGTGGTGGGTTTGGGGAGAGGGATGATGGCGCCACGATGGGGTCAGGGAGTTCTTAATGGGGCAGAGGGGTGGGAGGTGATTTGCATAACGAGGTGGGGAGGGTGGGATGGTGGCTTATTACCTCCCCCTGGATATTTGATTGCTAACAAGCGCACCAACTTGGTTCTGTTTGAGTTAATTAGATCTCCAGGGGATGAGGTGTGAAGAAAAATTAATTAATTAATTAATTACTTGATTGATTACGAAGGTCTGGTCTCAGCTGTGGGGTCAGGATAATGATGCACTCCAGGTGCCAGAGAGAGATTCCCCTGCAGCCCCTGGAGAAGCCCATGTTGGAGCAGGTGTCCCCTCGCAGCCCATGGATGAGGACGGGGAATAGAGACATCTACAGCCTGTGCAGAGACCGACCCACCCCGCAGCAGGTTTGCTGGGGGACTTGTGACTCTGGGGGGGACCAGGCTGGAGCATTCTGGGCCCGAAGGTCAGCACCCCATGGAACAAGCTGTGCTGAGGTGCATGGTGAGGAGATGACTCCCTGGCAGAGAGGACTCAGGCTGAAGTAGTTTGTGAAGGACTGTCTGCCGTGGGTGGGACCCCACGGTGCCACAGGGGAAGGGGGTGCAGAATTCCCCCCACTCCAGCGAAGAAGGAAAGCCAGTGGGGAGGAACTGACTGGATCCCCATTCCCCCAGTCCCTGCCCCTCCCTGTGTCGCGATGTGAGGGAAGAAGGGGGTAAAATAAAGACTCAAGTGGACTCTCCCAAGGAGGGAAGGGTGGGGGGATGGTGCTTTAAGACCTGCCCACACTTCTCATCACCCGACTCTGGTGTCACTGGGGGTGTGGTGTGGTTTTAATAAATGAATTTTCTTTATTCCATGTTGGGTCAGTTCTGCCCATGACGCTGATTGTGGGATGATCTCTCCCTGCCCTCATCTCCAATCCTGAGATGATCACTATTTTCTTCCCGGTCCAGCTGAGAAGGGGGGTGATAGAGCAGCTTTGGTGGCTGTTTGGCATCCAGCCTGGGCCAAAACTCCACACACCCCAAACCTTGACCTTTGGAGCCATGGCAAAGGCTCAGCCCAGACTTGCTCCCTTTGAAGGACGAGGACACGGACATCGAGGATGCTGGTGGGAGCGGGTGACTCACTGGTGTCCTTCCTCCTTCCCCAGGTCTGCGGGTGGCCGTGATGCTGGTGGAGTCCAGAGGGGCCTCCGGACACCTGGGGTTCCCTGCGCCTCCTCTGCAAGGCCTCCAGCTTCCCCTTCAGGAACACCGCCATGAACTGGGTGCGCCAGGTGCCCGGGAAGGGCCTTGAGGAATTTTTTTGGGGGTGAAAATCACCAAAACACTCTAAAACTGCCCAAATTAAAAGCTCCCAGAATTCCACAAATTCCCCCAAATTCTCCTCATAGATTTCTCTCCTCAAAATGGAATTTCCCCCCTCCCCCCAAAAACCCCATATTTTGACCCAATGATGGCTTCGAGGGTGGAATTTTGGAGGGGGGGGTGTTTGAAAATCGTCCCCTCCCCCACCCGCCCCTGCCCAGGAGGGTGAAATTTTGGGGAAAAAAAGGCCAAAATTGGTCCTAGCAAGATCATGGTGACGAGGACTTACCAGAGGAGACGGTGACGACAATCCCAGTGCCCCACAAATCAATCCAACCAGGACAACATCTGTGATTCATGCCCGGCGCTTCCCCTCCCAAATTTTTGGGGGTTAAAAAGTAAAATTTGGGGCAAAAAAATATACATCATTCAAATAAATCCCACAATCCTCAAAAGTTTTTTAAATTTTCAAATTGTTTCCAAAATTTCTTGGAATTTTTGGGGTGCATGGTGGAAATTAGGAGAGAAAAGTGATGGACTTTGGTAAAACTTCATGAAAAATGGTGAGAAAATAGAAAAATTAGCAATACCGATGAATAATTCCCGAAAATAAGCGATAATTGGGATAAAAAGTGGGACAAAAAAGGACGGCTTTGGGCTCATCGTAGTGAGGTGGAGAGATGGACAGGGTGGAATGCCTTAAAATCGGCCAAAGTTGCCCAAATTTGAGGGGAAATGGTGCAAAAATATGTAAAAATTAGAGACTTTGAGGAAAAAATGCTGATTTTTGGCAAGAAAAGGCCATATTTGAGGAAAAAAACTCACATAATTGGTAAAAGACTGTTAAGATTTTGATGTAAATGGGGCAAAAAGTAGGAAAAGTGTCAAAATATTTGGGTGAAAAATAGGTTTAAATTAAAAAATAACCCAAATTTGGGTCAAACCCAGCAATTTTTGTTATAAAAGTTTTCATATTTGGTGCAAAAGTAGTAAAAAAGGGCAATTTTGAAACAAAAATTGAGAATTTTAGGTACACAAAGGCCAAATTTGGAGGAAATGTGGCATAAATGGTAAAAGAATGTGAGGATTTGGGCAAAATTGGTCTAAAGGGGGAGAAGAATCGAAATATTTGGGTTAAAAATTGGTATAAAGTGTAAAATTGCCCAATTTTGGTCCAATAATGACCAGAATTGGGTCAAAACCCTGGAAAATTGGGAAAATCAGCCCAAATTTGCTGAGAAATGTGGAAGAAAGAGGAAGCGCTGGGGTTTTGTCCTGTGTCCAGATCTGGGGCCCCCAATACAAGAAAGATGTGGGGCTGTTGGAGAGGGGTCAGAGGAGCCACCGAGATGATCAGAGGGCTGGAGCAGCTCCCCTACGGAGAGACGCTGAGGGAGCTGAGAGGGAAGGAGAGGGGCTGGGAGGAGAGGAGAGGAGAAGAGAGGAGAGGGGCTGGGTGGAGAGGAGAGGAGAGGGGAGGGGAGAAAAAGAAGGCTGCAGGGGGACCTCATTGTAGCCTTCCCGTCCCTGAAGGGAGCAGAGGAACAGGAGGGGAATCAGCTTGTTAAAGGGCAGAGACTGGCAGGACAAGGGGGATGGAGTGAAGCTGGATGAGGGATGGGTTAGATGAGATATTGGGGGGAAGTTCTCCCCAGAGAGAATGGTGAGGGTCTGGAACAGGCTGCCCAGAGATGGGGTGGGTGCCCTGTCCCTGGGGGTGTTCAAGGCCATGTTGGATGGGTCCCTGTGTAGCTCCAGGCCTGGCGGTTGGTGGTCCTGCCTGTGGCAGGGGGTTGGAGCTCTGTGACCCTTGGGGTCCCTTCCAACCCAGACCAGTCTGCGATTCCCAAACCCCCCCAGGCTCCAACCTTGGGGCCACCCGGACACTTCTTGGGCCCTGACCCACCCAGACCCAGACTTATTCCGCCTGAAGAGTGAGGATGCAGACACAGAGGGCACTGGAGGGACAGGGAGACTCACACAGGGAAACGGTCAAAGCTGCAGGCCAATGGCTGGGCAAAGGGCTCAAGGGGTTGGTGGGCAGCACTGGCAGCTCCTGAAAACCAGTGAGCAATATTTGGTCTAAAAACAGTCAAAGATGGGTCAGAAAGAGCTGATAATGGGCCAAAATTGTTCTCCAGGGATGTGGGGACACGGGGACGGGCTGGGGGCCACAAGCATCAGAACCACCACCACTATAACCACCTTTGGCACAGTAGTAGGTGGCCGTGTCACTGTCCCTGAGGCTGTTCATCTGCAGCATCACCGTGCTCTGGGAGTTGTCCTTGGAGATGATGAATTGGCCCTTGACCGATGACGCGTAGACTGTGCTGCTCCCATCCTTGTCAATACCCACGACCCGCTCAAGCCCCTTCCCGGGCGCCTGGCGCACCCAGTACCTGCCATAGCTGCTGAAGGTGAAGCCAGACCCCTTGCAGAGGAGGTGCAGGGACCCCCCGGGTATCTGGAGGACCCTCCGGAATCCACCAGCGTCACGGCCGCCCACAGCCCTGGGGAAGGAGGAAGGACACCAGTGAGTCACCCCATGGTCTCACCATCATCATCATCATCATCTCCATTGCCATGTCCTCACCACCCCCTTGTTACCTGGGAGGGAGACAGCAGAACAGCCACCTCAGACTGCCCTAGGGCTGACTTGGGGCCGCTCAGAAAGCTCCTGGAGAAGATCCCAGGGGAGGCGTGACCTCACTCCTGGGGAAGATCATGGAGAGGGTCATCTTGGGAGCTATCATGCAGCAGATGTGTGATGGCCGGGGGATCAGGCCCAGTAAACATTGGTTCATAGAAAGCAGATCCAGAAGGTCGACTGCTCAGAGCCAGCGCAGCCAGAATTGCAGCAATAGATCCTGAGGTACAAGGGGATTTGGAGTTGTTGCCTTGCCAGGGGAGCCCCATGAGAGTGGTAGCTCTCATGAGAGAGGTTGACATTGCATGGTGATGGACCCCTGTCCTTATCTCCACTCCTGAGCTGCCCAATATCTATTTTCTCCCTTTTTTGACTGAAAAGGGGGGTGATAGAGCAGCTTCAGTGAGTGTTTTGCCTCCAGCCTGGGCCAAACCACCACACACCCCAAGACTTCACTTTTGGACCAATGTCAAAAGCTCAGCCCAGACTTGCTCCCCTTGAAGGACGAGGACCTGGACACGGATGGCGCTGGTGGGACAGAGTGACTCACTGGTGTCCTTCATCCTTTCCCAGGGCTGCGGGCGGCCGTTACACTGGTCAAGTCTGGAGGGGCCTCCAGACACCCGGGGGGATCCCTTCGCCTCCTCTGCAAGGGGTCCGGCTTCACCTTCAGCAGCACCCACATGGGATGGATGCGCCAGGCACCTGGGAAGGGGTGTTTATTGGGTGACATATATTACCAGCGATGGAAGCACCTACTGCCGGTTGTTCGTTCAGGGCCGGTTCAGCATCTCCAGGGACAATTCCCAGAGCACGGTGACGCTGCCCATGAACAGCCTCAGGGACGGCGACACGGTGAAGCACTGGGTGTGAATCACAGTGTTTATCCTGGTTATATTGATCACTGGGGCACCGGGATTGTCGTCACCGTTTCCTCCGGTAAGTCCTCGTCACCATCCTCTCTCTGGGACCAATTTTAGCCTTTTTTGCCCCAAAATTTCACACTCCTGGGGTGGCGGCAGGTGGGGGTAATGAGGACGGTTGACCACACCCCCTCCAAAATTCCACCCTTGAGGCCGTCGTTGGGTTAAAACATGGGGGTTTGGGGCGGGGGGAATAAGATTTGATTTTGGGGGAGAATTTGGAGAATTGGGGGGAATTTGAAAAGTTTATAATTAGGATGGGGCACTCTGCCAGGCCAAAAATGTCAATTTTAAGGGTGTTTTGGTGATTTCCACACCAAAAATGCCACACTGAGGCAATTTAATGGTAGAAAAAAGGGAAAAAAATGTAAAATTTGTGGAATTTGATAAATTTTTGAGGTTGGAATTAAAAAATTTGTTGAATTAAGATGATTTAGGGGAAAAATGGAATTTTGGAGACCAAAACTGGCATAAAAATGATTTTCTAATGATTTTTTTGGTGTGAAAAATAATCCATAGGTGACTCACGGGTGGAAAATTGAATCCTGGGGGAACTTGATGGGAAAATTGTTCTAATTTTGGGTAAAAATTTGAAATATTTAATTTTGCAAGTTTTGGGTAAAGTAGAAATAGGGATTTTTTTTAAATAATTCCCACAACCTCCAGTCAACATCATAGTAAAAAATTAACATTTTTCTTGGGTAAATTAAGGCAAAGTTAAGAGGAAATTAAGGAGAAATTGTGGAGAAATAAAGAGGATGTTAAGCCGTAATTATGGGGAAAATAAAGATTAATTAAGGGGAAAGGCAATATTCAAGGGGAAAATAAAGATTAATTGAGACAAAATGAAGGCAAAATTAAAGATTAACTAAGGCAAAATTAAGGAGAAATTAAGGAGAAATTAAAGAAATCAGAAGATCAAAATATTAGAAATTGACAGAATGAGGAATTAATGAAATTAGGAATCGATAGGACTAGGAATGGATAGAATTACAAATAGATAAAATTATAAATTCATGACATTACAAATAAATCACATGAGGATTTTGCCCCAGAACTTTTAATTTGACCCCACCCCATCATTATTACGGAAATAAATATAAGTATTTGATAAGTATTGATCATTTTAAATTTCAAATGTGGATTTGAGGAATTTGGGGGATTTTTTTGGCTTTATTGGTAGATTTTATTGATCTCTAAAATTTTCCTCCTCCCGATTTCCCTGGATTTCTCAATGCAAGAGAAACTGAGGAAATAGAGAAAATATGAGGAAAATTTTAAAAAATTGAGAGAAATTGAGAAAATTCTTGAAAAATAGAAAATAATGGAAACAACTTGAAAAAATTGAGAGAAAATGAGAAAATCTGAGAGAAATAGAAGAAAATTTTATAAAAAATAGAGAAAATTAGAGAGAAATTGAGAAAAAATGAGATAAATAGAATAAAAGTTGAGAAAAATATAAGAAATATAGACAAACATTGAGAAAAATTGTGAGAATTTGAGAAAAATTGAGAGAAATACGGGGATAAATGAGAAAAGCTATGAAAAGAGAAAAACTGATAAAAATATAAAAATATATAAAATTGAGAAAATTTAAGATAAATAAAGAAAATACTTTAAAACCAGAAATTTCCCCAGGGCTGTGGGCAGCCATGATGCTGGTGGAGTCTGGAGGGGCCTCCAGACACCCGGGGGGTCCCTGCGCCTCCTCTGCAAGGCCTCTGGCTTCGACTTCAGCAACATCTACATGAGCTGGGTGCGCCAGGCACCCGGGAAGGGGCTGGACTATGTCGCAGTTATTAACAGTGGTGGTGGCACAGACTACGCGCCGTCTGTCAAGGGCCGATTCACCATCTCCAGGGACAACTCCCAGAGCACGGTGACGCTGCAGATGAACAGCCTCAGGGTCGGTGACACGGACACCTACTACTGCGCCAGATATGGTGCTTGTGCTGGTGGTGGCTTTGACCCTGCCATCGTGTCCCCACCTCCCTTGAGAAAAATTTTGGCCCATCATCAACACTTCTTGACCCAACTTTGTGAATTTCCAGCTCAAACCTTGCCCACGGTTGATCAGAACCTCCCTGTGGTGCCCACCAACCCCTTGAGCTCTTTGCCCAACCCTTGGCCTTTGGCCACATGGAGCAAAACATGGTCATCCCTTGGCCTGAATCAGCCCGAGCTGGGGGCAGAACGGCAAAGCCAGGCAAGATATTGCTCCAAGGGCTGAGGTTTGGGGTGACCAGTCAAGGTTTGGGGTGAAAAGGGTTGAGGTTGGAGGGAACTGCTCAGTGCTGGAGGCCAGTGGCCAAGAGATGGGTCAACTGGGTCAACTCTTGATCACACCAGCAAAGACCCTGGGGCATTGGGGATTCCTGGGAAGGGGCTGGAGATGGTTGTGACACCTGATATGCATCATCAGTGAAGGATGATGACACAGCCACCTACTACTGCGCCAGAGATGGTGGTGGTGGTGATGTTGGTCACCACCCCATCACCATGTCCCCACCTCCCGGCATCTCCCCACCATCCTGGGACAAAGATCCAGGTCTTGTTCCAAGCACAAACCCCAAAACTTTTGGAATTTCACCCAAATTCTCCTCAGAATCCTGGCTGCAACTCATCCGCCTTCACCTCTGGTCACTCCGTGATACTCTCCTTGTCCGAGGAACCAGGAATTCCCCCAAATCCTCATATCTTCCCCAAAAATCATTACATTTCATCCAAAATCCGCTATTCCCCCCATTTTCCCTAATTTACCCCCCAAATCCCTACATTTTCCCAAAATCTGGCTCTTCTTGGCCAATTTTTGATCAAAATTCTGGTGTTCCTTTGGTTCCTTGGCCCAATTTTGACCCCACTCTGGTGTTCCTTTGCCTCTTCTCAATTTTGACACCAATCTGTGTTTCTATCAGTTCTTTGGTCCAATTTTATTCCCCAATCTTGTATAACTTTGGGGTTTGGGGCCAATTTGGACCCAAATCTGTTCTTCCTTTCTCTTTTTTCACCCAATTTTACCCAAATCCACATGGTGAGAGGAGGTGGCTGCGCCAACTGAGGGGGAATTTTGTCACCCCCTGTGTCACCGTGGTGGTGCAGCTGGTTGGGGTGCTACTCATGGTGACACTGGTGGTGACAAAAAACCAGCACTTCCTCTTTCTGCTGAGTTTCTGGCAAATTTGGGCTGGTTTTCCCAATTTTCCAGGGTTTTGGCCCAATTCTGGTCATCTTTTGACCCAAAATTGGGGAATTTTCCAATTTATACCCCTTTTTCACAAAAATATTTCAACTCTTCTCCCATTTTTGCCTCATTTTTCCTCAAATCTTCACATTCTTCTACCATTTATGCAACATTTTCTCAAAAATTTGTTCTTTATGTGCCTATAAATATCACTTTTTGCCCCCAAATTGCCCTTCTTTACCTCTTTTTCCCAAATATGGGCAGTTTTCAGCCGAAAATTCCCAATTTTGACCACAAATTGGGGAATTCTTTACTTTAAACCCATTTTTGACTAAATATTTTGAATCTTTTCCCACTTTTGCCCCATTTCCCCCCACATCTTCATATTTTTTTACCATTTATGTCACTTTTTTCCCCAAATATGACCTTTTATTTCTAAATTCTGCATTTTTGCCTCAAATCTCTCTTTTTTTAAAACTTTGGCCGATTTTAGGGCATTCCCTCCCATATCTCCACCTCACTACAATGAGCCCAAATCCGTGCTTCTTTCCCCCTTTTTTATCTTAATTTTTGATGATTTTGGGGAATTTTTCATTGTTTTTGTAATTCTTCCCTTTTCTTTCCATTTTTAACCTAAATTTTGCACAAATCCATCATATTTATTTCCCAGTTTCCACCATACACCCCAAACAATCCCAGAAATTTTTGAAAGAATTTTAAAAACTCTTAAAGATTTGAAAATTTCAAAGAAATTTTGAAAAGTCTGGATTTTTTTAATATTTTTTTTTTCCCTGAAATTTGGCTTTTTAACCACCAAAATTTTGGGAGGGGAAGTGCTGGGCGTGAATCACAGTGGTTATACTGGTAATATTGAGTTTTGGGGCACCAGAGCCGTTGTCACCATCTCCTCCGGTAAGTCCTCGTCACCATCATCTCGCCAGGACCAAATTTGGCAATTTTTGCCCAAAAATTTCACTTTCCCGGGGTTGGGGCAGGTGGGGGAGGGGATGAGGGTTGACACACTCCCCCCATAAATTCCACCCTCAAGGCGGTCATTTGGTAAAAATGGGGGGTTGGGGGGTTGCAGGGGGTGGTTCAACCCTGGCTAGAGGCCAAATGCCCTCCAAGCCGCTCGCTCACTCCCAGGGGACAGACAGACAGACGGAGCCTCCGTGGGGTGGGATAAGGACAGTTACTGACAGAAATCACCGTGACTGTAGAACAGTAACAGCCAGTTCCACTCACACCCAGTGCTAACACAGAGTCCCTGACTGACCCGATGATTACAGAGTGCTGCCTGACAGCAAGTACAGACAGACTGACTGACTGACTGACCCGACACCCTGGGCACCCTCAGACTGTTCTGGAGGCACCAAGCCCACACCCTTCCCCAAGCAGCTGCTTTCATGGGGAAGTGGTGTCAGGGGGTGTAGAAAAAAACCCAGGCTAACTCAGCTCAGCTGTGCTGGCTGCTTGGGGAGGTGAGCTTTGGGCCTGGCCAGAACCAGGACAGGCCTGAAACACTTCTTGGAGCGGAAACAGTTGGTGATGGGAAATGAATTGTCCTGCGGGAGGTGGGGACACAGGTCAGGGTCACCAGCTATAGAAACACTGGTACCAGTAAGAGCTCTGGCACAGTAGTAGGTGGCCGTGTCACCGTCCCTGAGGCTGTTCATCTGCAGTGTCACCGTGCTCTGGGAGTTGTCCCTGGAGATGCTGAACCGGCCTTTGACTGATGGCACGTACCATGTGCTGCCACCACTACTACTAATCTCCGCGATGTCCTCGAGCCCGTTCCCAGGTTCCTGGCGCACCCACAACATGTGGTAGCTGCTGAAGGTGAAGCCAGACCCCTTGCAGAGGAGGCGCAAAGACCCCCCGGGTGTCTGGAGGCCCCTCCGGACTCAACCGGCATCACGGCTACCCACAGCCCTGGGGAAGGAGGAAGGACACCAGTGAGTCGCTCACTCCCACCACCATCATCATCATCATCATCTCCATAGCCACGTCCTCACCACCCCCTTGTTACCTGGGAGGCTGACGAGGAAGAGGAGGATGGCAGAGGCCCAGCAGGTGCCCATGGTGATGGGTGGTGGGTTTGGGGAGGGTGGTGATGGCACCACGACAGGGTCGGGGGTTTCTTTTAGAGCAGAGGGGTGGGGAGTGATTTGCATAACGAGGTGGGCAGGGGGGTCATTAACAACACCTCCCCCATGTTGCACCTATAGGCTGGTTTGTGTGACTTAATTAATTATTTCCCCAAGGAATGAGGCTCGAGGAACAATTAATTAATTGGTTAATTACTTAATTACAAGGGTCTGGTCTCAGGTGTCTTGTCAAAAGAAGGAATTAATTAATTAATTAGAAGGTCTCCATGGCAGCTGTAGAATTTAATTAATTAATTATGGGGATTATGGGAGCCAGAATGCAATTAAGAAATCTGTTAATTAAGTAATTAAAGGCGTTCTCCTGGGAGCCCATGAAATCAGTTAATTAATTAATTAGATGAGATCTCTGTAGAGACTGTGGCAGACAAATGGAAAAATATTTAAGAAATACTTTAAATAATTATAGTGGTCTCCCTCCACTTAATTAATTAATTAATTTATTTCCCTGGTGAGAAATAAATCAAATTAATTAATTCTCTCTATTTGTGTGTGTCTCTCTCTCCAAGGTATCCATCAGGCTAATTAGTTTATTAATTAATTAACAGAGCTGAGAATTTCCTCCAGGGAAAGCCCCAGCAAAGGGGTTATCCTAATTAATTAATTCAGGCCCTGATCGCTTCGTTAACCCTCAATTAATTAATTACCAGCTCTACCTTGATTTCTTCTTTCACCCTAATTAATTAATCACAAGCTCTGCAGTGCCTCGATCCCTTGCCATTAATTTATTAATTACAAGCTCTTCCTTGATCGCTTATATCCCCTTAATTAATTAATTGCAAGACCTGATCACATCACCCCAATTAATTAATTACCAGCTCTTCCTGATCCCTTTTTTCCCCTTAATTAATTAATTATGCCCTCATCACTGGGGCCGGAACTGAACTCTGCCCCTCACCACGACGGGGTTGGGGGTTCTTATAGGGTGGAGAGGTGGGGGGTGATTTGCATAACGAGGGGGTTGGGAAGGGGGGCTCATTACAAACACCTCCCCCTTGGTGGTGATGAGCACAACCACTTCATTTTTTTTGGACTTAATTAATTACTTCTCTGGGGAATGAAGCGAGGGTAAAAATTATTTAAACAATCAGTTAATTATTTAATTACTGGGGGTCTCCATGGAGCTCATGTCAGATGCACAGCAAAAGTAATTAAGAAATCCATTGATTAATGAATTACAGGCGATTTTGAACAAAAGAAGAAGTCAATTAATTAATTAATTCCCCTGGTGGGAAAGTGATCGAATTAAGTAATTACTCACACAGGGGTGTGTTTGTGTCCGGGGAATCTGTCAGGCTAATTAACTAATTCATTAATTAACAGAACAGAGAGTTCCCCCAAGGGGAACCTGTAGCAGGTGTATGGCCAAAAAAAAATTAGTTAATTAATTAAATTACGTGGGGTCCCTTGGGAAGCCAGCGGCCAGGTGTACAGCCAAAACTATTAATGAATTCATTAATTAACACGTGTCTCTGGGGAAGAGGTCATTCGGCAAAACAACCAATTAATTACTTAATTCTGTGTTCCCCAGGGAGCTCGTGGATGGGCAAGTTAATTAATTAATTAAAATCAGTTGCTATTGTAAACCCTGATCACTTCTTTACCCTCAATTAATTAATTACCAGCTCTACCTTGATTGCTTCTTTATCCTTAATTAAATAATTGCAGGCTCTGCAGTGCCTCAATCACTTGACTTTAATCAATTAATTACAAGCTCTGCCTGATCACTTCTTCACCCCAATTAATTATCTTCAAGCTCTGATCTCTTCTTCACTGCAATTATTTAATTACAAGCTCTACCTTGATCTCTTATTTGCCCTTATTTAATTAACTGCCAGCCCTGATCACTTCACCCCAATTAATTAATTACTGGACGCCCTGATCAGGACTTCACTCCAATTAATTAATTAACAGCAAGCTCTGATCACTTCTTTACACCAATTAATTTATTAATTGCAAGCCCTGATCCCTCCTTTCCCCCTTAATTAATTAATTCCCATTAAGAAATGCATTAATAAATTCATGAAAGGGGGTCACTGGGGGAGCCTGTGGAAGGCACATGGTAAAAGCAATTAAGAAATTGGTTATTAATTAATTATAGGAGGTCTCTGGGGGAGCCCATTTCTGATGCAGGGGAAAAGTAATTAAGAAGTCTGTTAATTAATTACATGGTATCTCCAGGGAGCCCATGAAATAGGCATGACAAAAATCTAGTAATTAATTAATTATACAGGGTGTTTGGGGGAGCCCATGGCAGACATATGGTGAAAATAATTAAGAAATAATTTATGGACAAGTTAATTAATTAATTAAGCACAGATGCTATGGTGAACCCTGATCACTTCTGAACTCCAGTTAATTAATTGCAAGCCCTGATCACTTCTTCACCCCAATTAATTACCAGCTCTACCTTGATTGCTTCTTTGTCCTCAATTAATTAATTTCAAGCTCTTCAGTGCCTCAATCACTTCCCTTTAATTAATTAATTACAAGCTGTGCCTGATCACTTCTTCACCCCAATTAATTAATTAACAGCAAGCTCTGATCACTACTTCACCATTAATTAATAAATTCCAATACCTGATCATTTCACCCCAATAATTAATTAATTCCCATAATTACCAAACCCCAATTATAAATTCTAGGATAAAGGGGTGGGGGGTGATTTGCATAACGAGGAGGGGAGGGAGGGGGTGGCTCTTTACCTCCCCTGTGTATCGGATTGCTAACGAGCCCACCCACTTGGTTTGGTTTGACTTAATTAATTAGTTCTCAAGGGAATGAGGAGCAGGGAAAAATTAATCAATTAGCTATTTAATTTCTTACTTAATTAATTATGAGTGTCTGGTCTCAGGTGTCCAGTAAAACAAGGAGGTAATTAATTAATTAGAAGGTCTCCAGGGAAGACATGGCAGCTGTGCAGGTAAATTAATTAATAATGGGGAGAGGCATGGTGGAAAGCAATTAAGAAATCAGTTAATTAAGTAATTAAAGGGGGGCTATAGGGTGCAGAAACAAGGTGAAAGTAATTAAGAAATCAGTTAATTAATTAATTATAGGGGGTCTCTAGAGAACCCATGGCAGGTGCATAACAAAAGCAATTAAGTAATCAGTTAATTAAAGAATTAAAGGGGGTCTCCACAGAGCCCATGGCAGATGCACAGCAAAAGTAATTAAGAAATCTGTTAATTAAGTAGTTATAGGGGGTGTCTAGGAGAGCCCACAGCAGGCACACTGTGAAAGTAATTAAGAAAGCAATTAATTATAGGGGCTGTCTGGGGAGCTCACGGCAGATGCACATGGAAAGTAATTAAGAAATCTGTTAATTGATTAATTATCGGAGATATATGGGGAACACATGACAGATTAACACAAAAAATACCCAATCAGTTAATTCCTTAATTGCAGTGGGTCTCTGGTGAAAAACAATTAGTCAATTACTTAAGTAAATGATCCCCCTGTTGGGAAACAGAGATATATAATTAATTAATTACACGTGTGTGTCTCTCTGGGGAATGCATCAGGCTAATTAACTAATAAATTAATTAACAGAAATGAGAGTTCCCCCTCAGGGAACCCACAGCAGGTGTACAGCCAGAAAACAATCAGTTTATTAATTAATTACAGGGGCCCCTCGGGATGCCGGCGGCCAGGTGTACGGCCAAAACAATTAATGAATTCATTAATTAACAAGGAGGGGTATCTCTCTGGGGAAGTGGCCGTTCCACAAAACAACCAATTAATTAATTAATTTCAGGTTCTCCCCCCATATCACTTCTTCACCCCAATTAATTAATTGCAGGCTCTCCTTGGTTGCTTATTTGCCATTAATTAATTAATTGCAAGCCATGATCAAGTTTTCACTGAATTTAATTAATTAATTGCAAGCTGTGATCACTTCTTCACCCAAAGTAATTAATTAATTGCAAGGCCATATCATGTCTTGACCTCAATTAATTAATTAACTGCCAGCTCTGGTCACTTCACCCCAAATAATTAATTAATAAGCAGCTGTGCTTGATCCCTTCTTTCCCCTTTAATTAGGTAATTATCACCTCATAACCAAGAGTGGAAGTGAGCGCTGCCATGTGTCTCCCTCCCCTCTGGATTTGGGGGAAGTCGGTGGGATTTGGGGAAAAAGGGGGAATTGGGAGGGGGGAGGTAATTTTATAGGGAAAAATGGGAAAACTGGGGGGGAATGAGGGAATGTGATGGGAAATGGGGGAATTTGGGGGGAATTAGGGATTTTTTTTTGATAAAAATGAGGATTTGTGGGGAAATGAGGGGATTTAGAGAAGAAAATGAAGGAATTTGTGGATAATTAGGGAATTTTGGGGGGAATATGAAGGAGTTTGTTGGGAAATGAGGGAATTTGTGAGGGAATATGACAGAATTCTGGGAGGAATGGGGAAATTTTGGGCAAAATTTGGGTTTGGGGAGGTGAGTGATGGCACCACAACGGAGTCGGGGTTTCTTATAGGGTGGAGGGGTGGGGGATGATTTGCATGAGGTGGGGTGGGCAGGGAGGAAGGGACTTATTAGCTCCCCCTGGGTAACAGATTGCTAACAAGCACATCCTCTTGGTTTGTTTCGGACATAATTCTTTAGTTCTCTGGGGAACGAGGGGCGAGTAAAAGTTGATTAAGAAGTCAGGTAATTAATTAATTACAGGGGGTCTCCAGGAGCCCATGTCAGATGATTAATTAATTGTCAGATGATTAATTAATTAATTAATTAATTATAGGGGGTCTCGGGCAAAATCAAGAAGTCAATTGATTCCCCTTGTGGGAAAGTGATCGAATTGAGTCATTAATTACACAGGGGTGTGTTTGTCTCCGGGGAACCTGTCAGGCTAATTAATTCATTAATTAATTAACAGAACTGAGAGTTCCCTCAAGGGGAACCCGCAGCAGGTGTATGGCCAAAACTATTAATGAATTCATTAATTCACACGTGTCTCTGGGGAAGAGGTTGTTCAGCAAAACAACAAATTAATTATTTAATTCTGGGTTCCCCGGGGAGCTCGTGGATGGGCAAGTTAATTAATTAATTAATTAAGAACAGATGCTATGGTGAGCCCTCATCATTTCTCAAATCCAGTTAATTAAGTATAAGCCCCAAACACTTCCTTAACCTCAATTCATTAATTAAGAGCTCTACCTTGATTGGGTCTTTGTCCTTAATTAATTAATCGCAAGCTCTGCAGTGCCTCAATCACTTGCCTTTAGTTAATTAATTACAAGCTCTGCCTGATTACTTTTTCATCCCAATTAATTAATTAACTGCCAGCTCTGATCTCTTCTTCACTGCAATTAATTAATTACAAGCTCGACCTTGATCTCTTATTTGCCCTTATTTAACTAACTGCCAGCCCTGATCACTTCACCCCAATTGATTAGTTACTGTAAGCCCTGATCAGGACTTCACTCCAATTAATTAATTAGCAGCAAGCTCTGATCACTTGTTCACCCCAATTAATTAATTAATTGCAAGCCCTGATCCCTCCTTTCCCGCTTAATTAATTAATTCCCATTAAGAAATGCATTAATAAATAAATAATAAATTAAAAGCTGCTGAGGAGCAGGGCTCTGAAGCGGGAGACTCCGTCGAGGGATCCCCTTTCTGCGAGCAACAACCCCCGGACATAGATCCACGAGGGCAACTAACAAAAAGCACCTAAGATCAAAAGGAGAGAGGCAGAGGTGCACCCATCAGTGGCCATCAGCACCCATTAACAGCCATTGTTCATCCCCTGCACTGCCCGGAGCGGTGACTCATCGGGGGCGGAGCTAAGGGCGACAGGAATTATCCCTCTCCATACAAGAGAGGCCTCTGGGAGCGCGGCGACCCGGAGCGCGGCGACCAGGACGGGCAAACAGGGCGTGGCGCGTCAGGAGGGCGTGGCGCGGCAGTTAGCGAGGCAGTTCGCGCAGGCAGAGCAAGCAGGCCGAGCAAGCCTCCCCTCCTAGTTTGCTGAGGGGGTATACTCAGAGGACCGGCTCGCAGAGTACAAAAGGGCGAGCTGAGGGTTCCCTGTCTGCTGTGTGCTCAGCTAACCATGGTCTCCACCAGGCGCAGAGGTTCCCCCTGCAAATCTCGGGCAACCCCGATGGAGGGCCTGCCTAGGGATGCTGCGGTCCAGGTCTCAGGCTGCAGGGAATGCCAGAGCCTGCAGTTGCCTGGGATAAGAGGCAAACACCTAGCCTGTCTGAGGTGTGAGCAGGTCGATGACCTGCTTGCTTTGGTGGTACAACTAAAGGAAGAGGTTGAAAGACTGCGGGTGATCAGGGACTGCGAGCGAGAGATTGACTGGTGGAGTAGCTCCCTGGCGTCCCAAAAGGAAGACAGTCGGGATGACACCTCACACCTGAAGACGGTCCCCCCTCACTGCCCGTGCAAGGTTAATGGGAGTGACCCAAACCCCGAGGAGGACTGGAAGACAGTCCCGACTTGGCGTCGTAGGCACTCCCCCTGCCTACCTACCCCACCCCCTCAGGTGTCCCTGAGCAACAGGTTTGGGGCCCTGACAGTTGAGGAGGAGGTACCTGAGGAGATGAATGGAGCCCCTCTGCCTCAGAGAAAGCGGAGGCCTAGAGTGAGGCGGTCATCTGCACGCCTTGAGACTGCCTCTGTTAGGCAAGAGAGGAAGGTAGTCGTAGTAGGAGATTCCCTTCTCAGAGGGACAGAAGGGCCTATATGTAGGCCAGACCCTACACGCAGGGAGGTGTGTTCCCTCCCTGGAGCCCGGGTCAGGGATATTACCAGAAGGCTACCAGGCCTGGTAAGATCCACTGACTATTATCCCTTACTGATAGTTCAAGCAGGCAGGGACGCAATCACAAAGTGTAGCCTGCAAGCTGTCAAAAGGGAATTCCGGGACCTGGGGCGCTCTGTTGAGGGGGGGGGAGCCCAAATAATATTCTGCTCTATCCCCACTTGTGGGAGGAGGGGCTCAGAGCAGGACAGGATAACCCACGAGTTGAATGTGTGGTTAAAAGGCTGGTGCCGGCGCAAGAACTTTGGATTCTTTAACCAAGGGATGGTGTACTCTGCTCCTGGCATGAGTACTGCTAATGGGGCTCACCTGTCCTATAAAGGAAAGCGGATCCTCGCCCAGGAGATAGCAGGGCTCATCGATCGTGCTTTAAACTAGTTAGGAAGGGGGAAGGGGATATTAAGGCGGCTGCCAGGGTTAGGCTTCGGGAGACACAACGGGAGTTGACGGTGGGAAGAGGTAAATACCAACAGCACAGTCGTGGACTTGGGGACGTTTTTCCACATGAGAGTAGGGAAAATTCTGTGGACTGCCCTGAGTACTCCTCCGTGGAGCCACTTTTGCCAGTCCCCTGTCAGAAATCTCGCTGTGGGCCGTTGAGGATACCTACATCTGCTTCACCACTGAACTGTCTTTACACAAATGCACGTAGCATGGGGAACAAACAAGAAGAACTAGAGATCTTTGTGCAGTCGCAGGGCCATGATCTCATCGCAATCACAGAGACGTGGTGGGACACTGTCATGGATGGCTATGTGCTTTTTAGGAAAGACAGGCTAGGGAAGCGAGGTGGAGGAGTTGCTCTTTATGTGAGAGAGCACCTAGAATGTGTTGAGCTCCACCTGGGGAAGGATGAACCTTCTGTCGAGTGCTTGTGGGTTAAAATCAAGGGGCAAACCGGTATGGGGGACATTGTTGTGGGAGTGTGCTATAGGCCCCCTGATCAAGAGGAGCAGGTAGATAACGCATTCCATAAACAGTTAGAAGTAGCCTCAAGTTCCCGGGCACTGATCCTTATGGGGGACTTCAACTACCCAGATATTTGCTTGGCAAGCAATACGGCCAGTCGTATGCAGTCCAGACAATTTCTGCAGTGTGTTGAAGACAATTTCCTGCTACAGATGGTGCAGGAGCCCACAAGGGGAGGGCGGCTGCTGGACCTTGTTTTCACTAACAAGGATGGACTTGTTAGGGAAGTGAAGGTCGGGGGCAGCTTAGGGCAAAGCGACCATGAAATGGTTCAGTTCATGATCCTGGGTGGAAGAAGCAAGCCAAAAAGTAGGATAGCTACCCTGAATTTTGGTAGAGCTAACTTATTATTTTCACTTAGGAGGAGGGGTGATAACCTCTGACTGATATTGATCCAGGTTGTCTCCTGGAGAGCTCTAGACTGGTCTGAAAAATGTTCCCTTAAAGCAGTGGGGACAACCTTGCTGCACATCTCCACACACCCACCATGACTCTCATCAGCCAACTGGGACTTGCATCCCTTGTCCTTACATCAGGTCTCTCTGCTGCACTCCACAGTAAGCTGTTACAGCCCCTCTGTACCAGCTCCCCTGCTTTCCTTAGAGAACTGGCTGCACACAGGCACCAGAGAGGGAGCTATTTTCCCAACAACAAAAGAAACCTGACCAGATTCACCATTAAATTAAACACCCCTCACTCTATGCCAAGTGCAATCTGCCACCAATGAGGTTCACCTTCCACAAAGCTTAACCATGTGAGAGATGTTCTAGTGAGGAAGGAGAATTTGAAATTAGTGCAACTCAAGAGCTGGCTGAAGACAGAATGAGTCAGACAACTGCCAGAAAGGCAAGGGTTTAACTCCCTGAAACTCAGAGCAGCAGCTGGAGGGTTGAGAGGTGTCTGAATGGTCCAAGGGGAAGGGGAAGGGAAATCTAGAGAGCAACCACAAACACTGGTGTGCAGAGCAATTGTTGGAACGATGATTGCAGACATGGTTAATTGACTTTGGACAGGTAGAAATATGTGACATACCGGGGAGATTAAATGCACAGCTGTCCTGTTTCTGGCCAGGCAAGAGGTAACATCCTCAAGCAGCCAGCAGAGTTTAGCTAAGTTAGCAGAGGTGATCTGAGTTAGTACAGCTGAGCTGAGTTAGTCCAGGCTGTTTTCCACACCACCTGAACTCTCTCCCCCATTAAAGGGGCTGGTTGGGGAGGGGCACTCCTGGGTTCCTTAAAGGCAGTCTGAGTGTGGCTGGGGCGTTTGGTTGGTCCTTGCATTGTGCAGTACCTTGTTATCCTTTGGTCAATAATCATTTTTTCACAGTGATTTTTTCAGTAAAATGTCTTCATCCCAGCCCACAGAGGGTCTGTCTGTTTCTCCTCCAGGAGTGAGCATTATAACCTGATCCTTGTACATGAGTGAGCTGGGAGACATGAGAAAATATTTCAGCTGCCTTCCAGGGGAGCACATCATCACCTGGCTACTCCCATGCTGGGACAATGGGACACACAGCCTGGAATTAGAAGGCAGGGAGGCCAAGCAGCTGGGATCCCTGTCCAGAGAAGGAGTCATTGACAAGGAGACTGGAAAGAAGTCTCAAGCCCTCAGCCTCTGGAGGCAACTTCTGTCAAGCGTAGGGGAAAGATGCCCATTAAGTGAAGATGTCAGGTGTTGGCCAGACAAGTGGATGACCACAGAGCAGAGTATGCAGTATTTGAAGGAATTAACTGTGTGAAAGATGAATTACTATGGTCCTGATGATCTGCAGCAGGTTTAGATTAGACATTAGAAAAAAAGTTTTTTACTGAAAGAGTTGTCAGGGCTGGAACAGGCTGCCCAGGGAGGGGCTGAGTCACCTTCCCTGGATGTTTTCAAAAAAACTGTAGATGAGGTACTTAGGGATATGGTTTAGATTAGTATGAGAATGGTTGGACTTGATGATCTTTAAAGGTCTTTTCAAAACTTGTGATTCTTTGATTCTGTCCTGGTTGATGACAGGTTGGCTATGAGCCAGCAGTGTACCCTTGTGGCTAAGAGAGCCAATGGGATCCTGGGGTGCATCAGGAGGAGTGTGGCCAGCTGGTCGAAGGAGGTGATCTTCCCCCTCTACTCTGCCCTGGTCAGGCCCCACCTGGAGTGTTGTGTCCAGTTCTGGGCTCCCTGGTATAAAAAAGCCAGGGATCCCCTGGAGAGAGTCCAGAGGAGGCTACGGAGATGATTAGGGCCTGGAGCATCTTCCCTGTGAGGAAAGGCTGAGTGAGCTGGGGCTGTTCAGCCTGGAGAGAAGAAGACTAAGTGGGGACCTTATTAATGTTTATAAATATCTTAAATATGGGATGAAAGGGGAAATGGCTAGCCCCTTTTCGGTGCTCTGTGGGGACAGGACAAGGGGCAATGGCTGCAAGTCAGAGCATAGGAAGTTCCACACCAACGTGAGGAAGAATTTTTACACAGTGAGGATGAGGGAGCCCTGGGACAGGCTGCCCAGGGGGGTGTGGAGGCTCCATCTCTTGAGACAATCCAGCCCCGTCTGGATGCCGCCCTGTGCAACCTTTCCCAGGGACTCTGCTCTGGCAGGGGTTTTGGACCTGATGATCTCTGGAGGTCCCTTCCAATCCCTGTGATTCTATGATTCTGTGTGTGATGAACAGACCACAATCCCCATTCCCTGTCCCCCAGTGCCACTCAGTTGGAGACAGGAGAGAGTTAAAGAGTGAAGTGGACCCTGGGATAAGAAGGGAGGGGTGTAGGTGGGTGTTCAAGATTTTAATTTCTTTTGGGTTTTTTTTCTCATTGCTCTGCTCTCTTGGGATTCAGTGATGAATTAGATTGATTTTATTGTTGTTCTCAAGTCTGTATTGTCAATGACAGTAACAGCTGCAGGACCTCCCCCTGTGCTTTCTCCCTGCATGATTTCTCCCTGTCCTGATCACTCTGCTCCCAGGCAGAATCATCTCAGAGATTAGATCATAGAACCATCCCCATGAGGCCTGAGGCACCAGGAGGGAGCCTACAAGAACTGGTCTTCTCCTGCTGAGCTGGGCCAGGCTCCTGGGATGGAGGGAGCTCATGCCAACCCAGCAGTGCTGCAGGGAGACAGCTCTGGCCAGGAGCAGCTCCTCTGCCAAGCACACAGGGCTGGGGACACTGCCTGTAGGCACCGAGGGGAGACCTGTGAGGCTGAAAGAGCTGATGGATGCTGAGAGCTCACTGCAGGAGAAAGGTAAAAAGACTTTGCTTTGAATTTTCTGCTCATGTGCACTGGGTGGGAAGTGAGAACTTGATTCTCCTTGAGATGTTGGAGCTTTGTCTGAGCCCTGCTCACACAGAGGTTCCCTGTGGCAGTGCCCTGATACCAGGAGGGGTCTGCAGAGCAGAGCTGAGTTCAGGGCACGTTGGATGAGATGTGTGAGCACAGAGCAGGAGGTGACATTGGCAGAGAGAAGCAATTACAGGGAGAGCTCCAGGCAGCAGAAACATTGCCAGGGAGGGAGAAGGAGCTGCTCCAAGAAATGCCCTGGCAGCGGGGATTTGGTCCGTCCTTGACATCCTCCATAGTGCAGACCCTTTCCCTCACCGACACTCTGGTTTCTGCCACCCAGCAAAGACTCTGCACCCAGAGTTCCAGGGTTTCAGGCTCAGTCTTTTCCTTGGCAACCCAACCCTCAGTGAGGATAAACACCTGAGTGCCTGTCTGTTTGTCCCTGTACTTCCAGCCATGGCTGGAACTTTTCTCCCTGTTTCCCCTCCTATTCTTGCTGCCTTTGTCACCCGGTTACCTGGGGCTCTGGGCAAATTCATTGGTGGTATTGGCACTGAGCTGACCCTCACTTCAGTACAGCCATGAGTAGGACTTCCCTCTTTCCATCAGTGGCAGGCTCAAGCCAGCACAAAGCAGAGCTCCCAAAAGGGACCTGACAAAATTCCTCCTGAATACAGAGAGTAAATATGAATTTTATCCCTAAGAATTGGAAGAGATTTTTCGCCAAGAAGCAGAGTTCCCAAACTTCTTAATGTGCCTTTTTCCACCTTGGACAGGTCTCCACATTTGATGGCAGCAGATGTCCAACAGCAGCTCCATCAGCCAGTTCCTCCTCCTGGCCTTTGCAGACACACGGGAGCTGCAGCTCCTGCACTTCTGCCTCTTCCTGGGCATCTACCTGGCTGCTCTCCTGGGCAATGGCCTCATCATCATCACCATAGCCTGTGACCACCGCCTCCACACCCCCATGTACTTCTTCCTCCTCAACCTCTCTGTTCTTGACCTTGGCTGCATCTCCACCACTGTTCCCAAAGCCATGGCCAATTCCTTGTGGGACACCAGGGACATTTCCTACACAGGATGTCTGGCTCAACTCTTTTTCTTTGTATTTTTCATCACAACAGAGTTCTGTCTTCTGACTGTCATGGCCTATGACCTCTATGTTGCAATCTGCCACCCCTTGCACTACGGGACCCTCCTGGGCAGCAGAGCTTGTGTCCACATGGCAGCAGCTGCCTGGGCCAGTGGGTTTCTCAATGCTGTGCTGCACACAGCCAATACATTTTCCCTGCCCCTCTGCCATGGCAATGCTGTTGACCAGTTCTTCTGTGAAAATCCCCAGATCCTCAAGCTCTCCTGCTCAGATTCCTACATCAGGGAAATTGCAGTCATTGTGGTCAGTGCCTTTTTATGTTTTGGTTGTTTCGTGTTCATTGTGGTGTCCTATGTGCAGATCTTCAGGGCTGTGCTGAGGATCCCCTCGCAGCAGGGACGGCACAAAGCCTTTTCCACCTGCCTCCCTCACCTGGCTGTGGTCTCCCTGTTTGTCAGCACTGGCATATTTGCTTACCTGAAGCCCCCCTCCATCTCCTCCCTATTTCTGGACCTGGCTTTGGCATTTCTTTACTGTTTGTTTCCACCAGCAGTGAACCCCCTCATCTACAGCATGAGGAATAAGGAGCTCAAGGATGCCGTGTTGAAACTGATAACTGGGTGTTTCTAAGCAGCAATAAACTGCTCATCTTCTTCTGCATATCGCTGCCATGTAACTCATTTTAGGACCTTCCTGTGGTTAGTAATTTTTTTAGTTGTTGTGATTTTTTTTTTCTTTCTTGTTTGTCAAGGCTATATTAACATGGGACACAATTATCTTATTCATAATTAAGCATCTCCATGTCTCTTGTTACCCAGACACTTCATAATGATGAGCTGTGCTCTCTTTCCTTCATATCTACCTGAAAGGTGCACAAAGTTTTATTTTCTCCTGACATTTATAAAAATTTTTACAGGCACATTTTCATCAGCTGGATCACACGACTACTTGTCTGAATTGGCAATGTTTTCCCACCATGACAGGACGTGAACTTCCAGGAAATGTGTCATAGAATCACTTAGGTTGGAGGAGAACTTTATGATCTTTTAGTCCAACTACAGCAAAACCCTGCCCAGTTGTATGGGGCTCTGATTTGAGCCACCTCTACACCATGTTCTCAAGCACAACATCTACACACCTTTTAAATACCTCCAGGAGTGGTGACTCCACCACTTTCCTTCTCAGCCTGTCCCAATACTTGGCTACCTTTTCAGGAAAGAAATTCTTCCTGATACCTAACCTAAATCTCCCCTGGTGCAATTTGAAATCCTCTAATCCTATAACTTGTAACCTGAGATAAGAGACCGAACCCCACCTCTCTAGACCCTCCCTTGCAGGTAGTTGTACAGAGTGATAAGGTCTCCCCTCAGCCCTCTATTCTCAAGACTACAAAGCCCCGGTTCCCTCAGCCACTCCTCATAGGATTTGTGCTCCAAACTCTTCTCCAGATTCTTTGTCCTTCTCTGGACATGCTCCTATATCTCAATGTCCCAGAACTGGACATGGTACTCGAGGTGCAGCCTCACCGGAGCTGAACATATTGGAACAATCCCTTCCCTACTCCTGCTGGCCACATTATTCCTGATCCAGGCCAGGATTGCATTTGTCTGCTTGGTAACATGGGCACAGTGCTGTCTCATGTCCAGCTGGCTGTCCATTAATCCCCCCAGGTTATTCTCTGTGGAAAATCGACGGGAGACAGCCACATCCGATGATGTCCAGCAAGCCTCAGCTCTATTCGGTTACACATCGCACTGTTATGGTTACAATAATTAGCTTATGCATATTGCAAAAATTGAGCTCATCATTGGTCCAAGATAAAAGAACATCTCTGCACATATTGGCACATACTCCGAATGCCTATGGCTCCTTCCCCCATGCTCAGTTCCTCTTTCCCATACTTTACTATCTCAAAGATAGAACGTCTTTGTTACATCCACCATGTTTCTCACGCCCTTACTTCTTGACCAATTTCACTGTACCAAGCTCACGGCCTTTGGCCACCAGCCATGATTCCACAAAACTCTCTACACTTCCCCCGTTTTCTTTTTGGGCCAAAAGGTTGGTTTGCCACATTTTTTGGACCAAGCGATTAACCATTCCTTGCAAACAATTAATCAAACAAGGCAGTATAAGCAAAATCAAAAGCACAACTCCTAAAATGCCGATCACATACATAATTATACTTCGCAGCCACAGTCCAATTCCCAAACTTTTAAGCCACTCGTCAATGCCTAGTCCCTCATCCTCCTTGAGTTGGTGTAGAGCCTTTTGTAAGTCTTTGATCTTTGCATGTATAGATACAGAATGGTCAGAAAGATTCATACAGCACATGCCTTCAAATTCCTCACATCCCTGTCCTTGTGCTAATAGCAAACAATCAGTGGCAGCCCTATTCTGGAGCACAGCGTGATTTACACTGTGCACATCTTTAGCTAACATATTGAGTATTTGCCAAGTTTCATTAAGCTCTTGTTTCGCCCAACATCCTAGTTGCTTTGCAAGATTCATAGCTTTAGCTGCGGCCCCACCTGGCAATATTGTAGCAACTATGACCTGCTTTAACGTACTCCAAAACTGGGCTTCCCCAATCTCCTCACATTTTAACTCGTGGAGACTGCGTTTCTGCCTACTGTGGGATGTCGTGTTGGAACTCCACCGCATGAGCAGGGAGATATTAGGGTGAAATAAGGTCAATTTACCTAGGTAACATGGTCCACCCTGGGGCCAAACGGGTATGCCGTTCCAAGCTCTATCTCCACAGACTAAACATATTCCAGGGGGCAACTTTAGGGGCTTTGTAATATTTGAACCATTACAGCTGGAGTACAATTGGTCGAATACTGTGCCAGAGTCTAAGGCAGAGTCTAGAGTGGCCCATTTCTTTCTATTGGTGTTAAGATTGTCTGTATTGATGGGCATGAAACTCACCCATCCTGCACCGGTTGCATTGGTGGCATTGGCACTTCCAAACAAATCTAGCTCCTCAGGCGGCGAGTTTAGTGTGCCATTGAGGCTGTGTATTAAGAGACACTGGCTACATCCATCACGTTGTGCCTTTTAGTAAGTGAGAGCGTAAGGTGATAGAGCGGACACCTGTGCAAGGCCTCTATCTTATCTTGTCTCAGAGGAATGTTTCAGAATTAGGAACTTCTATTCACAGCCCATACTCCTTAACCCATTATCTGACTTTGCTGCTAGCTCCACATTCCTTTAAAGTGATGTTTCATTCTGGCTGTTTTGTTTGCAAGGATAGAGAGAGGGAATATGTGGCTGTTCTCACAGAGCCATTCCTCCAAATTCCCTATTTTTCTTTAAAGTTAGTAAATTCTTTTACTACACCTTAATCCTAATATAATGATTCTCTGTCTAACTTTTCAAGATATTTGTCTGATTCTAGCTTTCGCCTTCATTGTTCACATCAGAGTGATTAATTAGTAATTATAACGAGTTTTGATAAGCATATCTTATAGCTAAACATTGTTAGTTTACCTTTGATGTCTAAAAGTTACCTGCACACCTGCTTTGTTTTGGCCTTCTTATTATGGCTGGTTCTTGACATATTCACTTACTTCCAAATAACTTCTCACAACTCCTTGGTTTAAGGCAGTCTGTCCACCTGCCTTCAAGGCCGCTACATTTTGAAAATGTGATTACCAAATACCTCTCAGCATGAGTACTTTTCCTGTCTCGTGCGAATTCAAGGATACTGTTGGGGCCTGTGTCTGTGTGAGGAGAGCCAGGCCGCCGGCAGGCCTGCTGTCCTCCCTGACAATTTTTTTTTCTTTTAGTATCTGCATTTCAAAAACTGCTTTTAGAGGTCTCTGCAAGGGCCCTTTCCAGAAAGCTCAATAAGCATGGCAGTAAGAGTAAGACAAGTACCTTCATTGCCAAATCCAAATAAACCAAATTTGACCACTGACAATATCCATCCTGAAATTCCCCACTCGTGAAACCAATTGTCTGATCCAAATAATCCATTTTCTTGTTGTATCTTTTGTGTTTGATCTATTAATTTCTGAATGCTGGCATGAATTGACTGAGAGTGGTCAGCCAGGTTCTTTGTTTGCTTTGCCAATCAGGAGTGTCAGAGGTGCAGATAACATCAACCTCACACAGTCTGTGATCTTAGGCTGTGCAGAAATCACTATTTCCCTACTTTTCATTTACCACAAATACATGCATATCTCAAAGACTGTTAGATGGTTCAAAATGTCCCACAGCAAAACTCATAGTCCACTGTGGCTGCAGTTGTAACACTTGACTTCGGTTACTGTGATCAGGATCCCGTCCTGGTTCATGCAAGCTTGATTTCTTCTGGATCCACAGCTTTATCCACTTCACTGGGTCCCACTTGGTTCCTGTATCTGTAATGACACAGGCAGATCTCCTTCCCCAAGTTAGTACCTGCAACTTCATTTCATTTTTCTTTTTAATTTTTTCAACTTTTTTCTCTTGTTTTTTTTTTTTCTTTTCTTTTTTTTTTTTTTTCAAACCTCCTTTTAAACCTACTGCATGTTTCACCATTAGAGGTACCAAACTGTTCTGTGGCAGACATAAATAGTTCAACACATAAAGAGCTTTGTTTAATCAATCAGGTGGAGAGATACCCTTCTCTCCCTGTTTTTGTTTGTGAAGCAAACGCTTGAGAGTTTGATTCATACGTTTCACTATGGCTTTGCACAAGGATTGCTGACAATCCAAGCACAACTGTACAATCCCTTTAGCCTCAGCAACCAACAAGTGGTATTGTCATTGAAGTACCTTAGCAGATTGGTTAACAAAAATGCATGCAACTTCTGAGCTCATGCAAAGCGTCTGCTGAGGGAGCAGCCCAGGCCAGTGCTAGCAGCCTGTCTGCTCTCTGGTTTCTGTCTGCTAGACCTTGAGTTAGTCAGTCAGCTCAGTGTGGCTGCAGATATGGGTAGTAAAATGCTGATGCACAATACCACACAATAGTCTAATGCAGTTAATATTTCCAAGCAACTTTTGAACACCATTTAATGTGCTAACCTCAGCTTTGATTTCAATCCTCTGAGGTGTTACGGTACTTTTATCAATCTGTCAGTCCAAATATTTCCATACTGCCTTATTTTGAATTTTCTGTAATCTGTAACCCCTTGCTTTTCAAATGCACTGTTAACTCATGAATCAAACTTTCAACATCCAAGTTTTTTCCCGCAATCAATATCTCATCCATGTAAAGATAAATGATTAGATCAGGATGCATTTTTCGTACTGGAGCAAGTGCCTGAGCTACGTAAGTCTGGCACATAGTTGGTGAATTTTTTATGCCTTGTGGGAGCGCACCCAGTGATACCTTTTGAAAAAGAAAACCCAATCTTTTAAAAATTTTGGCATGTTCCACAGACTTGTGGAAGGTTTGATATGACCCTTAGTCTAGTGCACCTGTATTAAATCTTATAAGTGGGCATTTTTTTCCTTGAGTAAGCAGACATTAATCAGCCCAAACGAGGATTTATGTTTTCCAGGTTAAATTCTTAAAGTAAGCTTCCCACTTTCAATGGTCGCTATCAAAAATCCTTTTGCTTAATAACCAGCCTTGCTCTCAGTGGATAAACGCATCCCTGACCCTATAGCACATATGCTGCAAACCAATGCATCAGACAAACAAGAGTGCAAAATGCAAATTGTCACATCCAGTCCATACGGGTGGGTGGGTTGGGGGGGTGGGGGGGCAGTTCTCCCACTTCTACAGCAATTCTCTCAAGGCACTCAGCTGCGCGGAACATTGTCACGGGTCGCGGCTGCTGCCCCCCACACAGCGTGACCCTGGTAGTCACTGTGATTGAGCCCTGCATGAGTGCTAGGACCCTGTTCCATCCACCTCCCACCGGCCCGCTATCAACTCTCTCTACCACTCGCTTGTCCCCACATAAACTTTTCCCTGGTAATTTTCACGACTATGTAGGAATCAAAATACCCTGATTTAACCATTTTTCCCGCTCTGACACCACCTTACGTGCCCAGGCTGCGATGAGCAGTCTCTGCAGAGTCTGTCATGTGTCAGGAGATGTACTGATGATGTTTGTCAGGCGGTGTAGGTGGGAGCGGTGGGTGTAGATACAAAATGTGTCCCTGATCCGATGGTTGTCAAAGCCGATAATTGTCCATGGCCGTAGGTGTCCTGTGTCCTGTCCTTAGGTTTCTTGTCTGTGGGCATAGGTTCCTTGTCCATGCCATAGTCGGTGATTCATTGTGTCGGTAGTGTCTGGATGGGTGGGTGGGCAATTCTGCAAACCCTTTCACAGCAGGGCATGCCGTTGCCACAGCTGCCTGCTCCGCTTTCATGTTTTCCAGCTTTTCAAAGACAAGCTGATGTTTTTGATGGTGGTTAACATTTCCGACTGCGTCACAGGCTCTTTTAGGCTCAGTAAAAGTTAGAGGTGAATAGATATTAAAGGCAGTCGGTTGTACTTTTTCTTTTTTTTTTTTTTTTTTTTTTACATTTTTTCCTTCCAAAGCTATCATAGTGGGGGGGGTTTGCAGACCGTGGTGGCAGATTTACGTGCACAACTTGCTCGCCTTCCCGGTCAGTTCCGACAGATTTATGACTTTGCTCTGATAATATGGCATAATTACTTAGCATAGTAACTGGGGTAGGTGAAAGAGCACCCAGAAACAACAAACACATTCTCCGTAGTAGATGTTTTCCCTTTTGAATCGGTTCTGTAGAACTCGCAACTGGTGTTAAAGCTGCAAAGGCTGAAGCGGCAGCAACGCAAACCGCCTCCATTTTGGTTAGAGTCCTTTCAATTAATTTCCAGAGAGTTATTAATGACTTAGCTTCTTTCGCCCCAGCTGAGGGTTCGTCAAGGAGTTAAACTCCAATAGCCTCCCAAGTAGGCAAATCAAATGCTGTATTTAAGTTTGGTATAAGATTCCTTTCTTCGCTCCACAAAAGGAGCTATTTTAAAGTATTTTTAATTACTCTCTTAGAGAGCATATTGTATAACTCCAGTCCAACGGGAGGGAAGACTACGAACTCCCGGGTCCGGAGGAGCAGAAGGCAATGATGGAGTAACAGCTGCCTCCTCCTTTACTTTTTTTTATGTTGATTACTTTTCTGTAATTTTTCTCTTCGTGATATTTCCAATTTCTGCAATCGCCCAGTAAGTTTACACATTTCAGTCTCTCCTTCCTCCCCTTCTGAATCTGGCCAAGTAGCTTCGGAGGAAGGAGGGCAACTAGGAGTTAAATTTGAGGGGGTATTCTCAACAGCAGAAGCTGGAGTTTGTGTTGACTCGTTAGTTTTTAAAGCAGAGTTAGTTTTCGGAGTACAATTAAAGGACTCAGAAACTTCACCCCCGAGCTGTTAGATTGCTGTTTTTCAATTGAGTCCTGTTACTCCGCAGCATTTGAACAAACCAGGTGAACCAGTCTGCGTACCGGAGTTTCTAACAGGGTGGCAGATGGTGTCACTGAGCCAGACAGAGCTTGAACAGCTGCAGCAGCTACTTGCCTCTCTGCCTGCATGGGGTTTAGGGTGTTAAATACTACACGCCAAGTCGCACCCAACAATCGCAGTAATTTTTCTTCATTTTCTCTAGTAATCACGGCATCCCAAAGATGATCTCCTATCGCTCGCCACTCAACAACACTGAATATCAGCGCTACTTCTTCCAGGTGTCCCGACCTGCGGGCCCATTTAATTAAATCTGAAAGCCCTATTGGAGTCACCAGCTCGCTTTTCTTTGAGAAAATAACTAGAGTCGGCTTCTCCGCAGCTAGCCCTATTGGAGATGCCTGCTCGCCTCTCTTAGAGAGGGTACTGAAGAGCGGTTTCTCCGCAGCTCCCCACTCCATTGTGGGCACAGAGGGCGGGGAGCGACCCCGCAACCAGCTACCGCAACACTTACGATTCTCAGCGGTGCCTCCTCTGTAGCAACCGTCTCCGAAACCTTCTTTCCGGTCCCTGTTCAGGCGCCAATTGTCGAGTGTTCCCCGCGTCCTAATCCAGATCTTGGGAAACTTTTAGGTCCAGGGGCTTCGAAAGAGCAGGACGGCGCTAGGAATCAGACCGCACACCAATGTGGCTAGAAGCAGTCAGTCCGTTTATTCTACAGAGCAGCGTGATTCTATACTCTCTAGCAAGCTTAACAAAGCATGGCTGGGAACCACAGGGAGAAGAAATTAAAAACACTGAAAGCGATAGAGTGGACACCTGTGCAAGGCCTATATCTTATCTTGTCTCAGAGGAATGTTTCAGAATTAGGAGCTTCTATTCACAGCCCATACTCCTTAACCCATTATCTGACATTGCTGGTAGCTTCACATTCCTTTAAAGTGATATTTCATTCGAGCTGTTTTTTTCGCAGGGATAGAGAGTGGGAATATGTGGCCATTCTCACATAGCCATTTCTCCACAATTACTAATAAAAATAATATAACAAATGTTAATAATAATAAGATTAATGGTAAATATGGTTAATAGTCAATAGTAATTATTCAAAAAGTTTAATAAAAAAATGAAGGCCAGGGAGAACCTCCCAATTTTATTGGACCCAGGGCAACCAGAGGACGAAGAAAAGGCTGAGGTACTTAATGCCTTTTTTGCCTCAGTCTTTAGCAGTAAGACCAGTTGTCTCCTCCTGATACCCAGACCCCTGAGAGGAAATATGGGGACCAGAAGTAGACCAATGCCCCCAAAATTGTAGGGGAATTGGTTAGTGACTTGCTCAGCCACCTTGATCTACGCAAGTCAATGTGTTCGGATGGGATACACCCGAGGGCACTGAGGGAGCTGGCAGAAGTGCTCACCAAGAAACTTTCCCTCATTTACCAGATGTCCTGGGTGACCAGGGTGGTTTTGCCTGACTGGAAACTGGCACATGTGACATCCATCTACAAGAAGGGACAGAAAGAGGTCCCAGGGAACTACAGGCCTGTCAGCCTGACCTCGGCGATGGGGAAGGTGATGGTAGAAATCATCTTGAATATCATTATGCAAAATATGCAGGACACTCAGGGGATCAGGCCCACTCAGCATGGCTTTAGGAAAGGGAGATGGTGCTTGACCAACCTGATCTCCTTCTATGAAAAGGTGACCTGCTTCTTAGTGGATGAGGAGAAGGCTGTTGACGTGGTCTACCTAGACTTCAGTGAAGCCTTCATCACTGTCACCAAAACAATTCTCCTGGAGAAATTTGTGCACCTTACCAGGCAGAGATAATTCAAAGAGAGCACAGCTTTTTGTTACGGTGTCTCTGGGTAACAAAAGACAGGGAGGTATAGAATAAGGAATGGCATAAACATGCCTGATGTTGTTACAGCTTACATAAACTAGAAGGAAAAAACCCAACAACTAAAAAAACAGACAAGTACAGAGTGGTCCTAACGTGAGTTCCATGGTCAGTGATATTAAAGAGAATATGAGAAGTTTACTGCTACTTAGTTTCTAATTGATTAGAAACATCCAGTCAACAATTTCCACATGGAAACCTTGAGCTCCTGGTTCCTCATGCTGTAGATCAGGGGGTTCGCAGCTGGAGTAAAGGAATGACACTGCCTGGTCCAGAATTGGGGAGGACATGGAGGGCGGTTTCAGGTATGCAAAAAAGTCAGTGCTGAGAAACAGAGAGACCACGGCCAGGTGAGGGAGGCAGGTGGAAAAGGCTTTGTGCCATCCCTGCTGCGAGGTGATCCTCAGCACAGCCCTGAAGATCTGCACATAGGACACCACAATGAACACAAAACACCCAAAAGCTAAACAGCCACTGACCACAATGAGTGCAATTTCCCTGAGGTAGGCATCTGAGCAGGAGAGCTTGAGGATCGGGGGGATTTCACAGAAGAACTGGTCAACAGCATTGCCATGGCAGAGGGGCAGTGAAAATGTATTGGCTGTGTGCAGCACAGCATTGAGAAACCCACTGGCCCAGGCAGCTGCTGCCATGTGGACACAAGCTCTACTGCCCAGGAGGGTCCCGTAGTGCAGGGGGTGGCAGATGGCAACATAGCGGTCATAGGCCATGACAGTGAGGAGACAGAACTCTGTTGTGATGAAAAATACAAAAAAAAAGAGTTGTGCCAGATATCCTGTGTAGGAAATGTCCCTGGTGTCCCACAAGGAATTGGCCATGGATTTGGGAACAGTGGTGGAGATGCAGCCAAGGTCAGTAAGAGAGAGGCTGAGGAGGAAGAAGTACATGGGGGTGTGGAGGCGGTGGTCACAGGCTATGGTGATGATGATGAGGCCATTGCCCAGGAGAGCAGCCAGGTAGATGCCCAGGAAGAGGCAGAAGTGCAGGAGCTGCAGCTCCCGTGTGTCTGCAAAGGGCAGGAGGAGGAACTGGCTGATGGAGCTGCTGCTGTTGGACATCTGCTGCCATCAAGTGTGGAGACCTGTCCAAGGAGGAAAAGGAAGTAAGAAGTTAGGGAATTCTTCTTGAAGGAAAACATCTTGCTATTCTTTGGGATTAATTACCCTAACACTGACTCTCTGTATTCAAGAAGTAGTGATACCAGGTACCTTTTAGGTCTGCTTTGTGCTGTCTTCACCATGCCACTGCTGGGATAACGCTTGGCTGTGGGCTCTCAAGAACTTTCGAGCTTTTGATTTCTCCTATCTAAAACTGAGGAGTGTGTCTTCAGTCAGAACTCCCTGACATTGTTTCTGCAGTGCCAGGGAAACCTTTCCCTGAGTGTAGAGTTGGGAGAGCTGCTCTGTCCATCAGCCCTGGTCTCAGCTGCCCTGTGCTGGACTCTCTGATCACACCCTGCTGTTCCCCACAAAAGAAACTACCCCACAGAGAGCTGAGGAATCCAGTGTCCCAGGACAGTCTCTAGGAGAGTTGTGCCATTGTGGGAGGCAGCCTGCAGCCCAGCAGAAGCCCTCGAGATTTCCTCAGTCCTACAGAATGGTGTCCTGAAGTGAGAGTCAGCTCACTACCAACCCAGAGCCACAGGCAACTCTGGGACAAAGACAGCCAGGTCATTAGGTGAAACAACAAGAAATGTTCCAGCAAAGGCTGAAAGGACAGGGACAGACAGAGAGACTGGCACTCAGGGGTTTCTCCTCATTGGCAGTTTGGCTGCCAAGGAGAAGACTCTGCCTATAACACTTGGAAGTCTTCTCTCAGGATCTGTGCTGGGTGGTAGCAATGAGGGGTTTACTGTGGGAAAGTGTCAGCACTGTGGTGGATGTCAGGGAGGTACCAAATCCCCACTGCCAGGACATTTCTGGGGGCAGCTCGTTCTCCCTCCCTGACAATGTCTCTGCTGCCTGGACCTTATCACCACCTACAACTATCTGAAGGGAGGTTATAGAGAGATAGGTGATGGTCTCTTCAGCCAGGTGACAGGTGATAGGACAAGGGGGGATGGCATGAAGCTGTGCCAGGGCAGGTTTCTATTGGATGGTAGGAAAAATTTTTTTACTGAAAGAGTTGTCAGGGCTGGAACAGGCTGCCCAGGGAGGTGGTTGAGTCACCTTCCCTGGATGTGTTCAAAAAAAGTGTAGATGAAATACTTTGGGATATGATTTAGTTTAGGATGTGAATGTTTGGACTTGATGATCTTAAAGGTCTTTTCCAACCTTGTGATTACGTGATTCTGTGATTCTGTGACCTGTCCCTGCAGCTGCATCTCTTTGCTCAAGTCTCCTCCTGCTCTGTGCTCACAGACCTCATCCTACCTGCCCTGTGCTCGGTTCTTCTCTGTAGACCCCTCCTGGCATCAGGGCACTTCCCCGGGGAACCTCTGTGTGTGCAGGGCTCAGGAGATGCTCTGACAAGTCCTAATGACAAATCAGTTTTCAGTGCCACCTTCTTACATGTTTTCAATTTAAGCTCAACTCCCACTTCCCACCTAGTGCAGAGGAGCAGAAAATTCAAAGCAAAGTCACTTTACCTGGACTGGAAAATGCATCCTTGGTGCTCTTGAAAATTCCTCAGGAAAGTACCAGGGATAAGCTGGTGCTGGGAAGCACACTTTGACAGCAGAAGGACCCTACACTGTCCTTATATGGGCCACAATTTCCAGCCACAACTTCTTACTGCAGCGATGCTGATGGAAGCCCACCAGGTAGGCTGAGTGCTGACCCTGGAAGCACAGGGTCCCTGCCCCAGTGACTGTGTGCTGGGATAGGGACCTTGCTCACAAGAACAGCCGTGGGCACCCCTGGGTGCACACGCTGCTTCACACCTCTGCAGCCATGCCCAGGAGAAGACAGCTGTCCTGCCCTGTCCCTCTGATGGGGCACAGGGGCATCACTTCCATGCAGCACCTTCTGTTCGTATAGATAACCTGTCCTCCTGACAGACCCCACACACTGCCCCATGTCTCAGCGTTAGGAGATCCCTCCCAGAACAGAACCTGCATTGCCCTGCACCCACAGACATACCAGGGAGAGTGCTGTGGAGATTTCTTCTGCAGTGAGATCTCAGCATCCATCAGCTCTCTCAGCCTCACAGGTCTCCCCTCGGTGCCTACAGGCAGTGTCCCCAGCCCTGTGTGCTTGGCAGAGGAGCTGCTCCTGGCCAGAGCTGTCTCTCTGCAGTGTTGCAATGTTTCATGAGCTCCCTCTGTCCCAGGAGCCCAGCCCAGCTCACAACAGAGGAGCACGTGAAGACGTCACTTACTCCATCCCCTCTGGGCTCCTGTGAGGTGACCCTGGAGCTCCAGAGAACAGTTTTGGAATGACACTGAAGTCCTCACTGATGTTCTATCGCTTGGCTGGGGAGAAATCCTTCTGTCCAGCCAGGTTGTTTCTCCTGATCAAACCAGAGCTGGGCAGGAGATTCACCTTTCCTTGACTCCACATGAGACAGGACCCCCAGGCAGGGACAGGGAGGGGAGTCTTTTCCCCATTGAAAGGGAGGGAGTCAGGCGAGTCACTCCAGGCACCTCATCCTTGCTATTCAGCCCTGGGGCAGGAAGGGGATTCAGTTCTGACCTGTGACTATCACAAACCCACCAGTTCTGGGATTCCTCTTGCCCCAGTTCTGGTGGGCACAAAATAGGCACCTTCTGCCTAGGAGATGCCATCCCAGCTCCCTTGGGAATTAATGGGGGTGGAGGCATGTTTCTATCTAACTTTCTCCATGAGTGGATCTCATCTGGTGGAAAATCTTTCACCCCCATTCTCCTGTATCCAAAACTGAAGACCAGGAATGAGTTTTTGGGAGCCCATGGGAGATGCTTCTACTGCCCATGCTCTCCTGGGTGTTTGAGAGACAAATCAAGCTTTTAGTTGCCCTTCTGTCTCTTCCTGGGCATCTACCTGACTACCCTCCTGGGCAAGACTTCAATGATAATTACTGTAGCCTACGACCACTGACTCCACATGCCCATGTATTTGTTCCTCTTCCACATCTTTTTGAATGTGTGGTGCTCACCAAAGCTGCTCTATCACTCCCCTTCCTCAGCTGCACAGTGAAGAGAAGATGTGGGAAAAGGTCAAGATTAGGAGAGAGAGAGATCATGCAGCAGTTACTCTCATTGTCAGAACGGGCTCTGCACAACAATGAAACCCATCCAGTTCTCTCCTTCCTCTGACTGAGTGACAAAGGAAACGGGGAATGGGGGTTGGGGTCAGTTCATCACACACTGTCTCTGATGCTCCTTCCTCCTCAGGGGAGGACTCCTCACAGTCTCCCTTGACTAAAGACAGTGGCAAAGATTTCATTAAGCACCTCAGCCTTGTCCTCAGCTTTCGACAATATTTCCTCCTGAATTTGATAGGGGATGGAGGGTCTCCCTGCTCTTTCTTTTATTTTTAAATGGAGGCAGGATGATTTTCTAGCTGGACTTTGGAGCAACAATGAGGTGAAATTCTCATCCTGTTGTTCTTCCCTCAGCATTACACACCCCACGCTGCCCCAGGAAGAGCCTGAGCAATGCCTGAGGGACAGGACCTGTCTTCCCTTGGGCTGGGGGTCAGGGCTTGGCCTTTATGCTTCATCAAACCAACCCAGGGCTTTCTCAGCATATCAACTGCTTGTACATTGCCTTTGCCTACCAACCAAAATGGCTTCCAATTACCTGTTCTAACGAGTCCCTGGGGAGGCTCAGCCAGCAATGGCTCTCAGTGGGACTCATTAATACTTCAAGGTACTTTGACTTTTTACATTGAGTTTTTTGTGTAATCTCCTCTCAGTACCTGAGCTTCAAGTACTCAGCACCAAATGCACCCCAGGGCTCATTAAAAATAAGAAGCCAGCCCTAACGAGCTGTGTCTCTTTGTGTAATTATCTTCAAGTCTTCAAGAGATGTACAGATCATTGAAGCAGTTTCAAAGGGAGCTCCTAGTAAAATTGATTTATTTTTAAGGGTGTAGGTTATTATTTTCACTTGAGAGGAGAGGTGATAACCTCTGACTGAGACTGATCCTGGGTGCCTCCTAAGGTGGTCTGGACTGGTCTGGACTTGTCTGAAAAGGGTCCCCTAAGGCATTGGGGACAACCATGCTGCACATCTCCACACACCCACCATGACTCTCACCAGCCAACTGGGACTTGCATCCTTTGTCCTTACATCAAGTCTCTCTGCTGCACTCCACAGTGGGGTGTTACAGCCCCTCTGTACCAGCTCCCCTGCTTTCCTTAGAGAACTGGCTGCACACAGGCACCAGAGAGGGAGTTATTTTCCCAACAACAGAAGAAACCTGGGAAGATTCACCATTAAATGAAAAACTCCTCACTCTATGCCAAGTGCAATCTGCACCAATGAGGTTCACCTTCCACAAAGCTTAACCATGTGAGAGATGCTCTAGTGAGGAAGGAGACTGTGAAATCACTGCAACTCAAGAGCTGGCTGAAGACAGAATTAGTCAGACAACTGCCAGAAAGGCAAGGGTTTAACTGCCTGAAACTCAGAGCAGCAGCTGGATGGTTGAGAGGTGTCTGAATGTTCCAGGGGGGAGGGGAAGGGAAATCTAGAGAGCAACCACAAGCACTGGTGTGCAGATCCACTGTTGGAACGATGATTTCAGACACAGTCCCTTGACTTTGGACAGGTAGAAATATGTGACAGACAGGAGAGATGAAATGCACAGCTGTCCTGTTTCTGGCCAGGCAAGAGTTAACCTCCCCAAGCAGCCAGCAGAGGTGACCTGAGTTAGCAGAGCTGAGCTGAGTTAGTCCAGGCTGTTTACCACACCACCTGACATCTCTCCCCCATCAAAGAAGCTGGTTGGGGAGGGGCACTCCTGGGTTCCTTAAGGGCAGTCTGAGTGTGTAGCTGGGGCGTTTTGTTGGTCCTTGCATTGTGCAGTACCTTGTTATCCTTTGGTCAATAAAGTACTCTGTGTTATCACTGGATGTGAGTGTAGTTTGCAGTGTGCTGTTACCATTTTTTCACAGAGATTTGGTCAGTAAACTGTCCTCATCCCAGCCCACAGAGGCTCTGTCTGTTTCTCCTCCAGGAGTGAACATTATAACCTGATTCTTGTACATGAGTGAGCTCAGAGACATGAGAAAATATTTCAGCTGCCTTCCAGGGGATCACATCATCACCTGGCTATTCTGATGCTGGGACAACGAGGAACACAGCCTGGAATTAGAAGGCTGGGAGGCCAAGCAGCTGGGATCCCTGTCCAGAAAAGGAGTCATTGACAAGGCGATTGGAAAGAAGTCTCAAGCCCTCAGCCTCTGGAGGCAACTTCTGTCAAGTGTGGGGGAAAGATACCTGTTCAGTGAAGATGTCAGGTGTTGGCCAGGCAAGTGGATGACCACAGAGCAGAGTATGCAGTATTTGAGGTAATTAGCCATCTGAGAGATGAATTACTATGATCCTGATGATCTGCAGCTCCCCACCAATCCTGATGAAGTCCAGTGTTCCTCACCCATGTGGCGTAGGTTTGTGTGGAATGCACCAGCATCATATGCCAACTCACTGGCAGTAATAGATTGGGGAAAGGAAGAAGCACTGACAGTGGCTGAGGTGTCTGGCCAACTCTGTCTATTTGAAGAAAGTCTTTCTTTCTCCCTTGTCTCAGCTGTGGATAAGTTTTCTTGAGAGGTCTGGCAACTAAAAGAGGATATGACCCACTGCCCCCCGGGGCAGACCACAATTTCAGCTATCAGAAGTATGCCTTCCCCTTCTCCAGAAAGAGCTTATAAAAAGTACACACCATGAGGCATCCTGTATTTCTCTCTGAACAACCATATTGAAGACAAGAGGAGGTGAGATGGGAAACCCACCTCATCAAAGACATGAGGAGGTAGGATGAGAAACCCATCTCCAAGCCCGTGTGAACAAGCTGCAAGGAAAATCATTTACAAAAAGAGATTTCTCCAGGAGAATGCTGTGCCAGCTTCCAATAGACAGCCCACCAGATTGTCATTGCTCCTGTGATCCTCTTGAAGGGACCGCTCAGTCTTTTTTGCAAGAAGTAAAATATGATGAACAAGATTGGAGAGCAAGTTTGCAGAGGTAAAATCCACCCAGCTGGCTTTAAACATTGCCAAAAGAGAAAAGTGGCTAAAATTGTACCTGTCTACTGACTCCTGGATGGTGGCCAATGACCTGTGTGTGTGCTTGCAGCAATGGAAACAAAGCAACTGGGAGTGCAGAGGCAAAACCATCTGGGCATGATGTAGATGGTGTGCAGAAAGGGGTGGAGAAGGTCTTGGTTCTGGTCTGGCCACAGTTATCTCACCTGTACTGGCTGCTTGGGGAGGTTGAGTTAGCCCTGGCAGCTTTCTACACCACCTGACATCTCTTCTCCATAAAGGAGTTTGTTTGGGCACCACTCCTGGATTCCTCCGGGCCAGTCTGCATGCAGCTGGGGTGTTGGGTTGGTCCTCCTTTCCTGCAGCACTCTGTAATCCTCAAGTCAGTACTCTGTGTTCTCACCGGGTGTGAGTGTAATGGGCTGTTTATTGTTCTATTTTCATGGTGCTTTTTTCAGTAAACTGTCCTTATCCCAACCAAGGGAGGCTCTGTCTCTTTCTCCTCTGGGAGTGAGCCAGTGCTGTGTGGTGCTCAGCCACCGTGTGGCGCTGAACCACCACAAGCATTTAAATTACTCTCTCCTCTTTCTATTTATTTTCTATCATGTCATTTAATGCCTCTTGCTGAGGCACCACAAGGCAGCTGAGGCTTCTACAGACACGCATTAACCCCTGACACAGTGGAGCTTCACTTCCAGCAGACCCTGGCAAAACCCTCTGTGGTTTTACAAAGAGGAACTTTTCCAACCAGAGCTGATCTGCTCCTTCTGATCTTGTGATGTTCTGCATCAGGGGCTAAACCATGACAGGGGGAAGAACCAACCCATCATCCTCTTTTGTGACCACTCCAGCGCTGGTGACACAATGATAATATATTCATTGCTGGCCAGTGCTTGCACAGCATCAATGCCCTTTCTGATCCACATGCTGCTCCACCAGAAAGGAAGCTCAGGGAGCACTGGTTGTTGTGAGGGAGGACTGCCAGGGCAGCTGATGCCAACTGCCCAAAAGAATCTTCCATACATGATGACATGGTCAGTGAGCAGGGATGAACCTCCACACCCACCCATCAAGGGAATTCAGACATGACTGGTGCAGCAGCAAGTGTCAAGGAGGAACCTTTGGCCATTCTGAGGGATGCCATAGCAGCCAGGGCTGCTACACAGGAATCTGGCCATGAGCACATTGGGCAGCACTGGGAGCAGAATGGCCACCCAGGCAAAGGCACTGACTGTCAGTGTGACTCAGCACTGGTGTGGCAACCAGCAGAGTGTCCAGGAGTGGGGGGTCCCCAGTCAGGACGAATGTGGAGGAACAGTCCCGAGGTTGAGAGAAATTCTGCCAAGAGAGGGTTAGGGGTCTTGTGTGGCGAGCCTGAGTGACCCGGGCTTCTTTATCCTGGGGAAGGGGAGTCTGAGGAGAGCATAGGGGTAGCTACAAAGAGCTTGAAATTTCCTTTTCAAAGTAATGGCAATGAAAAATAGAGGTGCAGATGGGTTATGAGCATAAAGAAATGTCACTCTGAGTGTAGTGCTGTGGTGCTTGGAGTCACTCATAGAGAGTGTGGATGAGCTGGTTGCTTTGTGTTTCTGGGAACAGCTGGTGGGGAGGGAGAGGCAGCAGGACAGGCAGGGACATCGTGGGGTCAGGACAAGGTGGGGAAAGGGGTTGGGTGCCTGCAGCCTGCAGGGAAACTGGCAAAGTTGTGGGGCTGTGTGGGATGGGCTGTGGTGCAGAAGGCCAAGGGTGCTGGCCAGGCGGAAATGGCCTGACAGAAAGGAAGTCTTTTCCCCCTTGGCCATGGCTGATTTCCCTGCCACTGAGGCCTCAGAAGAGATACGTTGTCCTCACGGCCATGGAGCATCGTTTCCTCCTTGAACTCAACCTGGGGAGCCACCATGTGTCCTGCCCCTGTCCTACAGCAATAGTTCCCATATAAATCTGTGAAGGATTAATGATTTTCTTGGGCTGAAACCTCCCCAGGTAGCCCACTATCAGCAAGAATAACTCCTGGATCAGCCATTCCTAGCCATGGGAATGACCCTAAAGATTCCTGACATCATTGCACGGCTCTACAGTCCAACAACTTGCAAAATTGTTAAACAGCACCAGTAGTTCCAAAACAAACAGTGTGAGGGAAGAAAGATGTTCCGGGCCTGACACCTCCCCATGTAGACTACACACAGGACGACAAACTTGGGCTTAGGGATTTCCTTGCACAGGATCAGTCCTAAAAATGTCTATTTTAATTTTCAGTCTCCACCAGCATCTGCCTTCAAATATGCTAAACATCATCCAATTGCAGTGATACAGAATGTGAGAGAGATGAAAGATGTTCCTGGCATGAAACCTCCTCAGAGATAAGACAAGAAGCACCAATAACCTTGGGGCTAAGGGTTGTTCCTGCCCAGGAAATGGTCCTAACATTGCCTGATGTCATTTTAAGAATCTACCAGCGTCCATCACAAAACTGCTGAATGTCCAGCAATAGCTCCCAAACTAAAGTTCCAAGAGCCAAAGGATGTTCCTGGCATTGAACCTCCCCAGGTCTCTGTCACAACACCCAAGAAATAAAAAGGTACTGAATACAAGAAGACCAGTCTCCCTGGGGTAGGCATCTGAGCAGGTGAGGCTGGGGGATGGCAGAAAAACTGGTCACCAGCATTGCCCTTGCAGAGGGGAAGGGAACATGTATTGGCTGTGTGCAGCACAGCACTGAGAAACCCGCTGCAGCTCCCGTGTGTCTGCCAAGGGCAGGAGGAGGAAGTGGGGAATGAAGCTGCCCTTGGACATTCTCTGCCTCTTGGCATGAAGCCCTCTGCAAGGAGAACAAGGCAGTGAGAACTTGGGGACTCTTCACTGATCAAAACGTTCTTATTGGAGCCCCAAGGACTGCCTCTCCCTGTTCTATTAGACATCGGAAAGGTCCATTTTGGGAGGTGCATTTCCTGCTGGCTGAGGGTGCCACTGCCTTCATAGGACTTGATTTTGAGCTACACAGGTGTCAGTTTGTCCTTGCAGCAGAAGGTCTATCTTTTTTGAATATATATGATCTTTTCTGGATGGTGGTTCCCACTTCCCCCAGCTGCAGAGCAGAGCTTTGTAGATTTGTTTTTCCTGATTTTGTTCTTGTAAAACACTGAGAAATGCCCAAAAGCTCACCTAAACCCTTTCCTTTCACAGGGCAAAACAGTCCCGTTCCTGACCCTGCCAAGGGGTCCTGTCTCATGGGGACACAAGGAAAGGTGATTCTCCTCCCCTGTACTGGTTTGATCAGGAGAAAGGACTCTGATGGACAAAAGGATTTCTCCCCAGCTGAGGGAGGCAACAAAAGAGATGATATCATAGAGCGATCCCCATGAGGCCTGAGACACCACGAGGGAGCCTACAAGAGCTGGTCTTCTCCTGCTGAGCTGGGCTGGGCTCCTGGGATGGAGGGATCTCATGGCAACCCAGCAGCCACTGCCCAGCAGTGATAAGAGACAGCTCTGGCCAGGAGCAGCCCCTCTGCCAAGCACACAGGGCTGGGGACACTGCCTGTAGGCACTGAGAGGAGACCTGTTGGGCTGAGAGAGCTGAGAGCTCACTGCAGGAGAAAGGTAAAGAGAATTTGATTTGAATTTTCTGCTCTTGGGTGGGAAGTGGGAGCTGAGCTTTTCTCAATAACATTGTGGAAGGCAGTGCCAACTCATTGGTCATTAGGACTTGTCAGAGCATATTTTGCCTGCCAGGCAGAGTTTTTTCTTTGATTTTTCCTCTCCTGTGGGCTGCACTGATTGTGGTAGATGAGAAATTATTTCTCCTGTCATGAAAATCCAATGAAAACTCGATTCTCATGAAGGTGTTTGAGCTTCCCCTTAGCCCTGCACACACAGAGGCTCCCCGGGGCAGTGCCCTGATGCCAGGAGGGGTCTGCAGAGCAGAGCTGAGCACAGGGCAGGTTGGATGAGGTGTGTGAGCACAGAGCAGGAGGTGACATGGGCAAAGAGCATCAGCTGCAGGGACAGCTGAAGGCAGCAGAGACATTGGAAGTGAGGAGGAAGGATCTGATCCAAAAATGCCCTGGCATACCTCTAAATACAGATACCCTTAGCCACAGAGTACAGACTCTGCACACAGAGTTCCAGTATTTCTGGCTGAGTTTTCTCCTGGGCAGCCCAAACCCCAGTGAGGAGAAACCCCTGAGTGCCTGTCTCTCTGTCCCTGTCCTTCCAGCCTTGGCTGGAGCATTTCTTGTTGTTTAACTTCCTGTCCTTGCTTCCTTTGTCTCACCATTACCTGGGCTCTGGGAACGTCCATAGGTGGGGCTTGCACTAAGCTAATTCTCACGTCAGGACCCCCATCTCTAGGTGTGAGGAATTCCTCTGGGTCTCCTGCTGGGCTGCAGGCTGCCTCCCACTATGGCACCACTCTCCTATAGACTCTTGTGCCCCAGAGAGGAGCCCCATGCAGAAGACATCTCAGCACTGCAGCCGTGGCAATGCTGCTCATCACCTGTGTGTGGGCAGCTGCACTGAGCCCTGTGTGTCCCTGGCTGGGAGAGGAGAGCTGAGATCCTCCTTTCGTAGGATGAGACCGCAGGAGGTTTTGGAGCTCTGCCCTGGGACACTGGATTCCTCAGCTCTCTGTGGGATCCAGTTTCTTCTACAGGGAACAGCAGGGTGTGATCACAGAGTGTCCAGCACAGGGCAGCTGAGACCAGGACTGATGGACAGAGCAGCTCTCCCCACTCTGCACTCAGGGGAAGGTTTCACTGGCACTGCAACAGCAATGTCAGGGAGTTCTGACAGAAGAAACACTCCTCAGGTACAGGCAGGAGAAAACCAAAGCTCCAAAGCTCTGCTCTGCCCTGGGGTGAAACTGGAGTGACAGTGCTGAAAAGCTCATTCCTATACACAGGGGATTTAGTCTGCGATCACACCATCCTTCTATTTACTGACTGCTGCCAGGGAGGACTGAGTTCTCCAGAGCCCACAGCTGACCCTCCTCCCAGCAGTGGCACGCTCAAGCCAGCAAAAAGCAGACCTCCCAAAAGGGACCTGACAAATTTCTCCTGAATACAGAGAGTCAGAGTGAATTGAAAGACGATTTCCTCATGAAAGAGTTCCCTTCCTTCTCACTGTGCCTTTTCCTCCTCTGACAGGTCTCCACACTTGATGGCAGCAGATGTCCAACAGCAGCAGCTCCATCAAACAGTTCCTCCTCCTGCCCTTTGCACACACACGGGACCTGCAGCTCCTGCACTTCTGCCTCTTCCTGGGCATCTACCTGGCTGCTCTCCTGGGCAATGGCCTCATCATCATCACCATAGCCTGTGACCACCGCCTCCACACCCCCATGTACTTCTTCCTCCTCAACCTCTCTCTTACTGACCTTGGCTGTATCTCCACCATTGTTCCCAAATCCATGGCCAATTCCTTGTGGGACACCAGGGCCATTTCCTACACAGGATGTGTGGCTCAAATCTTCTTCCTTTTTTTTTATTCTCCACAGAGTTCTGTCTCCTCACTGTCATGGCCTATGACCACTACGTTGCCATCTGCCGCCCCCTGCACTATGGGACCCTCCTGGGCAGCAGAGCTTGTGTCCACATGGCAGCAGCTGCCTGGGCCAGTGGGTTTCTCAATGCTGTGCTGCACACAGCCAATACATTTTCCCTGCCCCTCTGCCATGGCAATGCTGTTGACCAGTTCTTCTGTGAAATCCCCCAGATCCTCAAGCTCTCTTGCTCAGATGCATTCCTCAGGGAAACTGGAGTCATTGTGGTTGGTGTCTCTTTATGTTTTGGGTGTTTTGTGTTCATTGTGGTGTCCTATGTGCAGATCTTCAGGGCTGTGCTGAGGATCCCCTCACAGCAGGGACGGCACAAAGCCTTTTCCACCTGCCTCCCTCACCTGGCTGTGGTCTCCATGTTTGTCAGCAATGCCATGTTTGCCTACCTGAAGCCCCCCTCCATCTCCTCCATATTTCTGGACCTGGTAGTGGCATTTCTTTACTCGGTGGTTCCACCAGCAGTGAACCCCCTCATCTACAGCATGAGGAACCACGAGCTCAAGGCTGCCATGAGGAAACTGATGGCTGGATGTTTCTAAGCAGCAATAAACTGCTCATCTTCTCCTGCATATCACTGGCCATGTAACTCATTTTAGGACCAGCCTGTGTTTAGTACATTTTTTAATTTTTGGGATTATTTTTCTTTCTTGTTTGTCAAAGCTATATTAACATGGGACACATTTATTCCTAATTAAGCATCTCCATGTCTCATGTGACCCAGACACTTTGTAAGGATGAGCTGTGCTCTCTTTCCATCAGATCTACCTGAAAGGTGCACAAAGTTTTATTTTCTCCTGACATTTATAAAAATTTTACAGGCACATTTTCATCAACTGGATCACTCGACTACTTGTCTGAATTGGCAATGTTTTCCCACCATGACAGGACGTGAATTTCCAGGGTATGTGTCATAGAATCACTTAGCTTGGAGGAGAACTTTATGATCTTTGAGTCCAACTACAGCCTAACCCTGCCCAGTTGTATGGGGCTCTGATTTGAGCCACCTCTAGACATTGTTCTCAAGCACAACTTCTACACACCTTTTAAATCCCTTCAGGAATGGTGACTCCACCACTTCCCTTCTCAGCCTGTCCCAATACTTGGCTACCCTTTCAGTATTCACAGTAACAAGCCCACCAATATCCCCAGAAACTAGCCCACTAGCCCACCAGTATCCCCAGTTACCAGCTCCCCAGTGTCCCCAGTAACCAGCTCAACATTGTCCCCAGTAACTAGACCACCAGTATCCCCAGGAACCCTTGTCGCAGTATCCCCAGGAACCAGCACACCAGTATCCCCACTAAGCACTCTCCCAGTATCCCAGTGACCAGCCCCCCAGTATTCACAGTCATCAGCTCACCAGGTTCCCCAGTAACCAACCCAACAGTATCCCTAGTAATCAGCGCCCCAATGTCTCCAATAACCAGCCCACAAATGTCCCCACTAACCAGCCCTCCATTATCCCCAGTATACCCAGTAACCACTGCCCCGTTGTCCCCAGTAACCACTCTCACAGTATCCCCAGTAATCAATGCCCTAGTATCCCCAGTAATAGGCACCCAAATATCCCTAATAACCAGTCTCCTAATTTCCCCAGGAACCTGCAACCCAGTATCCCCAGTAACCACCCCACCAGTGTCCCCATTTACCAGCACCCCAGTATCCACAATCATCAGCTTACCAGGTTCCCCAGTAACCAACACAGCAGTATCCCTAGTAACCAGCCCCTCAGTGTCCCCAGTAACCAGACCCCCAGTATCCTCAGTAACCAGTCCCCTGGTTCTATGGGGCTCAGCAGCTACAAGCCCAACTCCTCCCCAGCTGTGTGGCTGCCCCAGGCCAGGCTGCAGAGCCACAGAGGCACAGAGGGGGGTGGGTACTGGCTGGAAAGCTGGGCCCGGGGGAACCTGATGAGGTTCCACACTGCCAAGTGTCTGGTGCTGCACTTGGGCCGTAAGAACCCCAGACACAGATACAGCCTGGGAGAGGAGCTCCTGGAGAGCAGCCCTGCTGAGAAGGGCCTGGGTGTCATGGGGGTGAGAAACTTCCCCTGAGCCAGCAGTGAGCTCGTGCAGCTGGGAAGGGTGATGGGATCCTGGGCTCCATCAGCAGAGGGGTGGCAGCAGGGACAGGGAGGGGATTGTCCCTCTCTGCTCTGCCCTCGGGAGGCCCCAGCTGGAGTCCTGTGTCCAGAGCTGGGGCCACAATACAAGAAAGATGTGGGGCTGTTGGAGAGGGGTCAGGGGAGCCACAAAGATGATGAGAGGGCTGGAGCAGCTCCCCTATGGAGAGAGGTTGAAGGAGCTGGGCTTGTTCATCCTGGAGAAGAGAAGGCTGTGGGGGGACCTCATTGCAGCCTTCCAGTCCCTGAAGGGAGCAGAGAAACAGGAGGGGATATAAATTTTTAAATGGGTAGACAATGGCAGGAGAAGAGGGATGGATTAAAACTAAAGTAAGGAAGTTTAAACTTAGCTATTATATATTAGGGGGAAGAATTTTACAGAAGAAATGTGAGGTGCTGGAACAGGCTGCCCAGAGAGGGGGTGGGTGCCCCTTCCCTGGGGGTTTTCAAGGCCAGGTTGGATGGGGCCCTGGGCAACCTTGTGTAGATCCAGGCCTGAGGTTGGTGGCCCTGCCTGTTGCAGGAGGGGTGGAGCTCTATGATCCTTGGGGTCCATTCCAACCCATTCTGTGATTCTGTGAGACACATTGTCCTCACAGCCATGAAGCATTTTCGACTCCTCGCACCCACCCCAGGGGAGGTCACCAAGTCTCATACCCCTGTCTTTCCCTTGGAGTTAAACACCCCACATGCCAAGGAAGAGCCCTGAGACACAGGTGAGGCTCAGGATCTCCCTGCTCAGGGGCTGGGGGTCAGCACTTGGCATTGCTGCTTCATCACACCAAGCCAGGGTGTCCTCAGCATCAGAGCTGCCTGGGCTTTGCCTGTTTCTGTCCTCATGGCCTCCAGTTGTCTGCTCTAAGGAGCCCATGAGGAGGCTTGGTTAGGAATGGCTCCCAGTGGGGCTTGTTCAAAGCTTCAAGGTACTTTGGGCATTACTGCTGAGTTAAATTCTTGAGAAGTTTCATCATTCTCCTCTTGGTATCTGAGGTCTCAGGACTCAGAAGAAAACACACCATGGGGCTCATGGGGCACTTACAAGCCTGTCTCTTCAAGTAAATTTCATTAAAGAACTCAAGACTTCTACAACATCTTGGATATTAGGTAGGTTCTTAGTGATGAAGATTTCAAAGCAATTTCCCAATGGAGGACCTTTTTCCAACCTGTCCAGGTCTCTCTGCAGAGCCTTCCTGCCTTCCAGCACATCAATACTCACACAATATGGTGTCATCTGCAAATTTACTGAGAGTCCAATTGATCCCCTCATCCAGACCATTAATAAAGCTGTAAAGGAAACTGGCCCCAGCAGTGACCCCTTGGGAACACCACTTGTGACCTGACATCAGCTGGATTTAACTCCATTCACCACAACTCTCTAACCCGGCCTTCAGCCAGTTTCTAACCCAGCACAGAGTGTACCCATCTAATCCATGAGTGGCGAGTTTCTCCAGCAGGATGCTGTGGGAAACAGTGAAAAAGGCTTCACTGAAGTCCAGGCAGATCACATCCACAGCCTTCCCCTCATCCACTGAGCAGGTCACCTTGTCATAGAAGGAGATCAGCTTCGCCAAGCACCATCTGCCTTTCCTAAACCCATGCTGACTGGGCCTGATACCCTGAGTGTCCTGCATGTGTTGCATGATGGTACTCAAGATGATTTTTTCCATCCCCTTCCCCAGCACTGAGGTCAGGCTGACAGGCCTGTAGTTCCCCCTCCCTGGGCAGCCTATTCCACATCCTCACAACTAAATATTTTTTCCTAACATCTAATCTGACCATGCCCTGGGGCAGCTTGAGGCCATTTCCCCTTGTCCCAACTTCTCTCCCCTGGCTGAAGAGACCATCACCCACCTCTCTGCACCCTTCTGTCAGGGCAGTGGAGGTGGGGATAAGGTCTCCCCTCAGCCTCCTCTTATCCAGCCTGAACACCCCCAGCTCCCTCAGCTGCTCCTCATAGGATTTGCCTTCCAGCCCCTCCACCAGCCTGGTTGCCCTTCTCTAGGCACATAAAGATAAGAGGGCTGTTTGGAGCAGTTAACATGGTTTTACCAAGAAAAAGTCACCTTTGACTCATCTAATAGCCTTTTATGAGGGTATAGCCAGGTGGATAGATTATAGAAGGGCAGTAGATGTGGTCTACCTTGACCTCAGTAAAGCATTTGACACTGTCTCCCACAGCATCCTCATGGCTAAACTGAGGAAACGGGGTCTGGAAGATCAAGCAGTGAGGTGGATTGAGAGCTGGGTGAAGGGAAGAAGTCTGCTAGTTTGGTTCAATGGGACAGAGTCTGTCTGGAGGCCTGTATCTAGTGGAGTCCATCAGGGGTCGCTCTGGGGCCTGTACTATTCACTATATTTATCGATGAGCTGGATGAGGGAATAGAGTGTCCAGTCAGCAAGTTTGCTGAGGACACAAAACTGGGAGAAGTGGCTGACACTCCAGAGGGTTGTGCTGCCCTTCAGCAAGACTCAGACAGGCTGGAGAGCTGGGCAGGGAGAAGTTTAATGAGATTTAAAGAGGGCAAGTGTAGGGTTTGGCATCTGTAGAAGAACAACCCCACGTACCAGTATAGGCTGGAGACTGGCTTGTGGGAGAGCAACGTAGGTGAGAGGGACCTGGGGGTCCTGGGGGACAACAGGATGACCATGAGCCAGCAATGTGCCCTAATGGCTAAGGCAGCCAATGGCATCCAGGGCTGTATTAGAAGGGATGCAGTTAGTAGGTCAAGAGACAGCATTCTCCTCCTCAACTCTGCCCTGGTGAGACCACACCTGGAATATTGGGTCCAGGTCTGGGACCCTCAGTTCAAGGACAGAGAACCCCTTGAAAAAGTCCAGGGCAGGGCCACAGAGATGATTCCTTATGAGGAAAGGCTGAGGGAGCTGGGCCGCTTGGGCTTGAGAAGAGGAGACTGAGGGGTCACCTTATTCATGTTTATAAATACATAAAGGGTGACTGTCAGGAGGATGGAGCCAGGCTCTTCTCAGCGATGGCCAGTGATAGGACAAGGGGTCCTCCTTCTCTGGAGACATTCAAAACACGCCTGGATACATTCCAGTGTGATTCACTCAAGGTGATCCTGCTCTGGCAGGGAGATTGGACTAGATGGTCTTTTGAGGTCCCTACCAACTCCTAATGTTCTGTGATTCTATGATTCTCTGATTCCAACTAGAGGGAAGAGTCCTAAAACCTCCTGACATCATTTTGAGGCTCTACCAGCATCCACCTTTGAAACTGCTAAGTATCCAGATATAGCTCCCAAAACAAAACATGTGAAGGCCAAAGACAATTGTGGCCTGAAACCTTCCCATGTAGACTAATAGCAGAACCACTGACCTTTGGGCTCAGGGCATTCCTAGCCAAGGGATTGATCCTAACAGTGCCTGACTTCATTTTCAGGCTCTACCAGCATCCAACTTCAAATAAATTAAAAATCCACCATTTACACTTAAAAAAAAGTAGGAGGGCTGAAAGATGTTCCTGGCAAGAAACCTCCTCAGGAATCAGATGAGAAGCACCAGTAACCTTTGGGGTCACGGAGTTCCTTACCCAGGAAACAGTCCTAACATTGCCTGATGTCTTTTCAGGCTCTACCAGTGTCCATTTTCAAAACTAAAAAAACTGCCCAGCAATAGCTCCCAAACAAAATATGTAAGGGTCAAAAGAGATTCCTGGACTTAAACTACAACAGGTGTCCCCCAAAAAAACCAAAAACTAAAAAGGTACTGAAAACAAGAAGAACAGTCTCTCTGGGGTAGGCATCTGAACAGGTGAGGCTGAGGATCTAGGGGATTGCAGAGAAGAACTGGTCACCAGCATTGCCCTTGCAGAGGGGAAGGGAACATGTATTGGCTGTGTGCAGCACAGCACTGAGAAACCCGCTGCAGCTCCCGTGTGTCTGCCAAGGGCAGGAGGAGGAAGTGGGGAATGAAGCTGCCCTTGGACATTCTCTGCCTCTTGGCATGAAGCCCTCTGCAAGGAGAACAAGGCAGTGAGAACTTGGGGAACTATTCACTGAGCAAAACCTTCTCACTGGAGCCCCAAGGACTGCCTCTCCCTGTTCTATTAGACATGGGAAAGGTCCATTTTGGGAGCTGCATTTCCTGCTGACAGAGGGTGTCACTGGCTGTACAGTGATCCGATGGGAGCTCTCCAGGTGTCAGCTTGTCCTTGCAGCAGAAGGTATATCTTTTTTGTTATATATGATCTTTTCTGGATGGTGGTTCCCACTTCCCCCAGCTGCAGAGCAGAGCTTTGTAGATTTCTTTTCCCTGATTTTGTTCTTGTGAAACACCAAGAAATTGCCAAATGCTCACCCAAACCCCTTCGTTTCACAGAGGGAAAGATACCCCTCCCTGTCCCGGCCTGGGGGTCCTGTCTCATGGGGAGGCAAGGAAAGGTGATTTTCCCTCCCAGCTCTCGTTTGATCAGGAGAAAGGACTCTGATGGACAGAAGGATTTCTCCCCAGCTGAGGGAGGAAACATCAGAGATGAGATCATAGAGTGATCCCCATGAGGTCTGAGACACCACGAGGGAGCCTAGAAGAACTGGTCTTCTTCTCCTGAGCTGGGCTGGGATGGAGGGAGATCATGGCAACCCAGCAGCCGTGAAAATAGACAGCTCTGCCCAGGAGCAGCTCCTCTGCCAAGCACACAGTGCTGGGGACACTGCCTGTAGGCACCGAGGGGAGACCTGTGAGGCTGAGAGAGCTGATGGATGCTGAGAGCTCACTGCAGGAGAAATCTCCACAGCACTCTGCCTGGTATGTCTGTGGGTGCCGAGCAATGCATGTTCTGTTCCTGGAGGGATCTCCTAAAGCTGGGACATGAGGCAGTGTTTGGGGTCTGTCAGGAGGACAGGTTCTCTCTAGGACCAGAAAATGCTGCCTCAAAGGGATGCCCTTCTTCCCCATCAGAGGGACAGGGCAGGACAGCTCTCTTCTGGGCATGGCTGCAGAGGTGTAAAGCAGTGTGTGCACCCTGGGCTGGTAGAGCCTGAAAATGACATTAGGCAAAGTTATGACCATACCCCTTGGCAAGCTCAGTCCTGACCTTCAAGGTTACTGGTTCTTTTAGTGGGCTCCCTGGGGAATTTCAGAGCAGGAACCTCTTTCAGCTCTCACAACTTTTTCTGGCTAGTACCCAGGGGTGCCCAGGTCTGTTCTTCCAAGCAGGGTCTCTACTCCCTGGGGTCTGTGTTTGGGGGTAGGGATTCTGTGTTGCCAGGGTCAGCAATCAGCCTGCCTGGTGGGCTTCCATCAGCACCGCAGAAAGAAGCTGTGGTTAGAAATTGTGACCCATGGAAGGAAAGTGTGGGGTCCTTCTGCTGTCAAAGTGTGCTTCTCAGCATCAGATGATCCCTGGGAATTTCCCAGGGGATTTTCAGGAAGACAAAGGATGCATTTTGCTGTCCAGGTAAAGAGATTACTTTGAATTATCAAAGCAGGCAGGGAGGGAGAAGGAGCTGCTCCCAGCAATGCCCTGGCAGTGGGGATTTGGTACCTCCCTGACATCCCCCACAGTGCCGACCCTTCCCACAGTGACCCCTGGGTTTCTGCCACCGAGCACAGAATGTGCTCCAGGATTTAAGGCTGAGTCTTCTCCTTGGCAGCATGATCCCCATTGAGGTGAAACCCCTGACTGCCTGTCTGTCTGTCCCTGTCCTTCCAAACTTAGCAGGAGCATTTCTGGTTGTTTCCCCTCCTGTCCTTGCAGACTTTCTCCCACTATTACCCTGGGCTCTGGGCACATCAATTGGTGGGGCTGACACTGAGCTGACCCTGACTTCAGGAACCCCATCCATAGGATTTGCACATCCCTTCTCCCAGCAGTAGCACACTCAAGCCAGAACAAGGTAGACCTCTTAAAAGGGAAGTGAAAAAAGTCTTCCTGAATGCAGAGACTCAATCTGAGGGCATTCAGTAAGAAGTATGGAATTTTCTATTTCCCTCCGAGAAGAGTTCCCTAAATTCTCACTGTGCCTTTTCCTCCTTGGACAGGTCTCCACACTTGACACAGCAGATGTCCAACAGCAGCAGCTCCATCAGCCAGTTCCTCCTCCTGCCCTTTGCAGACACACGGGAGCTGCAGCTCCTGCACTTCTGCCTCTTCCTGGGCATCTACCTGGCTGCTCTCCTGGGCAACGGCCTCATCATCATCACCATAGCCTGTGACCACCACCTCCACAACCCCATGTACTTCTTCCTCCTCAACCTCTCTCTTACTGACCTTGGCTTCATGTCCACCACTCTTCCCAAATCCATGTCCAATTCCTTATGGGACACCAGGGACATTTCCTACACAGGATGTGTGGCTCAAGTCTTTTTCTCTGTATTTTTCATGTCAACAGAGTACTTTCTCCTCACTGTCATGGCCTATGACCGCTACGTTGCCATCTGCCACCCCCTGCACTACGGGACCCTCCTGGGCAGCAGAGCTTGTGTCCACATGGCAGCAGCTGCCTTGGTCAGTGGGTTTCTCAATGCTGTGCTGCACACAGCCAATACATTTTCACTGCCCCTCTGCCATGGCAATGCTGTTGACCAGTTCTTCTGTGAAATCCCCCAGATCCTCAAGCTCTCCTGCTCAGATGCCTACCTCAGGGAAACTGGAGTCATGGTGGTCACTGTCGTGTTTGGTTTTGGATGTTTTGTGTTCATTGTGGTGTCCTATGTGCAGATCTTCAGGGCTGTGCTGAGGATCCCCTCGCAGCAGGGACGGCACAAAGCCTTTTCCACCTGCCTCCCTCACCTGGCCGTGGTCTCCCTGTTTGTCAGCACTGGCATTTTTGCCAACCTGAAGCCCCCCTCCATCTCCTCTGTATTTCTAAATCTGACAATGTCATTTCTTTACTCAGTGTTTCCACCAGCAGTGAACCCCCTCATCTACAGCATGAGGAACCAGGAGCTCAATGATGCCATGTGGAAACTCAGGACTGCATGTTTCTGAGCAGCAACAAATTGCTCATCTTCTTCTTCATATCACTGACCATGTACCTCACTTTTGAACCAGTCTGTATATAGTAACCTTTTTAGTTGATTGGCTGTTTTCCTTCTGTTTTGTCTAAGCTGTAATAACATGGTGCATGGTCATCCCATTCCTAATGTAGTATCTCCTGATCTTTTTTGACCCAGACACTGTGTAAAGACGAGCTGTGCTCTGTTTGCATCATGTCTCCTTGCAAAAGACCACAATTATTCCCATTATATTTGTTAAATTTAAAGCAAAATTACAGTATTTTTTAGCTGAATCATTTCACTCCTTCAACCAGCTTTTTCCTGGGAATATCCAGGATATATAATGATGGCAACAGAATAAATATTCACCTTCCCCGGTACCTGCATTACCCCAGTCTGTCTCTTTCATGTTCCTTTTGATTCAGGAGTTTCCACCTCTCCTGATGATACGGCCATGCCTAAGGACATTTTGCAGCAGACTAGATGGACGTGTGCACTTTACTATGATCACAGGTTTCCAACTGCCCTTGCTCTTTTGTCATTCAGAAGCCGCTCAGCTCCTTGGTTTCTGCTTTGAGCTTCAGATATTTGAAAAACATCCCATCTTTCAGCAGTCTAATGAACTGTTCTGTCAGAAGGTCTGTGTGTTGATAAGTGACCTTTCTATGTCTCTGATTAAAACTTTTCTGGGAGAGAATCTCCTCTGGAAGCTGACCCCCTTCACACGCTGCTTGGCCGTAGCAGGCAACTGAGGAGAGAGATTTCATGGTTATTAAACTGTGTCATGTGTAACTGCTGTTTGTTGTCAGAGAAATCTGTCTGTGCCTGTGAGCACAGATGATGGGAGGAAAAGTGTTGGGAGTCCCAAGAGGCCAGTGAGGGAACTGCTGGGCTTGGGGAAGAGCAAGGTTCTCCAGGCAGGGTTGGACCGCAAGAGGCTACTTTCCCATGCTGTTCAGATCTCCTTAGGAGACCTCTGGACCAGCATCCATTGCAGCATGCTGCCAAACATTCTTCCACGATCTGAGATATGACAGTAACATTATTTTCTATGAAAAAATCCTCCATTGTTAAACTCCTTTGTAATTTTCATCACCCAAAAAAGCCCTCTCCAATTAGTTATACAAGTCGTATTGTTTTTAAAGAAAATGACTTGGAGACATGCTTGTAAAGGCTTTCTGCATGTTAAGGATCCCCATGGTACATCTTCTTCTGAGTCCAGAGACCTCAGCTACCAAAAGTAGAGTGAAGAAACCCCTCATGAAGTTAAATCAGCAGTAATGGAAAAGTACCTTGAAGCATTAACAGGCCCCACTGTTAGCCATTCCTGACAAAGCCTCCTCATGGGCTCCTTACAGCAGACAACTGGAGGCCATGAGGACAAACACAGGCAAAGTACAAGCATCTCTGATGCTGAGGACACCCTGGCTTTGTTTATGAAGCAGAAATGCCAAGCGCTGACCCCACGCTCCCTGGGCAGGGAGATCCTGACCCTCACCTGTGTCTCAGGGGTAATTCCTTGATATGTGCACCAAGGGAAGGGCAGGGGTAGGACACAGGGTGTCCTCTCCTGGGATGGGTGCAAGGAGGCAGCCATGCCACATAGCCTTGAGGACAATGTGTCTCATCTGAAGACTCTGTGGCAGGAACATCATCCATAACCAAGGGGGCAAGTCCTCCTTTCTATCAGGCCCTTTCATCCTGGCCTGCACCCTTGGCCATCTGCACCGCAGCCCATCCCACACTGCACCGAACAAGTACCTGTTTCTCTGCAGGCTGCAGGCACCCAATGCCCTTCTCTTTCCACACCTTGTTCTCACCCCACCATATCCTTGCCCGTACTGCTGTCTCTCCCTCCTCCCCAGCTGTTCCCACAAGCCCAAACCACCAGTTCATACACACTTCCTTCAAGTGACTTCTTGCAGCACAGCACTGCCCTCAGAATGACATTTCTTTATCCTCACATCTACTCTGATCTTCAAAGCTGCAGTTTCACGTGGAGTTCTTTCTACTCTACTTTCCTTGTAGCACAAGGAGGGCTTCCCTCAGCCTCCCCTTCCCCAAATGTAGAAGCCCAGGTCTCTCAGCACCCCCACAATAGACCCCTGACCCTGTCTTGGCAGACATGCTCTGCCCACACAAAAGATCCTACCCATTCCACCAGACCAGAGAGCCCCACACAGGTACTGACTGCTCCAGAGGTGGTGTGACCAATGCTGAGTCCAGATGGACAATAAGTGTTATTGTCTGCATGGCCACGCTCCTCCAAGTGCAGCCCAATGTGCTTATGGCCAGATTCCTGTTCAGAACCTACAGCATCCCCTGAAATTCCCAAATTCATCTCCATGCATTTGGTTCTCCTCCTGTCCTGTCTGATCCTGCCTTGCTGTGCAAGTGTCATGCTGGAACCTTTTGTTGTTGTTTTACCCCATCTGAGACCCAAGTACAATGCAGCCACTCTCGCCTAAAAGGGTGTGTTTGGGGGACTGGCAGGGTTGGGGGGAAGGGAGGGAAAGGAAAAAATAAACAAACCCAAACCTCTCATATTTGGGCTAAGGACAGTTTACTGGGACAGCAGAGAGAGAGAAACAGCAACAATGGGGCTTTGTAGCAATATATTCAAAACTGGTGATGCACAATGGAGTTTCTTACCAAACCACACAGCTCAAGCCATAGAGCTGAGATGTCCCAAAACCAGACCCCCCAAATATGGTGCGTTTCCTCAACCTGAGGGCTCCAACCCCCCCACCCCCATCCCCTTTATGCTGAGCATTACATCACTGGCACAACACCAGCTTCAATGCCAGTTCTGGTTTCTACAGAACCGATTCAGAAAGGGAAAAATCTACTATGGAGAATCACAGAATCACAGAATTATCAAGGTTGGAAAAGACCTAGAAGATCATCCAGTCCAACCATTCACCTATTACTACTAGCTCCCACTAAACCATATCCCTCAATACAACATCCAGTCTTTCCTTGAACACCCCCAGGGTTGGTGAGTCCACCACCTCCCTGGGCAGTGCATTCCAGTGCCTGACTACCCTTTCTGAGAAGTAGTGCTTCCTAATGTCGAGCCTGAATCTCCCCTGGCGCAGCTTGCTACCATTCCCTCTAGTTCTGTCACTGCCTACACGGGAGAAGAGGCCGACCCCCAGCTCACTACAACCTCCCTTCAGGAAGTTATAGAGAGCTATAAGGTCTCCCCTAAGCCTCCTCTTCTCCAGGCTGAACAATCCCAGCTTCCTCAGACGCTCCTCGTAAGGCCTGTGTTCCAGACCCCTCACCAGCTTAGTAGCCCTCCTCTGAACGCGTTCCAGTGCCTCAATGTCTTTCCTGTAGTGAGGGGCCCAAAACTGAACACAGTACTCGAGATGCGGCCTCACAAGTGCTGAGTACAGGGGGACAATTACCTCCCTGCTCCTACTAGTAACACTATTTTTGATGCAAAATGTGTTTATGTTTCTGGGTGCCCCTTCACCCCCCTCAGTTACTATATTAAGTAATAATACCATATTATCAGAGCACAGTGATAAATCTGTTGTATCTGATTGGGAAAGGGAGGGAGTAGTGGACCTAAAAGTGCCACCACGGTCTGTACCCACCCATTATTGTGCCTTTGGAAGAAAAAGATGTGGAAACAAATGTACAACTGACTGCCTCTAATATCTGTCTGCCTGTAACTTTTGCTGAGCCTAAAGCACCCCATGAAGCAGTCAGACATGTTAACCAAGATCAACAACTCCAGCTTGTCCTTGAAAAGCTAGAAAACATGGAAGCAGAGCAGGCAAGGGCATGCCCTGCTGTGAAAGGGTTTGAGCCTCCAGTCTCAGGACTGCCCACCCACCCACCTGAAAACTACAGGTACGAAGAATCACTGACTAAAGCACCGGTTAGTGTTCCCCCCATGGAAAAGGAACTTATGGACACGGACAAGGAACCTAAGGACAGGGACAAGAATCCTACAGAGACAGACAAGAATCCGCTTTGACACCCATTGGATCAGGGACTCATTTTGCCTCAATACCCACCACTCCCACCCACACCTCCCGACGAACTCACCAATACACCACTGCCTCCTGACACCTGAGAGACTCTGCAGAGACAGCTCGACGGAGCTGGGGAACATAAGGTGGCATCAGAACAGGAGAAATGGCTCAGTCAGGGTATTTTGATTCAAACTGAAGGGAACTCTAGTCCTGCTCAATTGTGGAAATTACTGGGAAAAGTTTGATGTGGGGATGAGCGTGTGGTGGAGAGAGCTGATAGTGGGCTGGGGGGAGGCAGAGGGAACATGGAGACCGTGTGGCGCCAGGTCCTAGTGTTCGCCCGGGTCCTAGTGCTGGCTGGCGTGGTCGCGCTGTGGTTCACAGTGGGGCTGGGGGAGAAACGGCGCTGCGGGAAGTGGCTGAGACCTGTGAGAACGTGGTGTGGCACTGGGTGCCTTGGTGGAAGTGCCTCAGAAGTGGGAGAACCACCTCCTCACCCCCCAATCCATACAGAATTGTGTGCAAACTCATGTCTTGCAATGTTATTTGTCTGATGGATTGGTTTGCAGCGTTTGTTCGTATGTGATGCAGGTTCAGGGATGCACTCAGCCAGCTGAGGGCATGGCTGGTTACCAAGCAAAAGGGTTTTTGATAGCAGCCAGTGAAAGTTGGTAGCTCCATTGTAAAATTAACCTGGAAAACAGAAAACCCTGTTTGGGTTGATCAATGGCCACTTACTCAAGAAAAACTTGTTCAGCTACAAGATTTAATACAGGAGCAGCTGACCAACGGGCATATAAAGCTTTCCGTGAGTCCGTGGAACTCGCCTATTTTTACCATTCCTAAAAAGGACGGGAGATGGCGCCTGTTGCACGAGTTAAGACAAGTCAATGAAGTGATGGGAGATCTCGGAGCTCTGCAGCCCGGTCTGCCATCTCCAAACATGAGACCTAAAAGTTGGGATGTCTCAATTATTAATCTAAAAGATTGTTTTTTCAGTATTCTTTACACCCTGATGATTATGAAAAATTTGTTTTTTCAGTCCCTACTATAAACAAAAATGAACCCATGAAAAGATATCATTGGGTAGTGCTCCCAAAAAGCATGAAAAGGGAACCAGTGTTGCGGCTGGGAAGGTCTGCAGAGGGCTGCAACCCCTTCGGGCTGGGACAGCCGAACTCTATGGCCCTTACCGGACCTCTTCTATTTCTACTGGGGTGAGGCTACAGCAAACAATTGCAGTCAATGTGTGGTGACTACCAGAAGGGGAAGAATAAGCTCCCAAACTTTGGTGTATCACACGGTTTATGAGTGTAAAGAGAAGAAAATAGGAAGTTGTATTCATAACTAAGCCCAGTATGCTCTATGTAAAGAAGGTAACAGGACCATATGCTATGATCCAAAAGAACTTCCTTATCAGTACTGGGTAGGAATAAGAACAAATTCAAAAGTAGGGAGATTAATTGGAACAAGTGAAGTTATAGCAAATTTGAACACATCGGTGTCATTCATTTTTGACACATGTGATATTATAGGTGATGATCTGAGCACTAATGGCGAAAATTTAAAGTGGAGACGGTATTATAGTAAACAACCAAAGTATATTTGCACAAGTGGACGTCAATGTAAAATAAATCAAATTGGACTTAAGATATATGGGCTTGGAATAGACCCAGGTAGAATTATTAATATTGAAATTAAAGAAGGGGTGAAGGAATCAGTACAGTATAGATTGTTATTCGATTCTTTTTATCAAGAAATGGAAACAGGAGTAAAATATGAAATTCCCACAGTTGTTAAAAATTTATTTGTAAATCTTGCTAAAAATATTCCTCAATCATTGAATATAACAAACTGTATGTTCATGGTGGGACAAATCAAGGTGAACAAATGGCATCCTAGAAGATTAATTGCCTATTATGATCCAATTACATGGATAGAAGATGGATCCTGGGGTTATCAGACCCCAGTATATATATACTAAATGGAATAATAATGATTACAAGCCGTAGTGCAAATAATTGTAAATAAAACTGGAGATGCACTTGGGTCAATTGCAAAACAAAACACCAAAAGGATAACACCTTAATATCAAAATTGTTTAGCTTTACATTATTAATTAGAAGATCAACCCAGAAGGATTATGGGGGGATCTTATGGGTGGTGATTGGCTAAGTAAAATTGTGGCAATTGTATTGGAGATGTGCAGAGGATTGTTATTAATTCCATGTTTAAAACCTCATTTACCAGATTAATACACTTGGTTATACAAGGAATGCAAATATCTGTGATGCCTGTGGACCCAGAATCAGGGAAAGAGAAAACCCATTCCCTGATGATAATAAAAACATCAAAAGATCCAAAATTAACACCAATTTGGCAAGTGTTGAATCAATTAGAAAAGAAACATGAACGAATATTTTAAAAAAAGAAAATGTGGGATTGTGATATATGTCCATCTGATTTATGTTAATATGAGATAATGACAGGGCCACATAGTGAGACGTGACATTTTTGTACCCTTGTATGGCCGGTTGCAATGTAAATAGTTTCTGGCAGGAAAAGGGTTGGGGGGTGAGAAATCTGACTAGCCGCCCAAGCGATACACGGAGAAGCCTGTGGGAGGCGCATGCGCAGTCACTGTTAGCAGCCGAACAGCGTTACATGGAGCAGCCTGTGAGGGGCGCCGGCAAGAGAACACTGACCAATCACAGAAAGAAGCTTCTTCTTCCAAACAGTATATAAGCAGGAAACTGGAGCTGTTCAGGGTGCGTCTTGCTGGAGCGGAGACTCCCGGTGCACCCAGCGCTGTTTGCTTGCTGCCATTCATTTAATAAATTGTTCAGTTTGGTTATAATCCTGTTTGGGACCGAGTCATTTATCACACCGGGGTACCTGGAAACTGAGGTCTTATAAATTCAGCAACCTGGAAAAGAAGGGGCGTGCAAAACCTGGGTCCTGGGGAACTGGGGACATGAGAAACCAGGATGCTGAAAAACTAGGGGCACATGAAACCAGTGGCTTGGAAACCTAGAGGCATGGGAAAGTAGGGTTGCAGGAACCGGGGTGCTGGGAAACTGGTGTGCCAGGAAACTGGGGGCACAGGAAACTGGAGGGGTAGTGAGACACCAGTGTGCTGGGAAACTGGGGTCCCGAAAAATTAGGGGTGCAGGAAACCGTTGGTGTGGGAACCTGTGGGCATGGGAAACTCTGGGTGTGGGAAATTGTTTTGCTGGAAAAATGGGGTGCTAGGAAACAGGGGGCGCAGGAACCAGGGTGGTGAGACCTCAGTGTGCTGGGCAAATGGGGAATGGGAAACTGGCATCCTGGAAAATCAGTGGCCCAGGAAACCAGTGGCCCAGGAAATCAGGGCCAAAGAAACCAGGGGCTCATGGAAACCGGGGTGCCAGGCAACCAGGGTCCTGAAAATACAGTGACCAAGGAAATCAGGGGCATGGGAAACTGCGGGCATGAGAAACCCAGGTGCTGGGAAACTAGGGGCATGGGAAACTGGGTTGCCAGGGAACATGGGATGCTAGGAAATTCATGTAAATGCACTGTAAATTCAGTGACCTGGGAAACAAGGTGCGTGGGAAACCTGGGTCCTGGGAAAAGGAGGGCATGAGAAACCAGGTGCTGAGAAACTAGGGGTGCACAAAAACGACTGGTGTGGGAACCGGGGTGCCGGGAAACTGGTGTGCTGGTAAACAAGGGGTGCGGGAAACCAGGGTGGGGAGAATCCAGTGTGCCAGGAAACCAGGGTCTCAGAAAACTAGGGGCACAGGAAACCAGTAGCACGGGAGCCAGGGGGCACAGGAAACCAGGTTGACAGCAAACCGGGGTGCTAGGAAAATGGGTGTGCAGGAAACAGGGAGGTGAGACCCCAGTGTGCTGTGAAACTGGGGGCTTGGAAAACCAGAGTGCTGGAAAACCAGTGTTCCGGGAAACTGGGGGCACTGGAAACCTGTTTGGGGAGACCCTGGTGTGGCAGGAAACAGAGGTGCCAGAAAATTGGGAGAGCAGGAAACCGGGCTGCTGAGACATAGGGGTACTGGGCAAAAGGGGGCGCAGGAACCAGGGTGGCAAGACCCCGGTGTTCTATGCAACTGGGAGCATGGGAAACCGGTGTGTCAGGAAATTGGGGTGCCAGACAACTGGGGGTGCAGGAAACCGCGTCCTAGAAAAAGAGTGTCCCATGAAAGCAGCGGCCTAGGAAACCAGGGCCCAAGAAACCAGGTGCTCATAGAAACTGGGGTGCCAGAAACTTGGGTGCCATGGAGAAAAGGGGCACAGGAAACTTGGGGCCTGGGCAACCAGTGGCACGTTAGTCAGGTGGCACAGGAAAATAGGAGTGAGGGAAAATAAAAGTGCTGGCAAACTGGGCGTGCAGGAAAAAAGCGTCCTGGAAAATCAGTGTCCTGGGAAATTGGGGCCCAGGAATGGAGGCGATGAGACCCCAGAGTGCTAGGAAACTGGGGGTGCAAGAAACAGCTGTGCAGGAAAACCCGTGTGCTGGGAAAGGGGATGCGGGAAACTGGTGACCTGGAAAATTGGTGCCCCACGAAAGCAGTCGCCCAGGAAACTAGGGCCTAAGAAACCAGGGGCTCATGCAAACCAGCATGCCAGGAAACTGGGGTCATGTAAATTCAGTGACCCAGGAAACTTAGGTCCTGGGAAACTGGAGTTATGAGAAACCATGGTGCTGGGAAACTAGGGGTGCGTAAAACCAGTTACACGGGAAACCAGGGTGCTAGGAAACTGGTGGTGCAGGAACCAGGGTGGCGAATCCCCGGTGTGATAAGCAACTGGGGACGCAGAAAACAGGGGTGCCAGGAGAAAAGTGTGCCTGGGGGCACAGGAAACCTGGGTGGGGAGACCTCAGTGTGCTGGGATACCGGGCTGCCTGCAAAATGGGCATGCAGAAAACAGGAGTGATGGTAAACTGGTGTGCTGGGAAACTGTGGGTGTGAGAAACCAGCATCCTGGAAAACCAGTGCCTTGGGGAACCATCCTCCCAGGAAACAAGGGCTCAAGAAACCAGAGGCTTGTGGAAATCGGGGTGCTGGGGAAATGGGGGTCCTGTAAATTCAGTGACCTGGGACACTAGGGCTGTGGAAAACCTGGGTCCTGGGAAACTGGGGACAGGAGAAACCAGGGTGCTGGGAAACGAACGACATGGGAAACCAGTGACATGGGAAACCAGGTCATACTATGGACTGGGGTTCGCGCATTTGTGATGCCAGCACAGTAGAAGAGTGATGCCCTGGCCAATGTTACGGGTCAGGATTCCATTTGTCTGGAAACAGCATCACAGGAGAACCTGTTTACAGAGCTCAGACACATTGGGCTGCCTGTGGACACATGGCCAAACCCCATCAAAGAGCCCAACCTGTGTTCAGGAGCAAAAGCCTCTCCCTTGGGCTACCAAAAACTCATTCATGCCCTTCAGTTTTGGGTATGGGCAAATGGGGGTGAACAACACTTAAACAAATTCTCAAACAGATGAGAGACACTGACATGGGGAAGGGGATCTGGGAAACTTGCGTTTGACCCCCAGTAATTCCCAAGGGAGCTGAGACCAGCAGCTCCCAGGCAGAAGGTGCCAGTTGTGTGCCCATCAGAACTGAGGCAAGAGGGATTCCCACCAACACTTCCAGCCCCAGGGCTGCAAAGCAAGGATGAGTAGTCTGGAGCGAATCGCCTGACTCCCTTCCTTTACAGGGGGGGGAAAGAGTCCCCTCCTTGTCCCTGCCTGGGGGTCCCGTCTCATGGGGACACAGGGAAAGGTGATTGTCCTGCCCAGCTATGGTTAGATCAGGAGAAAGGACTCTGCTGGACACAAGGATTTCTCCCCAGCTGAGGGAGGGAACGTCAGAGATGAGATCATAGAGTGATCCCCATGAGGCCTGAGAAACCAGGAGGGAGTCTACAAGAACTGGTCTTCTCCTGCTGAGCTGGGCCACGCTCCTGGGATGGAGGGAGCTCATGGCAAGCCAGCAGCACTGACAAGAGAAAGCTCTGCCCAGGAGCAGCTCCTCTGCCGAGCACACAGGGCTGGGGACACTGCCTGTAGGCACCGAGGGGAGACCTGTGAGGCTGAGAGAGCTGATGGATGCTGAGAGCTCACTGCAGGAGAAAGGTAAAGAGACTTTGCTTTGAATTTTCTGCTCTTGGTGACTGTGTGGGAAGTGGGAGCTGAGCTTTTCTTGATAACAGTCAGTTCTTGATAAGAAGACAGTACAAACTCATTAGTCATTAGGACTTCTCAGGGCATCTCCTTAGCCCTGCACACCCAGGCCAGTGTACTGATGGCAGGAGGGGTCTGCAGAGCAGAGCTGAGCACAGGGAAGGTGGGATGAGGTTTGTGAGAAGAGAGCAAGAACTGACATGGGCAAAGAGAAGCAGCTCCAGGGAAAGCTCCAATAAGCAGAGACATTGGCAGCAAGGGAGAAAGGAGCTGCTCCCAGAAATGCCCTGGCAGAGGGGTTTTGGTACCTCCCTGACATCCCCTCACAGAGTGTCCAGCACAGGGCAGCTGAGACCAGGGCTGATGGACAGAGCAGCTCTCCCCACTCTGCACTCAGGGGAAGGTTTCACTGGCACTGCAGCAGCAATGTCAGGGAGTTCTGACAGAAGAAACACTCCTCAGGTACAGGCAGGAGAAAACCAAAGCTCCAAAGCTCTGCTCTGCCCTGGGGTGAAACTGGAGTGACAGAGTGTCCTGGTTTCAGCTATGATGGAGTTAATTATTTTTAGCAGTGGATGGAATGCCATGTTTGGGTGTTAGGATGAGAACAGTGCTGATAGCACCCTGATGTTTCTAGTTGTTGCCGGGCAATCAAGGACCTTTCTCAGCTCTGCATACTTCCTTACTAGTGAGAAAGGAGGGGACGTAGCCAGGACAGGTGACCCGAACTGGCCAAAGAGAATATTCCATGCCAGTTACGTCATGCTCAGTATAAAGGGGGACTGGGGGGAAGAGGAGGAGACAACACCAGGACGGGCAGTTTCCGGGTTCGGGGACGGCTCTAAGCTGTGCGGCCTGGGTTCTGTGGTTTGGTGAGAAACTGCATTGTGTATCACCAGTTTCATCTATTTTGTACTTTAAACTTCTGTTATTGTTATATCTAGTTTTCTGTTATTGTTTAGTAAACTATCCTTATCCCAACCTGCGTGGTTCTGGTTTACAGGTTGTGGTTTCTTTTCCTCCTTCTTCCTTCCCTTTTTCCCCTCCCCCAACTTTCCCTCCCCCTTCCTTTTAAAAGTACAAGCGACTGTGTGGGGTGCGGCCCTCGGCCGGGGCAAAACCACGACAGTCAATTTGGCGCCCAACGTGGGGCACGAACGGTTGGGATAACGGTAGATCTGACCCTAACTATCGCAATTAAGATAAGCACTGTTGTTTAAGCAATCTCTGGTCACGATGCTGTGGTATTTATTCACAAGGCTGTGGTATCAAAACCATCGCATGCTGTATACAATCCTGGCAGGATTCTTTACTCTCTCAGGTCTGCGGCTCCCATATTTGTTCCCATACTTCATTATAGTGTATTTTATGATATCGGTCTATGATACAATAATATCGATGACCATGAGCTTAATCTGGTACTTGTATGAGGTTTTGCTGTCCTGTCCATTCTTTGGACAGGGAGGGGTTAATAACAGCACTGCTTTCTTTTCCTTTGGGCTAAATACAACAGCTCTTATGACAATTTTTGAAAACCTTCAATATCTCTGGGATATTCAAACTAGCATTTTGCTATTGGTAGGTTTGGGGCAGATGGTTCAGTTTTTGTTATATATCAAGCATAGGTTTATGAATACCACTGAAGAGCTTTCTCCGAGACAGAATAATCACGAGTGGCAGGGCATGTGGCAAAGTATGGGCAAGTACCTAGGTACTTTCTCACGCCCGATGGTTTGGAACTTCACTCCTGAACAGCTACAAGACCCCGATCAAGTGACTGCATACCTAAAGAAAAATTGCTGTAGGTTTCCCAGAGATGGACACCTTACTGCACTGTGCTGGGCTCTGGCCACTATTTATCAAACACTGCTTGATAGCAGGCAGCATTGTCAGCACTGTCAGGGAGAAGGGAAAGGAAACAGACTGGCAGATACTATAGCTGCTGCAACCACTGGGGCTGACACTGCAGCTACTGTAATCTCTACAGCAGACAGTGCAGATGATCAGAAAAACCAACCCACACCAGTGTCTGTTGCTCCCGTACAAAAGAGGAAATGCACAAAGAAATCAGTTCGCACAGTGACGGATGATGATGATGATCAACCAGGGCCATCTCGAGGATATCAGGAGGAGGCAGAACCAGAGATTGTTACCCGATCCCTGACTTTGAGTGAGCTGCGTGAGGTTCGAAAAGATTTCACCCGCCACCCAAGTGAGCACATTATCACTTGGTTGCTCCGATGTTGGGATCACGGGGCCAATAGTTTGGAGTTAGAAGGCAGAGAGGCCAAGCAGTTGGGATCCCTAGCTAGAGAAGGAGGAATTGACAAAGCAATTGGGAGGAGGCCGGAAGTCCTCAGCCTCTGGAGGCGACTACTGTCAAGTGTGCAGGAAAGATATCCCATAAAGGAATATATTACATGTCAGACACCCAAGTGTAACAGCATAGAGACAGCTATCCAGCACCTGAGAGAATTAGCTGTACGGGAGATAATTTATTATGATCTGGACAATTCACGGCTTCCCGCTGATCCCGATGAAGTCCTATGCACTCCAGCTATGTGGCGTAAGGTTGTACGAAGTGCACCAGCAGGGTACACCAATTCACTGGCAGTAATTGACTGGACTGATATGGATCCACCAACCGTAAATGAGGTGGCCTGCCGACTCAGGAAATACCAAGACAGTGTTTCCCTCTCCGTCATTGCAGCAGTAGAAAAACTGGTTCAACGACTTGACAACAATGTGTCCAACTCCCAACCCGTATGGAGCAATGTAGCAGCTACTGGGAGAAAGCGTCCATCGTTCCAAGAGGGAGAATACACACCACGACGTACATTGTGGTTTTACCTGCTTGATCATGGAGAGGACATGAGGGAATGGGATATGCAGCCCACCTCAGCCCTTCGAGCACGAGTAAATGAGCTGCGGGGTAAAACATTCGCACAACGAGATTCTGCCAGGAAGAAGGCTGCACCAGTTTCTACTGGGCAGTTCCCTAGACCAACTGGAAGGCCTACCTATATGTCTGATGTGTCTGATCCTTTTGAAGGGACCTCTAAGTCCTTTATGCAACCAGTGGAAAACAAATATGATCAGCAGCAATAGAGGGGCCCTGCCTCCAGCCAGGTGGAGGAGAGGGATAATCGGGTTTATTGGACTGTGTGGATCCGATGGCCTGGCACGTCAGATCCACAAGAGTACAAAGCTCTGGTGGATACTGGTGCCCAGTGTACTCTAATGCCATCGAATCATGAAGGGGTAGAACCCGTTTGTATTTCTGGAGTGACAGGGGGATCCCAACAACTAACTGTGCTAGAGGCTGAGGTGAGCCTAACTGGGAAGGACTGGGAAAAACACCCCATTGTGACTGGTCCAGAAGCTCCGTGCATTTTAGGTATAGATTATCTACGTAGAGGGTATTTTAAAGACCCAAAAGGGTACCGATGGGCTTTTGGAATAGCTGCTTTGGAAACAGAAGGAATTGAACAACTGAGCTCTGCTCTGCCCTGGGGTGAAACTGGAGTGACAGTGATGAAAAGCTCATTCCTATCCACAGGGGATTTAGTCTGAGATCACACCATCCTTCTATTTACTGACTGCTGCCAGGCAGGACAGAGTTCTGGATTGCTGACAGCTGATCCTCCTCCCAGCAGTGGCACGCTCAAGCCAGCACAAAATCAGACCTCTCAAAAGGCACCTGACTAAATCTACCTGAATCCAGAGTCAGGCTGTGGGTATTCTCTAAGAATTAGAAGAGCTTTTCCTCAGAGAAGAGTTCCCTAAATTCTCACTGTGCCTTTTCCTCCTTGGACAGGTCTCCACACTTGACAGCAGCAGATGTCCAACAGCAGCAGCTCCATCCGCCAGTTCCTCCTCCTGCCCTTTGCAGACACACGGGAGCTGCAGCTCCTGCACTTCTGCCTCTTCCTGGGCATCTACCTGGCTGCTCTCCTGGGCAATGGCCTCATCATCATCACCATAGCCTGTGACCACCACCTCCACACCCCCATGTACTTCTTCCTCCTCAACCTCTCTCTTACTGACCTTGGCTGCATCTCCACCACTGTTCCCAAGTCCATGGCCAATTCCTTGTGGGACACCAGGGCCATTTCCTACACAGGGTGTGTGGCTCAAATCTTTTTCTTTGCATTTTTAATCTCCACAGAGTTCTGTCTCCTCACTGTCATGGCCTATGACCGCTACGTTGCCATCTGCCACCCCCTGCACTACGGGACCCTCCTGGGCAGCAGAGCTTGTGTCCACATGGCAGCAGCTGCCTGGGCCAGTGGGTTTCTCCTTTCTGTCCTGCACACAGCCAATACATTTTCACTGCCCCTCTGCCATGGCAATGCTGTTGACCAGTTCTTCTGTGAAATCCCCCAGATCCTCAAGCTCTCCTGCTCAGATGCCTACCTCTGGGCAAATGGAGTCATTGTGGTCAGTGCCTGTTTATGTTTTGGGTGTTTTGTGTTTATTGTGGTGTCCTATGTGCAGATCTTCAGGGCCGTACTGAGGATCCCCTCGCAGCAGGGACGGCACAAAGCCTTTTCCACCTGCCTCCCTCACCTGGCCGTGGTCTCCCTGTTTGTCAGCACTGGCATTTTTGCCAATCTGAAGCCCCCCTCCATCTCCTCCGTATTTCTAAACCTGGCAATGTCATTTCTGTACTCAATATTTCCACCAGCAGTGAACCCCCTCATCTACAGCATGAGGAACCAGGAGCTCAAGGATTCCATGTGGAAACTGATGACTGAATGTTTCTAACCAGAAAGAAACTGATTATCTTCTTCTGATATCACTGACCATGGAAGTTAATGTAAGGATCAGACTGGTTTAAGAGGTTTTTTAATTTTTCTGGGTTTATTTTCCATCTAGTTTTTGCTAAGATATAACAAAATTGTCCACGTTCATTCCATTCCTAAATATCTCCTGGTCTTGTGTGACTCAGACACTGTGCAATTATTTCATAGAACTCACTGAAGAAGTTCAGGGCATGGCCAGCAAGATGATTAAAGTTGTTGAACACCTTTCTTATGATGAAGGCTGAGGGAGCTGGCCCTCTTGAGCTTGGAGAAGAGGTGCCTGAGAGATGACCTTATTCATGTTTTTAAATACATGAACAGTTAGTGTCAGGAGGATGGAGCCAGGCTCTTCTCAGTGATGCCCAGCGATAGGACAAGGCGCAACGGGTGCAAGCTGGAGCAGAGGAAGTTCCCTGGGAATGGAAGCAGAAACTTTTTCCCTATGAGGGTGACAGAGCAGTGGAACAGACTGCCCAGAGAATCCGTGGAGTCTCCTTCTGGTTTAATATAGGTGATCCTGTTCATGACATGGGGTTTGACTAGATGATCTTTTGAGGTCCTTTCTAACTTCTAATGCTCTGTGATTCTGTGACACTACATTTCATCTGTTGCAAAGTCTCCATTACCTTCAGAAGTGCTATTCACATTTCCTGGCTTTATCAGGGAGTGGGGCTGGTGTTGGGCTTTTTACAGTGAAGGACAAAAGCATTTTCTCCTAATGCCCTTTCCTGTGTGTGGCTGCTATTCCAACCACACCTGCTTTATTTCTATCATTGCCAGTCCCTTCCCTGGCTTCAGATGAACAGGCTCAGGACCAACAGCTCATTCCCAGGAGCAAAACGAGTCAGTGGAAGAAGGACAAGGAAAGCAAGATGGCAAATTCGAGTTTAAACATGGCAGATCTCAGCACTGGCATAAAAGAGACCTTTCTCCTGCCAGGCACTTACTTGCACACTCCCTCAGCACTATATTGCCTCCCAGCTACATTGGGGTTTGTGGGTAATATGGTGTTTGGGGGGTATAAAAGGTGCTGGAGGGATTAAAAAGGGGCTGTGGATGGAGGGGGGCCACTCATTGTTTCTAGGGAGGGTGTAGAGGGGGGTCAAAGTTTTGCTTGAGGAGGGGTGGGGGCACCCTTGAGCACTTAAGGGGGCGTAGCGGTGGCATCATTGGTGCTGGGGTGATATGGGGGGAATTTGTTGGGAAGAAGGTTAAAAAGGGATACAGGGGAGGTTGGGGGACAGACAGAGTGGCTTGGTGGGGTTTAAGGTGGGCTGTGAGGGGGTTAAGGTGGGGGGAGGCCCCCATGATTGCTGAAGTGGGGGCATAGGGGCAGCATAGGAGGTGCTTGGGTGAGATATGACGGGATTTGTAGGGAGAAAGGGAGGTTTTAGAGGGGATGATATGGAACTGGGGTGTATAAAAGGCTAGGGAATTTAAGGAGGCAGGGTTGGGGGGGCACCCATAGGTACTGAGAGGGAATGTGGGGGGGGGGGGGTTTAGAAGGTGCTAGGACGATTTGGGGAGATTTAGGGGCTAAAAGGGGGGTGGCGGGTAAATAAATGCTGGTGGGCACCAGTGGTGCTGGAGGGTTAAGGGTGGGCTGAGGTAGGTTTTAAGGTGTGGGTGTGTGTACAACCACAGAGGCTGGGAGGGGGCTTGGGGATTTTGAAGGAGGGTTCTGGGGGTAGATATGGGGGGATCTGTGGGGGAAAGGGGAGGTTTAGGGCAGGAATATGGTGCTATACATTCCAGCTATACCAGCGTCCACTATTCAGCCTGTTAAACATAGAGCAGTACGTCCCAGGCAAAAGGTGGAAGGGATGAGAGATGTTCCTGGTCTGAAACAGCCCCAGGTAGCACACTGCAGCCTCAGTAACTTTGAGCCTCAGGGCTTTCCTTGCCAAGGGTTGGTCCTAAAAATACGTGATGTCATTTTTGGATTCTACCAGTGTCCAACTATGAACATGCCAAACGTAGAGTGACAGCACACAAACAAAAGGTGTGAGGGATGAAAGGTGTTCCTGGCCTGAAACCACCTCAGGGAGCAGACGAGAAGCCCCAGTAATCTTGTGGGTCAGGACTGTCCTTTCCAAGGGAACCGTTCTAGTACTACCCGACATAATTTCCAGGCTCTACCCTTGTCTGATTTTGAACATGCTAATCATTCAACAGTATTTCCCAAACAAAAGTTGTGAGGGCTGAAAGATGTTCCTGGCCTGAAACCTCCCCAGGTACTGCACGAGCAGCACTGTTCAGCTTGGAGCTCAGGGCATTCCTAGCCACAAGGATGGGCCTAAAAATGCCTGGTGTCATTTTCAGGCTCTACCATAATTAACCTTCAAAGATGCTAAACGTCCATCAATACAGTCCCAGATACATTAACACCTATTTCTCTCATAGTGTTGAAGACACCACAACTTTGAAGAGCCATCTGCACGCATCTGAATAGTTAAGAAAATGGAGCTTCACTTCAAACTGACTTATAGAACCTCTGGGATTTGATGAACAGAAACATCAGGAAGATTTCCAACACAGAGAGATCTTCTCCTCCTGAGCATATTTTTGGCTGGGGTAGAATTAATTTTCATGTTGGAGGCCCCAGTAGTTTGTGGTTGGGTTTTGTAAGCAAAAAAGTCTAAATAAACATGTGTGTTCCTTGCTGAGCAGTGCTTGCACAGCATCAAGGGCTTTTGTCTAATTCTGCTCCAGAAATGAGTCACCTGGGAGTGCACAAGTGCCTGGAAGGGGACAGAACAGGCCCAGCTGACCATAACTGACCAACGGGATTATCCATACTCTATGACTGCAGGAGTGAACCCACCATTCTCTTGCACTTGTTGTCTACAAAGGTGGCCTGGTTTCGGGAGGAATACAGATGATTTTCTGTCTAGCAGCCTGTGTGGTGCCACATTTGGGTGTTGGGATGAGAGCAGTGCTGACAGCACAGGGATGGTTTCCTTGTGTCCAACTAGTCAAGGACTTTTCAGTTGTTCATGCTGCCCTGCTAACGAGGAGGCGGGGGGCAGCCAGGGAGCTGGGAGGGGACACAGCCAGGACAGGTGACCCAAAGTGGCCAGAGAGGGTCTTCCATGTCAATTACTTCATGTTCAGCAGATGTCGAGAGACTTGTGGGAGGAAGAGGGTACCACTGCAGGACACGTGGTTTTGGGCACTGTCTAGTTTCAGGACAGCTCTGAGCTGTGTGGTCTGAGCTGTGTGGTTCAGGGAGAACCTGCATTGTGCATCACCAGTTTTGTATAGTTTGCTACAAAGTCCTATTGTTGTTTCTCTCTCTCTGCTGCCCCAGGATACTCTCCTTATCCCAAGTCAAGAATTCCAGAGGCTGAGACATCCAGGGCTTCTTTAGCCTGGGGAATGGAGGCTGAGGGAAAGCCCACTTTGTGCTATGTTGAAAGAATATAAGAATGTCCATGTTAAACTGTGGCTTTCAAGTTCAGATTTGACATGAGGATACAGAAATGTCATTCTGAGGGTAGTGCTGTGGTGCTAACAGTCACACAGAGGAAGTGTGGATGAGTTGGTGGCTTTCTGTTTCCAGGTGAGGAGGGACAGAAAGCAGTACAGGCAGGGACATCATGGGGTGAAATTAAAGTGTGAAACAGGGTTTGGTGGCCTGCAGTCTGTAGAGAAACTAGACAAGGCAGGGGGAAGTGTGGCATTGACATCATGGGGTGAGAATGATGTGTGAAAGAGTTTTGGGTGCCTGCAGCATGCAGGGAAACAGTCACAGATGTGGGGCAGTGTGGGATGGGCTGTGGTGCAGATGGCCAAGTGTGCTGCCCAGGCTGAAAGACCTTGAGAGAAATGAGGTCTTTGCCCCCTTGGTTATGGCTGATGTCCCTGACACAGAGGCCTCAGAGGACACACCTTGTCTTCACAGTCGTGGAGCATCGTTGCCTCCTTGCACCCCCTACAGGGGAGGTCACCATGTGTCATATACCTGTCCTTCCCTTGGCATCACACTCCCCACATCCCAAGGAAGAGCCCTGAGACATAGGTGAGGGTCAGGATCACGCTGACCAGGGGCTGGGGTCAGCACTTGGCATTGTTGCATCATCAGACCAAGCCAGGGTGTCCTCAGCATCAGAGCTGCCTCTGCTTTGCCTGTGTTTGTCCTCATGGCCTCCAGTTGTCTGCTCTAAGGAGCCCATGGGGAGGCTTTGTCAGTAATGGCTCCCAGTGGGGCCTGTTAGTGCTTCAAGGTACTTTGGACATTACTCCTGACTTAACTTCTTGAGAAGTTTCATCACTCTCCCCTTGGTATCTGAGTTCTGTGGACTCAGAAGAAAAAGCAACATGGGGCTCATTAACATCTAGAAAGACCTGAAAATTATGTCTCTTCAAGTCTTTTTCATTAAGAAAATTAAGACTTGTGTAACTAATTGGTGAGGTTTTATTTGAGTGATGAAAATTTCAAAGGAGTTTCTCAATGGAGGATTTTTTCATAGGAAAAAGTGTTTCTGTTGTATCTCAGATCATGGAAGAAGGTTCAGCAGCATGCTGCAATGGATGCTGGTCCAGAGGTCTCCTGAGGAGATCTGAACAGCTAGGAAAAGCAGTCTTTTGACATCCAAGACTGAATAGAGAACCTTGATCTACCCCAAGACGAGTAGCTCCCTCTCTGGCCTCCTGGGACTCCCAACACTTTTCCTCCCATCATCTGTGCTCACAGGCACAGACAGATTTCTCTGACAACAAACAGCAGTTACACATGACACAGTTTAATAACCATGAAATCTCTCTCCTCAGCTGCCTGCTACGGCCAAGCAGCGTGTGAAGGGGGTCAGCTTCCAGAGGAGATTCTCTCCCAGAACAGTTTAATCAGATCCATAGAAAGGTCACTTATCAACACACTGACCTTCTGACAGAGCAGTTCACTAGAGTGCTGAAAGATGGGATGTTTTCCAACTCTCTGAAGCTCAAAGCAGACACCAGAGAGCTGAAAAGTAAAGTGCATATGTCCACCTAGTCTGGGTAAAAATATATCCTTGTCATGGTTTTTATATGAAGAGAGGTGGAAGCACCTGAATGATGAGGGAGATGAGAGAGACAGACTGGAAGTAATGCAGGTACAGGATAAAGTGTCTAATTATTCTCCTGCCAACAGTACCAGTGCTGGAAATTCCCAAGTTGTCAAGTGATTCAGCTGATGAAGATGTGTCTGTAATTTTTTTTATAAGTGTAAGAAGGAAAAAATTCAGGCATAATTTTGGCATTCTGCAGGCAGACCTCCTGCAAAGAGAGCACAGCTCATCATAACACAGTGTCTGGGTCACACAGAACCTGGAGGTACTTTATAGAAATGGGATGAATGTGGCTGTGTTACAGAGTCACGTAATTTTAGGGGTTGCAAGGGATCTCAACAGATCATTGAGTCCAACCTTCATTTTTAGTATAGCTTAGAGAAAAAAGAATGAATAAAAACCTCAACACTAAGAAAAGCCATTGTGTTGCACTTGATGTCTGCAACGTTGGCCTGGTTTGGTCCAGGATAGTCTTAATTTTCTTTCTGTGAGCCAGTGCAATGCTGTGTTTGGGAGTTCAGATGAGAGCAGTGCTGATAACAAAAGGATAGTTTACTTGTGTTCAGACAGTCAAGGACTTTCCACTTGTTCATGCTGCCCTGCTAACGAGAACACAGGCTGCACCCAGGGAGCTGGGAGAGGACACAGCCAGGACAGGTGACCCAAACCAGCCAAAGGGGGTATTCCATTCAATTGTGTCATGCTCAGATGAGGACAGAGGCCCATTAGGGGAGGATCGTAGAGATCCAGGACACACAATTTTGGGGAATGTTCAGCCTCAGGACAGCTCTGAGCTGTGCAGTCTGAGCTGTGCAGTTCAGTGAGAACCTGCATTGTGCATCACCAGTTTTGTATAGAGAATCCCAGAACCACAAGTTTGGAAAAGACCTTTAAGATCATCAAGTCCAACCATTCCTGTCCTATGCTAACCCATCTCCCTAAATAGCTCATCTACCCATCTTTTAAATACATCCAGGGACTGTGACTGAACCCCCTCCCTGGGCAGCCTGTTCCACATCCTCACAAAGTTTGGTGGAAAATTTTTTCCTAACATCTACTCTGACCCTGCCCTGGGGCAGCTTGAGCCACTTCCCCTTGTCCCATCTCCTGTCCCCTGGCTGAAGAGACCATTACTCACCTCTTTGCACAGTGGAGGTGGGGATAAGGTCTCCCCTCAGCCTCCTCTTATCCAGGCTGAACACCCCCAGCTCCCTCAGCTGCTCCTCATAGGATTTGCCTTCCAGCCCCTTCCCCAGCCTGGTTGCCCTTCTCTAGGCACATAAAGATAAGAGGGCTGCTCAGAGCAGTCAACATGGTTTTACCAAGAAAAAGTCACCTTTGACTCATCTAATAGCCTTTTATGAGGATATAGCCAGGTGGATAGATTATAGAAGGGCAGTAGATGTGGTCTACCTTGACCTCAGTAAAGCATTTGACACTGTCTCCCACAGCATCCTCATGGCTAAACTGAGGAAATGGGGTCTGGAAGATCGAGCAGTGAGGTGGATTGAGAGCTGGGTGAAGGGAAGAAGTCTGCTAGTTTGGTTCAATGGGACAGAGTTTGTCTGGAGGCCTGTATCTAGTGGAGTCCCTCAGGGGTCGCTCTGGGGCCTGTACTATTCACTATATTTATTGATGAGCTGGATGAAGGAATAGAGTGTCCAGTCAGCAAGTCTGCCGAGGACACAAAACTGGGAGAAGCGGCTGACACACCAGAAGGCTGTGCTGCCCTTCAGCAAGACTCAGACAGGCTGGAGAGCTGGGCAGGGAGAAGTTTAATGAGATTTAAGAATGGCAAGTGTAGGGTTTGGCATCTGTAGAACAACCCCACGTACCAGTATAGGCTGGAGACTGGCTCGTGGGAGAGCAACGTAGGTGAGAGGGACCTGGGGGTCCTGGGGGACAACAGGATGACCATGAGCCAGCAATGTGCCCTAATGGCTAAGGCAGCCAATGGCATCCAGGGCTGTATTAGAAGGGATGCAGTTAGTAGGTCAAGAGACAGCATTCTCCTCCTCAACTCTGCCCTGGTGAGACCACACCTGGAATATTGGGTCCAGGTCTGGGACCCTCAGTTCAAGGACAGAGAACCCCTTGAAAAAGTCCAGGGCAGGGCCACAGAGATGATTCCTTATGAGGAAAGGCTGAGGGAGCTGGGCTGCTTGGGCTTGAGAAGAGGAGACTGAGGAGTCACCTTATTCATGTTTATAAATACATAAAGGGTGACTGTCAGGAGGATGGAGCCAGGCTCTTCTCAGCGATGGCCAGTGATAGGACAAGGGGTCCTCCTTCTCTGGAGACATTCAAAACACGCCTGGATACATTCCAGAATGATTCACTCAAGGTGATCCTGCTCTGGCAGGGAGATTGGACTAGATGGTCTTTTGAGGTCCCTACCAACTCCTAATGTTCTGTGATTCTATGATTCTGTGTTTCCAACTAGAGGGAAGAGTCCTAAAACCTCCTGACATCATTTTGAGGCTCTACCAGCATCCACCTTTGAAACTGCTAAGTATCCAGATATAGCTCCCAAAACAAAACATGTGAAGGCCAAAGACAATCGTGGCCTGAAACCTTCCCATGTAGACTAATAGCAGAACCACTGACCTTTGGGCTCAGGGCATTCCAAGCCAAGGGATTGATCCTAACAGTGCCTGACTTCATTTTCAAGCTCTACCAGCATCCACATTTGAATAAGTTAAAAATCCACCAATTGCACTTAAAACAACGGTAGGAGGGCTGAAAGATGTTCCTGGCATGAAATCTCCTCAGGGATCGGATGAGAAGCACCAGTAACCTTTGGGGTCACGGAGTTCCTTACCCAGGAAACAGTCCTAACATTGCCTGATGTCTTTTCAGGCTCTACCAGTGTCCATTTTCAAAACTAAGAAAAATGCCCAGCAATAGCTCCCAAACAAAAGGTGCAAGGGTCAAAAGAGATTCCTGACCTTAAACCACCCGAGGTGTCCCTCAAAAAACCCCAAAACTAAACAGGTACTGAATACAAGAAGACCAGTCTCCCTGGGGTAGGCATCTGAGCAGGTGAGGCTGAGGATCTGGGGGATTGCAGAGAAGAACTGGTCACCAGCATTGCCCTTGCAGAGGGGAAGGGAACATGTATTGGCTGTGTGCAGCACAGCATTGAGAAACCCGCTGCAGCTCCCGTGTGTCTGCCAAGGGCAGGAGGAGGAAGTGGGGAATGAAGCTGCCCTTGGACATTCTCTGCCTCTTGGCATGAAGCCCTCTACAAGGAGAACAAAGCAGTGAGAACTTGGGGCACTCTTCACTGAGCAAAACGTTCTCATTGGAGCCCCAAGGACTGCCTCTCCCTGTTCTATTTGATATTGGAAAGGTCCATTTTAGGAGGTGCCTTTCCTTCTGGCTGAGGGTGCCACTGGATGTATGGGGCTGTGATGGGAGGTCTCCAGGGGTCAGTTTGTCCTTGCAGCAGAAGGTCTGTCTTTTTTGATATATATGCTCTTTTCTGGATGGTGGTTCCCACTTTTCCCAACAGCAGAGCAGAGCTTTGTAGATTTGTCTTCCCTGATTTTGTTCTTGTGAAACACTGAGAAATTCCCAAATGCTCACCTAAACCCCTTCCTTTCACAGAGGGAAAGATACCTCTCCCTGCCCCTGCCTGGGGGTCCTGTCTCATGGGGAGACAAGGAAAGGTGATCCACCTGCCCAGCTCTGGTTTGATCAGGAGAAAGGACTCTGATAGACAGAAGGATTTCTCCCCAGCTGAGGGAGGAAACATCAGAGATGAGATCTTAGAGCGATCCCCATGAGGCCTGAGACACCAGGAGGGAGCCTAGAAGAACTGGTCTTCTTCTCCTGAGCTGGGCTGGGATGGAGGGAGATCATGGCAACCCAGCAGCTGTGAAAAAAGACAGCTCTGGCCAGGAGCAGCTCCTCTGCCAAGCACACAGGGCTGGGGACACTGCCTGTAGGCACCGAGGGGAGACCTGTGAGGCTGAGAGAGCTGATGGATGCTGAGAGCTCACTGCAGGAGAAATCTCCACAGCCTCTCCCTGGTATGTCTGTGGGTGCAGAGCAATGCAGGTTCTGTTCCTGGAGGGATCTCCTAAAGCTGGGACATGGGGCAGTGTGTGGGGTCTGTCAGGAGGACAGGTTCTCTCTAGGACAATAAAGTGCTTCCTGGAAGGGATGCCCTTCTGCCCCATCAGAGGGATAGGGCAGGACAGCTCTCTTCTCCTGGGCATGGCTGCAGAGGTGTAAAGGAGTGTGTGCACCCAGGGCTGGTAGAGCTTGAAAATGACATTAGGCAAAGTTAGGACCATTCCCCTCAGGAAGCTCAGTCCTGACCTTCAAGGTTACTGGTTCTTCTAGTGGGCTCCCTGGGGAAGTTTCAGACCAGGAACCTCTTTCAGCTCTCACACCTTTTTTTTGGCTGGCACCCAGGGGTGCCCAAGTCTATCCTTCCAAGCAGGGTCCCTGCTCCCTGGGGTCTGGGTGCAGGGGTAGGGATTCTGTGTTGCCAGGGGCAGCACTCAGCCTGCCTGCTGGGCTTCCATCAGCACAGCAGAAAGAAACTGTGGTTAGAAATTGTGACCCATGGAAGGAAAGTGTGGGGTCCTTCTGCTGTCAAAGTGTGCTTCTCAGCATCAGATGATCCCTGAGAATTTCCCAGGAGCTTTTCAAGAAGACAAAGGATGCATTTTCCAGTCCAGGTAAAGAGATTACTTTGAATTTTCAAAGCAGGCAGGCAGGGAGAAGGAGCTGGTCCCAGCAATGCCCTGGCAGTGGGGATTTGGTACCTCCCTGACATCCCTGACAGTGCCGACCCTTCCCACAGTGACCCCTGGGTTTCTGCCACCCAGCACAGACTGTGCTCCAGGATTTAAGGCTGAGTCTTCTCCTTCGCAGCATGATCCCCATTGAGGTGAAACCCCTGAGTGCCTGTCTGTCTGTCCCTGTCCTTCCAACCTTAGCAGGAACATTTCTGTCTGTTTCCCCTCCTGTCCTTGCAGACTTTCTCCCACTATTACCTGGGGCTCTGGACACGTCAATTGGTGGGGTTGGCACTGAGCTGACCCTGACTTCAGGACCCCAATCTGTAGGACTTGAACATCCCTCCTCCCAGCAGTAGCACACTCAAGTAATCACAAAGCAGACCTCCCAAAAGGGACCTGCCAAAAGTCTTCCTGAATGCAGAGACTCAATCTGAGGGCATTCAGTAAGAAGTATGGAATTTTCTATTTCCCTCCGAGAAGAGTTCCCTAAATTCTCACTGTGCCTTTTCCTCCTTGGACAGGTCTCCACACTTGATGGCAGCAGATGTCCAACAGCAGCAACTCCATCAGCCAGTTCCTCCTCCTGCCCTTTGCAGACACACGGGAGCTGCAGCTCCTGCACTTCTGCCTCTTCCTGGGCATCTACCTGGCTGCTCTCCTGGGCAACGGCCTCATCATCATCACCATAGCCTGTGACCACCGCCTCCACACCCCCATGTACTTCTTCCTCCTCAACCTCTCTCTTACTGACATTGGCTTCATGTCCACCACTCTTCCCAAATCCATGGCCAATTGCTTGTGGGACACCAGGGCCATTTCCTATACAGGATGTGTGGCTCAACTCTTTTTCTCTGTATTTTTCATGTCAACAGAGTACTTTCTCCTCACTGTCATGGCCTATGACCGCTACGTTGCCATCTGCCACCCCCTGCACTACGGGACCCTCCTGGGCAGCAGAGCTTGTGTCCACATGGCAGCAGCTGCCTGGGCCAGTGGGTTTCTCCATGCTGTGCTGCACACAGCCAATACATTTTCACTGCCCCTCTGCCATGGCAATGCTATTGACCAGTTCTTCTGTGAAATCCCCCAGATCCTCAAGCTCTCCTGCTCAGATGCCTACCTCAGGGAAACTGGAGTCATGGTGGTCACTGTCGTTTTTGGTTTTGAATGTTTTGTGTTCATTGTGGTGTCCTATGTGCAGATCTTCAGGGTTGTGCTGAGGATCCCCTCCGAGCAGGGACGAAACAAAGCCTTTTCCACCTGCCTCCCTCACCTGGCTGTGGTCTCCCTGTTTCTCAGCACTATTGTGTTTGCCAACCTGAAGCCCCCCTCCATCTCTTCCCTATTTCTGGACCTTGTAGTGGCATTTCTTTACTCGGTGTTTCCACCATCATTGAACCCCCTCATCTACAGCATGAGGAACAAGGAGCTCAATGATGCCATGTGGAAACTCAGGACTGCATGTTTCTGAGCAGCAACAAATTGCTCATCTTCTTCTTCATATCACTGACCATGTACCTCACTTTTGAACCAGTCTGTATTTAGTAACCTTTTCAGTTGGTTGGCTGTTTTCCTTCTGTTTTGTCTAAGCTGTAATAACATGGTTCACTTTCATGCCATTTCTAATGTAGTATCTCCTGGTTTTTTTTGACCTGACACTTTGTAAAGACGAGCTGTGCTGTCTTTGCATCATGTCTCCTTGCAAAGGGCCACAATTATTCCCATTTTTTTCGTTAAATTTAAAGCAAAATTACAGTATTTTTCAGCTGAATCACTTCACTCCTTGAATCACCTTTTTACTGGGAATATCCAGGATATATAATGATGGCAACAGAATAAATAATCACCTTCCCTGGTACCTGCATTACCCCAGTCTGTCTCTTTCATTTTCCTTTTGATTCAGGAGTTTCCACCTCTCCTGATGATATGGCCATGCCTAGGAACATTTTTGTAGCAGACTAGATGGACGTGTGCACTTCACTTTGCTCACAGGTTTCCACATCCACTTGCTCTTTGGTCATTCAGAAGCCGCTCAGCTCCTTGGTTTCTGCTTTGAGCTTCAGAGAGTTGGAAAACATCCCATCTTTCATCACTCTAATGAACTGTTCTGTCAGATCGTCAGTCTGTTAATAAGCCACCTTTCAATGTATCTGGTTAAAAGTGCTCTGGGAGAGAATCTCCTCTGGAAGCTGACCCCCTTCACACGCTGCTTGGCCATAGCAGGCAGCTGAGGAGAGAGATTTCATGGTTATTAAACTGTGTCATGTGTAACTGCTGTTTGTTGTCAGAGAAATCTGTCTGTGCCTGTGAGTGGAGATGATGTGGGCAAGTATTTCAAGAGGCCAGCGAGGCAACTGCTGGGCTTGGGGAAGATCAAGGTTCTCCATGCAGGGTTGGATCTCAAGAGGCTGCTTTCCCATTCTGTGCAGATCTCCATAGCAGACCGATATCCATCCCAGAATGCTGCTGTCACTTCTTCTAGAAATCGAGCCATGACAAAATATACCTGTGACTGAAAAATGGTCCTCCATGGGAAATTCCTTTGAAATCTTCATCACTAAGGACCTAACTAAAATCCAATTAGTTATAGAAGTCTTGAGTTTTTTAATGAAAGTGACTTGAAGAGACATGATTGTGAGGGCTTTCTGGATATTAATGAGTGCCATGGTGTCTTTTCTTCTGAGTCCATAGAACTCAGAGTCCAAGAGGAGTGTGAAGAAACCTCTCAAGAATTTAAGTGAGGAGTAATGCCCAAAGCACCTTGAAGAATTAACAGGCCCCACTGGGAGCCATTACTGACAAATCCTCCCCATGGGCTCTTTAGAGCAAAGAACTGGAGGCCATGAGGACAAACACAGGCAGCTCTGATTCTGAGGACACCCTGGCTTGGTCTGATGAAGCAGAAAGGCCAAGTGCTGACCCCCAGCCCCTGGTCAGGGAGATCCTGACCCTCTCCTGTGTCTCAGGGCTCTTCCTTGGGATGTGGGGAGGTAACACAAGGTGACGGAAAGGGGTATAACACATGGTGTCCTCCCCTTGTGTGGGTCCAAGGAGTCAAGCATGCTCCGTGGCTGTGAGGACAATGTGTCTTCCCTAAGGCCTCTATGGCAGGGACATCAGCCATTGCCAAAGGGGAAAAGACGTCATTTCTATCAGGCCCTTTCTGCCTCTCTGGCACCCTTGGCCATCTGCACAACAGTCCACCCCACACTGCCCCATGCCTGGTCCTGTTTCCCTTCAGGCTGCAGGCACCCAACACACTTCCCTACCTTGATCTCACCCATGATGTCCCTGCCTGTACTGCTGTGTCTCCCTCCTCACCAGCTGTTCCCACAAGCACAAAGCCACAATTCCTCTGAGTGATATTTTGCACCACAGCACTACCCTCAGAGTGATATTTCCTTATCCTCATGTCCACTCTGACCTTCACAGCTGCAGTGTAACATGGACTTGCTTTCTTATGTTCTTTAAACATATCACAAGAGGGCTGCCCTCAGCCTCCCCTTCCCCAGGCTAAAGAAGCCCAAGTCTCTCAGCCTCTCCACACAAGACCCTTAACTGTATCTTGGCAGACTTTCTTTGCACATGTGACAGTTCCTCCTCATTCCTCCAGACCGAGGAGCCCCACACTGGGGCTGACTGCTCCAGAGGTGGCTTCACTGGTGCTGAGTACACATGGACAAGGGAGGTCTTGTCTGCATGGCCACGCTTCTCCCATTGCAGCCCAATGTGCTCAAGGCCAGATTCCTGTTCAGCACCTCTGATAAAATACTGCTCCACACAGCCAATACACTGTCACTGCCCCTCTGCAAGGGCAATGCCTGTCACCAGTTCTTCTGAGAAATCCCCCAGATCCTCAAGCTCTCTCACTCATGGTCCTACCTCAGTGAAATTTTAATCAGAGCATGCTTGGTTTTTGGGTGGTTTGTGTTCATTGTGGTGTCCTGTGTGCAGATCTTCAGGGCGGTGCTGAGGATCCCCTCAGAGCAGGGACAGCACAAAGCCTTTCCCACCTGCCTCCCTCACCTGACCGTGGTCTCACTGTTGCTCATCACTGTAGTGTTAACCCACCTGAAGCTCCACCCCATCAATTGCACCTGGTATTGACAATTTTTAGTCAGTGGTTCCTCCAGAAGTGAAATTCCTCATCTACAGCATGAGGAACCAGGAGCTCAATGATGTCGTTTGGAAAGTGATGACTGGATGTCTCTAAGCAGCAACAAACTGATCATCTTCTTCTGCACATCACTGACCATGCAACTCACGTTAGGACCAGTCTGTATTTAGTAGGTTTTTAGCTGTTGTTTTGGTTTTTTTTTTCCCCTCCTAGTTTTTCTAAGCTTTAATAACATGGACCACCTTCATCCCATTCCTAATGCAGTATCTCCTGGTCTCGTGTGACCCAGACACTGTGTAATGATGAGCTGTGCTCTCTTTGCATCATGTCTGCCTGGAAAGGTGCACAAATTTTTCTTCCTTTTTTTCCCCCCTGACTTTTATAAAAAATTTACAAGCACATTTGTATCAGCTGAACCACTCAACTACATGTCAGAAATTGCAATGTTTCCCACCATGACAGAACGGGAATTTCCTGGAATTGCACCATAGAATCATAGAATCACTTAGGTTGGGAGAGACCTTTATGATTATTGAGTCCAATCAAAGCCTAACCCTGCCTAGTCTACCTCTAGACCAAGTCCTCAAGCACAACATCTATACAAAACTTTTAAATCCCTCCAGGGATGGAGACTCCACCTCTTCCCTGGGCAGCCTGTTCCAATACTTGACTAATGTTACAGTAATGAAATTCTTCCTGATATCCAACCTAAATCTCCCCTGGTGCAATTTGAAAACATTCCCTCTCGTCTTATCACATGGTACCTGTGAGAGGACACTGACTCTTGCCTCTCTACATCCCTCCTTGCAGGTAGTTGCAGAGAGCAATGAGGTCTCCCCCTTGGCCTCCTGTTCTCAGCATTACAAAGCCCCAGTTGCCTCAGCTGCTCCTCACAGGACTTGTGCTCCAAACCATTCACCAGCTTCATTGCCCTTCTCTGGACACGCTCCACCATCTCAACGTCCTTCTTGAAGTGAGGAGCCCAAAACTGGACACAGTACTCGAGGTGCAGCCTCACCAGAGCTGAGGATAATGGAACAATCACTTCCCTGCTCCTACTGGTCACAATATTCCTGATCCAGGCCAGGATGCTGTTGGCCTTCTTAGCCAGTGGGCACAGTGCTGGCTCATGTTCAGCTGCCTGTCCACTAATACTGCCAGGTCTGTCTTCTCCAGGGAGTTCTCCAGCCACTGTGCCCCAGGACTGTAACGTTGCCTGGGGTTATTATGACAAAAGTGCAGGACATAGCACTTGGCCTTGTTGAACCCCATAAAACTGGCCTCTGCCCATTGACCCAGCCTGTCCAGGTCTCTCTGCAGAGCCTTCCTGCCTTCCAGAAGATTGACACACACATACAATTTGGTTTTGTCTGCCAACTTAACGAGGATGCATTCGATCCCCTTGTCCAGATCATCAATAAAGATATTAAAGAGCACTGGCCCCAGCACTGAGCCCTGAGGAACACCACTTGTGACCTGCTGCCAGATGGATTTAACTCTGTTCACCATAACTCATTGAGTCTGGCCTTCAGCCAGTTTCTAAGCCAGCACAGAGTATGCCCATCTAATGCATGAGCAGTGAGTTTCTCCAGCAGGAGAAATGCTGTAGGAGACAGTGCCGAAGGCTTCACTGAAGTCCAGGTAGATCACATCCACAGCCTTCCTCTCATCCACTGAGCAGGTCACCTTGTCATAGAAGGAGATCAGGTTGGTCTAGAATGATCTGCCTTTCCTAAACTCATGCTGACTGGGCCTGATCCCCTGAGTGTCCTGTATGTGTTGCATGATGGTACTCAAGATAATTTGTTCCCCAGCACTGAGGTCAGGCTGACAGGCCTGTAGTTCCCCAGGACCCCCTTTTGGCCCTTCTTGTAGATGGGTGTCCCATGTGCCAGCTTCCAGTCAGGCAGAACCACCCCGGTCATCCAGGACAGCTGGTAAATAAGGGAAAGTGGCTTGGTGAGCTTTTCTGCAAGCTCCCTCAGTGCCCTTGGGTTTCCCATGTGGAGCCATCGCAGCTGAGCAGGTCAGTAACCAATTCCGCTGAGATTATGGGGTCTTTGTTCTACTTCCTGTCCCCACCTTTCCACTCAGGGGTCTGGGAATCAGAAGACAACTGTTGACTCTACTAAAGACTCAGGCAAATAATGGGGTTAAGTACCTCAGCCTTGGGGCACAGGGATTTCCTGGAATGGTCCAAAAATTGCCTGACGATTTTTTCCAGCTTTACCATCCTTTACTTTCAAAATATCTGTGGCCTAAAAACCCTCCAGGCAGGCCAGTGGCAGCCCCATTAACTTGGGGGTCGGGGGTTTCATAGCCGTAGGAGTGGACATAATTCTTCCTAATGTCATTTTCTGGCTTTAACAGTGTCCACCTTCGAAACTGCTAAATGTCCAGCAACAGCTCCCAAGCACAAGGAGTGAGGGCAGAAAAATGTTCCTGGTCTGAAACCTCTCCAGGAAGCACAGTAGCAGCCCCAGTAAGTTTGGATCTCAGGGATTTCATTTCCAAGCATCGGTCCTAAAAGTCCCTGACATCATTGTCGGACTCTACCAGTGTCCAACTTCAAACACGTTAAATGTCGAGTAACAGGACACAAACAAGAGTTGCAAAAGATGAAAGATGTTCCTGGCTGGAAAGCTCATGAGGGAGCAGACCAGAAGACCCAGTAACCTTGGGGGTCAGGACTGTCCTTGCCAAGGGAACAGTCCTAAAAGTCTCTGATGTCATTTTCTGGCTCCACCAGCATCCACCATTGAACATGCTAAACCTCCAGCAATATCCCCCAAAGAAAAGATGCAAGGGCTGAAAGATGTTCCTGATTGGAAATTTAAGCAGGCAGTCCACTACCAGCCCCAGTAACCTTGGGGGTCAGGGATTTCATTGCAAGGGGAATGGTCTTAACCATGCCTGATGTCATCTTTGGGCTCTACCAGGGTCCAACTTTGAAACTCCAAAACGTACACCAATATCTCCCAAGCAAAAGGTGGAGGGATGAAAGATGTTCCTAACCTTAAACCTCCCTAGTAGCCCAGTAGCAGCCCTATTAACCTTGGTGATCAGGGCTTTCCTTTCCAAGGGAACAGTCCTAACAGTACCCGATGGCATTTCCAGGTTATACCAGCATCCACCTTTTAAAGTGATAAACATCCAGAAATAGTTCCAAACAAACCGTGTAAAGGCTGAAAGATGTTATTGGTCTGAAACCTCCCAGGGTAGTCCACTAGCAGAGCAGGTTACCTTTGGTCTCAGGGCATTCCTAACCTCAGGAATGGTCCTAAAATTGACTTAAATCTAATGCTATCTCTACCAGCATCAACCTTCGACACGGCTAAATGTCCAGCAGTAGCTCCCAAAGAAAAGATCCAAGGGCCTAAAGAGGTTCCTGGCCTGAAACCTCCCTGGGTAATTCTAGAGCAGCATGAGTAACTTAGCAAGGGAATGATCCTAATAGTGCTTGATGTCTTTGCACGGCTCTACAGCCCTCCAACTTTGGAACTGATGAACTGCAGTAATAGCACCAAAGCGAAAGGTGTGAGGGATGAAATATATTCCTGGCCTGACACCTCCCCATGTAGACTACAAACAGGACAACTAACTTTGGGTCTCAGGGCTTCCCTTGCCAAGGGATCAGTCCTAACATTGCCTAACTTAGTTTTCAGGCTCTACCAGCATCTGCCATCGAATATACTAAACATCCACCAATTCCAACAAAACAAAAGGTGCCAGGGCTGAAAGATGTTCCTGGCAAGAAACCTCCTCAGTGATCGGACACGAAGCACCAGTAACCTTGGGGTCACGGCGATCCTTGCCCAGGAAATGGTTCTAACATTGCCTGATGTCATTTTCAGGCTCTACCAGTGTCCAACTTGGAAACTACTGAATGTCCAGCAATAGCTCACAAACAAAATTTGCGAGGGCCAAAAGATGTTCCTGGCCTTAAACCTCCCCAGGTATCCCACAAAACACCCCAACACTAAAGATGGATTGAATGCAAGATGACCAGTCTCCCTGGGGTAGGCATCTGAGCATGTGAGACTGATGATCTTGGGGATTTCAGAGAAGAACTGGCCAACAGCATTGCCCTTGCAGAGGGGAAGGGAATATGTATTGGCTGTGTGCAGCACAGCACTGAGAAACCCGCTGCAGCTCCTGTGTGTCTGCCAAGGGCAAGAGGAGGAAGCAGGGAATGAAGTCCCCTCCGGGGCAACCTCCTCAGGTTTGGCCCTGGCTAGAGGCAAATGCCCAACAAAGGCACTCATTCACTCCCCTCTTCAGCCAAAAAGGGGAGAAAATATATATTGGGAGTCTTAGTGCAAAGAGCAAAACAGACTCAGCACAGAGTAAAACAAAGAAAAGTGATTTATTACACAAAAACTACACACCCAGTGAACCAGAGTCAGGTAATAAGAAGCACAACCAGGTCTTAAAGCACCTTCCCCCACCCCTCCCCTCTTAGCAGACTTCAATTTCATCACTATTTTACTCCCTTCTTCCCACACCCCACCCCCATGTCATGAGGAGGGGCAGGGAATGGGCAGTGGGGTTCCGGTGATTCCTCACAAGCTGCTTTTCTTCCCCAGATCTTAACACTTCTACTTCCCCCACCCCTCCCTTCTCCACACACTTGACTTGAATCATAAATTTGTTCCCTTCTTCCCCCCATCACAGCACAGGGAGGGGCAGGGGATGGGGAATGGGGGTTTTCAGTCTGTTCCTTCCGAGATGTCTCCCATCTTAGCTGGGGGGGTGGGGGAGGCATTCCACACACACCCCTTCCCCTGCAGCACCATGGGTTCCCACCCACACAAGAGTCATATCCACAATCTTATGCAGCCTTAGCTCTCTATTGAGGAGATGACTCCCCACCACAGGCCTCTCATCAGGGCTCCCTTCCATAGCGTGCTGACATTCAGGCCAAGACTCCCTCAGCCTGGTCCCCCAGAGACTCACAAGTGTCCCAGTAAACCTGCTGAGGTGTGGATCAATCTCTTCACAGGCTGTAGATATCTCTGCTCCCTGTCCTTATCCATGGGCTACAAGGGGACACCTGCTCCACCATTCTCTTCTCCACAGGCTGCAGGGGATCTCCCTCTGCAGTACCCATGGGTTGGGATAAGCACAGTTTACTGCCAAAAATCACCCTGAATGTAGAACAATAATGGTTAGTTACACTCACACCCAGTGCTAACACACAGTACCTTATGGGCCTGACAATTACAGAAGGCTGCCCGACAGGCCGACAGGCCGACAGGCCGACAGGCCAGCCACACTCACACTGTCCTGGAGGCAACCAACCAGCCCTTCCCCAACCAGCTGCTTTTATGGGGAAGTGGTGCCAGGTGGTGTGGAAAACAGCCCAGGCTACCTCAGCTCACCTGGGCTAACTCAGCTCACCTGTGACGGGTGACTGGGGAGGTTAACCCTTTCATGTGCCTCCTTGTGTGAATCTTTGGACCCTGTATGGGCACGTTTCACATGCAGCCATTCCAGGAGCCTGTCCCAATTTTCTCTCAGTTGGTCCTCTTTCTACAGAGGGGCAATTCTGTCCAGTTCCTCTGAGCTGAGGGAGCTGGGCTTCTCTAGCTTGGAGAAGAGGAGACTGAGGGGTGACCTTATTCATGCTTAGAAATATGTAAAGGGTGAGAGTGGGTGCATGGTGCCAGGCTCTTCTCAGTGATGATCAGCGATAGGACAAGGGGCAGCGGGTGCAGCTGGAGCAGAGGACGTTCCATGTGAATGTCAAGAGAAACTCTCTCACTGTGAGGGTGACAGAGCCCTGGGACAGGCTGCCCAGAGAGGTTGGGGAGTCTCCTTCTCTGGAGACATTCCTCCTGCCTGGATGTGTTCCTGTGCAGTTTAGTCTAGGTGATCCTGCTCTGGCAGGGGGGGTGGACTAGATGATCTTTCCAGGTCCCTTCCAGCTCCTAACGTTCTGTGATTCCTTGAGCTTGGTTCTCCCTGCACATCTCTTGGACCACCTCTGGCCCCTCAGGTTTCATGTGGTGTTGGTGTTTGAACACGTCCTTCTTGGCCTCCTCCCCATTAATTTCCATGGGAGCTTAGACCAGCAGCCCCAAGGAAGCAGGTGTCTCTTTTGTGCCCACTGGAACTGGGGCAAGAGGAATCCCAGCTTTAGTGGGATTGAGGCAGCCATGGGCCTGAGCTGCATCCCCTTCCAGCCCCAGGGCGGCAAAGCAAGGGTGAGGCGCCTTTAGTCACTTCTCATACACCTTACCCTCCCCAAGTGGCAAGATCCCCCATCCTCTCCTTGCCTGGGTGTCCTGTCTAATGTGGAGACAAGAAAACATGATTCTTCTGGCAAGCTCTGCTTTGATCAGTAGAAAGGATTCTGCTGGACAGAAGCATTTCTACCCAGACAAGAGAGAAGATGGCAAGGAGGACATATTTTTCCAAATTGGTTCCCTGGAGCTTCAGGAATACCTCAGAGGAGCCCAGGAGTATTTGACACCTTCACCTACTCCTCTGCTGTTGCTGGGCTGGGATCCTGGGACACTGGGAGCTCATGAAACATTGCAGGGCTGATAAGGGACAGCTCTGCCCAGCAGCAGCTCGTCTGCCAAGCACACAGGGCTGGGGACACTGCCTGTAGGCACCGAGGGGAGACCTGTGAGGCTGAGAGAGCTGATGGATGCTGAGAGCTCACTGCAGGAGAAATCTCCACAGCACTCTCCCTGGTATGTCTGTGGGTGCAGGGCAATGCAGGTTCTGTTCCTGGAGGGATCTCCTAAAGCTGGGACATGGGGCAGTGTGTGGGGTCTGTCAGGAGGACAGGTTCTCTCTAGGACAAGAAAGAGCAGCATGGCTCAGCTTTGCTCCCTGCTCCAGCTGATCCTTGAGAAATTCCAAAAGGACTTTAGAGACAAACATCAAGGAAGCATTTTCCTGCCAGGCAGAGTCTTTTCTTTGACTTTTCCTCTCCTGTGGGCTGTGTTGATTGTGGATGATGAGAACTAATTTCTCCCCTTGAGAATATGCAGTGAAATCTTGATTCTCATGAAGATGTCCGAGTTTTGCCTGAGCCCTGCACACACAGAGGTTCCCTGGGGCAGTGCCCTGATGCCAGGAGGGGTCTGCAGAGCAGAGCTGAGCACAGGGCAGGTTGGATGAGGTCTGTGAGCAGAGAGCAGGGAGTGACATGGGCAGAGACCAGCAGCTGCAGAGACAGCTCCAGGAAGCAGGGCTATTGCCAGAAGAGAGAAGGAGCTGCTCCCAGCAGTGGGGATTTGGTACCTCCCTGACATCCCCCGGAGGTCTGACACTTTCCCACAGAGACCCCCTGGTTTCTGCTAAAGCAAAGACTCTGATCCCAAAATTTCCAGTGTTGCAGGCTGAGTTTTCTCCTTAGCAACCCAACCCCCAGGTGAAGAGAAACTCTTGTGTACATGTCTGTCTGTCTGTCCCTGTCCCTCCAGTCCTGGCTGCAGCATTTCTCACTGTTTCATCTCCTGTTCTTTCAGCCTTTGTACAAGCATTAACTGGGGCTCTTGGACACTCTGTGTGTTGGATGCAACCGAGTAGACCCTAAATTTAAGACCCCCATCTTTAGAAATTTTAACTTTTTGGGGGCTCCTGCTGGGCTGCAGGCTGCCTGCCACAATGGCACTGCTCTCCTAGGGACTCTTGTGCCCCAGAGAGGAGCCCCAGGCAGAAGACATCTTAGCAATGAGGCCATGGCAAAGCTGCTCATCACCTGTGTGTGGGCAGCTGCACTGAGCCCTGTGTCTCCCTGGCTGGGAGAGGGGAGCTGAGATCCTCCTTGGGCAGGATGAGACCGCAGGAGGTCTTTGGAGCTCTGCCCTAGGACACTGGATTCCTCAGCTCTCTGTGGGGTCCAGTTTCTTCTACAGGGAACACCAGGGTGTGATCACAGAGTGTCCAGCACAGGGCAGCTGAGACCAGGGCTGATGGACAGAGCAGCTCTCCCCACTCTGCACTCAGGGGAAGGTTTCACTGGCACTGCAGCAGTAATGTCAGGCAGTTCTGACAGAAGAAACACTCCTCAGGTACAGGCAGGAGAAAATCAAAGCTCCAAAGCTCTGCTCTGCCCTGGGGTGAAACTGGAGTGACAGAGCTGAAAAGCTCATTCCTATCCACAGGGGATTCAGTGTGAGATCACACCATCCTTCTATTTACTGACTGCTGCAGGGCAGGACTGAGTTCTTCAGAGCCCAAAGCTGACCCTCCTCCCAGCAGTGGCACGCTGAAGCCAGAACAAAGCAGACCTCCCAAAAGGGACCTGAAAAAATTCTTCCTGAATACAGAGGCAATGTGAACTGCAAGAGGTTTTCCACAAAGAAGAGTTCCCTAACTTCTCACTATGCCTTTTTCTCCTTGGACAGGTCTTCACACTTGACACATCAGATGTCCAACAGCAGCATCTCCATCAGCCAGTTCCTCCTCCTGCCCTTTGCAGACACACGGGAGCTGCAGCTCCTGCACTTCTGCCTCTTCCTGGACATCTACCTGGCTGCTCTCCTGGGCAATGGCCTCATCATCATCACCATAGCCTGTGACCACCACCTCCACACCCCCATGTACTTCTTCCTCCTCAACCTCTCTCTTACTGACCTTGGCTGCATCTCCACCACTGTTCCCAAATCCATGGCCAATTGCTTGTGGGACACCAGGGCCATTTCCTACACAGGATGTGTGGCTCAACTCTTTTTCTTTCTATTTTTAATTGCTACAGAGTACAATCTTCTCACTGTCATGACCTATGACCGCTACATTGCCATCTGCCACCCCCTGCACTACGGGACCCTCCTGGGCAGCAGAGCTTGTGTCCACATGGCAGCAGCTGCCTGGGCCTGTGGGTTTCTCTGTGCTCTGCTGCACACAGCCAATACATTTTCACTGCCCCTCTGCCATGGCAATGCTGTTGACCAGTTCTTCTGTGAAATCCCCCAGATCCTCAAGCTCTCCTGCTCAGATGCCTCCCTCAGGGAAACTGGACTCATTGTGCTCGGTGTCTGCTTATTTTTTGGGTGTTTTGTGTTCATTGTGGTGTCCTATGTGCAGATCTTCAGGGCTGTGCTGAGGATCCCCTCGCAGCAGGGACGGCACAAAGCCTTTTCCACCTGTGTCCCTCACCTGGCTGTGGTGTCCCTGTTTCTCATCACTGCCATGTTTGCCAATCTGAAGCCCTCCTCCATCTCCTCCCTATTTCTGAACCTGGTATTGGCGTTTCTTTACTCGGTGTTTCCACCAGCAGTGAACCCTCTCATCTACAGCATGAGGAACCAGGAACTCAAGGATGCATTGTGGAAACTGATGACTGGAAGTTTCTAAGCAGCAATACACTCCTCATATCACCAATTCTGTAATTTCACATTATGGCCTTTCCCTATGTATTAGGGGTTTTATGTTCAGTGTTTTTTATTTTTTTCTCCTTCTAGTTTGTCTATAACATTGTCCACTTTCATCCTATTCCTAATGCAGCATCTCCTGGTCTTATGTGACCCCGGCAGCTTAATAAGGAATTTTTCTCTCTTTCCATCATGTCTGCCTCAAGGGGCCACAGTTATTAGTTGTTTGGTTTTTTTCTTATTAAATTTAAAAACAATTTACTATCTTCATCAACTGAGTCACTTCTTGTAAATTTATGGATATGTACTGATGTTAGGAGAATAAATACTCACCTTCTCCTGTACCTGCATTACTGCCAGTCTCTCTCTTTCATCTCCCTCATCATTCAGATGTTTCCACCTCTCCTGATGATACAGCCATGACAAAGGTCATCATTTCAGCAGACTAGATGGACGTATGCATTTCACTTTGCTCAGTGTTTTCCATCTCTGCTTGCTCTTTTGTTCTTCAGATGCTGCTCAGATCTCCAGTGTCTGTTTTGGGCTTCAGAGTTTTGGAAAACCCTACATCGTTCAGAAGTCGAATGAACTGTTCTGTCAGAAGTTCAGTGTGTTGTTAATCAACTTTTCTATGTATCTGATTAAAACTGTTGTGGGAGAGAATCTCCTCTGGAAGCTGACCCCCTTCACACGCTGCTTGGCCGTAGCAGGCAGCTGAGGAGAGAGATTTCATGGTTATTAAACTGTGTCATGTGTAACTGCTGTTTGTTGTCAGAGAAATCTGTCTGTGCCTCTGAGCAGAGGTGAATTTAGGAAAAGTGTTGGGAGTCCCAAGAAGCCAGTGTGGGACCTGCTGGACTTGAGGAAGAGCAAGGTTCTCCAGACAGGGTTGGATCTCAAGAGACTGCTTTTCCTGCCTTTCCAGATCTCCTTATGAGACCTCCGGACCAGCATCCATTGCAGCATGCTGCTGAAGCTCCTTACATGATCAGAGATCAAACAGAAACACATTTTCCTATGAAAAATTCCTGCATTGTGATACTCCTTTGAAATTTTCATCACTCAAATAAAACCCTCTCCAAATAATTATACAAGTCAATTTTCTTAATGAAAGTGAGTTGAAGAGTCATGCTTCAAAGGGCTTTCTGGATGTTAATGAGCTCCATGGCGTCTTTTCTTCTGAGTCCAGAGACCTCAGATACCAAGTGGAGAATGATGAAACTTCTCAAGAAATTAAGTCAGGAGTAATGGCAAAGCACCTTGAAGCAGTAATAGGCCCCACTGGGAGCCATTCCTGACAAAGCCTCCCCTTGGGCTCATTAGAGCAGACAACTGGAGGCCATGAGGACAAACACAGGCAAAGCATAGGCAGCTCTGATGCTGAGGACACCCTGGCTTGTTGATGAATCAGAAATGCCAAGCACTGACCCCACGCTCCCTGGGCAGAGACATCCTGACCCTCACCTGTGTCTCAGGGGTAATTCCTTGATATGTGCACCAAGGGATGGCCAGGGGTAGGACACAATGTGGCCTTTCCTGGTGTGGGTGCAAGGAGGCAGCCATGCCCCATAGACATCAGGCCTCCTCTGAGGCCTCTGTGGCAGGAATATCAGCCAAAGCCAAGGGGGCAAGACCTCCTTTCTATCAGGCCCTTTCAGCCTGGCCTGCACCCTTGGCCATCTGCACCACAGCCCATCCCACACTGCCCCATGCCTGTGCCTGTTTCTCTGCAGGCTGCAGGCACCCAATGCCCTTCTCTTTCCACACCTTGTTCTCACCCCACCATATCCTTGCCCGTACTGCTGTCTCTCCCTCCTCCCCAGCTGTTCCCACAAGCCCAAACCACCAGTTCATACACACTTCCTTCAAGTGACTCCTTGCAGCACAGCACTGCCCTCAGAATGACATTTCTTTATCCTCACATCTACTCTGATCTTCAAAGCTGCAGTTTCACGTGGAGTTCTTTCTACTCTACTTTCCTTGTAGCACAAGGAGGGCTTCCCTCAGCCTCCCCTTCCCCAAATGTAGAAGCCCAGGTCTCTCAGCACCCCCACACTAGACCCCTAACCCTGTCTTGGCAGACATGCTCTGCCCAGACAAATGTTCCTACCCATTCCACCAGACCAGAGAGCCCCACACAGGTACTGACTGCTCCAGAGGTGGTGTGACCAATGCTGAGTCCAGATGGACAATAAGTGTTATTGTCTGCATGGCCACGCTCCTCCCAGTGCAGCCCAATGTGCTCATGGCCAGATTCCTGTTCAGCACCTACAGCATCCCCTGAAATTCCCAAATTCTTCTCCATGCATTTGGTTCTCCTCCTGTCCTGTCTGATCCTGCCTTGCTGTGCAAGTGTCGTGCTGGAACCTTTTGTTGTTGTTTTACCCCATCTGAGACCCAAGTACAATGCAGCCACTCTCTCCTAAAAGGGTGTGTTTGGGGGACTGGCAGGGTTGGGGGGAAGGGAGGGAAAGGAAAAAATAAACAAACCCAAACCTCTCATATTTGGGCTAAGGACAGTTTACTGGGACAGCAGAGAGAGAAACAGCAACAATGGGGCTTTGTAGCAATATATTCAAAACTGGTGATGCACAATGGAGTTTCTCACCAAACCACACAGCTCAAGGCATAGAGCTGAGATGTCCCAAAACCAGATCCCCCAAATATGGTGCGTTTCCTCAACCTGAGTGCTCCAAACCCTCCCACTCCCATCAACTTTATGCTGAGCATTACATCACTGGCACAGCACCAGCTTCAATGCCAGTTCTGGTTTCTACAGAACCGATTCAGAAAGGGAAAAAATCTACTATGGAGAATGTGTTTATGTTTCTGGGTGCCCCTTCTCTTGCCCCAGTTACTCTATTAAGCAATAATACCATATTATCAGAGCACAGTTATAAATCTGTTGCATCCGATGGGAAGGGGAGGGAGTAGTGCACCTAAAACTGCCACCACGGTCTGTACCCACCCATTATTGTGCCTTTGGAAGAAAAAGATGTGGAAACAATTTTACAACTGACTGCCTCCAATATCTATCTGCCTGTAACTTTTGCTGAGCCTAAAGCACCCCATGAAGCAGTCAGACATGTTAACCAAGATCAACAACTCCAGCTTGTCCTTGAGAAGCTGGAAAACATGGAAGCAGAGCAGGCAAGGCCATGCCCTGCTGTGAAAGGGTTTGAGCCTCCAGTCTCAGGACTGACCACCCACCCACCCGAAAACTACAGGTACGAAGAATCACTGACTAAAGCACCGGTTAGTGTTCCCCCCATGGAAAAGGAACTTATGGACACGGACAAGGAACCTAAGGACAGGGACAAGAATCCTACAGAGACAGACAAGAATCCGCTTTGACACCCATTGGATCAGGGACTCATTTTGCCTCAATACCCACCACTCCCACCCACACCTCCCGATGAACTCACCAATACACCACTGCCTCCTGACACCTGAGAGACTCTGCAGAGACAGCTCGACGGAGCTGGGGAACATAAGGTGGCATCAGAACAGGAAAAATGGCTCAATCAGGGTATTTTGATTCAAACTGAAGGGAACTCTAGTCCTGCTCAATTGTGGAAATTACTGGGGAAAACTTGATGTGGGGATGAGCGTGTGGTGGAGAGAGCTGATAGTGGGCTGGGGGGAGGCAGAGGGAACATGGAGACCGTGTGGTGCCAGGTCCTAGCGTTCGCCCGGGTCCTAGTGCTGGCTGGCGTGGTCGCGCTGTGGTTCACAGTGGGGCTGGGGGAGAAACGGCGCTGCAGGAAGTGGCCGAGACCTGTGAGAACGTGGTGTGGCACTGGGTGCCTTGGTGGAAGTGCCTCAGAAGTGGGAGAACCACCCCACCACCCCTCATCCATATGGAATTGTGTGGCACCTCATGTCTTGCGATGTTATTTGTCTGATGGATTGGTTTGCAGCGTTTGTTCGTATGTGATGCAGGTTCAGGGATGCACTCAGCCAGCTGAGGGCATGGCTGGTTACCAAGCAAAAGGGGTTTTGATAGCAGCCAGTGAAAGTTGGTAGCTCCATTGTAAAATTAACCTGGAAAACAGAAAACCCTGTTTGGGTTGATCAATGGCCACTTACTCAAGAAAAACTTGTTCAGCTACAAGATTTAATACAGGAGCAACTGACCAACGGGCATATAAAGCTTTCCGTGAGTCCGTGGAACTCGCCTATTTTTACCATTCCTAAAAAGGACGGGAGATGGCGCCTGTTGCACGAGTTAAGACAAGTCAATGAAGTGATGGGAGATCTCGGAGCTCTGCAGCCCGGTCTGCCATCTCCAAACATGACACCTAAAAATTGGGATGTATTAATTATTAATCTAAAAGATTGTTTTTTCAGTATTCTTTACACCCTGATGATTATGAAAAATTTGTTTTTTCAGTCCCTACTATAAACAAAAATGAACCCATGAAATGATATCATTGGGTAGTGCTCCCACAAGGCATGAAAAGGGAACCAGTGTTGCGGCTGGGAAGGTCTGCCGAGGGCTGCAACCCCTTTGGGCTGGGACCGCCGAACCCTATGGCCCTTACCGGACCTCTTCTAGTTCTACTGGGGTGAGGCTACAGCAAACAATTGCAGTCAATGTGTGGTGACTACCAGAAGGGGAAGAATAAGCTCCCAAACTTTGGTGTATCACATGGTTTATGAATGTAAAGAGAAGAAAAATGAAGTTGTATTCATAACTAAGCCCAGTATGCTCTATGTAAAGAAGGTAACAAGACCGTATGCTATGATCCAAAAGAACTTCCTTATCAGTACTGGGTAGGAATAAGAACAAATTCAAAAGTAGGGAGATTAATTGGAACAAGTGAAGTTATAACAAATTTGAACACATCGGTGTCATACATTTTTGACACATGTGATATTATAGGTGATGATCTGAGCACTAATGGCGAAAATTTAAAGTGGAGACTGTATTATATTAAACAACCAAAGTATATTTGCACAAGTGGACGTCAATGTAAAATAAATCAAATTGGACTTAAGATATATGGGCTTGGAATAGACCCAGGTATAATTATTAATATTGAAATTAAAGAAGGGGTGAAAGAATCGGTACAGCATAGATTGTTATTTGATTCTTTTTATCAAGAAATGGAAACAGGAGTAAAATATGAAATTCCCACAGTTGTTAAAAATTTATTTATAAATCTTGCTAAAAATATTGTTCAATCATTGAATATAACAAACTGTATGTTCATGGTGGGACAAATCAAGTTGAATGAATGGCCTCCTGGAAGAATAATTGCCTATTATGATCTAACTACTTGGGCAGGAGATGGATCCTGGGGTTACCGGACCCCAGGATATATATAGTAAATGGAATAATTAGACTACAAGCCATAGTGGAAATAATTGTAAATAAAACTGGAGATGCACTGGGGTTAATTGCAAAGCAAAACACCAAAATGAGAACTCCTTCATATCAAAATTGTTTAGCTTTACATTATTTATTAGCTCATCAACCCAGGAGGATTATGGAGGGATCTTATGGGTGGTGATTGGCTTACTAAACTTGGAGTAATTGTATTGGAATTATGCGGAGGGTTGTTAATAATTCCATGTTTAAAACCTTGTTTTACCAGATTAATACACTTGGTTATACAAGGAATGCAAATATCTGCGATGCCTGTGGACCCAGAATCAGGGAAAGAGAAAACCCATTCCCTGATGATAATAAAAACATCAAAAGATCCAAAATTAATACCAATTTGGCAAGTGTTGAATCAATTAGAAAAGAAACATGAATGAATATTTTAAAAAAAGAAACTGGGGGACTGTGATATATGTCCATCTGATTCGTGTTAATATGAGATAATGACGGGGCCACATAGTGAGATGTGACATTATTGTACCCTTGTATGGCCGGTTGCAATGTAAATAGTTTCTGGCAGGAAAAGGGTTGGGGGGTGAGAAATCTGACTAGCCGCCCAAGCGATACACGGAGAAGCCTGTGGGAGGCGCATGCGCAGTCACTGTTAGCAGCCGAACAGCGTTACACGGAGCAGCCTGTGAGGGGCGCCGGCAAGAGAACACTGACCCATCACAGAAAGAAGTTTCTTCTTCCAAACAGTGTATAAGCAGGAAACTGGAGCTGTTCAGGGTGCGTCTTGCTGGAGCGGAGACTCCCGGTGCACCCAGCGCTGTTTGCTTGCTGCCATTCGCTTAATAAATTGTTCAGTTTAGTTATAATCCTGTTTGGGACCGAGTCATTTATCACACCGGGGTACCTGGAAACTGAGGTCCTGTAAATTCAGTGACCTGGAAAACAAGGGGCGTGCAAAACCTGGGTCCTGGGGAACTGGGGACATGAGAAACCAGGATGCTGAAAAACTAGGGGCGCAGGAAACCAGTGGCATGGGAACCTGGGGGTATGGGAAAGTAGAGGTGCATGAACCGCGGTGCTGGGAAACTGGTGTGCCAGGAAACTGGGGGCACAGGAAACTGGAGGGGTAGGGAGACACTAGTGTGCTGGGAAACTGGGGTCCCAAAAAATTAGGGGTGCAGGAAACCATTGGTGTGGGAACCTGTGGGCATGGGAAACTCTGGGCAAGGGAAATTGTTTTGCTGGATAAACGGGGTGCTAGGGAACTGGGGGTGCAGGAACCAGGGTGGTGAGACCTCGGTGTGCTAGGCAACCGGGGCGTGGGAACGTAGTGTGCTGGGCAACTGGGGAATGGGAAACTGGCATCCTGGAAAATCAGTGCCCCAGGAAACCAGTGGCCCAGGAAATCAGGGCCCAAGAAACCAGGGGCTCATGGAAACCGGGGTGCCAGGCAACCAGGGTCCTGAAAATACAGTGACCAAGGAAATCAGGGGCATGGGAAATTGGGGGCATGAGAAACCCAGGTGCTGGGAAACTAGGGGCTCGGGAAACTGGGTTGCCAGGGAACCTGGGATGCTAGGAAATTCATGTAAATGCACTGTAAATTCAGTGACCTGGGAAATAAGCTGTGTGGGAAACCTGGGTCCTGGGAAAAGGAGGGCATGAGAAACCAGGTGCTGAGAAACTAGGAGTGCGCAAAAAACACTGGTGCAGGAACCGGGGTGCCAGGAAACTGGTGTGCTGGTAAACAAGGGGTGTGGGAAACCAGGGTGGGGAGAATCCAGTGTGCCTGGAAACCAAGGTCTTGGAAAACTAGGGGCACAGGAAACCAGTGGCACGGGAGCCAGGGGGCACAGGAAACCAGGTTGACAGCAAACCGGGGTGCTAGGAAACTGGGCGTGCAGGAAACAGGGTGGTGAGACCCCAGTGTGCTGTGAAACTGGGGGCTTGGAAAACCAAAGTGCTGGAAAACCAGTGTTCCGGGAAACTGGGGGCACTGGAAACCTGGGTGGGGAGACCCCAGTGTGGCAGGAAACAGAGGTGCCAGCAAATTGGGAGAGCAGGAAACCGGGCTGCTGAGACATAGGGGTACTGGGCAAAAGGGGGTGCAGGAACCAGGGTGGCAAGACCCCGGTGTGCTAGGCAACTGGGAGCATGGGAAACCAGTGTGTCAGGAAATTGGGGTGCCAGGCAACTGGGGGTGCGGGAAACCAGCGTCCTAGAAAAAGATTGTCCCGGGAATGCGGCCTAAAAAACCAGGGCCCAAGAAACCAGGTGCTCATAGAAACTGGGGTGCCAGAAACTTGGGTGCCATGGAGAAAAGGGGCACAGGAAACTGGGGGCATGGGCAACCAGTGGCACGTTAGTCAGGTGGCACAGGAAAATAGGAGTGAGGGAAAATAAAAGTGCCGGCAAACTGGGCGTGCAGGAAAAAAGCGTCCTGGAAAATCAGTGTCCTGGGAAATTGGGGCCCAGGAATGGAGGCAGTGAGACCCCAGAGTGCTAGGAAACTGGGGGTGCCAGAAACAGGGGTGCAGGAAAACACGTGCTCTGGGAAAGGGGATGCGGGAAACTGGTGACCTGGAAAATTGATGCCCCACGAAAGCAGTCGCCCAGGAAACCAGGGCCTAAGAAACCAGGGGCTCATGCAAACCAGCATGCCAGGAAACTGGGGTCATGTAAATTCAGTGACCCAGGAAACTTAGGTCCTGGGAAACTGGAGTTATGAGAAACCATGGTGCTGGGAATCTAGGGGTGCGTAAAACCAGTTACACGGGAAAGAGGGGTGCTAGGAAACTGGTGGTGCAGGAACCAGGGTGGCGAATCCCCGGTGTGATAAGCAACTGGGGACGCAGAAAACAGGGGTGCCAGGAGAAAAGTGTGATAGGAAACTGGGGGCACAGGAAACCTGGGTGGGGAGACCTCAGTGTGCTGGGATACCGGGCTGCCTGCAAAATGGGCACGCAGAAAACAGGAGTGCTGTAAACTGGTGTGCTGGGAAACTGTGGGCTTGAGGAACTGGCTTCCTGGAAAGTCAGTGCCTTGGGGAACTATCCTCCCAGGAAACCAGGGCTCAAGAAACCAGGGACTTGTGGAAACCGGAGTGCCGGGAAAATGGGGGTCCTGTAAATTCAGTGACCTGGGACACTAGGGCTGTGGAAAACCTGGGTCCTGGGAAACTGGGGACAGGAGAAACCAGGGTGCTGGGAAACTAGAGACGTGGGAAACCAGTGACATGGGAAACCAGGTCATACTATGGACTGGGGTTAGCGCATTTGTGATGCCAGCACAGTAGAAGAGTGATGCCCTGGCCAATGTTACGGATCAGGATTCCATTTGTCTGGTAACAGAATCACAGGAGAACCTGTTTACAGAGCTCAGACACATTGGGCTGCCTGTGGACACATGGCCAAACCCCATCAAAGAGCCCAAACTGTGTGCAGGAGCAGAAGCCTCTCCCTTGGGCTACCAAAAACTCCTTCATTGCCTTCAGTTTTGGGTATGGGCAAAAGGGAATGAACAACACTTAAACAAATTCTCAAACAGATGAGAGACACTGACATGGGGAAGGGGATCTTGGAAACTTGGGTCTGACCCCCAGTAATTCCCAAGGGAGCTGGGGCCAGCAGCTCACAGGCAGAAGGTTCCTCTTTTGTGCCCATCAGTACTCAGGCAAGAGGGATTCCCACAACCACTTCCAGCCCCAGGGCTGCAAAGCAAGGATTAGTCTGGAGTGAATCGCCTGACTCCCTTCCTTTAAAGGGGGGAAAAAGAGTCCCCTCCTTGTCCCTGCCTGGGGTCCTGTCTCATGGGGACACAAGGAAAGGTGATTGTCCTGCCCAGTTCTGGTTAGATCAGGAGAAAGGACTCTGATGGACACAAGGATTTCTCTCCAGCTGAGGGAAAGATCATCAGAGATGAGATCATAGAGTGATCCCCATGAGGCCTGAGGTACCAGGAGGGAGCCTAGAAGAACTGGTCTTCTCCTGCTGAGCTGGGCCATGCTCCTGGGATGGAGGCAGCTCATGGCAACCCAGCAGCACTGCAGAGAGACAGCTCTGCCCAGGAGCAGCTCCTCTGCCAAGCACACAGGGCTGGGGACACTGCCTGTAGGCACAAAGGGGAGACCTGTGAGGCTGAGAGAGCTGATGGATGCTGAGAGCTCACTGCAGGACAAAGGTAAAGAGACTTTGCTTTGAATTTTCTGCTCTTTTTGACTGGGTGGGAAGTGGGAGCTGAGCTTTTGTTGATAACGGGCAGTTCTTGATACGGAGGCAGTACAAACTCATTACTCATTAGGACTTTTAAGGGCATCTCCTGAGCCCTGCACACACAGAGGTTCCCCAGGGCAGTGCCCTGATGCCAGGAGGGGTCTGCAGAGCAGAGCTGAGCACAGGGAATAATGCATGATATCTGTGAGCACAGAGTGGGAGGTGACATTGGCAAAGAGAAGCAGCTGTAGGGACAGCTCCAGGCAGCAGCTACATTGTCAGGGAGGGAGAAGGAGCTGCTCCCAGAAATGACCTGGCAGTGGTGATGTGGTATCTCCTTGAAATGCCCTCACAGAGTGTCCAGCACAGGGCAGCTGAGACAAGGGCTGATGGACAGAGAAGCTCTCCACACTCTGCACTCAGGGGAAGGTTTCCCTGGCACTGCAGCAGCAACATCAGGGAGCTCTGATAGAAGAAACACTCCTCAGGTACAGGCAGGAGAAAACCAAAGCTCCAAAGCTCTGCTCTACCCTCAGGTGACATTGGAGTGACAGTGCTGGAAAGATCATTCCTATCCACAGGGCATTTACTTTGAGATCACACCATCCTTCTTTTTACTTACTGCTGCAAGGCAGGACTGAATTCTGGAGACCTCACAGCTGACCCTCCTCCCAGCAGAGGCACGCTCAACACAGCACAAATCAGAGCTCCTAAAGGGCACCTGACAAGAGTCTACCTGAATCCAGAGTCAGGTTTAGGTTATTCCCTGAGAATTCGAAGAGCTTTTCCTCAAAGAAGAGTTCCCTAACTTCTCACTGATTTTTCCTCCTTGGGCAAATCTCCACACTTGACAGCAGCAGATGTCCAACAGCAGCAGCTCCATCAAACAGTTCCTCCTCCTGCCCTTTGCAGACACACGGGAGCTGCAGCTCCTGCACTTCTGCCTCTTCCTGGGCATCTACCTGGCTGCTCTCCTGGGCAATGGCCTCATCATCATCACCATAGCCTGTGACCACCGCCTCCAAACACCCATGTACTTCTTCCTCCTCAACCTCTCTCTTACTGACCTTGGCTGCATCTCCACCACTGTTCCCAAATCCATGGCCAATTCCTTGTGGGACACCAGGGCCATTTCCTACACAGGATGTGTGGCTCAACTCTTTTCCTTTTTATTTTTCATCATCACAGAGTACTATCTCCTCACTGTCATGGCCTATGACCGCTACGTTGCCATCTGCCACCCCCTGCACTATGGGACCCTCCTGGGCAGCAGAGCTTGTGTCCACATGGCAGCAGCTGCCTGGGCCAGTGGGTTTCTCCTTGCTGTGCTGCACACAGCCAATACATTTTCACTTCCCCTCTGCCATGGCAATGCTGTTGACCAGTTCTTCTGTGAAATCCCCCAGATCCTCAAGCTCTCCTGCTCAGATGCCTACCTCAGGGAAATTTCAGTCATCCTGGTCAGTCTCTGTTTATATATTGGTTGTTTTGTATTCATTGTTGTGTCCTATGTGCAGATCTTCAGGGCTGTGCTGAGGATCCCCTCGCAGCAGGGACGGCACAAAGCCTTTTCCACCTGCCTCCCTCACATGGCCGTGGTCTCCCTCTTTCTCAGCACCGGAGTGTTTGCCTACCTGAAGCCCCCCTCAATCTCCTCCCTTTCTTTGGACCTAGTAGTTTCATTTCTTTACTCAGTGTTTCCACCAGCAGTGAACCCCCTCATCTACAGCTTGAGGAACCAGGAGCTCAAGGATGCCATGTGGAAACTGATGACTGGATGTTTCTAAGCAGCAATAAACTACTCATCTTCTTCTGCAAATCACTGGCCATGTAACTCACATTAGGATCAGTCTGTATTTAGTAGGGTTTTCTTATTTTTTGTGCTGTTTTTCTTCCTAGTTTTTCTAACATATAGTAACATGGGGCAAATTCATCCAATTCCTCATGCAGTATCTCCTGTTCTTGTGTGACTCAGACACTGCAAAATAATGAGCTGCGCTCTCTTTTCAGCACGTCTGACTCTAAATTGCCACACTTTTTCCTTCTTTTCTTTTCTTATGTTTATAAACAATTTCCAAGCATGTTTTCATCAGCTGAATGACTTGACTACTTTCCTGAAATGCCAATGATTTCCTACCATGATAGAATGGGAATTTCCCAGATTAGTACTGATGGCAGCAGAAGAAATACCTTCCTCTGTAGCTGCATTACTGCCAGTCTGTCTCTTTCATATCCATTGTCATTCAGGTGTTCCCACCTCTCATGATAAAAGAGCTATACCTAAGGACAACTTTTGAGCAGACTGGTTGGGCTTGCTCTTTGGTCATTCAGATTCCATTCAGCTGTCTGATTTCTGCTTTGACCTTCAGAGAGTTGGAAAACATCCCATCTTTCAGAAGTCTCATGAACTGCTCTGTCATGTCCTGGTTTCAGGTAGGATAGAGTTAATTTTTTTTCTCGCTTCAAGTGGAATGCAGCGTTCGGGAGTTGGGATGAGAGCAGTGCTTATGGCACTCTGATGTTTCTGGTTGTTGCCAGTCAACCAAGGACATTTAGTTGTTCTTATTTCCCTTCTAACGAGAAGGGTATGGACACAGCCAGGACAGGTGACCCAAACTGGCCAAAGAGGGGATTCCATTTAATTTGGTCTTGCTCAGTATAAATGGGGGATTGGTGGGGGGAGGAGGTGGCAGCTCCATGATGCGCGAATTTGGGAACGATCTGGTTTCGGGATGTGTCTGAGCTCTGTGGGCTGAGCTGTGCTGTTTAGTGAGAAACCGCATTATGTATCACCAGATTTGTGTATTTTGCAATAAAGTTCTATTGGTTTTGTTTCTCTGTCTCTGCTTCATTGGTTTTTCTTCTCCCTCCTTTTTCCTCTCCCTCAATTCCTCCCTCCCCACTCCCTCTTAAAGTACAAGTGCTACGTGGTGCCCAGCTCTCAGCTGGGGCAAAACCACGACATTTCAGAAGTTCAGCTTGTTGATAGCTAAGGTTAATGGGACTGCTAGTGTGCTACCTGCAGGGGTTTCATGCCGGGAACACCTTTTCTTCAGGATCTTTTACAATAAGTTTGATTAGTTGGAGGGTGGATCCTGGTACAGCCTGAAAAATATGTCAAGCAATATCAGGGTCATTCCCATTGTAGGATCTGCAGCTTCCTGTCCACTCCCTGGGAATGTTTCAGGACAGGCACATCTTTCATCCCTCACACCTTTTGTTTAGAATTTATTCCTGGACGTTTACCCACTTTTAATGTGGACTAGTAGACCCTTGTGTGCTATTACTCTATGTTTAGCATGGTTGAAGTTGGACGCTGCTCTGAAAGGACATCAAGTAACTTTACAAGCATCTTCTGTCAAGGAAAGCCATGAGGCCCAATGTTACTGGGGCTGCCAGTGTGCTGCTACCTGGGGCAGTATCTGGCCAGAACATCTTTCATCCCTCACAGCTTTTGCTTGTGAGCTATTGCTGGACATTTAGTAGTTTTGAAGTTGGACATTTAAACCTGGAAAATTCTGTCAGGCAGAGTTACATCCACTCCCATGGCTACAAAAGCCCTGACCCCCATGTTACTGGGACTGCTAGTGGGCTACCTAGTGAGGTTTCAGGGCAGGAACATCTTTCACCCCTTGATATTTTGGGGGCATATTTATTGCTGGATGTTGAGCAGTTTCAAAGCTGGATGGTGGAAGAGCCCGAAAATGATGTCAGACACTGTAAGGACCATTCTGTTGTCTATGAAAGCCCTGAGTCCTAAGGTTCCTGGGCTAGTGGCCCTGCTAGTGGGCTACTTGGGGAGGTTTCAGGCCAAGAACATCTTTCATCCCTTGCAGCTTTTGTTAAGGATCTGTTGCTCTTCATTTAGCGGTTGGAAGTTATATACTGGTAGAGCCCAGAAGTGTTGTCAAGCATTGTTAGGACCATTCTCTGTCTCAGGAAAGTCCTCAGCCCAAAAGATATTGGGGCAGCTAGTGAGCTATATAGGCAGGTTTAAGACCAAGATCTCCTAGAATAAAACTCTGTGGCCAGAGCAGGACAACAAAGGGTGAATCACACAGGAACACATCTAGGCTTTGAATGTCTCCAGAAATGGAGACTCCACAACCTCTCTGTGCAGCCTGTTCCAGGGCTCCATCATCCTCATAGTGAAAAAGTTTCTCCTCACATTCCCATGGAACTTCCTCTGCTCCAGTTAGCACTTGTTGCCCCTTGTCCTATCACTGGGCATCACTGAGAAGAGCCTGGCTCCGTCCTCCTGACTTTCACCCCTTAAAAGAGTTATCAGCATTACTAAGGTGACACCTCAGTCTCCTCTTCTACAAGCTAAAGTGTCTCAGCTCCCTCAGCCTTTCCTCATAAGCAATCATCTTGGTGGCCCTGCACTGGGCTCTTTCAAGGACTTCTCTCTCCTTCTTGAACTAAAAGGACCCAGAAATGGATGCAACATTCCAGCTGCAGTCTCACCATGGCAGAGGAGACGGGGAGAAGGACCTCTCTTGATCTACTAATGCTTTCAAATACACCCGTTCTAATACACCCCAGGATGCCATTAGCCTTCTTAGGCAGGAGGGACACTGCTGGTTCATGGTCATCCTGCTGTCCACCAGGATCCCCAGGTCCCTCTCACCCAACCTATGCTGGTACCTGGGGTTGATCTTACCCAGATGCAAGACCCTACACTTGCCCTTGTTCAATCTCATTAAACCTCTTCCCACAAGTAGTAGTGCCAAGAACAACTCCAACTATACAAGAGAGTCGTGAGGCAATCACACTCCTGCCCTGAAGTTTGACCCAAATGAAGTTAACCCTGATGATGTTTGTGGGTTGTGCTGAACTCAGTAGGGAAAAGAGACACTTGGGAAGGGATTGCCACCCAGCAGGAACACATGGACAAAGTGGAAGCATGGGTAAGGTCAAGTGTAGTGTCTAAGAGCTGGGGAAGCATAATCCAGGAGCGCAGCACTGACTGGGATCCACCTGGCTGGAGAAGAGCTCTGTGCAAAGGGACCTGGGGCTTCTTGTGAACAAGCAGCTCACTAGGAATAAACAGAGTGCTGCTGTGCCAAATGACTCCGAGGTGCATCAGCATGGGGATCACCAGCAGACATAAAGAAGTCGCTGTCCCACTCTACTCAGCCCTTGTCAGGCCCCACCTGGAATACTGGCTGCAGTTTTGGTTGCTGCTCTAAAAAAAGAAGTCATGTCCAGTCTGGAGAAGGTCCAGAGAAGGGCCACACAGATGACCCAAGGCCTGGGCAGCCTGCCAGATGAGGAAAGGCTGAGGGATCTGGTTTTTTTCAGCACTCAGAAAAAAAGGCTGAGGGGAGACCTCATCAACAGGTTCCAGTTGTTGAAGGCTGTCTACAAAGAAGGGAGAGACTCCTGTTTTTAGAAGGAATCACATGGAATAGCTGAGGAATGATGGGTGCAAGTTCCTCCTGGAGAGATTCCCACAGGACAAAGAGAAAACATTTTCCCCTGAGAACAAGCAGCCATTGGCATAATCTCTTGTGGGAAGTGATGGATTCCCCAACATCAGATGTTTATAAGACTCAGCGGGATGGGGTGTGGGGACAGATGGTCCAATTGGTGTTTTTCTTGAGATTGAGCCCTTGCCAGAAAAGGTGGAACATAATGACCCTTGAATTCCCTTCCAACCTGGTATTCTATGACTGTGTGATTCTATTAATAGCATAGTTGTCCTCCAGAAGCCTTCTGCAGTGGTTTAGCCCTGCTTGAATGGTTGAGAAGGACCTGGGGTCATTAATGGACAGCCAGCTGGACATGAGCCAGCACTGAGCCCAAGTTACCAAGTAGACAAATGCAATCCTGGCCTGGATCAATAATAATGTGGCCAGCAGGAGTAGGGAAGGGATTGTTCCAATATGTTCAGCTCTGGTGAGGCTGCACCTCGAGTACCATGTCCAGTTTTGGGACACTGAGATATAGGAGCGTGTCCAGAGAAGGGCAAAGAATCTGGAGAAGGGTTTGGAGCACAAGTCCTGTGAGGAGTGGCTGAGGGAACTGGGGCTTCTTAGTCTTAAAAAAGGGAGGCTGAGGGGAGACCTTATCACTCTCTACAAGGACTTGCAAGGAGGGAGCAGGGAGGTGGAGGGTTTGTGTCTTTTCTCAGGTATCAAGGGATAAGATGAGAGGAAATGCTTTCAAAATGCACCAGGGGAGATTAAGGTCAGATATCAGGAAGAATTTCTTTACTGAAAGGTTAGTCAAGTATTGCAACAGGCTGCCCAGGAAGTTTTGGAGTCACCATCCCTAGTGGTATTTAAAAGGCATGTAGATGCTGTGCTTGAGGACATGGCTTAGAGTGGACTAGAAAGAATAATTTCTGCACTCCTCAGGGAGTGGACAAGCAGCCCCAGTAACCTTTAGGATCAGTACATTGCTAGTCAAGGGAACGCTCCTAACAGTGCCCAACATCATTTTCAGTCTCCACCAGCATCCAAATTTGAAACCTCTAAGTGTCCAGCAATAGCTCCTAAAGAAAAGGGGTGAGGGCTGAAAGATCTTACTTGCATGAAAACTCCACAGGGATCAGATGAGAAGCACATGTATATTTGGGGATCAGGGCATTCCTAGAAAAGGCAACAGTGATAACAGTGCCTGATGTTGTTTTTTGATCTACCTTCAAAACTGATAAACCTCCTGCAATAGGAGAAGAAAAAAGAAGTGAGGGCTTGAAGATATTCCTGGCCTGAAACCTCCCCAGGTATCCCAATAGCAGCCATAACATCATTTATGCTCAGGGCATTTCTTCCAATGGAATGGTCCTAAACGTACCAGAGATCATTTTCCAGATCAAATATGTCTCATGGGGAGACAAGGAAATGTTATTCTTCTGCCCAGCTCTGGTTTGTACAGGAGAAAGGACTCTGATGGACACAAGGATTTCTCCCCAGCTGAGGGAGGGAAAATCACAGATGAGATCATAGAGCCATCCCCATGAGGCCTGAGGCACCAGAAGGGAGCCTAGAAGAACTGGTCTTCTCCTGCTGAGCTGGGCCAGGCTCCTGGGAAGGAAGGAGATATGACAACCCAGCAGCACTGCAGAGAGTCAGCTCTGGCCAGGAGCAGCTCCTCTGCAAGCACACAGGGCTGGGGACACTGCCTGTGGGCACTGAGGGGAGACCAGTGAGGCTGAGAGAGCTGATGGATGCTGAGAGCTCACTGCAGGAGAAAGGAAAAGAGACTTTGCTTTGAATTTTCTGCTCTTGTTGACTGTGTGGGAAGTGGGAGCTGAGCTTTTCTCAATACCTTTATAGAAGGCAGTGCAAACTCATTTGTGATTAGGACTTGTCAGAGAGTCTCCTGAGCCCTGCACACACGGATGTTGGATGAGGTCTGTGAGCACAGAGCAGGCAGTGACATAGGCAAAGGGAAGCAGCTGCAGGGACAGCTCCAGGCAGCACAGACATTGCCAGGGAGGGAGAAGGAGCTGCTCCCAGAAATGCTGTGGCAGTGGGGATTTGGTACCTCCCTGACATCCCCAGCAGTGCAGACATTTTCCCAAAGCAACTCCCTGGTTTCTGCCACTCAGCACAGACTCTGCAAAATGAGATCCGGAATTTGGGCTGAGTCTTCTTTGCAGCCAAACCCCTCAGTGATGAGAAATCCCTTAGTGCCTGTCTGTCCGTCCATGTCCTTCCAGACTGTTTCCCCTCCTGTCCTTGCTGCCTTTGTCCCACCATTATCTGGTGCTCTGGGCAAACCCATTGGTGTGGCTGGCACTGAGCAGACCCTCACTCCAGGACCCCCATCTGTAGGACTGAAGACTTCTCCGTGGGCTCCTGGTGGGCTGCAGGCTGCCTCCCACAATGGCACTGCTCTCCTAGGGACTGTTGTGCCCCAGAGAGGAGCCCCAGGCAGAAGACATCTCAGCGCTGAGGCCGTGGCAATGCTGCTCATCACCTGTGTGTGGGCAGCTGCACTGAGCCCTATGTGTCCCTGGCTGGGAGCGGGGAGCTGAGATCCTCCTTGGGCAGGATGAGGGAGCAGGAGGGCTTTGGAGCTCGGCCCTGGGACACTGGATTCCTCAGCTCTCTGTGGGATCCAGTCTCTTCTGTGGGGAACACCAGGGTGTGATCACAGAATGTCCAGCACAGGGCAGCTGAGACCAGGGCTGATGGACAGAGCAGCTCTCCCCACTCTGCACTCAGGGGAAGGTTTCACTGGCACTGCAGCAGCAATGTCAGGGAGTTCTGACAGGAGAAACACTCCTCAGCCACAGGCAGGAGAAAACCAAATCTCCAAAACTCTGCTCTGCCCTGGGGTGAAACTGGAGTGACAGTGCTGAAAAGCTCATTCCTATCCACACGGGATTTATTCCAACATCACACCATCCTGCTATTTACTGACTGCTGCCAGGCAGGACTGAGTTCTCCAGAGTCCACAGCTGACCCTCCGCCCACCAGTGGCACACTCAAGGCAGGACAAAAGGGACCTGACAAAAGTCTTCCTGAAACAGAGAGTCAATTTGAGGGTATTACCTAAGAATTAGGAATGGTTTTTCACCAAGAAATTTTCCCTAACTTCTCACTGTGCTTTTTCCTTCTTGGACAGGTCTCCGCACTTGACAGCAGCAGATGTCCAACAGCAGCAGCTCCATCACCCAGTTCCTCCTCCTGGCCTTTGCAGTCACAAGGGAGCTGCAGCTCCTGCACTTCTGCCTCTTCCTGGGCATCTACCTGGCTGCTCTCCTGGGCAATGGCCTCATCATCATCACCATAGCCTGTGACCACCGCCTCCACACCCCCTTGTACTTCTTCCTCCTCAACCTCTCTCTTACTGACCTTGGATGCATCTCTACCACTGTTCCCAAATCCATGGGCAATTCCCTGTGGGACACCAGGGACATTTCCTACACAGGATGTGTGGCTCAACTCTTTTTCTTTTTATTTTTCATGACAACAGAGTACTGTCTTCTCACTGTCATGGCCTATGACCGCTACGTTGCCATCTTCCACCCCCTGCACTACGGGACCCTCCTGGGCAGCAGAGCTTGTGTCCACATGGCAGCAGCTGCCTGGGCCAGTGGGTTTCTCTATTCTCTGCTGCACACAGCCAATACATTTTCACTGCCCCTCTGCCATGGCAATGCTGTTGACCAGTTCTTCTGTGAAATCCCCCAGATCCTCAAGCTCTCCTGCTCAGATACCTATCTCAGGAAATCTGGAGTCATTGTGGTCAGTCTCTGTTTAGCTTTTGGGTGTTTTGTGTTCATTTTGGTGTCCTACGTGCAGATCTTCAGGGCTGTGCTGAGGATCCCCTTGCAGCAGGGACGACACAAAGCCTTTTCCACCTGCCTCCCTCACCTGGCCGTGGTCTCCCTGTTTGTCATCACTGCCATGTTTGCCTACCTGAAGCCCCCGTCCATCTCCTCCCTCATTCTGGACCTGGTAGTGGCATTTCTTTACTCAGTGTTTCCACCAGCAGTGAACCCCCTCATCTACAGCATGAGGAACCAGGAGCTCAAGGATGCTGTGTGTAAACTGATGGCTGGATGTCTCTAAGCAGCAATAAACTGCTCATCTTCTTCTGCATATCACTGCCATGTAACTCATTTTAGGACCAGCCTGTGTTTAGTACATTTTTTAGTTGTTGGGATTTTTTTTTTGTTTCATGTTTGTCAAACCTATATTAATGTGGGACACAATTATCTTATTCCTAATTAAGCATCTCCATGTCTCATGTGACCCAGACACTTCGTAATGATGAGCTGTGCTCTTTTTCCATCATATCTACCTGAAAGGTGCACAAAGTTTTATTTTCTCCTGACATTTATAAAAGTTTTATAGGCACATTTTCATCAGCTGGATCACTGCACTACTTGTCTGAATTGACAATGTTTTCCCACCATGACAGGATGTGATCTTCCAGGAAATGTGTCATAGGATCACTTAGGTTGGAGGAGAACTTTATGATCTTTGAGTCCAACTACAGCCTAACCCTGCCCAGTTGTATGGGGCTCTGATTTGAGCCACCTCTAGACCATGTTCTCAAGCACAACATCTACACACCTTTTAAATCCCTCCGGGAGTGGTGACTTCACCATATCCCTTCTCAGCCTGTCCCAATACTTGGCTACCCTTTCAGGAAAGAAATTCTTCCTGATACCTAACCTAAATCTCCCCTGGTGCAATTTGAAATCCTCTAGCCCTATAACTTGTAACCTGAGATAAGAGACCGAACCCCACCTCTCTAGACCCTCCCTTGCAGGTAGTTGCAGAGAGCGATAAGGTCTCCCCTAAGCCCCAGTTCCCTCAGCCACTCCTCATAGGATTTGTGCTCCAAACCCTTCTCCAGATTCTTTGCCCTTCTCTGGACATGCTCCTATATCTCAATGTCCCAAAACTGGACAGGGTACTCGAGGTGCAGCCTCACCAGAGCTGAACATATTGGAACAATCCCTTCCCTACTCCTGCTGGCCACATTATTCCTGATCCAGGCCAGGATTGCATTTGTCTACTTGGTAACTTGGGCACAGTGCTGGCTCATGTCCAGCTGGCTGTCCATTAATCCCCCCAGGTCCTTCTCAACCATTCAAGCAGGGCTAAACCACTGCAGAAGGCTTCTGGAGGATAACTATGCTATTAATAGAATCACACAGTCATAGAATACCAGGTTGGAAGGGAATTCAAGGGTCATTATGTTTCCACCTTTTCTGGCAAGGGCTCGATATCAAGAAAAGCACCAATTGGACCATCTGTCCCCACACCCCATCCCGCTGAGTCTTATAAATATCTGATGTTGTGGAATCCATCACTTCCCACAAGAGATTATGCCAATGGCTGCTTGTTCTCAGGGGAAAATGTTTTCTTTGTGTCCTGAGGGAATCTCTCCAGGAGGAACTTGCACCAATCATTCCTCAGCTATTCCATGTGATTCCTTCTAAAAACAGGAGTCTCTCCCTTCTTTGTAGACAGCCTTCAACAACTGGAACCTGTTGATGAGGTCTCCCCTCAGCCTTTTTTACTGAGGGCTGAACAAAACCAGCTCACTCAGCCTTTCCTCATCTGGCAGGCTGCCCAGGCCTTGGGTCCTCTGTGTGGCCCTTCTCTGACCCTTCTCCAGACTGGACATGACTTCTTTTTTTAGAGCAGCAACCAAAACTGCAGCCAGTATTCCAGGTGGGGCCTGACAAGTGCTGAGTAGAGTGGGACAGCGACTTCTTTATGTCTGCTGGTGATCCCCATGCTGATGCACCTCGGAGTCATTTGGCACAGCAGCACTCTGTTTATTCCTAGTGAGCTGCTTGTTCACAAGAAGCCCCAGGTCCCTTTGCACAGAGCTCTTCTCCAGCCAGGTGGATCCCAGTCAGTGCTGTGCTCCTGGATTATGCTTCCCCAGCTCTTAGACACTACACTTGACCTTACCCATTCTTCCACTTTGTCCATGTGTTCCTGCTGGGTGGCAATCCCTTCCCAAGTGTCTCTTTTCCCTACTGAGTTTGGTACAACTCACAAACATCTTCAGGGTTAACTTCATTTGGGTCAAACTAGGAATCTTCTCCCAGCTCCCCAGTGCACAGCAGCAGGGCAGGAGTGTGATTGCCTCTTGACTTTCTTGTATAGTTGGAGTTGTTCTTGGCACTACTACTTGTGGGAAGAGGTTTAATGAGATTGAACAAGGGCAAGTGTAGGATCGTTCATCTGGGGAAGAACAACCCCAGGTACCAGCATAGGTTGGGTGAGAGGGACCTGGGGATCCTGGTGGACAGCAGGATGACCATGAACCAGCAATGTCGCTCCTGCCTAAGAAGGCTAATGGCATCCTGGGGTGTATTAGAACAGGTGTATTTGAAAGGGTTAGTAGGTCAAGAGAGGTCCTTCTCCCCCTCTCCTCTGCCATGGTGAGACTGCAGCTGGAATATTGTGTCCATTTCTGGGTCCTTCAGTTCAAGAAGGAGAGAGAACTCCTTGAAAGAGCCCAGTGCAGGGCCACCAAGATGATTGCTTATGAGGAAAGGCTGAGGGAGCTGGGACACTTTAGCTTGTAGAAGAGGAGACTGAGGGGTCACCTTAGTTAAGTTGATAACTATTTTAATGGGTGAGAGTCAGGAGGACGGAGCCAGGCTCTTGTGAGTGATGCCCAGTGATAGGACAAGGGGCAACATATCTAATTGGAGCAGAGGAAGGTCAATGGGAATGTGAGGAGAAACTTTTTCACTGTGAGGATAATGGAGCACGGGAACAGACTGCAGAGAGAGGTTGGGGAGTCTCCTTCTCTGGAGACATTCAAAGCCTGCCTGGATGTGTTCCTGTGTGATTCACCCTGTGTGGTCCTGCTCTGGCCATGGAGTTTTGTCTAAGTGATCTTTCAAGGTCCCTTCCTAATGTTCTGTGATTCCATGATTCTGTGATTCCTACTCAGGGGAACAATCCTAAATGGTCCTGATGTTATTTTCAGGCTCTGCCAGCGTCCACCTCAGAAACTGCTAAATGCCCAGGTACAGCTCCAAAACAAAAGCTTTGAGTACTGAAAGGTTCCTGGTCAGAAACCTCCCCAGGAGGCCACTAGCAGCCCCAGTAACATTCAGGCTCAGGGCTTTAATAGACAAAGGAATGGTCTAATTGTGATGGGATCCTGGGCTCCATCAGCAGAGGGGTGGCAGCAGGGACAGGGAGGGATTTGTCCCTCTCTGCTCTGCCCTCGTGAGGCCCCATCTGGAGTCCTGTGTCCAGAGCTGGGGACCCAATACAAGAAAGATGGGGAACTGTTGGAGAGGGTTCAGAGGAGGCACAAAGATGATTAGAGAGCCGGAGCAGCTCCCCTGTGAAGAGAGGGTGAAGGAGCTGGGCTGGTTCAGCCTGGAGAAGAGAAGGCTGCGGGAGGACCTCATTGCAGCCGTCCAGTCCCTGAAGGGAGCAGAGGAACAGGAGGGGATTCAACTTTTTCAAAGGATAGACAATGGCAGGACAAGGGGGATGGATTAAAACTAAAGGAAGGAAGTTTTAGATTATATATTAGATATTAGGGGGAAGTTTTTTACAGAGAGAGTGGTGAGGGGCTGGAACAGGCTGCCCAGATACTTGATAGACACTCCGTCCCTGGAAGTGTTCAAGGCCAGGTTGGATGGTTCCCAGGGTAAACTTGTGTAGATCCAGGCCTGAGGTTGGTGGCCCTGTCTGTGGCAGGAGGGTTGGAGCTGTATGATGCTTGGGGTCCCTACCAACCCATTCTATGATTCTGTGATTCTGTGAGACACATTATCCTCACAGCCATGAAGCATTGTTGACTCCTTGCACCCACCCCAGGGAAGGCCACCAAGTCTCATACCCCTGTCATTCTCTTGGAGTTAAACACCCCACATGCCATGGAAGAGCCCTGAGACACAGGTGAGGGTCAGGATCTCCCTGCCAAGGGTCTGTGGGTCAGTTTTTGGCAGTTCTGCTTCATCAGACCAAGCCAGGGTGTTGTCAGCATCAGAGCTGCCTGTGCTTCGCCTGTGATTTTCTTCATGGCCTCCAGTTGTCTGTTCTAAGGAGCCCATGGGGAGGCTTTGTCAGGAATGGCTCCCGGTGGGGCTTGTTCAAAGCTTCAAGGTAGTTTGTGTATTACTGCTGAGTTAACTTCTGGAGAAGTTTCATCATTCTCCTCTTGGTATCTGAGGTCTCTGGACTCAGGAGAAAACACATCATGGGACTCAAGGGGCCCTTACAAGCCTGTCTCTTCAAATCATTTTCATTGAAGAACTCAAGACTTCTACAACTTCTTGGATATTAGGTAGGTTCTTAGTGATGAAGATTTCAAAGCAATTTCCCAATGGAGGACCGTTTTCCAGCCTGTCCAGATCGCTCTGCAGAGCCTTCCTGCCTTCCAGCAGATCAAGATTCACACACTTTTGTGTCATCTGCAAATTTACTGAGATTCTAGTCCATCCCATTGTCCAGATCACTAATAAAGATGTTAAAAAGAACTGGCCAAAGCCCTGAGCCCTGGGGAACACCACTTGTGACCTGCTGCCAGCTGGATTTAACTCTGTTTACCACAACTCTTTGGGCCAGCCCTTCAGCCAGTTTCTAACCTAATGAAAATTATACCAATCTAATCCATGAGCAGTGAGTTTCTCTAGTAGGACAAATGCTATGTGAGACAGTGATGAAGGCTTCACCAAAATCTAGGTAGACCACATCCACAGCCTTCCCCTCATCCACTCAGCAGGTCACCTTGCCATAGGAGGACATCAGGTTGGTCAAGCACCATCTGTCTTTCCTAAACCCATGCTGACTGGGCCTGATCCCCTGAGTGTCCTGCATGTGTTGCATGATGGGACTCAAGATGATTAGTTCCATCCCCTTCCCCAGCACTGAGGTCAGGCTGACAGGCCTGTAGTTCCCCAGTTCCTCCTTCTGCCCCTTCTTGTAGATTGGTGTCACATGTGCCAGTTTCCAGTCAGGCAGAACCACCCCGGTCAGCCAGGACAGCTGGTGAATAAGGGAAAGTGTCTTGGTGAGCACTTCTGCCAGCTCCCTCAGTGCCCTCAGGTGTATCCCATCCAGACGTATTGACACGTACAGATCTAAGGGGCTGAGCAGGTCACTAACCAATTCCCTCAGGATTGTGGAGGCATCAGTCCATTTCACATCTCCATTTTTCCACTCAGGGCTCTGGGTATCAGGAGACAACTGGTCTCACTGCTAAAGACTGAGGCAAAAAAAGGCATTAAGGACCTCAGCCTTTTCTTCACCCTCTGTCACATTGGATCCCCTGGGTTGAATAAAGGTGGGAGATTCTCCCTGGCCCTCCTTTTGTCATTAATATATTTATACAATTTTTAATAATTATCAATAACCTTTGACATTAATATTCTTGTTAATATTAATATTTATAGATCTGTTATTAATACCAGTAACATTGTTATGAATGTATTTATAGAATTAGTAAGAAAAGGAGGCACAGGGAGAATCTCCCACCTTTACCGTAGGTCACAATAATAATTTGCAAGGGATGAAAAAGTTTCCTAGCCAGAAACCTCCCTATGTAGCCTACTAGCAGCTCCAGTAACCTTGGGGGTCAGGGTTTTCCTAACCACTGGAACGGTCTGAAGAGTCTCTGATGTCATTTTGTGGCTCTACTTGTGTCCCCCTTCAAAAATTCTAAACATACAGCAATAGCTCCCTAGTAAATCTATAAAGGCTGAATGATGTTCCTGGCCTGAAACCTCCCCAGGTAGCCCACAAGCAGCCCTGGTAACCTTGGGGCAAAGGGCATTCCTAGCCACAGGAATGGTCCTACAATACCAGACATCATTTTCGGGTTCTACCAGTGTCCACATTCAAAAATGTTAAATGCCCAGCAATAGCTCCCAAACCAAAGGTTTGAGAGCTGAAATATCTTGGGAGCCTGAAAGTTCCCTGAGTAGCCCAAAAGCAGCCCCAGTAACATTGGGGCTCAGGAATGGTCCAAAAATTTCCCCATGTCTTTTTCCAGCTGTAATAGCGTCCACTTTTGAAAACATTAGAACTCCAGCTATAGTTCCCAGAGAAAATGTTTGAGGTGTGAAATATGTTCTTGGCCTTAAACCTGCCTAGATAGCTCACTAGCAGCCCCAGTAACCTTTGGGCTGAGGACTTTCCTGAGAGAGCGAACGGTCCTAAAATTCCTTGAGAACACTTCTGGGTTCTACCAGTATATTCCTTCCAACTGCTAAACGAAGAGCAACAGATCTTTAACAAAAGCTGCAAGGGATGAAAGATGTTCTTGGCCTGAAACCTCCCCAGGTAGCCCTCTAGCAGACACAGGAACCTTAGGACTCAGGGCTTTCATAGACAATGGAATGGTCCTAACATTGTCTGACATCGTATTTGGGCTCTTCCGATGTCCAGAGGAAAAGGAAGGGAGATGAAAAAACAATGTAGCCAAAACCTTGAGGGTTGGGATAAGAACAGTTTACTGGGACAGCAGAGAGAGAGAAACAACAATAGGACTTTGTTATCATGATACACAATGTGGTTTCGCACAGCACCACAGAGGTCAGACCACACAGCTCAAAGCCATCCTGAAACTGGACTGCCACCAAAATCACGAATCCTGGAGCTGCCTCTTCACCACCACCAATCCCCCCTTTCTGCCCAGCACCTCGTAATTACAATGGAATCCCTTCTTTGGCCAGTTCAGATCACCTGTCCTGGCTGTGTCCACTCCCTTCTCCTTAGCAGGGAAATATGAACCACTGAAAAGTCCTTGAATGCTTGGAAACAGCTAGAAACATCAGGGTCTTATCAGCACTGCTCTCATCCCAACTCACAAACCTTGATTTACACCCGCTGCTAGAAAGACAATTAACTCAATCCTGGCTGAAACCAGGATATGACAGAGAGTTCAATAGACTTCTGAAAGATGGGATGTTTTCCAATTCTCTGAACCTCAAAGCAGAAACCAGAGAGTTGAGCAGCAGCTGAATGACCAAAGAGCAGGCAGAGGTAGAAACCTGTGAGGAACTGAAGCTCATACATCCAGCCAGTCTGCTGAGAGGATGTCCTTAGGCATGGCTGTGTCATCAGGAGAGGTAGAAACACCTGAATGATGAGGGAGATGAAAGGGGCAGACTGGCAGTAATGCAGGTACAGGGGAAGGTGAGTATTTCTTCTGCTGCCATGGGTGCCAGTCCTGGAAATTGCTGTTCTGTCACAGTGGGAAAGCATTGTCATTCCAGACAAGTGATTCAGCAGATGAAACTGTGCTTGTAAATTATTTATAAATACATGGAAAAAAAAGAAAGGAAAAATTGTTGCACTTTGGAGGCAGACATCATGCAAAGAGAGCATAGCTTTTCATTACATATCATCTGAGTCATACAAGACCAGAAGATATGGGATGAATGTGAAACATGGTATTACATCATTTTCAAAATAGAAGAAAAAAGTCCTTACAACTAAAATTACTACAGAGTACTGGCTGGTCATATTATGAGTTCCATGGCCAGTGATATGCAGAAGATGAGCAGTTTATTGTTTCTTAGATACATCCAGTCACCACTTTCAACAGGGCATCCTTAAGATCCTGTTCCTCATGCTGGCAAGATACTGCACCAGGAGCAGCCTGAGCTCTGAGCTCAGGGCATCCCTAGCCAAAAAAATG